>JAPDVR010000003.1:13799378-14999378 GCA_026230005.1 Gila orcuttii
AGATGCACTTTTATGATGGATAGATGAACTTTTATGATGGTTAGATGAACTTTTATGATGGATAGATGAACTTTTATGATGGATAGATGCACTTTTATGATGGATAGATGAACTTTTATGATGGATAGATGCACTTTTATGATGGATAGATGAACTTTTATGATGGATAGATGAACTTTTATGATGGATAGATGCACTTTTATGATGGATAGATGAACTTTTATGATGGACAGATGCACTTTTATGATGGATAGATGAACTTTTATGATGGTTAGATGAACTTTTATGATGGATAGATGAACTTTTATGATGGATAGATGAACTTTTATGATGGACAGATGCACTTTTATGATGGATAGATGAACTTTTATGATGGATAGATGCACTTTTATGATGGATAGATGAACTTTTATGATGGATAGATGAACTTTTATGATGGACAGATGCACTTTTATGATGGATAGATGAACTTTTATTCAATTCAATTCAATTCAAATTTATTTGTATAGCGCTTTTCACAATACATATTGTTTCAAAGCAGCTTTACAGAAAGTGCATTTCAGAAATGTACGTAAAAAATACAGTTAGTTAATCATCATGTATTAATTTAGGGCATAACATATCGCCGGCGTTGAGTCGTCTCTTCACAGGCGTCGAGTCGTCTCATCGCAGGTGTTGGGGACTCTGAAGTCTCCGTGAGAGGCTGGATACAGACTGTAGCTGAAGAACGCTATTTACCTCGGGACTAGCGTCCCGAGATAACAGCAGAAAAGCAGATGGGAAATAATTAGCGTAGCTGCTGTTCATAATATTAATGCATTCGATCTGGTTCAACAGTAGTATAAGAGGCAAGCATTATGTGAATGCTTGGCTGAAGAGATGCGTCTTTAATCTAGTTTTGAACTAGGAGAGCGAGTCTGAGCAACGAACAGTATCAGGAAGGCTATTCCAGAGTTTAGGAGCGAAATGCGAGAACGCCCTCCCTCCTTTAGTGGATCTGGATATCCTAGGAATGACCAGAAGCCTCGAATTTAGGGATCTTAAAGAACGCGATGGATTGTAGGGCGATAGAAGGTCCATTAAATATACAGGAGCTAGACCATTTAGGGCTTTATAGGTCAGTAATAGTACTTTGTAATTGATACGGAACTTAATAGGTAACCAGTGCAGAGATGATAAAATTGGTGTTATATGATCATATTTTCTTGACCTAGTAAGAACTCTAGCAGCTGCATTTTGCACTAACTGTAGCTTGTTTATTGAGGATGTAGGACAACCAGCTAATAAAGCGTTACAGTAATCTAGTCTTGAGGTCATGAATGCATGAACTAACTTTTCTGCATCAGAAACAGATAGCATGTTACGTAGCTTAGCAATATTTCTAAGGTGGAAGAAGGCTGTTCTTGTAACATATGAAATATGATTTTCGAAAGACAAGTTGCGGTCTAGTATAACACCCAGGTCTTTTACTGTAGTGGATAAAGTAACTGGACATCCTTCTAAATTAAAGTTGTATTGTACGAGGTTTTGTGGGTAGTTTTTTGGACCAATAAGTAATACCTCCGTTTTATCTGAATTTAATAGCAGGAAATTACACGTCATCCAGCATTTTATATCTTTAAGACACTCTGTCAATTTAGATAAGTTAGTGTTTTCATCTGGTCTTGATGAAATATATAATTGAGTGTCATCAGCATAACAGTGGAAATTAATTCCATGTTTTCTTATAATATTACCCAGTGGCAGCATATATATTGAGAATAGCAGAGGGCCTAACACCGATCCTTGCGCCACTCCATAGTCTACTGACGTTATCTTCGATTTTTCCCCATTTAAACAGACAAAATGGTAACGGTCTGATAAGTACGATCTAAACCAGCTTAATGCCTGTCCCTGAACACCAGTGTAGTTTTGTAGTCGATCTAAGAGTATTTTATGATCTATAGTGTCGAACGCAGCGCTAAGATCGAGTAGAACTAGTATTGAGATACAGCCTTGGTCAGAAGCTAAAAGTAAATCATTTGTAATTTTAACTAGCGCAGTTTCTGTGCTATGATGCGGTCTGAATCCTGACTGAAATTTTTCATAGATATCATTTTCTTGCAAGAAAGAGCACAATTGAGCGGACACAATTTTTTCTAGTATTTTAGATATAAATGGAAGATTTGAAATGGGTCTGTAATTTGCTAAGTTATTTTGATCTAATTGCGGTTTCTTAATAATAGGTTTTATTACTGCCAGCTTAAATATTTTTGGAACATGACCTAAAGATAAAGACGAGTTAATAATATTGAGAAGAGGCTCTTCCACTACAGGTAACACTTCTTTCAGTAGTTTAGTGGGTATTGGGTCTAATAAACATGTTGTTGGTTTCGCTGCAAAGATAAGTTTATTTAGCTCTTCCTGTCCTATAGTTGTAAAGCGGTGTAGTTGTTCTTGAGGGGCGATAATTGTGGCTGAATCATAAGACACCATAGAGGATTGTACATTTACAATTGTATTTCGGATGCTTTCTATTTTCTCATTGAAGTAATTCATAAAATCATTACAACTATACTGTAACGGAATATTTTGCTCTGGTGATGTCTGTTTATTTGTTAGTCTAGCCACGGTGTTAAATAAAAACCTTGGATTATTTTGGTTATTTTCTATTAGTTTGCGGAGATGCTCAGCCCTGGCTGCTTTTAGAGCCTTTTTATAACGTGACATACTGTCTTTCCACGCGATTCTAAAGACCTCTAAATTAGTTTGTTTCCATTTACGCTCTAAGTTACGAGTTTCTCTCTTGATAACATGTGTAGTACTATTGTACCATGGTGCTTTAGTTTTCTCTCTAACCTTTTTTAATCTAATTGGTGCAACAATATCTAATGTACTAGAGAAAATGGTGCTCAAACTGCTAGTCATTTCCTCTAGTTCATCTGTTTGTTGGGGTTCACTGAGCAGCTGAGATAGATCAGGTAAGCTATTTGTGAATCTATCTATAGTGGTTGGAACGATTGTTCTGCCTGGTCGATAACGTGGCGCAACATGGCAAATTTCAGCAGTACGTAATATGCACGTTACCATACAATGATCAGTGAGATCGTCACTTTGCGCTATAATATCTATATCGGTTGGATTGGTTCCATATGATATAATTAAATCTAGTGTATGATTTAGACGATGAGTGGGACCACTGACGTTTTGCTTGACCCCAAATGAGTTTAATAAATCTGTAAACGCAGCCCCTAACGCATCATTTGTGTTATCTACGTGTATGTTAAAATCTCCAACAATTATTGCTTTATCGGCATTGACCAATAGATCTGAGAGAAAGTCTGAAAACTCTTTTAGGAAATCAGCATAGGGCCCTGGAGGTCTATATACGGTCGCTAAGGCTAGAGATAATAGGGATTTCTTTCTTACATCTAAGAGCGTAACATTTAGCACAAGTACTTCGAACGAATTAAACCTGTGACCTGTTTTCTGAGTAACATTTAGGATATCTCTATAGATTGTTGCAACACCGCCGCCACGACCGATCGGACGGGGCTCATGCTTATACCAGTATCCTGGCGGAGTAGACTCATTTAGACCGAAATAATCATTTGGTTTAAGCCAGGTTTCAGTAAGGCACAGAACATCGAAATTATTATCTGTGACCATTTCATTTACAATAACCGCCTTAGGTGTGAGCGATCTAATGTTTAGAAGACCTAGTTTTAGAAATTCTTTTTGTTCACTGAGATTTAGATTTTCTGGTTTAATTACAATAAGATTTTTCCTAGATCCTAAACTAGATTTATTGTTTGGCCTCACTAGACGAGGAATAGACACAGTTTCTATATAATGTTCTACACTACTTGTATCAATTAAGTTGGGACAGCAGAGATTGTGATTTGGACTTTGACTTACTAGTCAGATGGTGTGTAACGTCTTGGAGATGTTGTCCGACAGCACAGCCGCTCCGATTCTGCTGGGGTGCAGGCCATCAGCACGGTAGAGCCTAGGTCGCTCCCAGAACAGATTCCAATTATTTACAAAGAGCAGTTTCTGTTCATTACACCATGATATTAACCATTCATTTAGAGCAAATAGTCTACTGAACCTTTCTTGTCCTAGTCGGTACATGGGAAGCGGTCCAGACACGATGATCGTTGCCTCAGGCGCTGTGCTGCGTACCGTCTCGATCAGGCTCCTGTAGTCCTTCTTCAGAACCTCCGTCTGCCGCAGCCGGATGTCGTTCGTTCCCGCGTGCAGCACCACAGCTCCGACGCGCTCGTCACCGTTCAGGATCTCGGGAACATGTGCAGCGACATCTAGAACACGAGCACCAGGAAAGCAGTGAGTGCGCACATTACCCTTACCTGAGGTAGCGCGGACATGACGGACGATGGAACTGCCGATGATCACGGCGTCGTCACGTTCCGACTCGCGAAGAGGGGAGAAGCGGTTCCGGGTGGAGATCTCGAAGACCGGGAGGGGTGGAGAGGTTCTTGGTCTGGTCCTGGCTCGTGTCTTCCGCTGAGGGATCACCCAGGGTCCATGGCTTTGTGTCGGTGCCGGAGTGAATGAAGCCAGAGATGATCGCGTCCTCCTGGGCAGAGAAACGCACGGAGTAGACGAAGTCGGAGTCAAAAAGTTACTAACCACTGACTTGTGAGCATCGGCGCGTGATGTTTCAAGCGCTGATCGCCGATCTCGCAGCTCGGCTTGCCTCTCTAGCAGACCACGGATCTGCTTCTCCACGGAATCCAGCTCCAACAGCACCGAATGCAGCTCGAATGTGTCCTCACCTGCACTCAGAGGTAGCGTTAGACACACATCCGATATATTCGCCATTATAACAGATGAACAGTAAATTAGTAGTGATACTACCAATATCACTACTAATTTAGGACTGAAATCCTGGATATAACCCGTATCCTTTCAGTGAAACGGGTGTAAAATCCGACGGTCGATTGGCGCGAGGCCACGCGTGAAATGCTAGCGGGCTAAAAGGCTAGTAGCTGGGATTCTCAAAGTTGGATCTAAGTAGCGATATCAAAGCAATCCGATTGTTTTTTATAGGGAATAGTATCGAGGATAAGTTCACACGATATAAAAATAGAAAGTACTTGTTTATAAATGAGTGGTAAAGAAGAAAATCAAGGATTAATGAATCAATTCCACGGAGCTCCAAACACAAACAATCACCGCACGCGCATGCGCTCTATTGTTCCTCGTAATTAATTGTTTTAATTAATTGTTCTATCCATCATAAAAGTGATGAATTGTTTCATCACTTTTATGATGGATAGATGAACTTTTATGATGGATAGATGAACTTTTATGATGGACAGATGCACTTTTATGATGGATAGATGAACTTTTATGATGGATAGATGAACTTTTATGATGGACAGATGCACTTTTATGATGGAGAGATGCACTTTTATGATGGACAGATGCACTTTTATGATGGACAGATGCACTTTTATGATGGATAGATGCACTTTTATGATGAACTTTTATGATGGAGAGATAGATGAACTTTTATGATGGATAGATGAACTTTTATGATGGATAGATTAACTTTTATGATGATATATAAACATTTATGATGGACAGATGAACTTTTATGATGGAGAGACACTTTTTTGATGGATAGATGCACTTTTATGATGGATAGATGCACTTTTATGATGGATAGATGCACTTTTATGATGGATAGATGCACTTTTATGATGATATATAAACTTTTATGATGGATAGATGCACTTTTATGATGGAGAGATGCACTTTTATGATGGATAGATGCACTTTTATGATGGATAGATGCACTTTTATGATGATATATAAACTTTTATGATGGACAGATGCACTTTTATGATGAACTTTTATGATGGAGAGATAGATGAACTTTTATGATGGATAGATGAACTTTTATGATGATATATAAACATTTATGATGGACAGATGAACTTTTATGATGGAGAGATGCACTTTTATGATGGATAGATGCACTTTTATGATGGATAGATGCACTTTTATGATGGAGAAATGCACTTTTATGATGGATAGATGCACTTTTATGATGATATATAAACTTTTATGATGGATAGATGCACTTTTTGGAGCTTTATACTGATGGTTGCAATCCACTGCCATTATGAAGCTGGAAAGGTTGATGTTGAGTAAATCCTCACTCTCTTTATTACACACTTTTAAGGCCAGTCAAGTCGTATGTTGAGGGTTGGTTTGTGGAGAGGAACAACACGCCTGCGCACACATATATTCAAACACACATGTCTGTGGACTGGGCGTGTGATGCGCATTTGCACGCCGTCAGCGTTTTCACAGGTTTGCGTTTTTGAGGATTGCGCAGAGATGACAAAGATTTTTTTTTTCAAGACCTGCACCTTGGGATCTATTTCCGGGTTTGCGTTCTCGAGCCTCCAGGCACTGCTGTTGTGCGGATGAGCGGCCGGAGCGCATTAAGGGTTTTCTGTTAGAACGGTGTCGTGTTAGCGGCCCCTAAGTTAATAACTAATGATCTTTGCAACAGAAGTGAATCAATCAAAACTAACTTTATCTGGACAATAACTTTATTCTAGAGTTGCTGTAAAGCCAAAACAATCTCTGTTTGATAGAAGCGCTATATAAATGAAGTTGACTTGACTAAATCATGGGCTAATTTTCATTTTAGAAGTTTAAACTCTAGTCTAGGCCTCAGCAATAAAACGATATCGGTATTTATCGACAGTAAACTTTCATCGATAACAATAGAATAAATATTTGATATAACACTAATAGTTTTACGCTCATTTAGTTTAAAGGCGCCTGCTATGAGTGACAAGCAAACAGACAATAAGTTGCACATCAGAAAACAGGGACACATGCTGAAACGAGTGCCGTTGTCTGCGATGAAAAGATAGTGAATAAAAAGGACACGAATATTCGTTGAATTTATAAAAAAAAATCCACATTTGAATCATCAGAATTGTAAGTGTGTGTCAGGGAGCCTATCAGTGACGCACAATATGTGATTATGATGATGATGATGTAAGTGTCATTGTTGCGTTTTAATGTTTTGTTTGCCTAACCAGTTGAACCCACGAGATGCGGCGCTGCTCATTCAACATATTAGAGAAATAGAGCCTAGAGCCTAAAGCATTCACACAGAACACATATTTTGAGCATTTTCTAGACAGAACATTTTGACTGTTGCACTCGCATCTCTCACAAGAGCGTTCAGGGAATGTGTTTAGAAAGCCATGTAGACTTAAAAGAAGTTAAACTTTTAGAAAATATGACTAGACTTGACTATGATCGGCGCTTCAGCTCTTTCTATTAAGCGATGCATAAATACATGATGCTGTTTGGTTTATAATTGTTTATGCAATTTACAAAATTATATTTAATTTATAAATGTTAGTTGAAACGTTATGCACTTTTTTATAGACAGTCGTGTTATTTTATAGCTTTGAACAATTGAATGCAGTACATTAATATTTTGCTCATTCCGCCCTCTTGTGGCCTCAGGAGACAAGCCAAAAGTCCCTGTAAAGGCAATAAAAAAAAAAATTCTAAACACATTATAAATGTTAGAAATGTATTGCTAAAACATATTACAAGACTGAACTGTGAAGCACTGAATTGTGAGTTATCACCATTGCTGTGTTCTGGATTTTTTGGGCGGGGCTAAAACGGTGTCTTGATGACGCACTGGAGCCCCTGATCCTGGACACGCCCCTACTTGATGGCGCATTTTACACGGGATAGTTTTATAAACTTTCGTCGGAGACAACTGGGCAGTGGCGGTTGGTGAAAAATATCTTAGGTGGGGCTGTGCCAGATTCAGTTTCAATAGTCTGGTAACCATAAGAGCAAGCAGGTCTTGTAGCGTTGTGGCTCTTCCTCAAGACATCCACCCTTCTCTCATTCAAAAACCTCTTAAAACACTTTTTCCCCCTCCGAATATTAGCCTACTCTTCAGCTCACAGTCTGTAATTTTACCTTATTATATGTTGTTTGTTTGAATCCCTCTTGGTTTGTATCTTTAACCTAACTTTGTAAGTGACCTCTGTATTTTACTTTCTGCCCTTGGTGTGTGTATTGTGCTTTGATGTTGATTTTGTTCTATTCCTTAACCCAGTGGTTCTCAAACTTTTTAAAGTGCTTTTAACATCCTCCTACGTACCCCCTCTCTGCAGAAACACCTTTTTCAGTAAGGGACAATATTTGCCCCCTTAAATCGTTCCAGTGCATTTTTTACCTTTATAAAATAAATAGCTAATGCTTTAAATAAAAAATGTTCAATAGAGAAATATGCAATGATTGTAAAAACGAAGTGATGCTTTAAAACATTTAATTCAATCGTGTCTTTATGAGTGAGTCATCGAGTCATTTATTCATCAGTGGCTGTAAGTAATTATGAATGAATCATTGAATCACGATTTGTTCAAAGCCGCAGATTCGTTCACAAACACAATGTTGTGGCTCTCGTATGGAAGTAAAATAATGTCAAATGTTTTTGAAATAAAAAGCCTGTTGAATTGCACTACTTGAAAAAAAAAGGCATTGCATTAACCATGATTGCATTTTAATGCATTATATTTTTAGGGCTTGCATTTTTATGGGCTGAAATTCAACATGGTTGAATATTTAAGCTGTGAATATTTCAATTAAAAACATTTCAAACACATTTTCATTATTAAAAATTCAATAATCCATATTCACCATTCATATTTCATTTCCAAAATATTTAAACTGTTTAAAAATACAACCAATAATATTCAACAGGCAATTTTCGGTCCATTTTATTTCGCTTTGCAAATTCACTTCCACAAATTCAGTGGTTCAAATTCGACAGCGAATTCAACATTGACGTCCAGGAACTGCAGGAAAAGCAGTAGATTGCCGAGCATACTCTCCATCTGCTGTTAGTCGACCTCACCAGCAGGGGGTGCAAAAGCGCTTGTTGTTGACGAAGACATTCATTCATAAAATGGAAATGATTATCTGTGACAGTACATGCGGAAAAGATGATAAACACACAAAAGCTGTGTTTATGTTTCATTCAATAACTTCATTGTTACTTGCCCTGTGTATTCTACATGTCATCAGCTTTCTCTACCATGAACAGGATTATAATCGGTTTCCCTCAATATCTCATACTCAAGGATTCCCTTTCCGTTGGGACAAAACGCTTAACACATACAGTGATATGAAAGACCAATATTGCACCTTATTGGGGATGTAGGCTACTATATAGGCTACAGGCAAGAAGATGGACTCAGATTATAAACTTTACGCGCAAAGTTTCATGCTGAGCGTTTCGTGATATACTGGATTAAAATCAACACTTGATCAATTAATACTAACACTTTCTACTCTCTCTCTCTCTCTCTCTCTCTCTCTCTCTCTCTCTCTCTCTCTCTCTCTGGTGCATGCTGGGAATTGGGAAGGGATTGCATGGGAGGGTGATTTAGGTGAGAGGAAATTTTCACTGTTTCTTGCTTTTTTTGTATTCGATTATTTGAATTGAAAAGAAAAAGAAAAGTTTTTTTTAAAAAAAGTAAAAAAAAAAAACAAAAAAAAAAAAACTGAGTTTGTTTTCCGCGAGAGTTGTCTGGTGTCGGAGGTAGGGATGGCGTCTCACACTCACACGAGTGTGCAGGCGTCAGGCCTGTCGCTCCGGCATGGGATTAGGTGTGTGACCCAGGCGGGTGTGCCTGTATGGCGAGTGGATAGTGTCATTTCTAAGACTTCCCTAAAGTATGGCGTTCCGATCGGCTCTTTAATATAATTTTGGAACATGCACTCGTTACAATGAACGTCTCACTCAACGTCTTATTTTTTTTTTTATTCTGCTATTTATTCCATTCAATTTAAGACGCAGACGTGACGCAGACGTCACGCAGACGTCACGTAAATCACGTGTGGCAGTGAAGTGTATTGTCAGACGTTTACGTGTCATTCACGTGTAGCAGTGAAGTTATAAATAGTTTTTTTCTCTAACACGGGTTTAACACTCTACTCAGCACAGCTCAGTGCAGTGTGCCAGCGGTTGCGATCGGTTCTTTAATATGACTTTGCAACATGCACTCCTCTCAATGAACGTGACACTTGCGTCTGTCTTATAAGTGATTTATATATAGGATTTTTTTTTTTTTTTTATATATATAATTTTAAAAGGCCAGCACTTTGGTAAACTAGAAAACAGACAACTCGATCGCACAACCACTGTTTCTGTAGATCCTTTAAATAGAAGAATAGAATTAAAAAATAATATTTTTATAAATAGGCCTATATAAAACTATTAGGCTATAGGCTACTAAAATGGTTACAAAAACATAATGTCGGATATCCGAAATAATAGGCTACTACAATCTGCAAACACAAGGCTATGAACACAAAACAGTTTAGGCTATGTCCTATAGGACGTCGTTTGTTTGTTTGTTTATTTATTTAGCCTATTCAGTTTTTGTAGCAGCAGCATAATAAACAAGATGTGTTTCGTTTGTCACATGCTATTGTTTGGGTTTTCAGCGTATTTTTATTCCAAATGTTCTATAGCCTATAATTGAATATAAAAGTTTTATATTAGCCTATATAATAATAATAATAATAATAATAATAATAATAATAATAATAATTTGTTAATAGGCTATCTTCATTACATAGAGATATAATTATACAAAATACAAAAAGTAGCCTAGTCAAAACGCATAAAGAACATTACATTTAATATTTTTACTATATATTTTGTGCTTATTATTTTTAATTAACGAAATGTCAATCATCTTTATAACAGAATATACAATACAATCCTTTTCGTGTAGGAACAAGCAATGCTAGAAATATGTGGTTAGCATCTTAATGTAATCTTTAATTTATTATTTTATTTGTTCATTTACTAATTAGCTGTATGTTAACTCAACTAATGTAATGTAAATAACTGGATACTAATTACTAATATCCAATAAATAAGTAAATAATGTAAAATAAATGTATTGATTAGAGTAGCCATAGACTAAAGATTTTTCTTATATTAATTAGGTGCATGCATGGTCAAGCGCACGCATAAATCTTGCTGCAAAGCACAGCAAAAGTAGGCGTCAATCAAACTTCAGTGAAACTCTAAAAACCAAATATTACAACTTTAAAATTAAACATTACAAATAACAAATTTTATTTGTTAGTTAAATCAGCCCAAATGTTTACAACTAGGCTAAGTTATTTTGTGTTGGTCACGAGACTCCTAGTGGTGAATAGTACATAGGCCTACATGCTTTTTATGGTTAATCTTTTTATGATTAAGTAGGCTATATGTGGACATGTTGACGAGAAAAAATGGCAAACACAAATTTTAACATGATAATTTGTGTAAATTAATATTTACTAACTATATAATAAAAAGCTATGTATAAGCAAGGTAATATCACTTCATTGCTAATAAAATAGAATTGAAGATCAGTGGGGGAAAATAATAAAGAACGAATAAGTGTGTGGAATGTGCTGGAAACCCCCTTGACGCAGACGTGACGTTCTGCACAGGAACGAGTGATGTGGCAGACGCAGACGAGACGTTCTGCAGACGCAGACGTCACGTTCGGCTGACGCAGACGCCACGTTCATTGAGACGAGTGCATGTTGCAAAGTCATATTAAAGAGCCGATCGGAACGCCATACTAAAGAAGGAGAAGGAGCAGTCTACCCTTCCGTCGCCGTCAGTCCGTGTCAATTTTTGAATGGGATTGATAGAGACGGCAGACGACAGACCGGCGGCGACGTCACGGCGGTGTCACAGTAGGAACGTATACCTTACGGCGACGTGGTGACGGCGTATGTGAGAAATCCATAAAAAACTCCGACGTTATGGAGTTCCGATCGGCTCTTTAATATGACTTTGCAACATGCACTCGTTACAATGAACATGACGTCTGCGTCTGCCGAACGTCTCGTCTGCGTCTGCCACATCACTCGTTCGTGTGCCGAACGTGACGTCTGCGTGTGCAGAACGTCTGCAGCAAGGGGGTTTCCAGCACATTTCACACTTATTCATTCTTTATTATTTTCCTCCACTGATCTTCTGTTGTATTTTATTAGCAATAAGTGATTTTTACCTTGCTTATGTATAGCTTTTTATTCCAAATAGTAAATATGAATTTACACAAATGATCATGTTAAATTTTTTGTTTGCCATTGTTTCTTGTCAACATATCCACAGATACTTATGAAGAAATCATAAAAAGTTGTTCTAGCATGTATGTATATTCAGCACTAGGAGTCTCTTGACCAACACAAAATAACGTAGTTGTAAACATTTGGGCTTATTTAACTAACATAAATAATATTTGTAATTTGTAATATTTGTAATGTTTAATTTTAGAGTTTCGCCGAAGTTTGATTGACAGTCGATCTGACAGTCAACAGATTTATATAAAACAGTTACACCTCAAAAGAGAAAGGCGAGCACAGTTTATTATTGAATAAATTGAGGTGTATTCTCAGTGTATAATTGTAAATGTTGCAGAAATTACTTGCCTTTTTGATGTTGATACTTCCTCAATATAGATATTTTATCATTTCCCATTTGTGATTTGAACTGTTCTCAAATCTTTTAATTCTGCCTTTACAGTATATTTACCTGCACTAAAGAACACGCTACTATCTCTGTTTCTACACCTTCACTAAGCCGTTGAATACGCTATTAGTAGGCATAGTCAAACTGTCTCAGACTAACTTAGCCTACTTTTTCTCATAGCCATTTTACAATTATAAAAATTAAAATCACAATAACAACCCCAACAACAAGCTATAAAAATGCAATAGCCTATATTAATTTGGTTTCTTCATAATTCTATCTTTGTGGGGGCATTTGGCCCTCAAAACGTGGGTTAAACAAGAACACACACACATATCCTATATAAAAATCACAGACGCAAGTGTCACGTTCATTGAGACGAGTGCAAGTTGCAAAGTCATATTAAAGAACCGATCAGAACGCCGGCCGCTGACACACTTCACTGAGCCGTGTTGTACTGTGAATAGCGTGTTAACGAAAAAAAACATTAAATAACTTCACTGCCACACGTGAATGACGCGTGACGTCTGACTCGACACTTCACTGCCACGCGTGATTTGCGTCTGCGTCACGTCAGCGTCACGTCAGCGTCTTAAATTGAATAGAAATAAATAGCAGAATAAAAAAAAAAAATAAGACGTTGAGTGAGACGTTCATTGAGACGAGTGCATGTTGCAAAGTTATAATAAAGAGCCGATCGGAACGCCATAGAATGACTTCCGGCCACTTTGACGCTCTCGCCGGCGGCGGTGTGAACGCACAGTAAGGAATAATATGTACACCACATGTGGGACACAATAAATACATAAACATGAAAATATTTTTCACGGAAGAAAGTCATTCTGTCATGATAAATGCTTTAATTTAATCCATGGATGATATATAAAATTTGAAAAATACATTTCTTAAATTAATACATTAAAGGTTCTCTAAGCGATCCTGGGTGACGTCACTTCTTGTTGACGTTCGAACTATTGTCAAACAAAACGGAGGCTAGCTAGACCCTCCCTCCTCCTCATCCGCGCACTAATCCCCCAAACCCTTCTTGTCGGTTATTGGCTGGAACAGTTTGTTATGTTTGTGGTGCAGGTAAGCCCAGTTTGTTTTTGTTGCTGTTTGTGGAGCCTGGGGTGTCTGCAGAGACCGCGTTTTTTTACAGTGTGTTCAGGGGACAGGCAGCTAGCGGATAGTGAGGAGATGTTTGCTGTATGTGACAAAAAATGTTTTGGCCTAAAAAACGCGTGACATCGCTTAGAGCACCTTTAAGTGCAGCAAGGAACCTGGTCTGGTGTCTTCCTATTGAATTTCACTACTAGTTAAGATTCAGATTTGGTTTTGGTATATTGATCCTATAGACCAACATTATCAAGTAGCTTAATCCCGGTCTATAAAACAAAAGTACAGATGTAGCAGATTGAATGATTCCAAAATCATTATGCACAATGCATGAAAAGTTGAGCAGCTGCGACTAAATAAATAAATTCAAGGTTTTGTCTATGAAGGTATTTTTGGTGCAAAACTACTTAACGCCTGTGACAGTGAAATTTGTAGTTGTAGAGAATAGCCACACATGTGTATCAGTAAATTTGAAGTCACAGAGAGAAACGCATTAAGAGTTGCAAACTTGTAGACTTTTTTTTCTCTCCCACAAACACAACACAACAGTTACACCTCAAATTCTTCATTGCAGGGGCACAAATCCTATTCTACAAATCACAAATTAAGAAACTCGTGCGCTCACATTTTTGCTACAGTTGCTGCAGTGAATATGGTGCAAAACGCATTTAAACACCCGCATCAAAAAATGTGAAGTCACGGAGAAATTTTGCTCATCCGCAAATCAGTATGTGAATTCATCCAATGAGAGTTGCACACTTGTAGAATATTTTCTCACAAATATCTTGTATATTTTTATAGCACAAACACAAGTACATAACTACAGCTGCTTGAATCTGCTGCGACGAATCTCAAACACTGTTTTTCGCTTTCAAGAGACAAGTTTCGCGTGCTCTCCCTTTTGCACCATATATCTCGTTAAATGTGGAGCAAAACTGACTTGTGCATCTGTAGAGGCAGTGGGCGGAGCCAACATGAATATTCATGAGTTTCCCGGGCATGCGCGTGGAACTGCTCATTTTAGTTCACTCAGAGGTTCACTCCTCGTTTCTCAGCAGGTTTAATGGGTTATTTCAAAAAGGTAAATATAGTTTCAGCACGAACTTAAACTACAATTGTGTATCGTTTCGTAAAGTTAATAATATTTTTATTAATTTGCACGTTTTGTGCATTCGTCAATGACTGAATGATTGCATGCATTCACTTCGTGTAGGCCTATAAAGTAGGCTACAGCAAACTTCAACTCGTCGTATAAATTGCACCTTGCGAAGCTTTAAAACTGTGTATTTTACTAATTGTTATCATTTGTTGATTGCAATAAATTAAGTAAACCCTCATAAATGTATCTGTGGGCTAACACTTTTTTTTTTACAAATATATCCTGGTGTGATTGTTCGTTCATTTAAATAAGCCAAATAATTTAAGACTACACAGAAGCAAGAATGTGTTGCTTTAATACTTAAGTACAATTTGGAATAAACAAAATTGTATGGACAAAAGTGGATAAATTACATTTGGTACAACTGGGTTACTGTAAATGAGGAAAAAACACTTAACATTCTTTTACAGAATATAATAAGCAACCAATTTGATGTTCTAAAAGAATTATATTTACAAATATACATACTGGCAAAATAATGTAACTCTATTTTTTTAATGTTTTGATTGCAAGGTGTGCTTGTGCTGGCTTTGATATAATAATATATACACTGCTGTTCAATAGTTTGGTATTAGTAAGGTTCTAGGTAGGGTACCAAGACTACATTTATCTGAAAAACAGTAATATTGTGAAATATTATAAATATGTGAAAGTTTTCTATTTTAATGTTTTTAAAAAAATGTATTCTGATGGCAGAGCTCATTACTCTAGATTTCAGTGTCACACGAGCCTTCAGAAATCATTCTAATACTGATTTGCTGCTCAAGAAACATTTCTGATTATGATCACAGTTGAAAATGGTGGTGCTGCTTAATGAAGTGTGGAAATCATTATGGAGCATATATTTCCAGAATTGTTTATGAATAGCAAGTACAAAAGAACAAAATTTGTTTTAAATTATTATTTTTTTGTAACATTATAAGTGTCTTTGCTGTCATTTGTGATCAATTTAAGGCATCCTTGGCCTTGCCTGCTATAACAGTATACATTTTTTTTTAAATCATAGTGATTCCAAACTTTTGTCATGCAAATCTTAAGTGATGAAATTGATGAGAATTTCATGTTTTAACATCGATCCAACAAAGTTTAAAGGTTTCATTTTTCAAGAGTTCAAGTCAGAAGTGCCTCTAATTGAAGCCCAATGAAGAACACACATGTTTATAGAACTTTATGACTTTTAAAACATGTTGTTGAATGAGTGTTTGTTGTGCAACAAAATAGATCATGCATTTGTATCAATGATCATCATTGTGTATCATCCAGGCACACAGTGCAACACATAAGCTCAAAGAAAGAACATAACAAAGAGAAACATCAGTGTAGGGTGCAAAATGTTTATTAGGACACTGATATGGTTGTGGAGTTATTTCCCAGAGATTATTGCCAGAGATGACACAGTTTTAAAGCTTCATAAGGTAAGGTATCAGAAGAGCTTAGCAATAAATAAATAAAATGGTAATGGTTAATGTATTTAGGAATATTCTATATCTGCTCTTCTGTTGGAAATAAGTGTTGCTGTAATCATTCAGGTGTTCTGGAATTTCTGGTTTTACAGTAAAAGTGGAACCTGTGATATTTTTTTTGTAAATTTATATTTTGTTTGTAAAAAAAAATATATTTTTTATTGCAGTGACATTCAACAAATGACAACAAAAGACAGTTTTAAATCATTGCAATGTACAAAGGAAAAGCACAACGAAATGAACGAGTTGAAGTTTGTTGTACTTTATAGGCCTACACGAAGTGAATGCCTGCAATCATTCAGTCATTGACGAATGCAGAAAAACGTGCAAATTAATAAAAATATTAATAACTTTACGAAACGATACACAATTGTAGTTTAAGTTCGTGCTGAAACTATAGTTACCTTTTTGAAATAACCCATTAAACCTGCTGAGAAACGAGGAGTGAACCTCTGAGTGAACTAAAATGAGCAGTTCCACGCGCATGCCCGGGAAACTCATGAATATTCATGTTGGCTCCGCCCACTGCCTCTACAGATGCACAAGTCAGTTTTGCTCCACATTTAAAGGGTTAGTTCACCCAAAAATGAAAATTATGCCATTAATGACTCACCCTCATGTTGTTCCAAGCCCGTAAGACCTCCGTTCATCTTCGGAACACAGTTTAAGATATTTTAGATTTAGTCCGAGAGCTTTCTGTCCCTCCATTGAAAATGTATGTACGGTATACTGTCCTTGTCCAGAAAGGAAATAAAGACATCATCAAAGTAGTCCATGTGACATCAGTGGGTTAGTTAGAATGTTTTGAAGCATCGAAAATACATTTTGGTCCAAAAATAACAAAAACTACGACTTTATTCAGCATTGTATTGTCTTCCGGTTCTGTTGTCAATCCGCTTTAGTGACGCTGCTGACGTAAGACGCTGCTGACGTGTTATCTGGTGCGCCCGTGTATTCGGATTCAAATAAATATGGCTGGGCAAAAAAATGCAAGTCTTCCCCTGTGTCGAAATCCTTAGACATGTTTGCGAAGATTGTTTTGTTTCCAGCGTGCGTCTCCCTCAGACTGTAAACGAAGCTCGGGCGCACCAGATAACTCGTCAGCTCGTCTTACGTCAGCAGCGTCACTGAACGCCGATCCACAACAGAACCGGAAGACAATACAATGCTGAATAAAGTCGTAGTTTTTGTTATTTTTGGACCAAAATGTATTTTCGATGCTTCAAAACATTCTAACTAACCCACTGATGTCACATGGACTACTTTGATGATGTCTTTATTTCCTTTCTGGACAAGGACAGTATACCGTACATACATTTTCAATGGAGGGACAGAAAGCTCTCGGACTAAATCTAAAATATCTTAAACTGTGTTCCGAAGATGAACGGAGGTCTTACGGGCTTGGAACAACATGAGGGTGAGTCATTAATGGCATAATTTTCATTTTTGGGTGAACTAACCCTTTAACGAGATATATGGTGCAAAAGGGAGAGCACGCGAAACTTGTCTCTTGAAAGCGAAAAACAGTGTTTGAGATTCGTCGCAGCAGATTCAAGCAGTTGTAGTTATGTACTTGTGTTTGTGCTATAAAAATATACAAGATATTTGTGAGAAAATATTCTACAAGTGTGCAACTCTCATTGGATGAATTCACATACTGATTTGCGGATGAGCAACATTTCTCCGTGACTTCACATGTTTTGATGCGGGTGTTTAAATGCGTTTTGCAGTTTATTCACTGCAGCAACTGTAGCAAAAATGTGAGCGCACGAGTTTCTTAATTTGTGATTTGTAGAATAGGATTTGTGCACCTGCAATGAAGAATTTGAGGTGTAACTGTTGTGTTGTGTTTGTGGGAGAGAAAAAAAAGTCTACAAGTTTGCAACTCTTAATGCATTTCTCTTTGTGACTTCAAATTTACTGATACACATGTGTGGCTATTCTCTACAACTACAAATTTCACTGTCACAGGCGTTAAGTAGTTTTGCACCAAAAATACCTTCATATTTGTCCCTTTGGTTTTACTGCTGAAATTAAAGGCCCACAAAACAATCATTGCCTCTCTTTCAAAGTTTCAAACTTTAGAACAACTTTATTGACACATTCACTACCACTTTTATGTGTATAGCTTCAGATTAATCCCTTAACTGTCACTCCCCATTTTGAGCATAGATGTAAAAATGTATCTAAACTTAAATGGTTGCAATTCATGAATGCTTTGGAATTCAGACCTTGGTCTCTTTTAACAGAAGACACCAAGCTTATTAGAAGAGCTTCAAAAAATGAAAGTGTAATAATGTGATATAAGTTTACGTCAACTGTAAAACAAATATACTGTACTGTAAATATATATTTTACAAAATTAAAGCTGATATCTCAAAAATTGAAGTTCCTGTGAGATTGTGTTTAGGCGCTGTACCTAAAACAGTCACCGTGTGTCAGCCATATTCCATTGATGCGTTCTTCAAACTATTACATTTCTGTCATTATATCACTTCTATCACAAAACAGTCACCAAATATGGAACATGAGCTGTGTTTATCAAACTAGCTTTGTTTGCTCTTAGTATTTACTGTATATGCCTGTGTTTCAGTTCTCGTTAACGTTTGTGCTTCGTATGGTTATGGTTTATCCTCTATTTATTCCTGCATTTTAAGTTAGTTTAATTGTTAATAAATTCTATTGCATATATCTTCTTGGTCTTGCTGACTTACCTACACCACAACTTGTAATACGTGACATGGGCTGAGGTGGGTTTATTATTATTATTTTCCAGCAAGATTTGCCAAATACAATCAGAACATTATCTTAAATAAATTTCTTAACTTTTTCTTAAAGGAATAGTTCACCCAAAAATTTTAATGATCCCATAATTTACTTACACTCAAGCCATCCTAGGTGTATATGACTTTCTTCTCTCAGCCAAACACAATCAGAGTTATATTAAAATTATCCTGGCTCTTCCAGGCTTTATAATTTATAATGTCTCAAAATTTTGAAGCCCAAAAAAGAGCATCAATCCATCATAAAAGTAATCCACCTGGCTCCAGGGGGTTAATAAAGGCCTTCTGAAGTGAAGCGATGTGTTTTTATAAGAAAATATCCATATTTATAAGTTTATAAACTATAACCACTGGCATCCGGTAACGGCCGTACGCGAGTCTAGTTCCGGTGGAAGAGTGACCTCTGACCCGACGCATGACGTGTTGATGAATGCGGATGAGCAGAGAAAAGAGCAAAACTAAACACCGGTCAAGAATTCAAAGTCTAAAAAGATCATTTTTAAAGGGTAACCAAACACTAAAACAACTTTTGGTAACACTTTACTTGAAGGGGTGTGCATAAGACTAACATGACACCTTCATAATCATGACATGACACATGTTATGAATATGAAGGAAGTTTTATGCATGTTTGTGACAACTGTCATTAAGTGTCATTCGCTCAATTATTATTATTAAATGCAAATATGACATTGTTTGAGATGTCTTTGTTATGACACCTTGACATAAACCAATACATCAAAACCTGTCAGTGTCTTTGTCATGACAACTTGACATTACTAAGACAACACAACCTGTCATAAACATGACATAGCAGATTAATTATCAAACTTAAGAAACCACTTGGCTTTATTGGTTAACATTACATTAAACTGTCAGGTGGTTGGTTTTGACATTGGCTGTCATGAAGCCATTATAACTTTTTAATGACAAATTCAAGTTGTACCACTGTAGTTGAGGTCACGAAAAATATTCATGACATAGTTATAATGGCCTCATGACAGCCAATGTCAAAACCAACCACATGACAGTTACTTAATTTAATGTCAAGTTGTCATGACAAAGACACTGACAGGTTATGATGTTATGATTTATGTCAAGATGTCATAACAAAGACATCTTAAACAATGTCATATTTGCATTCAAAATGCCATTATTGAGCGAAAGACACTTAATGAAAGTTGTCATAAACATGCATAAACCCTACTTCATATTCATGACATATGTCATGTCATGGTTATGAAGGTGTCATGTCAGTCTTATGCACACCCCTTCAAGTAAAGTGTTACCCAACTTTTTTTAGTTAATGATCTGTAAGAATGGAGCTTCATAAATGCTGTTCATTGATTCAAGTACATTTTGACATTTGAGTTTAAAGTGTTTTAATTCTACAATATATGGTGTAAAACGTCTGAGTGCTGCCCTCTTCAGGTTGAACGGTGGCTACTGCAGTTGAATTTTCCTATTGGAAGTTGTGGTACCCTCTGACATCAGAGGGTACCAGCTAACCACGCCCTTGCCTACAGAGAGATGCGTCTCAGGTGCACGCCAATCACGCCAAAATGAATCGCAGAACAGAGTCTACCGGCAAAAAGAGAACTACAGAGCTCGAAAGAAAATACATTTATCAAAATTGACAGCAAAGCCATTTATAATGTTACAAAAGATTTCTATTTCAAATAAATGCTTTTATTTGGAACTTTAGATTTATCAAAGAACCCTGAAAAAAAGTACACGGTTTCCACAAAAATATGAAGCAGCAGAACTGTTTCAACATTGATAATAATCAGAAAAGTTTCTTTAGCAGCAAATCGTCACATTATAATGATTTCTGAAGGATCATGTGACACTGAAGACTGGAGTAATGATGTTGAAAATTCAACTTTACATCACAGGAATAAATTACATTTAAAAAAA
Source organism: Gila orcuttii (assembly GCA_026230005.1). NCBI lineage: Eukaryota > Metazoa > Chordata > Actinopteri > Cypriniformes > Leuciscidae > Gila > Gila orcuttii. The sequence goes on from JAPDVR010000003.1 coordinate 13,820,370, forward strand.
AAAATCTATAGAAAACAGTTATTTTAAATTGTAATAATATTTCACAATATTACTAGCAAAATTTTTATTATTTCTTATTTTTCACTTTGATTTTTGGATGAAAATCTTTTGCGAGATTCACCAAATTTAGAATATTCCCTTCAATTTAGAAATATATTTATACAGAAATGATGTATATATGTATGTAAGAGAGAGAACAGAAAAAGCTCATAATTTACATAGATAAATGTGTATAATGTGGATCAGCAGCTGCATCCTGTGTGTGTGGAAGAAAATCTTCACGGCTCACTGCAAACTCAGAAACTTCATTTTTTTTTAAACAGGGTTTAGGGTTAGAAGATAAACCGTTTTTTAAAAATGTTTTATTCAAGAAAGCGAGCACCCTGTACAAAGCTGAATTATTTATAAGCACTGAATCAAATAAGCCTGAGTGAAACTAGAAGTGTGGCCCTGAAACTCACATTTGCATTTGCGAGAGTCTCAGAATAGTGTCTCCAGTGACCATGATCAAACCCCAAGAGGTTTATTTACAAGAAATAAAGATTTACAACTGAAACCACTGTAACTGTTCAAAACTTTAGCAAACATTTTACCTGTGTTGGGATTAAGGCTTTTGAATGATGTTTTTGACAAATACAATATGTTTTTCAGCTTTATTCAGTGTTACAGCAAGAACAGATGTAGACAAACAGTACAATATTGTTTGTACATTGTGTTAGTATTGCTATATATATATATATATATATATATATATATATATATATATATATATATATATATATATATATATATATACTCACCTAAAGGATTATTAGGAACACCTGTTCAATTTCTCATTAATGCAATTATCTAATCAACCAATCACATGGCAGTTGCTTCAATGCATTTAGGGGTGTGGTCCTGGTCAAGACAATCTCCTGAACTCCAAACTGTCAGAATGAGAAAGAAAGGTGATTTAAGCAATTTTGAGCGCGGCATGGTTGTTGGTGCCAGACGGGCCGGTCTGAGTATTTCACAATCTGCTCAGTTACTGGGATTTTCACGCACAACCATTTCTAGGGTTTACAAAGAATGGTGTGAAAAGGGAAAAACATCCAGTATGCGGCAGTCCTGTGGGCGAAAATGCCTTGTTGATGCTAGAGGTCAGAGGAGAATGGGCCGACTGATTCAAGCTGATAGAAGAGCAACTTTGACTGATATAACCACTCATTACAACCGAGGTATGCAGCAAAGCATTTGTGAAGCCACAACACGCACAACCTTGAGGCGGATGGGCTACAACAGCAGAAGACCCCACCGGGTACCACTCATCTCCACTACAAATAGGAAAAAGAGGCTACAATTTGCAAGAGCTCACTAAAATTGGACAGTTGAAGACTGGAAAAATGTCACCTGGTCTGATGAGTCTCGATTTCTGTTGAGACATTCAGATGGTAGAGTCAGAATTTGGCGTAAACAGAATGTGAACATGGATCCATCATGCCTTGTTACCACTGTGCAGGCTGCTGGTGGTGGTGTAATGGTGTGGGGGATGTTTTCTTGGCACACTTTAGGCCCCTTAGTGCCAATTGGGCATCGTTTAAATGCCACGGCCTACCTGAGCATTGTTTCTGACCATGTCCATCCCTTTATGGCCACCATGTACCCATCCTCTGATGGCTACTTCCAGCAGGATAATGCACCATGTCACAAAGCTCGAATCATTTCAAATTGGTTTCTTGAACATGACAATGAGTTCACTGTACTAAAATGGCCCCCACAGTCACCAGATCTCAACCCAATAGAGCATCTTTGGGATGTGGTGGAACGGGAACTTCGTGCCCTGGATGTGCATCCCACAAATCTCCATCAACTGCAAGATGCTATCCTATCAATATGGGCCAACATTTCTAAAGAATGCTTTCAGCACCTTGTTGAATCAATGCCACGTAGAATTAAGGCAGTTCTGAAGGCGAAAGGGGGTCAAACACAGTATTAGTATGGTATTCCTAATAATCCTTTAGATGAGTGTAAATATATATATATATATATATATATATATATATATATATATATATATATATATATATAAATATATATATATATATATATATATATATATATATATATATATATATATATATATATATATATATATATATATATATATATATATATATATGTATATATTGGAGCTGCTTCTTTTGGTTTAATACATTTAGGTATTGTGTTTCTATTTAAGCTTGATCTCAATGTATATGAATCAGTATGTACAATTATGTATTTACAATTAATTGAATTATTATTTTACATCACTGACACATTTTAAAAGAAATATAGTGGTTCCCTCGACAAAACCCCAATAGGATTTTTTTTCATTGGATTTCGGATTATTGCATGCAAGAATTATACAAAAAATTCGGTCACAGTTTTTATTGTCTGCAATAATCCAAAAGCCAATTGAGAAAATCTAATTGGGTTTTTGTCAAGGGAGCCAGAGTGATGAGATTGATGCTTAAATTCTGGGTTAGCCTACAAAAATGTATGATGGTATGGTTGATGGTTGAATTGTTTCCGGATGTAAGAATTCAAAGGGCAAATGTTGCTCTAATTACCATGAAGATTTACATATATAGCAGCACATTGCATTGGCAGCACATGCTTCAGAGTTTCATATCTTCACCATTACAGAGAACAATAATGACTCTCATCATTATTTTTATCTCGATGCTTGCAGTATTTTATCAGGGTTTGTATAACTAGATTAGATCTTTATAGCATAAACTAGCATGTGTCATTCTTTGGTATCTCATTGAATCTCTGACTCTTTTAGAGTGCAGAGGACAGGTCACCATCACTCAGACACCGGCAATAACAGCAGCCCAACCAGGAAAAGATGTTCGTATAAACTGCAAAGCCAACAGGCCAGTGCATAATAATGACTTCATGGCTTGGTACTTCAGTGGATTCGGAGAAGCTCCTAAGCTACTCGTATACCAAGCCACACATCGCTTCCCTGGAGCTCCATCTAGATTCACAGGGAGTGGACATGGAGCAGACTTCACTTTGACCATCAGCGGAGTCCAGTCTGAAGACGCAGGACATTACTTCTGTCAGAGCGACCACACTGGTGCAATAATCACACTGTGATAAAGAGCTGTACAAAAACCTCCGTCACACTGCACTGATTCAGCTGAGAGACTGCAGCTGCGCATACATCACACACATGCCACAACACTACACATTCACCTACACAATAAAAGAGCATTTTGATATCTTCAAAGGCAACAGAATTATGAAATTACATATAAAGTTGTACCCTTAAGTGGGTCAAAAGTTTGTAAACCATTTTATGCACAAGTAAAATGGGTTACAAACCAGGGATACTTTTTATATTATATTCTTTATACATTTTTATATTATTTATATTCTATTATGGTATTTGTTAATTGTTTGAATTAACTTTTATTTTCATATTTCTTATTATAAATTATATAAATTTTAGCTATTTTTTGTATAAATTAGTCATTTTTATTTTATGTGCTTTAGTTTTAAATATTTCTAAACATATTATAATCCTTCTTCTTTAAAACTTCTTGTTTAATACTTCAACTACATATTTCCGTAAGCAACATTTCTACTTGTCATGTACGCAACTAATATTTATATTTCCCCCGGTTTCACAGACAAGGCTTAAACTAGTTCCAGACTAAAATGCATGTTTGAACTGTTTTAATTGAAAGCAACAAATCCTAAAATATGTCAGAGCCACTGTTTTGTCTCAAGATGCACATCAGTAATGTTTTTTCTAAGGCACATTTAAAAAAGCTACTTAAATGTCCTGATTGAACTAAGGCCTAATCCTGTCTTATTCTAAGCCCTGTCTGTGAAACCAGGACTTTATTTTAGATTTCTTTCATTTAGCAAGAACTATTTTTGACCCCCTTTTTTAGATTAAGTGTCTCTAACAAATGATATTTTCTCAAATCATACAAAAGGACTCAAAGACAGACACAGTATTATGTATTTTATTTGAGTTATAACAGAACATCACAGCATGCTCTTGTGTGAATGAACTCAGAGAAGCAGAAGTGAGACGTCAGCCAGAAGGATGAAGCAGAAGCCAGAGGAGAGACTGAGCGGATCTACTGATCTGAACACTGATCTCTCCTCAGTTGTGCAGTGACTGTCGGCTGGCCGCTCCGTGTGACCTCACAGCTCACTGAGACGCTCTTCATCCACTCCTGCTCAGAGAGAGTCAGGCTGCTGCTCCAGCTGTACAGAGCGTCCTTCTGCAGGATCCCAGCGCTGCTCTCCTGAGCCCTGCTGCTGCCGTCCACCTTCCAGCTCAGGCTCCAGTCTGACGGCAAGCCCTCGCTGGCCACACACAGCAGTGTCGCTGTGTTCAGAGAGGAGATCTCTGCACTGGACGGGGGCAGGATGATCACTTTAGGAGGAGTGTTGCCTGAGAGAAGAAGAGCAGCGGGACCACAAACAACTCGCTTAACAAACAGCTTCAATTTATTACAGATTAAAGTGACAGAAAACATTTCTACTATCAGTTTAAACACGCAAAGTAATATTTGATGAGTATTTTTTCAAGATTAATCAAATGTAATCATATTGACAGATTTGTATGGGAAGCATGGAGTTACTATCTAAGCTATTGCATAACTGCTTGTTTTTTTCAACTTTAAACTTTTCAACTTTGTTTTTGAATTCAAATACATTTTGTGAATTTAGTCCTCCAAACTAAAATTACGTTAACATGATATTTTTGGGTTACACTTTATTTCGATAGTCCACTTTAGACATTCCACTAACTTTAAGTAACTTTTAAGTTACTTTTTTTAACTTGTAGTTGCAACTAATAGTCAGTAGAATATCTGTTGGAGGATCAACAAAATAAAATGTTAGCAGAAAATAAGCAGACAGTCTAATAATACTCTAATGAGAGTTAGTTGACATGTAGCTGCAAAATTACTCAGTAGAATGTCTGAAGTGGACTATTGAAATAAAGTGTTACCCAGTATAATGAAGGTAGATGATAATGTGTTCTCATTTCTTGTGAAAAAAATAAGTATATATAAATCTATGGAATGAGCACTTAAAGTATATTTTTTTTAAAATCTGTATTTGCAGATAATATAATATTAATAAAATAAAAGGCCACATAAGTGCACTTAAAGAGAGTACACTTTCATGTTTCTTTACACACTTAAGTAGACTTTTAAAAAGTTGAATTGCAATTGAAAGATTGGCAGTCAAGTACCCATTTAAACCATTATGTTTTAATAATCATTTGTCATGCTTTAAATTAAGTACCCTTATTTTGATGTGTTGACTAATATACTAAAGCACATGTAAATATGATTGATTTAAATTTTACTGCATTTCTCTATTTTATACTTAAAGTTAATATATTTAAATTTATTGAATTGCAGCTTCACCTTTACAAATGTGTAATCACAAATATATTTAAATACAAAGTTTCAATAGAAATTACAATAAAGTATATTTTAGTTTACAAAACATCCTTGTCAGTAGATTCGGCAGTGCACTTTAACCATATTTCAAAGACAATAGAAGTAATATTTATGAAATTACATATGAAGATACTTAAAGTAGACTACTTAATATAAAGATACATAAAGTACTTAAGAAATACTTAAGTGGGTCAAAAAACACTAAATGAATTTCATTTGAATCTGAGCTATAATACTTTTTTAAAATAACATGCAATTTAGTGTCCTAAATTGTAATTGTTTCACAATGTATTAGAATTGAGAAAATGTATTTACACTTTTATTCTACGTATTAAAATATCTGTTGGCCAAAATGACAATTTTTTTTTATATTGATATATTCTTCTCATGCTCTAAAAAGCATGTCAATATTTATCCAATGTATCTCTTTTCCTGGCCAATAATGGTGAAAATGTTTAAAAGCTTATTTGTAGAAACTCTTAAATGTAAAACTGCATTAATAAATACACCCTGCATGTCAAATAGAAATGTTTTCCCTAATACAAAGGAAAAACCTTCATTTTTAAATTACATAAATTACAGTTACATGACTAAATATGACAACATTGTATATAAAAATGATTTGATTATTTACTTACTGCCAACATCCAGTCTGGTGCCGCCGCCGAAAGTCTTTCACAGTGATATAAACTAATAGAGCAGAAGTACAAAAAAAAAAAATGTAAATGTAAATGTAAAATGTAAAATGTACAAAAACCTCCTGAACGCTTCAGTAGCTGCACTGTTCACTGCATCTCCAAAACAACATCTTTCACTTCATTTAGTGTTGAAGTCAATTACAGTTCAATAAAATAATATATACATTTCATTTAAAAAAGGAAAAATGTTGTAATATATTCCATGAATAATTAAACACAATCTAAACTCCATTTGATTCACTGATGGTCAACTACTGAATGTTTATTATATCATCAGCATATCTTTGAAAACTCTTGAGAAATATTAGTTGATACTGATATTAAATCTTACAGTAAGTTTAGAAATTACATTTGATAACTACATTTGTAACTGAATTATTATTATTTATTTAAATCAGTGTGCCAGATTTTCTCCTGAAAGGAAGCAGCTTTGAATATGTGCAACACCCCTTTGTTTAAGACGGACTGTCCGCCGGTCAGGACTGTAAACAGCAGGTCTCGTCTGTTCTCACTCATTCTCAGCAAAGATGACTGCAAACGCTCTGATTATCTGCTCTCTACTGCTTTCTCTTGCTGGTGAGATTAGTGTTGAATATTCAGAGCTTTTTCAGAAGTGCTTTATAAATGTTGTATCACTCTTCTCATGTATTGTGTGTTTGACTGTAACACTGACTGATGTGCTGTGATGGCAGGTTGTTTTGCTGAGATCATTCTGACTCAGAGTCCATCCGTGAATCTGGCGTCTGTGGGAAGCAGCGTCACTCTCAACTGCGGGTCCAGCAGTTCTAGTGTATCATCCTATATAGCCTGGTATCACCAGAAACCCGGACAAACACCCAAACTCCTGTTCTCTAGTGTTGGTAGCAAAGTGTCTGGAGTTTCTGAGAGATTCACTGATGGGAGATCAGAAACAAACTACATGCTCAATATTAGAAATGTCCAGCCTGAAGATGCAGGAGATTATTACTGTCAGCAGTATGCTGAATGGCCATTAACACAGTGATACAGAGCCGTACAAAAACCCCTTCAGTGAAAGAGGAACTGCTGATTTAGACACACACTGCACACATATTACATGATTGGAGACGGTTTTTAAAGTTCTGAACACACACAACAAAATCTAAAGACGCATTCACAAAACATTCTTAAGAATAAAATTCATCTTAACTGTTATCTTATAATTTTTTCACTTAAGAATAATTATTTTTTAATATTTAGTATTCCCAAAAATATTTCTTAAACATAATGTTATATATATATTTAAAACTGTTCTTGAGACATCTGCATCTTTTGACAAGCTCTTTATGTTAACACATAACAATTTGTAACTTTAACATTAAAAATGCAACACTCATTACTAATTTGCTGCAAAAACAGTGTGCAACTTTATGATGATAATTACAGCAATCTACAGCCAGATGAAAAAGATGAGCTAATGAGTTTTTCAACAAAATCTGCCATGAAGTCATAAAATCAGGATATTCCATACATGAGCCAGTCGAGGAGTGCTGGATCATCAACTTCGACATGGAGCAGCTTCCACCCATCTCCCCACGCCAAACTCTTCCCTTCTCAGCCCGGTCCAGTCAATGTCATTGATAACCCTGTCCCACTCAATGTCCTGCCCACCCCATTGTCTACACACTTATGTCCAGCTCCACCCAGTTCACTGGACTCACGTGTTCCTCTGGTGCCTCACAGCTCCTCGGCTTCACCTGCACCACTGACTCTCTCCAGCTCTTCTGCTCCACCTGCACCACTGACTCTCTCCAGCTCTTCTGCTCCACCTGCACCACTGACTCTTTCCAGCTCTTCGGCCCCACCTGCACCACTGACTCTCTCCAGCTCTTCTGCTCCACCTGCACCACTGACTCTCTCCAGCTCCTCGGCTCGACTTGCATCACAGACTTTCTCCAGCGCTTTAGCTCCACCTGCACAACTGACTCTCTCCAGCTCTTCTGCTCCACCTGCACCACTGACTCTCTCCAGCTCTTCTGCGCCACCTGCACCACTGACTCTCTCCAGCTCCTCGGCTCGACTTGCATCGCAGACTTTCTCCAGCGCTTTAGCTCCACCTGCACCACTGACTCTCTCCAGCTCTTCTGCTCCACCTGCACCACTGACTCTCCCCAGCTCCTCGGCTTCACCTTCATCACTGACTCTCTCCAGCTCCTCGGCTCGACCTGCACCACTGACTCTCTCCAGCGCTTTAGCTCCACCTGCACCACTGACTCTCCCCAGCTCCTCGGCTCGACCTGCACCACTGACTCTCTCCAGCGCTTTAGCTCCACCTGCACCACTGACTCTCCCCAGCTCCTCGGCTCGACCTGCACCACTGACTCTCTCCAGCGCTTTAGCTCCACCTGCACAACTGACTCTCTCCAGCTCTTCTGCTCCACCTGCACCACTGACTCTCTCCAGCTCTTCTGCTCCACCTGCATCACTGACTCTCCCCAGCTCCTCGGCTTCACTTGCATCACTGACTCTCTCCAGCTCCTCGGCTCGACCTGCACCACTGACTCTCTCCAGCGCTTTAGCTCCACCTGCACCGCCGACTCTCTCCAGCTCTTCTGCTCCACCTGCACCACTGACTCTCTCCAGCGCTTTAGCTCAACCTGCACCACTGACTCTCTCCAGCGCTTTAGCTCCACCTGCACCGCCGACTCTCTCCAGCTTTTCTGCTCCATCTGCACCGCTGGCTCTCTCCAGCTCTTCGGCTCTGCCTCAGGACCCTTCACCACCAGTACAGCTCTATGAAGTGGATTATCTGGCTATACCTCCAGGCTCCAGGGTCATTTCTCCACTTCGGCCAGTCAGCACTTCGGATGCGCTCCCTCAGCTCCACCATAGTCCTCCATCTACTCTTTCCTCAATCTACACCTTAAACTCTCATCATCCTGGTTTTACCACGGATTTCCAGGCCTCCGACTGCACCTCAACTCTCCACCCCTTCAGCTTCACCAGGTTCCTCCTCCTCTGCAGCTCGTGGCGCCACCTTGGAACGCCTAGGTTCCTGTCGGTTTCACTGGGGTCTCCACTTCTGGAGAATAATGTACTGTAGGTTTGATTAGCCTGATCAAATCAGTGGCTTTGGGAGACAAACAGGTGGGAAACAAGGATAACTGAATTAACTAACAGATCAGAACAACAAAGAAACTCAAACATGAACAGAACTGAGACAGATCAAAAGACAAACTGAAAATGTGACAGTTGTATATCATATATCATTGTGCATAATCACACAGAGATATTTACCGGGAAGGAGGAGCCCGATGGAGCCAAAGGGGTGGAGGGACAAGGCACTGCCCGAGGCCTAGAAGTCCATGGCGTAGGCATAACGATGACTGAGCAAGGCGGAGCCAGAGGGATGAAGGAGCCCGTGGAGTCGTAAAGATGAAAGTCCCAGGTGGAGCCGAGGAGCCAAGGTGTAGCCGACTGGTAGATGAGCTGAGGTGGAGTGATGGGCTCGGCGGCCCAAAGCGGAGCAAGGGGATCCACTTACCAAGGCAGAGGTGGAGACCAGAGGGCCCAAGGTAGATCCGAGTAGCAGAGCAGAGCCACTAGAGGAGGAGCAGAGGGACTGAAGGGAGCCAGCGAAGGCAGGGATGAGGAACTGGCTGGCTTAAGCAGAGGAAGCGGGAAAGGCACTGATTTTGCGACCATTTTATGAGACAGTGCGAGTATTGTTTTTACAACTAGTCATGTGTGTGCGACCTGCAAATTTGAGTATATTTTATTTCATGTTAAAAATGAGTAAGGATGAGTAAGGAGCGAGTCCACCAGTGTATGCCGTGAGAGGGGGAGGTTTTGGGAGTGATTAGTCAACTGCCTGGGTCACGAGTCGTGTGTGTGTCATGCTGTTGTCACGTCTAACGTCACATTTTATTTTATTATTTTAATTAAGCCCTGAAATTCCCATAGGAAGATAGGCCATCGACGAAGCTCTTCCATCCTCTCCGGTCTTGGGCCCTCCTCTCCAGATGTTGCCACGTCAGCCCTTCTTTCTTCATCTCTTGTTCTGTGGTTCTTCTCCAGGTGATTCTCGGTCTGCCTCTCTTCCTCCTGCCCTGTGGGTTACACGTCAGTGCCTGTTTAGTGATTGATTTCTTTCTCCTGAGTGTGTGCCCTATCCACTTCCATTTCCTCCTCCAGATTTGCATTTCTATTGGGTCTTGTTTGGTGAGTTCCCACATGTTGGCGTGAGAGATGATGTTGGGCCAGTATATTCCTAGGAGGCGTCTGAGGCACCGGTTGGTGAAGGTCTCCAGCTTATTGAATATGGTGGTGGTAATTCTCCAGGTTTCTGAGCCATGAAGTAGAGTGGTCTTTACGTTTGAATTGAAGATTTGCAGTTTTGTCTTGAGTGACAAGTTTTTTGCCTTCCGAATATTGTTTAGCATGTTGAATGTTGTCCTTGCTTTTCCGATCCTGGCTTGGACATCGTCCTCCGTGCCACCTTCCCTTGAAATTATGCTACCGAGGTATGTGCATTGTGATCCATGGTTATGGGTGTGTTGTTCTTGCTGTTGATACGCAATACTTTAGTTTTTGATGAGTATATTTTGAGACCAAGCAGAGCAGCTGTTTCCTCCAGTTTTTCAGATTTTTCCTGCATCTGTTGGTGTGTGTGAGCCAGTAATGCCAGATCATCAGCGACATCGAGATCTTCTAGCTGCTCGGTCAAGCTCCACTGTATGCCAGTTCGTCTATAGTTGGTTGTTTCTTTCATCACCCAGTCTATGCAAAAGAGGAAAAGAAAGGGTGAGAGCAGGCACCCTTGCCTCACACCAGTCAGGACCTCAAATGCCTCCGATATACATCCTTCATGGAGGACTTGACATCTCGTCCCTTGGTAGGTGCTCCTTATGATGTTAATGATCTTTGCTGGGATCCCATAATGAGCCGTCAGTTTCCACAGCCTTTCCCTATCCACACTGTCAAAGGCTTTTTTAAAATCTATGAAATTCACATAGACAGGCGAATTCCATTCGATGGATTGTTCAATAATAATCCTGAGGGTGGCAAGGTCTCCACAGGATCTGTTGTTCCTGAAGCCAGCCTGGTTTTCCCTCTGTTTCTCATCGACCCCCTTCTGGAGTCTCTTGAGCAGGATATGGTTGAACACCTTCACAGGTGTTGAGAAGAGCATTATTCCTCTGTAGTTTTTGCACTGCCGGAGGTCTCCTTTCTTGGGGATTTTCACGATGTGGCCATCTCTCCAGTCAGCTGGGACATTTTCTGTGTCTAACATCACAGCTCAGTCAAAAATGACAAAACAAACCATTGATGCATTTTTATCACCAGAGCCAGGCCCTCTACAGCAAAAATTGCAGAGAAGGAAAAATCAGATGACGAGTCAGAAGAAGCAGGAGTGGCGAAAAAGGCAAGACAACAATATTTTCTACAGGAAAATAGGGAGTTTACTATAGGCTTACATACTTAGGAAAAGGCTGAATAGGCTTAGATATTGCAAAAACACGAACACCATGAACTGTATCTTCTGCTCTTGATGTAATCTAAGAACCAAGTCGGCTGAGGCAACCGGCACCACACAGTTTAAATATGACACACTAGTGAACTACAACAGCAGCTTGAAGCATAAGAAATGCATAGACAGATACGTTGATGAAACTGCATTGCCACTTCCAACAGCATTTCACAGGTAGGAAGATAACATTCAGTCAGCAGATGAGGCTGAAATGACAGTGAAATTTAACACAGCGTATTTCATAGCTAAGGAGGAACTATTCACCAAATTCAAGGATCAAATTGAATTGTTAAAAAAGAACGGCGTAAAATTTAATCCTACATACAGCAAGGACACAGCATGTGCACAGTTTATTGGCGCTATTGCAGATTCTCTCAAACAGAAGACTCATTAAAGGAATAAGGACACCACTTATCTCGCATTCATAATCAATGGCATTGGTGACACAGATGTTTCAACTAAAGAATGTGAAATTGTGCAAGGATCCTGCAACAAGGTAAACCAATGAGTAATTGATTGGCCACATCGAAGTTCAACATGCAAATACTCAAGGTATGTTGTTTACAGTAGCTGAATTTGACTCTAATTTAGTGCTTACCCTCAATAACACAACAGTCACTTCAGCATATATGCCAGGAATGACTACAAGAGTGAAACCATTAACCTTTCTAAGCCTAATATATATATATATATATATATATATATATATATATATATATATATTATTTAGGTGCCACAGTGATTTTAACTGTTCATTGTGATTATGTGGAAGGAAACTGTTACTTTCTGCTGGTGGTTTTGGTGTATAGTGAATATAATTGTGTTGCAGGTCGATTTAAGGTGTGCCCCTAAATTTTATGCTTGTGCTCCTAAAAGTTTCAGTAAGGGCTACATTGCTTCTAGTAAACAAAGTTAGTCTGGAGCCCTGATAAAAATGACATAATTGAATAATAGAGTATACCATCTCACTCAAAGACAATTTTTGGTTATCACCAAAGCTCTCATAATGTTGCCACAGACCAGAAGTCTGTGCAAAATCAGTTTGAAAGGAACCTTATGCGCAAACGCTGCCATAGCTTTTGGACACAGAAGTGTGCAGAATTACTTGCAAATTACAGACAAGTGTGTTTAATTAGGGTTGTAATTTGTAACTATAAAGTGTGCAGGACACTAGTCCAGGATATGGCTCTTAAAGTTTTTAGCTGAGGACCCAAAAGTGAATTCTAGTAGTTATAACTGGGAAGAAGAAAATAAAAATAAATAAATACAGTGTGGACAAATCTTTGATTAATTATAATTAATTGGCCTATATCGGCAGCATTATCACAAAAGTATTTATAGGCTTTTTCATATTGATTTCAAGCAAAGCATAAGTAGCTCTACACAGTGGACATGGCATGCTGCTTGGTCATCAAAATGATTTGAGTCACACAAATGTCAGGATTCCACAGTATATACATCAAAAGTTTTGTTACTTAACCAGCATAGTTGTTGGAGATGTTGACGAGGTGCTCTGTGCCCTTCACAGTGACTGTAGTGAAGTGTTTTTGTGTTGTTGAAACTTTGAATCAATTGAAACAATTGGTTCGCAAAATGATTCGTTGTTTCGAAGCCCTCAAAACGCAACACGCTGGTGACCCCTGCTGGCCATGCATAAACATGCATAAAATAACATTTTAAGTGCACAATTTAAGCAAATGTTTTATTGAAAGTGTACTCTATTAAATGCTATTAACAAATAATACCATTAAATGAAGTGTAGTCTGTATAAAATGTGTTATTTTGTTAAAATATAGGGCTTGATTTGTTTTATGGGGTCTGCTAGTGCTTGGTTAATCAGGCCTAGACTATTAACTACAACTGTCTCTTTTATACAGATTACAGAAATCAGGTAAAACCATAGACACTGGTTCATAAACTTAAATTTCGGAACGTCTGAAAACAGTTGAAGTAACGAAGCCTCGTTTATTGAAATCACGTGACTTTAGCAGTTCGACACCCTCTCCGAATCACTGATTCGAACCAAATGATTCTCAAAGGTTTCGAAGCTTCACGAAGCAGTGATTCACACACGCCCGTCACTAGGTGTCAGTAGTGAGGCGTCGTGCGTTCATAGACAACAGTGGAGCTCGCGCAGAAGAAATCGTCATGGTTGTGTGGAAACCGCAGTAAACGTTGCATGGTCTTCTTCAATAGCTTTTACAACATTCGCAGGTTTTCTTTTGTAAATACGAAGATAAAACCAGGAGACCCTGTAGCAGTAGACCTGTAAACGGCTCAGTTTTGTTGTTGGTCAATAGGTAGTTGATCATGAACGTGGCTAAAAGTGGTTATCGTGTTTTCTCGGCTAACTCTACGCCCGCCTGCATTGAGCTCTCTAAGAAGATTACTGAGTAAGTAAAGTATCCTACGACCAATTGCTTGGTATTTAACATGGGTCGTGATTATAGAAGCTGATCTTGATGTATAAATGTGATGTTATTGTGATAGTGGCCTGTAGATCAGCAGAACCTGGCCCGTTTCATCGTATCATGTAACTTAGGCTAGTTGTAAAAGATTGGGATTGATAAGATCTATAACGTTAAAGCATCACCATTGTGCTCTTGAACATCAGAGAAGTGGACCTGTAATAAGTGTACTTACTTTAGGACACTGTGGGAAGTAAATGTAATGTTTATCTTGAGCACGTGAAGAGATCAGGAACAGTGGGCTATTCATCACATAAGCTGTGCATGTGACTCACTGCTTTTGGAAATATCCTGCGTTCATTGCAAACTATTGACTGAAGGAATACAATCTATTTAATCACATTGTCATGCAACTCTGCTTGAAGTTACTTTCATGAAAAGAAACTCTTTGCAACCCTGTCTTGATTCTCTGCTTGTGTTTGCGCAGGCGTCTTGGAGTCGAGCTGGGGAAATCAGTTGTTTACCAGGAGTCAAACAGAGGTGATCAATAATGCTTTGTTTGTTCAAATACAGTTTGACCCTTGACACCCTAACATGGACTAAACTAATTTTCACTATAATTTAATTTTAAAATGAAATGGGTTTAGTGTCCTTGTACACGTTACGTGTACTTACTCAAGTAATAATAACAGTAAATCATTCATAATTGCAAACATCTAACCCTAATTATATAATAAGTACAAGGACTCCTTGAAATAAAGTGCTACAATTTATTTGGTAACACTTTATTTTAAGGTGTCTTTGTTACACTGTAATTATACATTTAACTCGACTACTGAGTAATATTAAGTAACTATGTGTACTTACTATAGTTTGAGTATTAGGGTTTGGTTTAGGGTTAGTTGCATGTAATTATGCATAATTTATAGTACTACAGTAACTCAATGTAACACATGTTACAATGACACTGTAAAAATAAAGTGTAACCAAAACATGATTCTCCTTACTGAATTACATCTCTGATTTGTTTGTAATTACTAGGCTTAGAAGGCCTTCACTGCATTTTTTGCAATTTCAAGCTTTATCTGTATCTCTCAAAGTCCGCACTATTTATGATAATACTGTTCCTACGTCGCACAAAACTCAAAGGATTATTTAATATCTGTACGCACAGGAGAACTTCTCACAAAACAGTTCTACCTAATTCTCAATACATGCGTGCGCACATGAATTTGTTCTTAACTTCATACTAATGTTAATGAATCTGGAGGATTTTAAATGAGCGACCGTGCGTCCGACGTTATAGTCGTTTGCATAATCACGCCCAAACTATCTCCAAATAAGGGCTTTCTGTACGACCCTTCCTTTACGGCCTTTCGTCACGCTCAGCAAACATGTGACCTTCTCTAATGACGTATCTGAGAGCACAAGCATCTGCAAAAACCAGCTCAAACACAATAAACACTTTTACCCAGATTTTACCACTTATTAGCCAGCGGTACATATGCATATCTGTGTGTTTTCAGAGAAAGCTTGCAGATGAGCCATAACACTGCTTACTTCTTAATATTTCACTGTATATGATAAAATACAATTTAAGTCGTCTTGAAATGGAAGCTTCAATAGTCTTTTCTTCTTTCTTGTGACTCAGGTCAATAAGAAAAGAATTGTAGGACGAGATTTGTTTTTGTCCATGTGGAGTTGATTGGATGGTTGTGGTTTGCTATTGGTCGATCTCATGTGAGTGACAGGTTGCTCCGCCCTCACGCCAGTAAACGCATCATCAGAGAAGAGATGCTGGAGGGGAAGATATTTTGATTAAATATTACAAAACACATTATTAAAAAAAAGATGTGCATGGATAAATTGTTTATAATAAATATTGCTATATTTAATATAAATAAGAATTGTCAAATTTGATTTCATTGTGACTTTATGATGAAATTTTATGTGGTTTCACTTTTACCAATTTTTTTTTTTTTAAATTTCAAAACAACTTTTAGTACAAAAGTTGGTGAATCATGATTTGTTCTTGATAACATTTGTGTGTTAGTGAATGAGACTTACCATGTGTCCGAATAAGCCAACTTTACCAACAATGTCGTTGAAGAAAAACACTATCTGAAAAAATGCAGTATGTCCGAATTCATAGCATTCATAAACCAGTAGCTGAAAAGTACCCGGATGACCTTCTTCATACGGCCAGATTGTGTCTCCACATATGAAATGCGTATCTGATGGACACTTTACTATCCCATGAGGCCACACAAGAGAATTTGTGACAGTGAAGCTCAAGCGATGTCGTGAGTCACATGATGATGATCTCATTCATACTACACACGTTCAAACTTTATAGATGATGTTTTTTAATGGTCGCGAAGTAAATGTATTATTTTTGTTTGAGGTAAAATATTACATTTCACCCAAAAACCAGTTGGTAGCACCTGAATAATCCATTTAATGTTGCTTTTTTTTATGCGTTTGCTTTTATCTTACAGAAACAAGAGTTGAGATCAAAGAGTCTGTGAGAGGCCAAACAATCTTCATCATCCAAACCATTCCCAGGTAGGAATGTGCTGGATCTGGTTCAGAATAGGAAATCAGCACTCTTATTAAGTCAATTCAGGCCGTTTAAACGTATTTGTGTCTGTGCAATCTGAAGTCATATATAGTGCATCATTGTACACAAGGTGATATTTTTAATGCAAGTTGTAGTTGAAAAGTTGAAAAGCCATGCTTTTTAGTATATATATATGGCATCTTACCTTTTATTCTGAACTGCATGTAGTCGTCTTTTAGGCCCAGAAGCACTTTAGAACAGTTTGTTAAAATCGATTGTTCTGTCTCTGTCAGAGATGTCAACACGGCTATTATGGAGCTGCTGATTATGGCCTATGCACTGAAGACGTCCTGTGCCAAGAACATCATCGGCGTGATCCCGTACTTCCCCTACAGTAAACAGTGTAAGATGAGGAAGAGAGGATCTATAGTGTGCAAACTGCTCGCTTCCATGTTAGCTAAAGCAGGTAATGCATTATAATGCTAATCTTTATACTTCTGTTTTCACACTACCACTCTAATGTTTGGATGTAACATTCAGTCTTTATTATTATACGTGCATGCTGAACACTTGATGACTGCTGTTTCTTCAGTGTCTGCTAAAAATGAAAACTATTCATTTAAAAACAAAAAAACATTTTACTCTCTGCATTGATAACTAGGTCTGACTCATATAATCACAATGGATCTGCACCAGAAAGAGATCCAGGGCTTCTTTACTTTCCCCGTGGACAACCTGCGGGCTTCTCCATTCCTGCTGCAGTACATCCAGGAGGAGGTTTGCAGCGTTCACAGACAAAAACTTCACCTTTTTAATTATTAAAATGATAAATAAGCAATTAATATTGATAATTTCTCTTCTTCCTATTTCTGTTTTGCGTAGGTTCCTGATTATAGAAATGCTATCATTGTAGCCAAGTCCCCATCTGCTGCAAAACGGTAACTGTTCCTGGATTTGTTTTCCTTTTGTATTTGTTTTGTGGGTGAAAGCAGGCCTAGATGGAAGTGGATGAGGGAGTGTATTTAAACATTGTGAAATGGGTTAAAACGAGCTGAGAACGCTACATTTTTAGATGAAAGTGTTATCCAATTAAATACCATGCATGGGGCAGATAAAGCATATAACTTTGTGGATGGATACACATTTGCAGAGATTTGTCAGTGCAGATTACATGTGGGTGTGCTTGTTTGCAGTATTTCGGAAACCAAACTTTCAGGTTGCTTAAATTGCCCCAATATGCTTTTTTCGGATATTTCCTTTCATGTAATATATAATATAGCTGTTTGTGAATGTTAAAGTTCTTCAAAATCTTGAAGATCATAGTGATATAAATGGAGTTGTTGACTCCCAAAAGAAAGAACCACTTCTGAACTGCCTGAAACGAGTCGTCAGCAATTCCAGTCTTACGTCCTGTTACAAATTGATACGGTAAAACTGACGCAAGTTCATGTATGGTAATAGTGTTTGGTTTCCAACATGCACTGAAACCGGTCGTCCAATCACAACAGACTGAACCATCCTACCAATCAGAGCAGAGTAGACCAATCACAACAGACTGAACCATCTGACCAATCACAACAGACTGGCTTCTGATTCCACGTAACAATTCTGGGGCCTCATTTATAACCATTGTGTATGCACAAAACATGCCCTGAACGAAGCGTACGCCACTTCCGACGCATAAGTTGTGATTTCTAAAAACAAACTTAATGGGAAAATTTGCGCACCTGCACACAAACTCTGACCCACACGTTAGAACGTTCTGGAGATGGAGCAGTTTGGCGACACCGATGGAGAGCTGGAGTTAAATGTCTTTTTGGTAATTTTAGACAGAAAATTATACATATACAGAAAGATAATACAAATATAATTTCACTCACCAAGCCTATCACTTGAAGCAAATATCCATCCCTTCTTAAATGTCCGCAGCAGCGAGCGCGTTGGGCCGTTTAGTGAAACCTATATATCTAACGGCAGATGAAGTAAAACCATAAATCTTGATTATGAGTCCTAATAATAAATACAGTGCATGTTCACAATAACGGTTTTAATAAAAAAAATAATTATTTAAACTGTTTTACTTCTGATACAGTATAAACATTTAGATTAAATATGCCATTCTCATTAATGGAGTTAAACACTTAAATTACATGAAATCATTACTGAGAAGTTACACTTTTTAGATTCAATAAATTGAAATATTTGTTGTGGATGCAATGCCTTTGAACACTTTTCCTCTGGTATGCTGTGTTTTTAATGTTTTAACTACAGAGATAATTGCTTATGATAATAGCAGATTGTCTGAGAAAATAGTTTTGTACAAATAATGCACAAGTCCTATCTGTTTCCATTAAAAACATAAATCAATTAAAAATGCTATTTAGCCAGTGGAAAAGATTGAGAAAAACTTTCTCTGAAATGTATTTTACACTATTTGATTTATTTATTGAAAAACAAGGCAAGGATTGGCTACTAAATGATTTTTATCAATGTAATGTGACGGCAGATCCGTATCTCATATTTTCCTAATGTCTTGTACCGTTAAACGTGGTATCACGTGGATGAATAAGCATATGCAAATGATATGCAGATGAGGATATGCATAGTAAAACTAGGCGTTGTAATCTCCATATATGGTTATTTCAGGGTGGAGACATATGTGCGCACAATCTTCCGCTAACTGGGATTTATAAAGGGAATTTTGCGCAGGTTCTGGCGTACGCACGATTGTATAAGTCTGAATATTTATTGGCGTACGCCATTTTTGGCTTTCGGGCGCACGTACACTTTTAGTAAGGATCCTATGCAAAGTTTTATAAATGAGACCTCTGCTTTGTTAACAATTCCATTAACTGTATACTTCTAACAAAAAAAGCATCTTTTTTTTCCCCACACAAGATAATGTAAGACTTTGGATATAGCTTTGGACTTTAATGTGCTGTTTCAGCTCAAGAGCTTGACAGACACTGTCACTATGAACGGTCATTATTATATAAAAGTGTTCAGGAATGCTAAAACTCCTAAACTGGCACTCATGAACACACATAGGCAAGAGGCCCATAAGCAACATCTCTGTATGTGTCTCCTCTCTTGTCGTTGTCTCTCCAGGGCTCAGTCGTATGCGGAGCGTTTGCGTCTCGGTCTGGCCGTTATGCACGGAGAAGCTCAGTGTTCGGAGTCAGACATGGCAGATGGGCGGCATTCTCCTCCATGTGTCCGCAACACCTTTGGACACTCCGGCTTGGAGTTGCCATGTAAGAGCCACCACACTGTAGATCTGCATGACCCAGCAGCTTGAACCCTGTGACTAAGCATTATTAAAAGTCTTAACCAGGTTATAAACACTAACTAGACCAGCAAGACAGCTGAACACTCACAAAACCTGTCAAAACATGTCCTGCTTATATTTGACCCTAAAATCAAAAGAAAGTAATGGTTATTTTTTATAAACGAAATTAATGTGAATAATTTTACATTGAGATTTTATTTTCTTGCAAAAATCTCATTCTTATTAGTGTAATAGTAATAATTTAAAAACACAACGAAGATATGAAATTTAGGTTGTGAAGTATATGGACCTCATGGTAGTATGTGTTGCACTGCCTTTAAGGTGATTAGGTAAAAATATCGTATTTCAGTAATAGTTTACTGGTTTGTATTACAGTATTCAGAATTATCAGTAAGAAATATTGGAATTTAAAGTAGAATATAAAGAAGCAGTGTGGTTTTGAGAATTAGGGTGGAAATGGTCCATGTAACATTCATTAGTTTTTGGTTTAATATTGAAAGCAGAAAAGTGATACAACGGCACCTTTTTGGATCAAACCGAATTCTTGTTGAAAAATTGAATTTTAAATGAATTAAATTTTTTTTCTGCTTTCAGTATTAAACCAAAAAACAAATGAATGTACACAGACTGAAAATATGTTTAATTGTCATGAAAATAAAGCCACAGTGCAAAAAAGACTTGGTGGGGAAACAAATTATGTTTAATTTTATTTAGGCTTTATTTAAATGTACCAAAAAAAAACTTTTAATTTTGGGTGTGAAATGTAATCTAGACATGTTTTTGTGAGATTTATACCGTGATCCTGTTAATGATGGGGTCGACTGCAGCATTCAGC
Source organism: Gila orcuttii (assembly GCA_026230005.1). Taxonomy (NCBI): domain Eukaryota; kingdom Metazoa; phylum Chordata; class Actinopteri; order Cypriniformes; family Leuciscidae; genus Gila; species Gila orcuttii. The sequence continues at coordinate 13,841,113 of JAPDVR010000003.1, forward strand.
CTGTCGAATAGCTGATTCTGGAGATCTGTTAAGTAGTTCAAGATAGGTCAAGTGGTTTTTAACCCTCCCATATTCATTTAGCACTGTCTCTAGATGTTTATATTAAGGCTTTGTCTCAAAACCTAGTCTGTACGTGAGCTACCTAGACAATCTGCTCTGTTCTGTTCCAAAACCCAGCAAGCCACCAAACTAGAAAAACAGTTTATGCAATATTGATAGCTCTTGACTCGGAATGTCTGAGTATTAATGTGTTTTAATCAACTTCTAAGTATTTAGAAGTTGATTAAAGTTCTTCCTTATGGTGACATACTGTATATCATAGTGAAACTAACTAAATATTTCAAAATGGGGACCTCAGTTTTAACTCTTAAGATTTTGAGTGGGACCTACTAGCAGTCCAATTGGTTAGAGTGGGTCGGCAAATTGATTGGTGACTTTCTTTCCAATAATCAACAGTGCCAAATAGTGTATGGTCCTGACATTAAACAAACTTTGAAAAATATTTCTTTCTGAAGCATGTGCATATATAAACCAACAATTCAAGAACTGTACAAACTCTTAGAATGTTTGACTCATGTTAGTTACCATTACAAGACTTGTTTTCCATGACAAAAGTTTTAAGGCATGTTGTTTAGGTAGACACTGACCAATAAAGGAATTAGACAAGTCATCTAGGTTTTGAGAGACAGCTATTGTTTTCAATGTTCCATGTGCTATTTGTTTTAGATTTTAAGATACCTGTGTCTTACCTTGAGCACACAGTTTACTTAATTAAGAAGTTCATAAACACACTGTGATATATTTAGCATATTCATTTATTTTTAGGTTTTGTTTGGTATGCGTCTTGGCCTTTATATACTCACATTGCCTGAGAGGAGGTCACTCAAAGTAGCTCTATGTACATTTATAGTTGTTGTGTGGACTTTAACAATCCTCAAAAGACCCTCTCTTGTCTTTGTTCTCCATTTGAAGGCACTTAATTCAACTTGAAGTGTAAAACAAGTTTATTTGAAAGCTTAGAAAAATGTTTTAAGGTTATATAAGGATTGTTGAAGTCCTAGTTTCTTGTTTGTATGTTCTATCATTTGTGTGTGGATTTTTGTTTAACGTGATGTTTATTTATTGGTAATAGGCAAACAACAAGTTCCGTTCCCAGGCATAGAGCTCCCAAGTATGATGGTTAACTCTATTTGCTACCGATCACATCAGTGAACACGCTGAAATGTTTCCTATTGCATGCGTGCAGTGGCTGAGGTCTCTCAGTGTCTGTGATCCCAGCACTCTGAAGTACTTACTCTATTCACCATAAGGTCATTATCAATTCACCCAAAAATGTTCATTATTACTCACCCTTGTGTCGTTCCAAACCCGTAAGATTTTCGTTCTTCTTTGGAACGCAAATGAAGATATTTTAAATGAAGTATGAGGGATTTCTGTCCCTCCATTGACTGCTACGCAGCTACCACTTTGACGCTTCAAAAAGTTCATAAAGAGATCATAAAACAAATCCATATGAATCGAGCAGTTTATCAATTTTCTGAATAGTCTAGATCGCTTTATATGATGAATAGATTTAATTTAGCCTTTTATTCACATGAGTGAACATAAACAGAAGCTCAACCTTATTTGCTTGACGCATGAGAACAAACCTCATTGGTTCTTGCTGAAGCTCAAACGTGCTGCGTAAAACGAGAATGAACCTCATTGGTTTTTGCGGAAAGTCAAACGTGCTGCGTAACAATAATGAACTTCATTGGTTCTTGGAGAAGCTGAAATGTGCTGCGTAACACGAGAATGAACCTTATTGGTTCTTGCTGAAGCTCAAAAGTGCTGCGTAACATGAGAATGAACCTCATTGGTTCTTGGAGAAGCTGAAATGTGCTGCGTAACACGAGAATGAACCTTATTGGTTCTTGCTGAAGCTCAAAAGTGCTGCGTAACATGAGAATGAACCTCATTGGTTCTTGCTGAAGCTCAAAAGTGCTGCGTAACATGAGAATGAACCTCATTGGTTCTTGCTGAAGCTCAAAAGTGCTGCATAACACAAGAATGAACCTCATTGGTTCTTGCTGAAGCTCAAAAGTGCTGCGTAACATGAGAATGAACCTCACTGGTTCTTGGAGAAGCTCAAACGTGCTGAGTAACATGAATGAACCTCATTGGTTCTTGCTGAAGCTCAAAAGTGCTGCGTAACATGAGAATGAACCTCATTGGTTCTTGCTGAAGCTCAAAAGTGCTGCGTAACATGAGAATGAACCTCATTGGTTCTTGCTGAAGCTCAAAAGTGCTGCGTAACATGAGAATGAAACTCATTGGTTCTTGCTGAAGCTCAAAAGTGCTGCGTAACATGAGAATGAACCTCACTGGTTCTTGCTGAAGCTCAAAAGTGCTGCGTAACATGAATGAACCTCATTGGTTCTTGCTGAAGCTCAAAAGTGCTGCGTAACATGAATGAACCTCATTGGTTCTTGCTGAAGCTCAAAAGTGCTGCGTAACATGAGAATGAACCTCATTGGTTCTTGGAGAAGCTCAAAAGTGCTGCATAACACAAGAATGAACCTCATTGGTTCTTGCTGAAGCTCAAAAAATTGCTGCGTAACATGAGAATGAACGTCATTGGTTCTTGGAGAAGCTTAAACGTGCTGCGTAACAAGAATGAACCTCATTGGTTCTTGGAGAAGGTCAAACGTGCTGCGTAACACATGAGAATTAACCTCATTGGTTCTTGCTGAAGCTCAAAAGTGCTGCATAACACAAGAATGAACCTCATTGGTTCTTGCTGAAGCTCAAAAAATTGCTGCGTAACATGAGAATGAACGTCATTGGTTCTTGGAGAAGCTTAAACGTGCTGCGTAACAAGAATGAACCTCATTGGTTCTTGGAGAAGGTCAAACGTGCTGCGTAACACATGAGAATTAACCTCATTGGTTCTTGCTGAAGCTCAAAAGTGCTGCATAACACAAGAATGAACCTCATTGGTTCTTGGTGAAGCTTAAACGTGCTGCGTAACAAGAATGAACCTCATTGGTTCTTGGAGAAGCTCAAACGTGCTGCGTAACGCACAAGAATGAACCTCATTGGTTTTTGTGGAAGCTCAAACATGCTGTGTAGCACAATAATTCATCTCATTGGTTCTTGCTGAAGCTCAAACATGGAGCGTAACATGGTTTGAATTTACATGAGGGTGAGTAAATGTTTGGGTTTTGGGTTTAATTTTTGGGTGATATAACCCTTTATATTTTCCTCATTATGAGCACAAGAGCAGTTAAACATTATTAATTTATTGTAACAATAGCAATTGTAAGCTATTACGAAGAGTATGGGTGGGCGGTATATCTAAAATATGCATCTCAATTTAGTTATTTTCAATATATATTAAATTATAAAAGTTTATATTTTAATAAGCATGTCGTACTGACTATTTTTGCATAATCCATTTAATTAAAGGGGTCTTATGCTTTTTCAATTTTAGTTAGTGTGTAATGTTGCTGTTTGAGCATAAAAAAGATCTGCAAGTTTACAAAGCTCAAAGTCCACTCCAAAGGGAAGATATTTTATTTAAGAGAATCCACTTTCCAAGAACTGCAATGTGTTTTTTTCCAGATGTTACTCATTTAAATAATCCCCGCCCACAGAATACGCAAAAACGGTGCGTGGGCCTGGTTGAGTGTAGAAGACGGTGTTGTCGCTGTCAAAGAGATGCTGTTTTTTCCACCCCGTTTCCAAAACTCATTTGTTTTACCTTCCTAAGGTGGACGAACCTAGAGTGCTTGACTTATTTTAAACACTATTCTTAAACATTATAATGCAAACGTTTATCTGTATGCTGCACATTTTATGGAGAACAGCTTCCAGAACCTAATAGAGTACAATGCACAAAAGCTTCTTCTGAAAAATGGAGCAGTTCCCACTTTGTCGGGACAATCTGTTGTTTTTGGATCACAAATTGTTAATATTACTTGTAGTTGTGTTTTCAATTAACAGTTCCAATTATACGTTTTATGTTGTTGCTACGATGTAACAAAGGGCAAAACTGATTGGCTTCGCTCGCCTGCGAGCTAACAGTGTTGATATAGTGTTTACTGTAGCTTTTGTTAGCTCTCGCCTTTTTTTAACACCCCGCAGGAAAATTAATGGTTTTGTGATTGATTACTGTTTGTATTACTATGGTTTTCCGACAAATATCATGATTAAATTGTGTATAACATCGTATCTAAAATGTATAAGAAAAAAAAAAAAAACCTACTGAAACATCCTGTGAAATCTGTGCATTAAAATCAGTTCTGAACGATCCTCATGTTAACATTAAGTCTGAATTGGTTTGAAATTGACACATCCTTAATATTTACATCTGAGAGGAGCTTGCGGTTATGGTAAGGGGCGTTATATTTCCGAACACGCGCTTGGTGTGCCAAGTGGTGCCAATCACAACACACTGGGCCAGCTAACCAATCACAGCACATTTCGTATTTCGGAAGGAGGGGCATCATAGAAAATGACTCATTCGAGTCAGACTGGGGAGAGAGGTGCTGTAATGTAAAATATGTGAAACATAATGTGTGTTTTTTGAACAATCAAGCATGAAAGCATATTCTAGTACACCCCAAAAACAACACTTCGTAAAAGGGCATAATAGGACCCCTTTAACTATTTTACAAATCAGGTACTTCATCTTGTTATATTTTTATTTGAAATAGTTCATTAGAAGCAGTTATACAAAGCTGCTCAAATACATCCACCATAGATACTGCCATACCGCCCAGCCTTAATATAATTTTACCAAATAATTGTAAAAACCAATGTTTAAGCTTCAGAGTGCTTCACTCAAACAGAACTAAGAAACCTCAAATGAAGTGCTTTTTTTCAATTTCCATGTAATTATCATCATTTGTTCCATCAAAATGGAACCATTGAATGTCTGTCCGAGAGATATGCCTTTATTTGTGATCCGGGCTCATCTTGCCAATCAACACACCATGCCTGCTTATGAAAACCCCTAGACTGGAGTTTTTAAATGGTAGTCTTTTAGCTGCTTATAACCATAGCTCTTGCATCGTCTTGGAAACACATGACCTCGATAAATATAGGAAGGTGTTATTGAAAGTTCCTATCAAGGGTTAGAGTTTTTGATACAGGGCTAATTTAAAAACAAGCTAGCATATGTGAAGTCAACATATGCTTTGTGGTCATATAAGCTTGTAGAAATGCACAGTGAGAAACAGTTTGACATCACCATTGAGAATATAACTTATGCAATAGAAATCTTGTTAATATCAACTACCAGACTTCAAAACTGCCGTTGTCTATCAGCACTTGTTGGGGTCGTTCACACAGGACGTCATCTTGCATTCCATCTGCGTTATTTTATATCATTTCTATATTTAGTGTCTAATTTTGTTAATGAAAACGATGACGAAAAATTTTCTTAAATTACCTTTTTTTATGACTAAGACTGATTACAAGACAACAAGGTCATTAAACGATAACTGTGACTATATTAATATGCAGTATTGTTGACGTAAAAAAAACAAGACGAATTAAAAAAAAAAAACTTTGTCGAAAAAAAAGAGAGAGACAAAAAATGTACAAACTGCTGTACAAGCCTCTACCTCGAGCAAGGTTTCCAGGTCTGCACAACTATACCTGGCCATTTGCTAATCAAAACTAGCCTGATCATGGCCAAAACTAGTGGTATTGGGGGTAAAAATCACATTCTGTTTGCTTTAACCTGTGGACTACAAAAACTTGGCAACACTGACTATGTTGTAGGAAATGTATGTAAGATGTTAGGAGTTTAAATCCCCCAATCAGAGCTTTTCTGTTAAAAGGATACATTTTTTTGCCTGGTGTTTTACTTCATCTTTGCGATCTGACAACCATGTTAAATAGAAAAACCTTAAAGGAATAGTTCACCCAAAAATGAAAATTCTGTCATCATTTTCCGACCTTAAGTTTTCCAAACCTGTAGAACCTTCTTCTGCTGAACACGAAAGAAGATATTTTGAAGAATGTCAGAAACCAAACATTTTATGGACCCCATTGACTTCCATAATGTATATTTTTTTATACTGTGGAAGGCAATGATTACCAATTTAACCATTATGCAGCATGACAAAAATGTGAAGTTTTCGTTTACTAAAACTAGACTAAAATGCCCAGCTACTAAGTTGACTAAACAGAAACATGACAAAACTAAAAAGTACATTTGACACAGGTCTAAGACTAAATAATAATAATAATAAAAAAAAAAATAATAAAAAAGCTGACAAAATTAACACCACTAGATGTCACAATAAGAAAAATGAATATTTTCAGTTGCCAGAGATTCTGTGCATTTCTATTTTCACGACAAACTGGAGTTCTCCTGGAGTCTGTGTGCTGCTGGTTTCTAGTACTCAAATTCAGTATCTAACTGTCAGGCGGGAAATCACTGACTGCGTTGGTAGATGCTGCATCATGTCTCTGATCATTTGCACAAAGATAATCTCTTCCATGTGACTAATCACTGTGGAAAATTACGTCATTTCAACGCTGATTGGCTGATGACACTGCAATAATGAACACAGTCTTAAACAGATTGCAGACAAGGAAAACATCTACAATTACATATTTGTGATTTTATTTCAAAATGTTGCTCACAAAAATTATAAAATGGCCCCCTTTCACATTTCTGGTGTTCTCAGAAGCGGAAACCTATAGTGGTAAACGGAAACTATGACATGCATAACTTTTGCTTTCCCATTTGCTCCAATATCTGAAGAAAATAAAATCCAAGTTGCGTCGGATGCGTCGAATATCAAGTTATTTAGTACGTTGCTCAGAAGACAGAAATATGTCAAATTTGCCATCACTCTCTCAACCGTTATGTAAGAAATGCTCATTGTGTAATGCAAAGCCAATGTTACACACAGTACGAGTTAAAAATGTAGATGTTCATTACATAACAAAAAAAAATGAATATAGGTTTTAAAATTGCTAGATTTACAATGTTATTAATGCATTAATGGAAATGCATTATCCCAGTCTGTAAAAAGGGTCCACGTCCATATGGGTTTTGGTCACCAGTGAAGAAAGATGTGTGGTGCATCTGTGTGCTGGTGCCTCCTATGCACTCCATCAGCTGTAGCTCTTTTTCAAGTCAAGATCTCGTCCTCTGTGAATTGCTCCTTTCAAATGTGCTATTTTAGATTTTTTTTATCATAGCAGCTCCTTGCAGTAGTGGGTCTATAAGCCTGTAAGGTCTGCAAACCTTGTTAATCTGATAATATAAATATAAGTATAAATATCGAAAAGCTTTGTGGGTCTTGCTGTTGATGAAAGGCATGTGTTGAAGGCATGCATAACTCCTTTAACCCTATGTATTCTTAAATCGACCCACCAGTCTCCCTCTCTCGTGTTTACTTGGGTCGGTGTGTTTTTGGCTGTGTTCCAGTGTCTTTCCTCTGGATGAATGACATTAGCCCTTCTTGACCTCTCCTAAATTACAACAATGTCCTAGAGTCTATCATGCTGACTCAAGGACAGATTGATTGATTGATTGATGTGTAGTTTCCTGCACTGACTCTTAGTGTAAACCTCTAGACATTTGCCTCTATGATTGGGTACATTGGGGACCAAGAGATAATCATTTTGATTTCTGCATGGCATGTGCCGCGATGAGTTTTTTCATTGCTATTTGGATTGAATTCAATCGTAGGTGGGGTAAAATGGGAAACATTCTCCAACAAATAGGCTAGTGTTATGCTATGCTATGCTATCGGGTCCCTTCAGGACTCTTTAAATTTTAGTTTTACCATATGGGTTGGTTGGGCCATTACATAAAGTTCTAGGCCAATTCATACACTTCTTACCCCATCTTACCCAATCTACTTTGATGATGGAATGTGATTTGATTGGACTCTTGGTTATAAAAATGATTTCCTGAAATGATGTGCAACACCAGTTTATATTTTTCTTTATAGTAATGATGGCCAAGGAGAAACCACCCATCACTGTTGTCGGAGATGTTGGAGGCCGCATCGCCATCATTGTCGTAAGAAATGCAGATTTTTGGACTAGTTAGCACTATGACAGTCATTTTTTTGATTGACAGGATGAGCAATGCATGTGGTTTCCGTCCTGTAGGATGACATCATCGATGATGTGGAGGACTTTGTGGCGGCTGCTGAGATTCTGAAAGAGAGAGGAGCTTATAAGATCTACATCATGGCCACCCACGGGCTCTTGTCTGCGGACGCCCCGCGCCTCATCGAGGAGTCCGCTATAGATGAAGTGAGTCTTTCAGCTCATTAACTTGAACATTCACTGAGAAGTGAATGGCTCATTCTGGTTCTCCAAAAAGGCACATTTCAAGCATGAAAATTCCAGATTTACCATGACTCCGTTAAAGTAATGTATCTTTAGTAACAGTTGCAATTAGCAACATTTTGCAAGTCTCTAACCAGCCCTTACCATTTAGGATTGGAGGAACCTTTAGAAACTGCCATTCAGATGTAATTGACCATTGCTGTGAATAATGAGGGGGATGTCTATGGTCGTCCCTCAGTGTCTATGGAAAATAGGGCCCTGATATGTTGGGTGTGAATTGGGAAAAGAAGATGATTTCTTTGAAAAAAAAAAAAAGTTCAACAGTAACTCTTTCAAATGGAATAAAAATAAATTCATAGGGGCTTTTGCACTGGGTAGTTCTAGGAATTAGTTCTAGGATCTATCCACCAGAGTGGTTCCCCGAGAACTAATGGCATCCTTAGGATCTTTTTCTGGTTGCATTCGCACCGCCAGTTGGAACTCTGAAGTGACGTAAGCCACGCTTGTTTTTATTTTGACGGACCTTTATTTTGACAGCGCTGAGAACGCCAGAGTCTAAGCACACAGTGCTCGCATTCTCCGTGCTCATTAGTTTACGATCTGTCTAACAGTCCTGTCTAATACGTTATTAGATAGAACTGTTATACATAGAAAGTAGACCGTAATGAAAAGTTATTAGCGTATGCCGTGTGGTTGATATCCAGTGTCACTATTTGAGCAGAAATACATAATCGTGTTTGGCTTGGTCCTCTCAAAGTTGCGTTGGATTTAGCGTAAAGATTAAGAGGCCCATCTATCACTGTTTTCCAGGTTGTTTCTGGAGTAAATATATTGTCTATAATCTGTAGGCTATGTTACACAGCTTTTTTAAAAATGGCGGATGCTGGTGTTTCGCATGTGTTCGGCCAATCAGCGTACACTAACATAAATGGTATTTCCTATAGTGCTGGTTTAGACCCGATTCTGAAGTAGGAGCTAAATTAGTTCCTCCAAAAGGAGTTCCTAGAACTAAAATCGTTCCTAGTTCCTGCGGTGCGAACACGCCAAAATCCGGGTACTTCCATCAATAGTTCTAGGAACTATGAAAAGGTTCCTCCGTTGCGAAAGCCCCTTTAGTTCACAAGTGGCACTATTTCTTGAGAATGAGCTCGATGTCCATCAGCAGTTACTTACCTTCATTTACATGGTTGCTTAATATGTTCATCAACAAGTATTGATAATGTTGCATGACCAAATGTTTGGGATGTCTTTCAGGTGGTGGTGACCAACACTGTCCCTCACGAGGTGCAAAAGCTGCAGTGTCCTAAGATCAAGACGGTGGATGTCAGTATGATCCTGGCCGAGGCTATCCGACGCATTCACAACGGGGAGTCAATGGCCTACCTGTTCCGCAATATCACAGTAGACGACTAGCCAACAGACACATTTGGGTTAGAGACAAAGGTGAGGTGTAGGTTTGAGTTTAGGGAAGTATCTTACACAGTTGAGAGGTGTGCCAATGCAGTTCCCCATTCCCAGCACAATCAAACACTTCAATCACCTTCATTTCTCAAATTAACCGCTTTTATTCATCTAAACAATCTAAACAAACTCCCATTGCCAAAATGACATGAATTCCAAAATAAATGAACAATTACTCAAACCTGTAAATTTACGCACACAACCAATTTTTTTCTAAACGCAGATATGAAGTTATATTCCAATGCAAAGAATAGAAATTATGAAAGTGTTCCCCTGTACATCTGTTTTTACCTTTAGTCAGTTATGGATCTACTTTCCTGATAGAAAACTGGTGATTTTTGGTTTAATTCTGCGTAATGAAGTTGCTTCAAAATGAAAGGGAGAGTTCACCCAAAAATAATGTTTACTCGTATAAAGTTGTTCTAAACCCATATGACTTTCTTTCATCTGTGGAACACACTAGGCAAGAAGGTTTCTATTTGCAAATATTATTTAGATGAGAGCATCCAGAATACTCTTCAATTTTTTTCAAAATATTCTTGGTGTTCCAAGGAGTGAAATTCATACAGGTTTGGCCGGATGTGATGCTGAGTAAATGTTGCAATTTTTTTGGGGGGGTGAACTATGCCTTTAATGTGCACTACAGATATCAAGTGTTAAAGGCCCAGGTATACATGCTCCATCCCGCGTACGTGTCCGCACAGCCTTCAAAGTATACTCAACTGAGGATGAGTGCGAATGGACGAGTTCGACACCCCAATTGCTTTTCTATACTCTACCAGACGAGGGCAGCACTGAGTCGTGTCACTCACAGGGCATTCACTCAGAAGGATAGAAGAAGAAAAGTAGCGGATCTGCCATTGCATGCAAAGTTTAGAGCAGGAACCAAAACCAAAACGATGGAGAATGATATGCTGCTTGGTTTATTGTTCTTGCAACAGCACGTTGTTTTGTATTGCTCTTTCCACACACTTCTTTGACTACTGTACAGTACATCACCGCTGTGTTTTGCCACCTAGTGGCCTTTTATTGTCTGAACATTCACCTTGAGCATGAGCAGTTGTGCATTACTATTGTGCAGTTGTCTGCCGACCCTCCTGATGACAAAAATGACGTCACTCGAACAGTGCGCGCACGTTGCAGAATGCGGATGGTGGAAGTATAAGGAACTTGGGCTTAAGGAACTAAAATATATTATGTTACAGAAAATACTGGTTTCTGACTTTAGTTGGTTGATTCGTGTCATGAATGTTTACTCCATTGAACAAAAGCAAAACAGTAACACTTTACAATAAGGCCTCATTTGTTAACACAAGTTAATGCATTGGTTAACATGAACTTACTATGAGAAACATATTTTTACAGGATATGTTGAAAAATGGTACATTGCACAAAATTGTACCGAAAAATTTGACATTTTGTTTTAGGATTTTTTACTTCATTGGAATGGTACAGAACTTGGTAAAGGTTTTGGCACTTGCTATGTGAACACAAAAAAAAATCATGGACATGATTCGAAAAGGTTAAATGGTCCTGTAAAAAATAGTCACACTTGTGATCCTAGTGGTCAAAAAATTGGCACATTTGAAATGAATGAAAGACGAATTTTATCTAGTGGAAGCGTTTGGTACTGCAGCCAAACTAAATCTCATTTTTTGGATATATAAAGCTCAAATTTGGAACACAACTTGTTTAGATTTACGGCTTTGATTTTCTTGCAGTTTTAGAGTAAACATGATTTATAAAAGCAAGTGCCAAGTGTTGTCTTTGAGAGATCAAACTTAAGTCTATGCTCTAAAGCATTAAAGATTTACAAGTTTAAGTTGGAAATTACATTTTCAGGTCTATGATCAAAAAGTGAATAAATGGATTATAAATACAGCCTACATGTAATTTAGTATTAAAAAAACCCTAAAAATGCAAAATATTAAATAAAAAGCATTATTAAACTAAAATATAGTACATTAATTTCATTGACAAAAAATCAGTCCAGGGGGTTAAAAATACAGTTGTACATTTGTTTGTTCATGTTTGTTCACAGTGCATTAACTAATGTTAACAGATACAACTTTTGATTTTTATAATGTAATTATTAACTAATGCGGTTAACAAATGAAACCCTATTGTAAAGTGTTACAGACAAAACAAAAGAGCTCTGAATGAAGCAAGTACTGTGAATACTTCTCCATATACTCCTACACGACAACTAAGGGAGTGAAAATGGCATGTAAACTCATCTCAGTCTAATCTGTTCCTCAGTTTCATTGTATTACGTTTGTGTGCTAATGTCAAGATCTGGCGTAGATAATAATTCAAAACCATATTAGCAATACTAGGCCAATTAATGCAGTACACTGTGAACGTTTGGCTAGTTAACTGATAATACCATTTAGCTTTTGCTTCCTGATTAGACATTAGATGAGCGGGATAACTGAGGGATGGAGAACACATGCACCAGCACTGCCCCCCCGCACGTCCCCATTCTTCCTCTGTGTGCGTTCGGCCGTTGTTCGTTTGAAGCACAGCAACACTTCTTTCTTTTAACCTTATCTTCCACATCTCCGTGTTCCTCAATTGTATGTCAACTAGCTGTTTCCCCAGTGCCTCACTCTGTGAGAGTGACAGTGGTTGCTATGGCAACCTTATTCCAAGCTGTTATATTTTTTGCTGTTGTGCAAATATGGTCCAACCTTACAGAGAACATACATTTTTTTGCTACAATATACTGTATCTGCTGTTGCTTTGCAATCTTATTTTTGTAAATAAACACAGATTCGCTTCATGCCGCTCTCTGTTGAATCTTTATTGAACTGAAACATAGAAAAGCACATGCAGTTTTCTTAGATTTAGTACCATGATGAGTTTAAACGTGTCCGTCAAGCTCCTGTCGGGATGTGATGTCATCAGTGGTCTTCAGTGTTAGAGGACGAGTTCGTGAAGGACCCTTTACTTGCTCTTAACTCCTCAGATTTGACACACGACACTGAGGAGCTTAGACCAAGTCAAGCGACCCAAACAAAAGAACCAATGGAAACATTTCTGGGTCGCATTTTGCCTCAAAATCAAAAGACAAAATTGCCTAATAAATAGGCATAGCAAATTATGCCTATTTTTAGGATAATTATGATGTTTTTTTGTTGGAATGTGTCATTACGTTCATGACAATTAAGCACACAGTCGTTACCATAATTTGTCTGTAATGTTTTACTGTTTTCTTTTGTCAGTGATTTGAAATATTTATTAATAAAAATTAATCTGCATAATTAAAAAGTTGTATATCTAAACCTTAAACTACCATGATGTATAAATAAATGTATTTATTTTATTTTGCCCGGTGCTTAATGCAAAACATTGTAATGGTCCTAAAATCTACATTTTCTAGAAGGAAAATATAATTTCTTATATAATTTAAAATATTTTGAATAAAATGGGACCCAGACGTCCCAAAAATGACAATTGCCATCTATTCACCCTCATGTCATTCTAAACTTGTAGGACTTTCTGATTCATTGATCACACACACACACATATATATATATATATATATATAATTGAATGTCAATTGGACATTAACATTTTTTGCCTACCAACATTTTACCAAAATTTCTTCCAAGTTCCACAGGAGAAAGTCATGACATGACTATAAAAGGTTTAACCCATACAAATATTTACAAAATTCTCAAGGATCTTTTCATCTCAAAAGAACAATGATAGTTGAACATATAGCAAACACAAACTAAACCAAACGTACCTCCAGTTGTTGTGCAGGTGTAGCAGGTTTAACACTGTTATCAGTGAAACACAGATCTGATGAGAGTGCCACTTATCAGTGTGTGGATGACCAATGAACAGACAGCTGTGTGTTTAAACTCGGCTCAAAGAGGAACTAGACATGCAGCGTTTAGAGGTCACTTCCCACTTGTGGCCTCAGGAAACAATACACCTTGTATCTGCTGTTCGTATGAAAGGGGAAATACTCAGTTTGTGTGTGTCAGTGGGCAACTGTGTTTTAGTGCATAGACATTTTGGGAAACCTTAAAGTCGTTCCAATCACACATGGCTGACTTTCTTTTATTAAGTGCAAAAAGAGATCATCTGCTTGTTTTCATGCAACTAAAATGCATGATTTTCAAAAGGGACTAAAAAGCACCATAAAAGTAGGCTAGTTCATATGACTTGTGTATTATATTACAAGTCTATGTGTATGAGGAACATACCAAAATTAAACCATTTCAACATTTTCACTTACTTCATTTGGCATATTTCACTCGTATATGTGTGTGTGTCTGTGTATTCAACATAAAATTGCATCGCACATTTTTGTTTACATTTTATATTTATACATTCATATATACATATATATATGTGTGTGTGCGTGTGTGTATATACACTGCCATTCAAAAGTTTTGGATCGGTAAGATTTTTAATGTTTTTAAAAAGAAGTCTCTTCTGCTCACTAACGCTGCATTTATTTGATTACAAATCAAAAAAAAAAAAACTGTTTTCTATTTTAAACTGTAATTTATTCCTGTGATCAAAGCTGAGTTTTCAGCATCGTTACTCCAGTCTTCAGTGTCATCAGAAATAAAATATTATAATAAAATAAATTAATACTTTTACTCAGCTAGGGTGCATTAAATTGATCAATTTACAGTAAAGACATTTATAATTGTACAAAAGATTATATTTCAAATGAAATATAACTTTCTATTCATCAAAGAATCCGGAAAAAAATTACACAACTGTTTTCAACATTGATAATATAATAATGAATGTTTCTTGAGCATCAAATCATCATATCAGAATGATTTCTGAAAGATCATGTGACACTGAAGACTGGAGTAATGATGCTGACAATTCAGCTTTACATCACAGGAATAAATTACATTTTGAAATATATTCAAATAGAAAACAGTTATTTTAAATTGTCATAATTTTTTACAAATATTACTGTTTTTTTTTTTGTTTTGTTTTTTTATCAAATAAATGTGTTGGGGAACATAGGAGACTTCTTTTAACAACAGTAAAAATCTCACCGATCCCAAATTTTTCCAAAATATATATTTACTTGAGAAGCAACTTCGCATAAAATATTAAGTCTTGTTTTCATTTACATTATCTTGAATATATTTTGTACATTTAGTTGTAGATTTCATGACAATTAAGTTTTTAATACTTGGATAACCAAGTAACGTTTGGATAACTCTGAACAACCTTTTTTTATTGTATGATACATTAAAGGAAATACTTAATGTGATAACCCACTTTATTATCTGTACAGTACTGCATTGTTAAACAGAAGTCTGTCATTGTAAAAGTTATGATGCAGATACAGTATGTGCTACAGGTGCAACATGCATCAAGTTGTCATTCAATAGATCATTCACTCAGTGTTTTAGGAACTACCTTACATCCTGTTGGGTGTGTAAGTGATAATAGGCCTTTGTTATACGCCGCACACGTTTCCTCGTTGCTTTTATTGTTCACTATATTCATGGCATATCATACCCAAAGCCGGAGAAATGAGACGCTCAAAGCCAGTCGATGCACCACAAGGTGGCAATATTTGACAAGTCCTGTATGTGCACGGCATGCATGTGAAATTGAGCTGTGGTAGATGCTTTTTTATTATCAAAGTATGAAAGTTAGGTATTATGGTTATGTTTTCATAGGGTTTATGTAGCCTTCTGGATATCCTCCTGAGACCCCCCCAAAAAAAAAGATGTTTGAATTTAGTTTTTTTTTTTTTTTCATGTCATTACATTGTTTAGACTGAGCATAAGAAAAAGTGATAAAAAAAACATTTTTGAAAAATGATATTTTATTCATATGTTATGCTATGTACTCTGTAGTGGACACCAGGACTCAGTTGTTTAAAAAATAAAATGACATGAAATTATATGTATAGACAAAAACAATGGGATTTTTCTTTCAATCATTAAAAAATGTTTAGGTTTCAGGATTTTTTTAAAGCAAATTTTGTATAAAGATAATTCTCAACTAAGTTATGAAAGATATAAGGAAATGAATTGATACACACTTTTACTTTATGCAATATGTGGGTAAAATGGCCATAAATTAATATTCCCATTCAATGCAATGTATCTATACACTGTATCTAATGTGCACATTAATGTGTTCTTGGAGTAACATTTAATGAAAAAAGAAGTGTAATAATTGGAGTAATAATTAGCAACATTTTAATAATAATATCTAATATTTCATAGGAATATTGATGTATAATTTATTTCCATATTCACTTGTTGTGTCTCCCAAAATGCCTGATAAACATGATTTAAGTCCTGATGTCCTCTACAGTGGACATGAATGAAATCAATGTTGTTCTGTAACAGAAAGTCATTTTTTTTTTTTGAAACCCCACAACGGTTTCCTGAGATGTTGCTTTATGAAATACAATTTGAAAAGTAGTAATTTAAATTATAATTATAATATATTATCATATTTCCATAAGAGTGCTACATTTGATGACTAAATTAATGTCAGACATTTTTAAAGACCAAGGAGAAGTTGTTTTCATGGTGAAACTACAAAACATTTGGTATCTCTGAAAAGTATTAAAATTCATTTAATAGATTCTACTTAAATACTTAATTATTTTGAGGATAAATATACAATATATTAATGTTTTTACAAAAATAAAATATTATTTTTAAATAGATAAAAACAGCACATGGAAACTCCATCATGTAGTTTTTGTTCTTTCATAGCTTTGATGTCTTTTGTTACGTTATTCTTAAACACACTGTACATGATACTTGGTTCCCAGTACAAATATCTAAACATTCTTAAATCAAGACACATTTACTTGAGACGCAAATTTACTAAAGATATTAAATCTTTTTCGCTGAAAACAAGACTTAAAAAAAAAAAAAAAAAAACAAGGAAAATATCTGCCAGTGGGGTCAGAAAAATAAACTTAAATCAAAATGAAAACAAAATTATTTTTCTCACCCCATTGGCAGATATTTGTTCTTGTTTTAAGTATAAAAACTCACTTTATTTTGATACTTTTTCAGACAACAAGACTTATATCATTTTGCTTCTCAGTTAAAAGCATCTTGGTTTAATAATATTTAAATATATCGGAAAACATGCAGCGTAGTGATAAAGAATGAATAGATATTTCCAAGAAGTATATCACAAAATCTTGTATATAGATACAAAAAAGTTAAAAAGATCAAAAGTTTGAAAAGTTTATTTTGTGATTTGACACATTTCATATTCTCTCAATGTAAATGCTGCCAGAAAGCCTTTGAGCTGCAATTAGTTATTTATTTTTCTTTAACAAGTTACAAAAAAAGACATCAGTGCAACATACGAGTTTTCGACAGAATAAAAGTGCATGTACTGATTCTGACGGTATATGCAACTGAACAATGAACACAGTGACCTTAATACTTGGTGCAATGATTTGTAAACCAATGAATGTCATAGTCAAATTATGTTAATAAACATTTATGACATTGCAATATTGCAATGCTATAGCATTAAAGTCCGAATATTTTAACGTATACGATAGAATGTTGACGACACGGATCACACAACTGAACTTCAGAAACTCAACATCACAGTCAAAACATTCAACAGATTCTTTGCACAAATGCAACAGTTCATTGTCTTTTGATCATCCTCCCCTTTCTCTGAAATCTTTGTCCCTTTTTCCTTTCATCATTGGATGCTGATTTTGGAAGCGGGATTTTGGGAAGTTTCGCTATGTAACAAAAGCGCGCCTTAAAAGAGCCTTCCACATCATCGCTTTGCTTCAGCATCGGCGTTGAGAAGAAACTCAACCCTCGCCGTTCTCACTCGTCTTTTTCTTGCGGGCTTTAGGAGACTGAACAGCTGTTGGCCTTGTTCATGGGCGGCCGTAGACCCGTGTCTTTGGGAAAGGTCTCCCTGCGACGACGCAAGGCCGGGCTGAGGCGGCTGGGGAGGTTGGCTTGCTTGAGCAACTCCCTGAACACCTCCATCACGTTCTCGTTTTCTTTGGCCGAGGCCTCCAGGAAGCAGTTGTTCCAGTCCATCTCCACCTTCGCCAGCACGTCATCCGCGGAAACCCTCCGCTCGTGCAGCCGGTCGGTCTTGTTTCCCACCACTACGATGGGTGTGAACTTGTCCTCCTTGAGCTCCAGGATTTCCTCACGCAGGCTCTTGACGGCTTCCAGGGATTCGGGGTCGTCCACGGAGTAGACGAGGGCGAAGGCGTCTCCGTTCTGGATGGAGAGCTTCCTCATGGCCGGGAAGGAGTAGCTTCCGCTCGTGTCCATGATGTTCACGGTCACTTTGACTCCGGCCACCTCGTACTCCTTGGTGTGGAGCTCCTCCACTGTGCGCCGATGTTTGGGCTCGAAGCTGTCTTGTAGGAAACGTTTAATCAGGGCGGTTTTCCCAACACCTGCCGCTCCCATGAACACCAATCGCACCTCTGTCTTTTCCTTGACTTCCAGAGACATGATTCCCAATCCCAAATGCGCAAGCTCTCTACTGAATGCAAGTCTGAGAGTTTGGATTTGCCCGTTTCCCCTGCAAACTTCAAACTCGTGGATCTTTTTGATGGTGGCAGTCTTGAAGCATGAGAAATGGTTTCAGCTGCATCTGTGTTTTGTGTGTGTTCTCCTGCCCTATTTATGGCCTTTCTCAATCGCAGGAATTCCAAGCCCTCTTCAGAGCTCAGCCAATCAGCTTGCGGCAGCATCTCCTCTTGTTAAACCACTGGCCAATGACAAGACACTATGCAGATGAGATACAAGCTGTAGTGGAGAGCTGTCAGATGGGGTTTGCGCCTTGGATACAGCGGTTGTCAGGTTTTTAAATGTGTGAATTTAATTTGCCAGGAGCATTTTGCCAGTTTATATATTTGCATGCACAATGTGTAGTGTGTGTATCGCCCTGCATTGGGAGAATCATATTTTGGTCCTCAAAGAATCTTTCAGTGAACGGTTCTTAAAATAAATATTTTTAATAATCGAAATAATCTTTTTTCCAGTATAATGAACCTTTTGTGGAATGGAAAGATTCCATGGATGTTTAAAGATTCTTTACAGAACCATTTAAGCCAATAAAGAATCTTTGTTTTTAAGAGTGTATTATCTGCCTCCTGTAAAAATACTACTTGGTAAATACTGGTTGATTAATATTGTATGTGAATTATTTCACATACAGCATTCATTAAAGCAGCATTCTTATCTATGCTGCACACTAGATCTCTTGCAAAACTCAGTGAGCTTCATTCTTCGGGAGTTATTCTTAACCTCTGTTGGCTTCCAAGATAGGCTTCCTTCAAGGAGAAGGCAATCCCAGTTAAAAAATTATGATTATCTGTGTTTTTATGTGGTGGATATAGGAGCATTTCAAATCTGTCACGTGCAGGCATTGTGTGTGTGTGTGTGTGTGTGTGTGTGTGTGTGTGTGTGTGTGTGTGTGTGTGTGTGTTAGAGAGAGTGAGAGACAGAGAGAGAGAGATTTTTTCCTGAAACAGCATTTGATTAAAAGTATCAAAATTTTACAATTGGATCACAAATCTGTGAAGCGCTGATCTAATGTGCCACACAGAAACACTGCATCAGTATTTTGCATTAGAATTGATAATAGTTGCTCAGATTATTATGTGGAATAAAGTATAAAGTGGCACAAGTCGCATTATAGAATATGATGACTCAATGTCACAAATACAAGTACATCGCTGTAAGAAAAAAAAAATCAGTAGATAAATGGAAAATGTCTTGGTGATTTTCTGCCAGGACATTATCTTTTAAGTTACGGACATTTCCCTAAAACGCAATGCAGTAGGACCTGTGAAAAATCTATATTTT
Organism: Gila orcuttii; assembly: GCA_026230005.1. Lineage (NCBI taxonomy): Eukaryota > Metazoa > Chordata > Actinopteri > Cypriniformes > Leuciscidae > Gila > Gila orcuttii. Next base: position 13,860,714 of record JAPDVR010000003.1, read on the forward strand.
TCATAAAATGAAATGAATTCCTTCATATTAATTTGTAGGTAAGTCTAGGCGTACTTATATAGCACTTTTTTTTAAATGGTTATTTAAAATGCTTCGCACAAGCAAAATAAATATACACACAAAGGTCAAGTTTTATACCATTTCAGATCAATAACATCAATAATAAATGAAAAAAAAAAAATTGAAACTTAATGTTTAAGGCAACCAGCTGCATGACATTTGAGTTTTCTCAACTTAAAGGTCAATTAGTTGTACAAACTTGTATATTCAATCAACATAAGATATTAAGTTGAACAAACTTATAGTTAAACTTCCATTTTTAAGTTTAGTTGACTAGAAATATGGAATTTCTTAACATAATTTTTTTTAGTTTTATTGCATTTACAAACTTAAAGTTGGAATTAACCAACTTAAAGTTGGCAGGAAATTGTGTACATATCTCACTATCCTGTGCATGTATTGTCATATCCCTATAGAGAAAAGTTGCCCGGCTAAGAGGGAGAAAGGCTGATATGGAGCAGCTAAATCTCCAACCTCCGGGGAATCACTCGTTTTATACAAACCTCGAACAGAGGAGAGGGCTGGCAAAAAGAGAACGTGACAGAGATCATAATATCATAATAACCTTCTCCAATAAGAATAAATGTAAGGCAGGACTGGGTTTTTGTCCATGGGGAATTGATTGGATGCTTGTGGTTGATCGATCTTATTTGAGTGACAGACAGGCAGTCAATATTTTCAGTATTCCATAAAAAAACAAGAATTACCCATTTTAGCTTTAAGAGTCTCAGCCCATACCCCTTAGCTGAGGTAAAAAAAACAACAACAATAAAAATCTGTAATTCATGGTTTACAGCTTTATTTCCTCTCTCCCCCGACGCTGATGTGCTCAATGTAAGACTCAGCTGACACTCAAGAAGCTGTTCTTTTATCTCAACCTCTATTGTTAGAAGAACACCACTGAAAATCCTTCATTAAGCCTCAATTCAGAGTATGTATATGATATGATAAACTCATTGTGTTAAAAAAAAAATTCTCTATATATTGTCACATCTTTCTCATGTATGCTGCAGTTTCTCTTAGTTTTACTAAAAGGGACTGACATTGAGAATTAGCCTTGGCTAAAATGTTGTAGTATGGAACATGACTTTATGTAACATACTTGTCCCTATTCAAATAATCTTAAACTTAAACTTACTATCGTTTTTATCAAAATTGCAAAAATAGTGTTTGCATTCAAAGCAAATAGTTTCAACTTGAAATAACGATGGTCATTTAGGGAAAAAAAAAAAATTATTATCACGAAATGAAAGACTGAAATAGTGTTTGACTATATTGTGTATGACAAATTTGGCTCAAACCAGGCAATTTATCTAGAGGATTATTCTTTTTTTAATATCACAGTGAGATCCCAGAATGCCATTCTGTTGAGTTTCTACTCATACCCGTTTCATTTTCTGTTCAAATAGAGCATATTTGTTCAAGAAGCATATGTGTAACGGGGAAATGCGAAAATCGAAGTGATCTTGCAGATAAAAATGTGCATGCTTTCAAATAATTTGCATTTTAATGATGCTTTTAAAATAAAAATGGAAATATGTTCTGGAGTTTGGAGCTGTGATTCAAATGTGTGTCAGTCTGAATAGAGTTTACTGATTAGATCAGAAAGTAAGAGACCTAGTGAAGGATAATGTGGCACTGTGAAGAATGAGAAGTGTGTTTGTAGAGTTTGAGCTTGAAGTTGCTGTTTAAAAGACTCTTGAGTAATGTTATTTCTTTTTATTTCTGGCCAATGAGAGCTGGAGAATGTAAAACAATCAATGTAAAATACATAAAAATATAGTTTTTCACTAAAGAATGATCATGATTTAATCATTGTATGCATGCACCACATGTCTATACACCAATGTATCAATACATGGTAGTAAACAACAATATTTATTTACAAATACTGGTACTAAAACACTTTAATAAATGAAAAATTATAATACATGATAGATTGTTTAGGCACAGTTTTGAATCAGTTCATTGAAATGGACAGTTTGAACTGGTTCATGGAAATGAATTGAAATAAGCTCTAATGCCCCTTTGCCAGAGACACTATTGACCTTGTAAAGCCTGAAAAAATTAGAAAAGTTGGTGCGCCGACCATTTTTTCAGTCAGTAAACTAGTAAAAGTGGATTCGGACACGTGCGCTTTAGACCATGCGTTAAAATAGTGATCCAATATCGTTGCCTCTGGTCGTCTCGCTTCTGTGCATGTTCATGTGTTTTTGAGGCGAGGTTTGGACAGCGATTTGCAACGAATGTGGGATCTTATACTTTCAATGTTAGCAGGCTAAATTTTGCATTTCCCAGGTATGAAATGGTTAGAATATGGAGCTCACACTCGAGGAGGACAAAACACCTCAATTTTATCCAGAGGCCTAAACTGTCACAGACACTCATTCTCAGGGGGTGTTCACGACGCGACACCGTTTTCAACTAAAAACGTAAAACTTTTTATGCTTTTTGCCGTTCGTTTACACGACAACAGAGTTTTGGGTGCCTGAAAACGCAAGTTTTTGAAAACGTTCTCCTGGTAAACAAAACAAAAAAAAAACATGAATCTTTGAAGACGATGACGTCACGCACAAGCGTATTACGTGTTCAGTCTATAGTGTTTCATCGCCATCTAATGGCCTGGCAGCAGAATACAGCGTCCTTAGTCATTTTCACGGATCTGTGATGGGGATCGTTTTGACTATGAAACGACTAGGAAAACACAAAAGAAAATCTTTCAAGCGTATATTTGTCGTGCAAACGTACCCTTAGTTTCATTATCATGGACTTTGTTTGTTTTCATGAGTTTCCTGTTTCCCTTTGTTTTATTTTCCCGCCACTCGTTTGTCTCCTTGGTTACTGTCATTATGAGTTTTGTGTTTCAGCTGTGTTTGATTATCATCTCGTTTGTGTTTGCTTTATAAGTTGTACCCTCACAGTCACTCTTTGTCCGGTCACCGTTGATGTTAAGTTGTGTTTGCTCGCCTTTTTGGATTGTTTGCTCATATGCACTATTAAAGCCTTTTTGAACCCTGGTCTTCATCTTCATGTGCTTCCTACAACCTAAACGTGACACAAACTAAGAAAAACATGACATTTTGTGCAGGTGCTAATATTTAAAAAGTAATATGATGAAATTCTGATAGCTTGATCATATATAGTATAAAATGTGCATAAATGTGTATAATCTCCCAATAATGTCTTAATGATAATATTTAAATCATTAATTTTATGATCAAATCTCTGTAGTTTTAAAACCCGATGCCTAATTTATACTTTCTTTTTAACATGATTTTTGTAAGAAATTATGAATTATTACTAGCAATATAATAGTTATTCTTACATTTACTATATACAAATCATTAAAGATTTCACAGCAAAAATACTTGTGGACACCAGAGGGGACGTTTTTAAAAATGTACTAAAATTAATTTTACTTGCAAAAATTTAATTGTATTAAAAATGATACAGTAGGTTAAAATATTTTTAACATTCTCAACAAGAAAAGATGACAAAACTTGTCTAATGACGATCTCTTTAGGAAACGTACTGCCAAAATAAAAAGACAATTGAAAGTTGTGCCAGAATTTGGTAGTAGTTTATTTTGCAGTTCTGTTCCGCATGTACGTACTTATTATAGTAATTATAATAACTGGGTAATAACTAGGTACTAACTCTGGACCTACTTCTAAACCATGTAGTTACCTTATATTAACCAGTACTTTCTTAGGTAAGTCCAAATATTGTAAAATAAAGTGCAACCCAGAATTCTTAATTTTATATCACCAGAATCTCATCATAAATATATCACGAACAATCAAAATATGGCCCAACCCCATGGTCAGTCCAAATGTGACTGCCTTCTTGGTTCTCCATCGGTTTACCAAGTATTATATTTTTCATGTGACACTTTAATACTTTTAATAGATAATGGTTCAAAGAGACCGTGACATGAGATAAAATAAGAAACCGTGTTTCTATGCATGCGGTTCCTGACTTGTCGGGTCAAATATAAGTAGTTTCATGTTTCAAAGCTTGATAAACAAGGCCAGACCAGGCATGTGTTGAGCTGATGAAATTCTTCAAACGATCCTATCCCTGCTCAACATCTTTTACATTTGCCGTCCCCAGCGCTGACTGTGGGATGTAGCTGAAAGACCAGCTTCAGCTGAAATGACACATCTGACCCATGCGGATCGCTGTGATGTGTCAGCCACTTGCATCTGCATTTTATTACGCAGGATAAGTTGACAATGACAGAACAGTTGTGAAGTTTCCGCTGCAGCAGAGGCCAATTCAGTTCAATAGCTCACTTATTCTGAATGTTAATTTATATACTAGGTCAACAGCACTAGTGGCCGTCTACATTTATAGCAGCCTTGGTGTATTTCCCTTTCATCTTTTTTCCAAAGGGCCTTTCCCTATGTTCAATAAGCCAACCAGCTCAAAAGAGATTCACATAATAAACTCTGTGCTAGGGCTGTACCGGTAAACTTGACAACCGCACCATCACGGTTGTAAAGCGCCACCGCGGTGGCCCGCCAAAACACATTTTTTTGTATGTGAATGCTGTTTTACATGAATATTATGAAAGGAGTGAAGCACAAAGCTCTGTTTACAAAAGCAACAATAGGTTAGCAATTTAATGTTACATCGCAGTCATGGAAACGTTTAAATTCATGACAAATGAGAGAGTTGTGCGTGAGCCCATACATTTAAGCTTTGTCGGCTTTGTATTCTTTTTTGCGATCTGGTCACTCGATTATCAGCGAATTTAAGAATATTCCATTAGTTATTCCACTGGACATGGAATCTCTTGTTTCTTTTCCCTAATGTTCTCTCACGTCTCACCCATTTTCGCAGGGGATTATAAATGTTTATTTCTTTGGTTCGCTTTGAAGTAGGCCTATTTTATTGGCATTCTTTACTGTACTCTTTACTCTTTACTTTACGGTAAAGTAGAAAACGCTGTAGGAAAGATAGCCTACCTTTTTACTTGCACGTCAAATTCTTTTTAACACAGTTTGTGCTTGTTATTATATTTGGTAAGGCGAGTCAAGATTATTTGTAATCCGTGCTTCACACACGCGGGTGATTTTAGTTTCGCTTTCTCTGGCAGCGCAAAATCAAACATAGATTAAATGCCTTGTCCTTGTGGAAGATAAAATTTCCAAGTAGAAAACATGAAGATATGTGCTCGTGTCCCACATCCCTGATCCCTCTCAAAGCGCAGAGCTGTAGGCTATATCATGCGTCTTTGTGTGGCATTTTTCCCACTTGAATGCCCCTCAATGAGGATGTCCTTCTGTGTCTAAAAATGTATCAAAAATATATTGGGACAAGGTTTTCACACTGACAGCTGTCATTTGTAAGACAGTTAGCAACTCTGTTTGTTTGTCCGAGATAGCAACAGTAACTAAAGGGGTCGGGGCTTATCGATAGGTCAATTGTGCCATGCTGTGCCTGGCTCAAGTGGAAATATAACTTGAACCTTTCCTTGCCGTTCTTAGAACAGTTTGGAAAAAGCGGCTACAGTAAATGAACCTGGCTGTCCTGAGACTCCATAACACTGTATCAGGAACTACACGTGTGTAAACGACACGTTTCACTCTTAAACCGGTTACGCATATAATTACTTAAATCTCAGTCTCTGCGATTTGAAAATTGCCCTAATTTGCGATATTGCCCTACTGCACAAATCAGCAGACCATGCAATCCCCCATCAGAGCCATTTTACGATGACCTACAACTGCGGTTGCAGAGAAGCAGATCAAGATGACGATTATTTGTCGTAATGAGAACACTGTGCACATGGTCGTTCTCACAGTCCGCTGCGGCTACACATTCATCATCCGCCTCGTGGGCAGAAACACTCAAAGATGTCGAGAGGATCGTTTTTGAGCTCAGCCCGCCAGGCACTGACCTATATGACTCATACAAAAATGTTGACGTCAGTACTCTTTTTTTATTGGCACTCAAAACCTTCTTTACCGATGACCTAGTTTCAGAAGCTCTGAAGGCATGCGGCCTAATTGGATTTGTATCATTCAGGAGCTTTTGGTCTGAAACCACAAATGATAAGAAGGCTGCAGTGTAATGCAGACTTGAAAGACCTTTTATTGACGTTTCTAAGCCTAAAATAGAAGAGTGGAGGGAAAATAGTCTTTGCTGACTCGTTCTTCATGCAGGAGTAATAGGACTGTAGTCAGACTTCTACTCTGGGCTCCTTTTGTTGTTTTCCTCGGGAAATCAAAAATTCATTGTGAAGTATATTTTTCAAAGTGTTTTTCTTTGAGAAAAAATAAAGTTGAAAATGTTTCCATATTAGGGTAATTCTCAGGAAACAGTGACATTTGTGCCCCATTTGTGTCCAGTTTACTTACTAAGACAGAATTTGTAACCCGAAGGTCACAGGTTCGTTTCTCAATACCGACAGGAAACAACTGAGAAACCCCCAATCGCTCCACGGTTAATGGCTACCCACTGCTCCGGGTGTGTGTGTGTTGGGTGTTCACTACACACTGCTCCTAATGTGTGTGCACTAACTTGCACTAAATGCAGAGGACAAATTCCAAGTTTGGGATGCCATACTTGGCCTTCACTTCTCTTCATTTCACTTCACTTACTGTGCAAATACACTGTAATTGACTTTTATTGGAAATTCAAATACAATTAATTGGTAATTAAAAAAAAGGTTAATAAATACATTTATTTATTTATTTTTTATCAGCAGGTTTGCCTATCACCATTCATCACCTTTATGTTATTAATAGGTTAATTGATCTATCGATGTAGTTTTCTAAGAAAATGCTGATTTTTTATTCATCACTTTCTGTTAAACTCTGTTATGCTGTGACATTCCCACCTTTAAAAATAATTTTGGATCTATTCAACGTAATTTTAAGGAGAGAATTAATCATGTTTAGATCACATTGAACACGTTACATTACATATTGTTTCTTCTTTATGGTTACAATTATATTTCCCTCAGTAAGTACAATAGTTCAGAAATGTATCGCAGTGAAACCCAAGCTTAGGAGACAAGTTTGACCAGGAAACCACATGCGGCTTGTTTAACTCTTTCCCCACCAGAGTTTTTTTTTTTAAAGCTGGCTGTTCCCCGCCAGCGTTTTTGATCATTTTCACAATAGTTTCATGGCCCCTAAAATATTTTGTTGTATGAATGTTGGTTTTCCCTTCTGGGATTTGATCTGGATTTCCCCCTTGGGGTTAAAGTGCATTCAGAAACAACAAGCCAAAAAGACAAGATGGCAGGCCCTGTCTTTGTAAACAGTGTAAATGTAACATAACATAATGGATGTGTGGCGTGAGAGCGTGTAAAAAGTGATAATTGCGTGAGTCTCACAGTGAATTCGTGAGAGTTGTCAGCCCTGCTGATTCAGTTTGTAAATGTTTTTGGTGGGTGTGCTTGTGTTGCTGCAGTCTTGTTCATTAGCCATGTTATTTGTGTATCTCTATGGCAAACGCTGAGCCCGTTCTGGACTACGGGAGCCCAGAGGGGAGCGTCGGCGGATGTTAAAGAGAAAACCGATTTTCATTCAAACAAGTTGACGTAAACTACACATTCGAGTTAATCGATAAAATCGTTTTATCGCCCAGCCCTAGTAGCAAGTCCCTTACTGCAGCAGCAGCGTAGCAGATCTATTTCACCAAGACCAAACATATCTACATTGTCAGGTTCATTGAGAGGAAGAAATTAAGTAGCCTAATTTTTTTAAATATTATTTGTAGACCTGGAAAAGCTGTAACTTGTATTATCATAAACCAGAACATTCCTTGCATGCTATTTCATCTTCTATATTGGGCATTGAGGATGATAACCAAGAAATTACAGTATTATTGTTAACCTTCTGATTGCTGAAACAATAGATTAGTTTATCTTAAGCCTGTGGTCACGATGTAAATACATTATAATTATCTAATTATTTAAGCTGGAATAATTACGTCATGGAGAGGTCAAGAAATCCTGTTGACATTCGATTTGGCTCATTTGTGCATCAAGAGCAGATTGTCATACATTAAAGATGAACAATTGCCATTTTTCCATTCAGGAGCACTTTATAAGAAAATGCTCATGATTCAAACGACCCTGTAGTGACGATACACAGATGAGCCAAAACATTATGAACATCTGGCTAATATGTTGTTGGACCTCCACATGAAGCCAAAACAGCACCGGCGTGTTGAGGCATGGACTGTACAAGATCTTGTACAAGATCTCCAAGAGGACTCCACAAGAGGACTCCACAAGTCCTGTGGTTTCTGGCACCTAGACGTTAGCAGCAGATCCTTCTATTCCTGTAGGTTGTGAGGTGGAGCCACAGTGGATCGAACTTGTTGGTCCAGCAAATCTCACAGATGCTCAAATGGATTGAGAGCCAGGGGAACACCTTGAACTCTTTTATCATGTTTCTCAAACCATTCCTGAACAATGTGTGGCAGGGTGCATTATCCTGCTGAAAGAGACCACTTCCACCAGGGAACGCCATTGTCATGGAGGGGTGCACCTGGTCTGAAACAATGTTTAGATAGGTAGTAGATGTCAAATTACTACCTAAACATGGCCGGACCCAGGGTTTGCAAGCGGATCATTGCCCGGGTCATCGCACTCCCTCCACCGGCGTTGTCGTCATCCCATAGTGTATTCTGGTGCCATCACTTCCCCAGGTAAATGGTGCACACATACACAGCCATTAGCGTGATGTAAAAGAAAACAGGACTCATCGGACCGTACGACTTTCTTCAGCTCCTCCAAGGTCCAGTTCCAACACTCGCGTGCCCGTTTCAGCTGTGGACGGGTCATTATAGGCACTCTGATTTGTCTGCAGTTACGCAGTCTCATATGCAGCATATGCACTGTGTTGTGACACATTCCTTCCATAACCATCATTCAAATTATGTGTGACTTCTGGTACCACAGTAGACCTTCTGTTGGCTCAGACCAGACAGAATAGCCTTCGTTGTCCTCGTGCATCAATGAGCCTTGGGTGCTCAACACCATGTCAAATGATTTGTGGTTTGTCCCTCTTCGGACCATTGTTGGTAAATTCTCACAACTGCTGCCTGGGAGCAACACACAAGCCTTGCCGTTTCAGAAATACTCTGAGCCAGTTGCCTTGCCATAACAATTTGGCCCTTGTCAAAGTCACTCACATCTTTATTCCTGCCTATTTATTCTGCTGCATCCAACATGTTCATTACAAGAACTTCTTTTTTGCATTTAACACATTGATTATGAGAACTGATTGTTTTCTACCCAGACCTCGATATGTAGCCTTGTTAAGAGATGTTCAATGATAATCATAATGTTTTTTTGTTTTTTTTTGTTCATCAGTGTATAGTTTGTTTGGCTGAATCTGCAATGTAGTTTTAGAGACTGAGATTTGTAATATAAAACTTTCTTGGGAGAACTTGGATGTGATTCATTCTCAGTTCCTCCATATTGAGCACCATATTGACAGTAATGTAAGATTCTGCCTTGAATTTCATCTCTATGATTAGATGTGCACGTGCAATCTTACTGCATTTCTGCCCATTCATCCTTCAGATGATATTTGAAGGCGTGCTCCATAAAGCATTGAGGTTGTCGAAAGAGATTGTGCTGCACAACAAACTCCTAAGGGCCCTTTACACTCCACGAACAGAACCTGTTATTGATCCGTTTCTGATTTCATGTAATTCACTATGTGCAACACTTTGAACACATACAGCTGATTTCAGAAGTCTGAGGCTATACTAAAAAATCCTGGGTGTAAATAAAGCTGTCAATGTTTAATGTTACGTTTTTGAAGACAACAGACAGACAAACACATTTTTATCAATGTCATGTTTTGTAATTTTAAAGGACTTTTAGTTTGTACAGTATTTCCTGTATTTTCTATTTCCTATTTCGTTTGGTTGTCACAGTACATTGTTTGACTGATTAGTGCAGACCTGTTTTGTATTGAGTTCATTATCTTGTGTATTCAAGGCCTTCACTTCACTCTGTTCATTGTCTTGTGCTGTTTGTGGCTACCACACTGTTTCATTCTTCATTTTCTTTCTAGTTTTGTTTTAAGTTCCTTTGTTTGTTAGGTTTGAAATGATAAAACAATAGATATACTGTTTAAATGAAGATAAAATGTAATGTTGCACTTTGCCTTTGCCAAATGTCAATGGATGATGTTAATAGTTAATGTGATTCTTTACTCGTGGTTAAAATTGAGGTGTTTTTTCCTCTTTGAGTATGATCTCCATATTTTCCTATATCATACTATATGAGCCAACAAGAAGCACATGGAAACTTTTAGATTATTTTTTAAATACTTTGTCCAAAGGTTCAACAAACTGTTTAATTTTCATATTTTTAATCAAATAAAATATATAAATAATGGTGAATTTTAATGTGAATTTTAGTGACACCCTGTGCTTACCTAATTGTAATGGCAACAGATGGTGATCAAGACATACCAGTTTGCTCAAACATGTTATGACCCAACAACCATGATTTAAACATTTTCAGTCGATGAAAACAAACACCAACAAATTGCAACACAGTAAACACATTGGTCTAACCACATCCAACAACCGCTGGTGATTATTGCCATATTTGAGTTAGCCTCTAGAAAAAGATGCCTGGCATTTGCAGGCTAGAAATTTTGCTTGGTGGCAATTAATTAATTCACAGACCTCATTAGAGACTTTTCAAAATATTCTAATCTCAGCGTATCTAAACATGGTAATAGTTTGCCCAGGTATCAAGGAGTTGAGTTTACTGAGTTTAGTTTTCTTTGGTTAAATTCTCATTGTGTTTTAATCATACTTAGTATCTGGTTTTCTTGGTTTATTGACAAGTGTTTTCTTTTGAATTTATATTCTTTTGTTTTGCACTGCCTTCTTGGAACCACTGCTGGTTCTGGCAGTTTATATTGTGTTCATATTGTGACAAGTTTATTTCAGTTTGTTCTTTTCATCCACATATCATATATTGATTTTCTTTCTGTTAATTGTGTGTGTGTCCCGTTTTTTTTTTTTTTTTTGTCCACGTTTCAGTTGCTGAGAGCCGAAGGTGGCGGTGTTGGTGTCTGGGTGGTGGTGTCCCCTTCCAGTGTGCTGTGTTGTTTACCCCGTTTTCTTTGCTGTGTTCACTGTTGTGTGTCTGTGTGTGTTCACCGGGGAATCTCCCTGGGATTCCTCACTGCCCTCCTTACTCCCTTCTCCTCCACTGGTAAGCCTCAGCAGCAATTATCATTTTTTTTCTTGTTCCCCTCCCCAAAGTATGAATGTGTCTAAAATTATTTTTAAATTATTGAAATAAAAAGTGTTGTTCCTATTAAAATTTAACATAGTCTCTGGCTGAATTGTATACGGACTTGTGTGTCCTTAATCGTATCCATAACATTGGAATTAAGCATTAAATGATTAGTAAAATCATTCTCTGGGTGGAATTCCCAGGGTGGCGTGGTCGGTGTTTTTGGGGTAGGTTCCACCTAGATTATAACCTCCTCTGTTTTGTCTGCTCTCGTATCGCCACACTTGGAAATCACTTTGGTAAAGAATCACCATGGATCAGACCTAGGTCTTCAAACCTGCTTCTGGACACCCACTGTCCTGCAAAGTTTATTTTCAACCTGTTTCAGCTCACATGCTTGTGATTTTTTTTCGAGTGATCCTGAAGAGCTTGATTAGCTGGTTTAGGAGTGTTCGATTGGGGTTGTAGCTATAAACTCTGCTGGACAGTCAAGTCGCCTTCATTTATATAGCGCTTTTAACAATATAGATTGTTTCAAAGCAGCTTTACAGTGATAATAGGGAATTAGGCCGTGTGTCCAGCTGGCGTATAATTCCAATTGTTTTCAATGGGAGCGCCGTGTTTTTTAAATGCCATGAGCGTAACGAGGCGCTGAGCGTTTTTTTCACGCTGAAGCGCTGAGCGCCCAACGTTTTTTACTGGCCGCCTTGAGTTGAAGAATGTTCAACTTTGGGTAAAACGCTGTGCTCATCACTGTCACTTTTTACACAGCCGTCCAATCACAGTGGAGGTCAACTTAACGACGTCAACCAGCAGACCTAACCGAACAAAATGGATGAAAAATACATTTTTAGTATGAAACAAATTATCTGCGAAATCAGTTACAAGTAAACTGTGCTGCGGATATTCTGTATCATAGCAACAAATCGTCTCAACTGAAAAAACGCTGCGCTGCCAAAACGCTCTCAAGCGCCCACAGCTAGGCGTTTTCAGCAGAGTGAATTGCTTTTTCAGATGGCTAAAAATGCTTTGGTGGACACATGGCCTTAAAGTAACAGAGATTGTTTTGGCTTTACAGCAGCTCTAGAATAAAGTTATTGTCTAGCTAAAGTTAGTTTTGATTGATTCACTTCCGTCGCAACTTTCATTAGTTATTTACTTATGGGGCGCTAACACGACACCTTTCTAACAGAAAATCCTTAATGCGATCCGGCCGCTCATTTGTACAAAACAGTGCCTGGTGGCTCGAGAAAGCAAACCATGAAATAGGTTCCAAGGTACAAGCTTTGAAACAATTATAATACAGAAATTATTTATCTCTTCTGCGTAACTGCGTGGACAGGGATTATCTCGACAATGTTTTATCTGTACAGAGGTAAAGGGAAGGAGGCCTTCACAGGGGAGAGACTGGTTGACATTTCAGGACAGCGTTGTCTTCATGTCCAGGCGCAGGCCCTTCGTCAGATTCGGATACGGCCTGGATCAGGCAGACTGCGGTAAACCTTGGCATAAACAGATGGATTAATATTAGCGTAGACGCCATCCTTCTTATGATGTAACAAGTATATCAGGATTTATGGGAAGTGTTCCCTGGTTCTGGCTGACCTAATCTATGCAGCCTAACATTGAATTATAGAAGTCTATAATGTGTTATGTGTATGCTAGGTCAAAGAGATGTGTTTTTAATCTAGATTTGAACTGATAGACTGTGTCTGTTTCCCGGACAATGTTAGGAAGACTGTTCCAAAGTTTTGGCGCGAAATAGGAAAAGGCTCTACCGTCAGCTGTCGATATTGATATTCTAGGTATTATCAACTGGCCGGAATTTTGAGATTGCAATGTGACGGACTATAATGTGTTAAGAGCTCGCTCAAGTACTGGGAAGCTAAACCATTTAGTGCTTTGTAAGTAATCAAAGCTTAACCCAAGTGCAAAGGAGCAACGGTGTCTAAAGTGCTGGAAAAGAGAGAGTCAAAAGTTTCTGTCGCAATATCGAGTTCTTCTAAACTATCTGGGATGAGGAGATGAAACTGATCAGGAATATTATTAATAAAGCAATCTTTAGTGGCAGAAGTGATGGGTCTAACATATTTGTAACACAGAGTCGATTTTGCAGCCTTGGCTAAATTAAGTATACACAAGACTAGATAATGATCTGAGATGTCATGATTCCATGTGATAATATTAGATATAGAGTATGATTACAATGAGTAGGTCCTGACACATGTTGTCTGACTCCAATAGAGTTCAGGATGTCTTTAAATGCCAATCCCAATGCATCTTTTTCGTCATCTACATGTTAAAATCACCAACAAATAGGACTTTATCTGCAGCCAGTACTAATTCTGATAGAAAATCAGCGAATTCTTTGATAAAGTCTGTATGGTACCCTGGTGGCCTGTATACAGTAGCCAGCACAAATCTCAAACGTGATTGATCATTTTAACTAGATAGTGTTACATTAAGCGCCAACACTTCAAAAGAATTATATTTAAAACTAGACTTCTCAGTAATTCTAAAGATATTACTATAAATTACAGCAACAACCTCCCCCTTTGCTTCAGTGAGAGCAGTGTTGAAGGCTATAATATAATAATATAATTATATTATAATAGGATATTAATGTAAACGTGAAGGTCATATATGTCTACATTAATCTAGATACATTTGAAAACTGCATTTTTCTTTTCTCTCTCTCTCTTTATCCACATTAGCATTTTCAAGCGTATTCTAAAAGCTTCTTGTTCACACTGAGGCATCGGAAAACACTTAAATCATGTAATACAGCTTATTAAAATGATACCGAGACCCCAAACAGAATACATGTGTTAAATGTATAAATGCTATTCTTTTGGCACAATAATCTTACCAAAATATATGACTGATTAGTCGTCCAGGAAAAACTAACAAAAAAAAACATGTGTCCAACCAAAACAAACACTGATCATCATAATGGTGACATCAAACTAAACTATTATTTTCAATAAAACATCAACATCTAAACCTCTGTTAATTCTCAATAATGTTTAACTGGTTAGTAAAAAGTGAACCCGGTAATTAGGGTTGGGTACAGAAACGCGGTGCCAATAGGGAACCGGTTCCGACGTAAATGGTAGTAACCAGACTGAATAAGAACGAAAATTTCGGTGCCTGATTTCGGTACTTGTGTCATGTGGCGCACACACGCAAGGTCTCTCGCTCTCTTCCTCTCCCTCTCCGCCGTGCGCGCACTATACGGTTTGGAGCACAGTCTGTTCTGTCTCTGCGCGCTTTTGCTCATTCGCACTAGATTGCAGGAGATTTTAACTAATTTGCGGGCATCAGGGAGCCGTTATCAATATGCGGGAGACTCCGGGAAGGTCTGCTGATAGCGAGGGGATTAATGAAGATGCCGAAGACAAAACGCTCCAAGGTTTGGCTGCATTTCACGTGTAAAATTACGCGTCAGAACGCCCTCTGGGTGTGCCGATTGTCTGAAGCCATATAGAATCACGCCAATCCATTAGCTGATGGCGCGGGCGCCGCCTCAATGCTCTAGACGCTCTTACGTCGTCATATTATATTAGCACGCGCATCATCTGCTCCTCAAATTTCTCTGCCGAAAAAGGAAGCTTGTCGGCAGTGCGAGGATCTTGGCAGCGAATGCAGTGTCTCGTTCCCTATTCAGAGAACATGGATTACACCAGTAACCAGAGACGTTCTCTTTCATAGGTTCACTCAACGCTGCGTAGCTAAGACGCAGTGGGAACGAAATACCAAACTCGCCAAGCTAAGCGCTGCCGTAACTAGTAGAACGACCAGATAACTTACATGACTGGTTCAAGCAGACAAAACATGGGAACCTGTAGCCATGTCGAGATTAGACTACCCTGGTAGTAATCTCTATTAATCTCCAGTATTATTACATTGTTTGATACAATATTGTTTTATTTGATATTATGTAAATGTGAATTTTTATTTTATATTGGTTTATTTATTATTACCATATGTTACTTTTATTTATATTGTTTGAAGATTTAAGTTAATATTGTGTCCAGTTTGGCCCTGTAAATAAAAGGGTATTATTTTTTGACAAAGTGTGTGCGGTTTCGTTTCCTTAAGTACTGTTTCAAGAACCGTTTAAGCACCGGAACCGTTTAAAAAATACAGAGTAGATACTGGTATCGGATAAAACCCAACTGATACCCAACCCTACCGGTAATGCTGTTTTTTGGAGTTATTTACAGTGGTATGAAAAAGTTTGGCCACCCCTGTAAATTTTCATGATTTTCTTTTATAAATCATTGGTTGTCTGGATAAGAAATTTCAATTAAATATATCATATAGAACACAAACACAGTGATATTTGAGAAGTGAAATAAAGTTTATATGATTTATGGAAAGTGTGCAAGAATTATTTAAACTGAATTAGGCATGTGCATAAATTTAGGCACCACAAAATAATAATTAACTCAATATTTTGTGCATCCTCCTTTTGCATAAATAACAGCCTCTAAACGCTTTCTATAGCTTCCAATCAGAGTCTGGATTCTGGCAGAAGGTATTTTGGACCATTCTTCTTTACAATACATCTCCAGTTCAGTCAGGTTTGATGGTTTACGAGCATGGACAGCCTGCTTTAAATCATACCACACATTTTCAATAATATTCAGGTCTGGGGACTGAGATGGCCATTCCAGAACGTTGTACTTGTTCCTCTGCATGAATGCCTTAGTAGATTTTGAGCAGTGTTTTGGGTCGTTGTCTTGTTGAAAGATCCTGGACATTGTTCTCCAGAATCTGCTGATATTGAATGGAATCCATGCGACCCTCAACTTTAACCAGATTCCCAGTCCCTGCACTGGCCACACAGCCCCACAGCATGATGGAACCGCCACCAAATTTTACTGTAGGTAGCAAGTGTTTTTCTTGGAATGCTGTGTTCTTTTTCCGCCATGCATAACACTCCTTGTTTTTCCCAAATAACTCTATTTTAGTTTCATCAGTCCACAGCACCTTATTCCAAAATGAAGCTGGCTTGTCCAAATGTTCTTGAGCATACCTCAAGCGACACCGTTTGTGGCGTGTGCTGAGAAAAGGCTTTTTCCACATTACTCGTCCATACAGCATATCCTTGTGTAAAGTGCGCTGAATAGTTGATTGATGCACAGTGACACCATCTGCAGCAAGATGATGTTGTAGGTCTTTGGAGCTGGTCTGTGGGTTGACTGTGACTGTTCTCACCATCATGTGCCTCTGCTTATCTGAGATCTTTCTTGGTCTGCCACTTCTGGCCTTAACTAGAACTGTGCCTCTGGTCTTCCAATTCCTCACAATGTTCCTCACAGTTGAAACTGAGAGCTTAAATCTCTGAGACAGCTTTCTGTATCCTTCCCCTAAACCATGACGTTGAACAATCTTTGTTTTCAGGTCATTTGAGAGTTGTTTTGAGGCTCCCATGTTGCCACTCTTCAGAGAAGATGCAAAGAGAAGAAATACTTACAATTGGCCTCATTAAATACCCTTTCTCATGATTGGATTCACCTGTGTATGGAGGTCAAGGGTCACTGAGGTTACCAAACCAATTTTGAGTTCTAATAATTAGTGCTAAATGTATTGAAATCAATAAAATGACAAGGGTGCCTAAATTTATGCACATGCCTAATTTAGTTTAAATAATTCTTGCACACTTTCCATAAATCATATAAACTTAATTTCACTTCTCAAATATCACTGTGTTTGTGTCCTATATGATATATCTAATTTAAATTTCTTATCCAGACAACCAATGATTTATAAAAGAAAACCATGAAAATGTACAGGGGTGCCCAAACTTTTTCATACCACTGTAACCCTTCTCTGCTGAAATCTTGAGAGATTTACCCCAGGGTTGCACAGACAAGTCTTAAAATAATCCCAGACTAAAATGCATGTTTGAGCTGTTTTAACTGAAAGCAATTTGCACTGAGATATCTTATATGTCACTGCCATTGTAAGCTACTTAAATGTCTTAACTGAACTAAGGACTAATACTGATTTAGTCTAAGTCCTGTCTGTGAAACTCTACCACTGATTCAGTGTTACTTTTAAACCCTGCTAATGTTTCCCATATAAACAGAGCAGTGTTCATTTAACACAGGGTATTTTTCTGTGTAGCAACCCACAAGCCTAGCCTTTTCAGAAACACTCTGACCCAGTCGCCTTGCCTTAATAATTTGGCCCTTGTCAAAGTCACTCAGATATTTATTCTTTCCCATTTCTCCTGCATCCAACACATTGATTATGAGAACTGATTGTTTGCTTACCATCTAATCTACCCAGACCTTAATATGTGGCCTTGTTAGGAGACGATCAATGATATTTGGTTCAACTGTGACTTTTCATAATGTTTTTGGGCTCATCAGACTATAATTTGCTTGGATGAATGTGCAATGTAGTTTTAGAAAATTAGATTTGTAATGTAAAATCTTCTTGGGAGAACTTAGGTGTGATTTATATTCAGTTCCTCCATATTGAGTATATTGACACTATAATATACACTATATTGACAGTAATGTAAAATTCTGCCTTGAATTTCATCTCTATGATTAGATGTGCCCGTGCAATCTTGTTGCATTTCTGCCCATTCGTCCTTCAGATGATATTTGAAGACGTGGACCATAGAGCATTGAGGTTGTCGAAAGAGATTGTGCTGCACAACAAACTCCTAAGGGCCCTTTACACTCCACGAACAGAACCTGTTATTGATCAGTGTGCAACACTGTGAAAGTGAATAGCACATAGCTGGCACATACTGGTATAAACACATCTTTCGGTATTATACATTTACTATACAAATGTATTAATCACATGAATAAACATGCATGATCGTAGTCAAATACCTTTGTTTTCACAGTCCACGCAACAATGCGAAAACAGCCTTTTCAAGTCCACTTGGAAGAGTGTCTTTAAAAAACGGGTTTTTTTTGTTGTATTTTGCATGGACAAAATTTGTATCTAAACATGCGTCATTGTTTTTAAATACTTCTGTTTTTACAGTCCACACTACAACACCAAAACGCCGTTTTCAGATTCATATACACAAATCTGAGTTTGTCCTCAAAAAGCCCAGTTTTCGCAGGACAAAAACGCCATCTTAGTGCGGACGGAAGACCAAAACGTACAGAAAAAGATGTGTTTTATGATTACTTGATATTCTGGGAGAGTCTCATTTCATGAAAGTACCAAGTTTCTGAAATGGCAGAGAGTGGTTTTGTTGTGGGACTTGAATCGGTTTTTGTGGACCATCACACATCAGCTTGTCTGTAATCATGAAAGGCTTAGAGACAGCAGAACTGCTATTAGTACTGCAGACATGGCAAGGTTTGAGTACATAGCCTGTAGATGTATGGATTAGTACAGCCGAATGCTACAGGAATAGCAACCAACCCCTCGGATTTATTTTGCTCTCAACGCAAATGTGTACAACATTGACTGCACTGTAAATCTGCCCGTGTTATCTCCTTTTTCTCCGCATGAATATCCATGAGATGCTATCACACTCCCCTTGGCAACAGAGATATAGGCTGCAATGTTGGTTTTGAATCTTGAAGTTTACAGCCTGCCCTTCACTCGCAGCTTTCTCCGTGCTGGATATTTCAGAGCAACCTTTGCCACTGGAGGCAAAGTGGTGGAGGTAAAACAATCTAGTAAATATTATGTCGAAGAATGTCATGAAAAAGGTCATGCAAATTTAGAAGATTGTGTTTCAGGGATGGTTGAATCATCTGTTCCAGGTTTTAATTAAGATATGTTTTCTAAGCTGTTTATACAGTGTACCTTTCAAAGACTAAGAAAGTGGCATTTTCAGGTTCTAAATCAAATACTTATGCGAGTAAATACTCGTTCTGAAATACAGTACATTTATTACAAGAATATTTAAAAAGTATTTTCCAGTTAATAAAAGTTATTTACAGTATATGAGCTACTGCAAAACAATGCATGTATTCATTCAGATACCCATTATGGTAGTACAAACAAATGTCTACATAACCAGCCTGATCTTATACGCGAAAATTTGTATTTACGTGCATATGATACGTAATTTATTGCGTGTAATACCCACGTACCCCACATCACTACATCATGTACCCTAATCCTACTCAAGGGGTTTACAATGCTTATCATATGTACATAAAAACAAATGTTTGCGTATAAATTGCACAATAAACAATGCGTGCTATAGAGACGCATTTAATGAGATCGAGTTGACATGACATTTAAGTCTACATGAAACACTCCTTGCATCCCTCTGCTATATTCTGACATATTTCTGAGTGAGTCAGTGAGAATAAATGTAGGAAGGAGATTTTTTTTTTTTTTTTTAATCAGACTCAGAATTCTGTCTTTTTTCTTTCAGTTCCAAGTTTATATCTCACAAATATGAGTTTATATATGGCAATAACATTTTTTTTTTTTTTTTAGAATATTTTCTTTTTTTTCTCACAATTTGGAGTGTCACAAATGAGGTATAATCCAAATCGCTTGGCGCAGATACGATCAATGGAAAGTCTTTAATAAACGAATATAAACACAGGTTACCATTAATGGGTTACCATTACCTTATATTATGCATTATCCACATTAATACAGTATCACCTGTATACAGTAGTTCTTAGTAATCATATGGGAGGTATGAAAAAAAGTACTTAGTTACTGATTAGCTAATAGTGAACTACAACATTCATCTGAGCCCTCTTACTTACTAATTCATTAATCAGAGTTTCTTGCTAGTCAATAGTAGTTACTAGAGTGTTAATAATGCGTTACTCATTTGTTCCTGTGTAGTTATTCGGTAATGACGGAACAGTATTCTAAAGTTTTACCACTTTTTTTTAATTACTTTGCAAAAACAAGCTTCTTTAGAATAGGACCTGGTGATGTTTAAAAAAGGAAATTTGTTTCACAAGTGTAGCAAGTTATTAGAATTTGATGACAGATCACAAAGATAAAAAAAAAAATCTTGGAATAACATGCACTGATGAATAACACAATAACATCAGCAATAGGCATTGAGAAAACAAGGTGGATTTTGATTTTATGTTGAGTGCAACTATAATGGATTTTAAAGAAGTTCTCTGTTCCATATTGCACACATTTCCAAACTTACTGTGGCTTAGTTTACCTCTCACTCTTGACAAAAAGTGCTGTTTAGAGTTATCTAACTCAGGCTTACCGATTATGCCCTGTGCTTTCTTTGATTTGGGTTAGAGGTGAGTGCAATGATCCAGTTCCAGTGAATTGCCACATTTGGCCTCTATCTGTCTTAATGACTTTGTTTAGTTTCCTTTCTATGGTGACCCTGTGGATATATATATATATATATATATATATATCAGAGTGTAAGGCAAACATAAGTAACAACACAACGGTAAACACACAGAATAGAATCAAAGGGTCATTATGAGGAAAACGTTCCGGACATTTGTCTTTATTATTGTGATGTTTTATATAATTTTATAAAAACAGGATGTTCAAGAAAACATTTTCCGTCTTCGTGCCCAAAGTATAGGGCCGTAACTGTCAGATTCTAGATGACCACCATTTCTTATTCTATATAACCCATTACATGAGTAGATGGGAACATGCACATTATAGTAATTTGTGTTAATACAATGCACATTAATGAGTTAAATGTATCAAAGAATGTCACCAAGTTCAGTTAGTTGTGAGTTTTGTAAAACTTATTTTATCTGTGTTGTTTACATGATGATTTTTTTTTTTTGGTAACAGATTTGTGGACTACCATTCCTATGGCAACACAATAGAGTGCATCATGCTTTCAGCTGGAAAGATTAATTGGTTTTAAGGCCCGTTAACACCACTAACAATAACTATAACAACAACTATATTAGCATCCACATCAGTGGACGGTATCGTTCTGTTTATTTAATCTGTCGTTTCAAAGCTGCAATATGTAAGATTTTTGTAAAAAAATATCCAAAAATCACTTGCACAGTGTGATATATTTCCTGCAGTTGTGTGCATACAATTTCCCAAAAGTTCCCTAAGATTTTTAATTTCAGAGGAATTCAAATTTTAAATAATGGCTCATCCATGTTCACTTGTCGCCTGTCAATGACGTAATATCCGCATTATCCCTGGTTTCCGCTCAAACTGCCATGGCGACAGATGTGGACAACTGCGTTACGTCTAGTGGCACGCTCACGCTGTGTTTGTTTCGGTCAAACATTATGGACCATGGCAAGCAGACTTTGGGACAAAAGGAGAACTAAAACGAGGATCAATATCAGCGTGGCGTTTTCGAGGTGCCGAGAGCTTCACGTCCACGACTAACTTCGACTTGACAGAGATGCCACTCTTGCATGTACTTTATTAGACAGGTGAGCAAATGTACATAAAACTAATCAATGTTATATAGCTCAACATGAAATGTTAGAATATGATCAGTATGTTATTCTAATGTTGATCTAGCTCACTGCTAGTCTCATACAGACAAACATTATAACTTTCAACCCACTCAAATGCAGTTTAGTATGATAGTGTAATGTTAGACCAAATGAAACAGCGCTGCGTTACCTCTCAAGTTTAATTTGTCTAATAAACCTAGTAATAATTCAGCATTTGCGGGTAGTTCGGTAGAATGAAATGTCCTTATTCCTTTATATCTGCGGGACTCGCGTGTGGCGCTGATATCTGTCTCTTATTAGCAATCGCGCCCTACTACATACCACAGTCATGTTAAAAGCATCAATGTATTCACTCATCCACGAACATTATTAGATCCATCAGCATGACAGCAATTTCCATAATTCCGCTTATGCGTCATAACCTACGCCTTTGTTATTGTAAGAGGTTAGCGACCCCTAGCGGCGAAAAAAACAAACATATTGTAGCTTTAAATGCTCAAGCTCTTTAAAGCAGGATGGATTCTGATCGGCTTTTATTGTTTTTTATCGTTTCTCAGCGTTTCCTCTGCCGTTATCCATATAGTTGTGGTGTGAACTCTTTTATTATTTTATAATCTGAACGATTTCTAGAACTATATCTATATTTTAATGCAGTTAGGGGAGGCCAGGAGGAATTTAGGGCATGAAAGCACATAACTTCGATTTTTAATGCATATTTTAAAAGAACAGTTCTTATGGTCTCTTTTGGCTGTGAAGTGACTTCACTCACTGCTATCAACGTTTAATGGTAAGTGTCCGAGTGTCCAATGAGAATACATTATACTGTAGGCTAGTAAGATTTTATTACTCCCCATAAACCTCCATATAACATGCCCTCACTACCAAACACACACACACCTTGAGATAAACTCACCTATACAGGTGTAAGTAAATGGCATTATAACAAAACCTTCCCTTGAAGGACTGAATTTGGACCACTGTCAACACAGCGTAGTCAACCATACTGACTCTGTGTTTGGGTTTGAGCGGCCATGTGGTCATGATGTGTTTGCTGGTTTAATGTGGCGTATTAATGGCCTACAATGCGAGCAATGACTTTAACCACTAAACCGAGAGAGGGTCACACGACTAAGTTTAAGATCCGCATGAAAGCACTAAATGAGATGAATGAATGTAGTAAGGTGGCGTGTGCCCTTGTCAGTTCAATTGTATCAGATGAGTGCCGTTCAATATATGAGGGAAAAATAAACCTGTTCACCAGACAGACGATGTTTGCTTTTCTTGATAAAATGAAGAGGAAATGTCTGAAGCAAACAAAGACCAAGCTTTGTTCGAGAAGAATTAATATTTAATAACAGAGTGCCAAGATCTAGATCTCGAGTCTATTTCAGGCGGCCAGAATAATTTGTTCTTATGGATTGTTTGAGCAAACAGGACAACAGGGAAGTTATTTGAACAAAAGAATGTAATTATTGGACAAGTAGATATACTTTATCGTCTCTTACACAACATATTAAGATTATCATCACTGTAATTTTTTTTTTATATATTGGTGTTACATGTTTGGTCATTCCTTAGTGTTTCCCCTGTGACCTAGCTTTGCTGTGTTATGATTAGTTCATTAATTCCCACCTGTTATCTCGTTAATTGTCCCATTAGTCCCAGTGTTTAAATGTCATTAATTTCCTTCTAGTGGCTGTCAGTCTACATATGTTTATTAATGTTTTAGTTACTACATGTTTCCTTCTACAAATTCCTTCGTTGTGCGAGTCATTGCTTCAACCAAGTACATTACAGATAGACTGACCTACAAAGTTTTTGCTGTGTTTTTTCTTTCTGTTTATATTTTTGTTTTTCCCATGGACCTTCCCTCAGTCCAGGTTCTTTGCTTGGAGCCGAGAGACCATCCACTGGAGATCCACACCTAGGACTTCTTACATCTGGTGTACCTATCGTACTACTCTGATCGCTCGGTCTGTGTTCTCTACCTCACGAGCGATCGAAGGTACGCCTACCAATGGACAGCCCCAGAGAGGATTTCGCCGTGTTT
This sequence comes from Gila orcuttii, assembly GCA_026230005.1. Lineage (NCBI taxonomy): Eukaryota > Metazoa > Chordata > Actinopteri > Cypriniformes > Leuciscidae > Gila > Gila orcuttii. Next base: position 13,884,445 of record JAPDVR010000003.1, read on the forward strand.
GCGGACTAGATGCTGGTGAACAATTATTCTCCGTTCACCATCGGCCTGGAAGATGACCACAAGCCCTGAAGAGCCCTGCTCCACAACCAGAGACCAGCCGTCCACCTCTGACAGCGACCAACACCCTAGAGTTGTCTTAGCCCATCACAGACAGTGGACACCGCAAGCCGCTGTGGACAAGCCGTACCGAAGATAAGGACGGAGAGTGTCATCTCCACGGAGCACGGACCACAAACAGAGTCTGACCAGGTGCCTCTGGATTTCCGGTTCCACCTCGGATGCTCGTCGCCGCGGCTTCACCTCTGTCTGCAGGACTCTGTCTCGGCTCCACCTGGATCTCCTTCCTTGGTCGCTGCATCTCAGTCGGTTGTCACCAGGGTGTATGTTTCCATCAAGTCTGCAACACCATGGCTCCTCCGGCCTTCGAATCCGCCCTGGGGTTTCGTCCTGGCATGTCATCTGGCTCCTTCTGCTCCTTGCTCCCCACTGGCTCCTCCCATCTTCCACTGGATTATTTCGTCGTTTATGAACTCCTCCTGAGCCCCCACCCTCCCTCCTCAGTTGTACTCTGTGTTTTATGGCGCGAGGACGTACCTTCCCAGGAAGGGGGAGGCGCCCCTGGTATTTTTCAACGCCTTGTTTACAAAACAAAATGCTCTGAACAGACATATGATCCTCCGATACAATCCGGGATGACATTAAATGAAACCATCCACTTGTTTCTGACGCTGGGATCTTTCTGAAGTCTGTACAGAGACGCAAACAAACTGTTTAAACTGGACGCATCAAAGCAGAAGTTCTTTCAGTCTTCCATTTGTCCTGTTGTCGACAGACTCAAGCACATTAATAATGTCTGAATCTGAATACACATCTGTAAACTGTATCCAGGGTAGACAGTGATTATAATGGGATTATACTGTTTTAATATAAAGACCTCTTATATGTCAAAAAATCAATACAAATGTTTTTTTTTTATCATGTCATGGCCCCTTTAAAGCCACCAAGAACAGATTAGCCTGTACTTAAATGTTCTTTCAATATTTTTGCAATTTCCTAGATTTCTTTCCAGTGTAGGGTATGAAATATATTTACTATTTTTATAAGATTATTTGTTAATACAGTAGATACCTAAGACTTAAGTCTAAGACCACATTGAAAATGTGTAACATTTTCACATTAATAAATATATATTTAGGATTTTTAAGGAAACAATTAAATAAAACAATGAACAACTAAATTATGGAGACATGTTTAAGTTTCTGAACTGTTAATGGTGGTGAATTTTTTGTAGAGATGGTCAGATATATTTTTTTTAATTTCCATTGAAGCACAAGATGCTCTTTGCATAATTTTCAAATCATGCTGGAGAACATAGTTCTGAATGTCTATAAATGGGCAAATAAAGCAGGCACAGCTGAAATATTTAAAATCATTTGTATGGAGTGTCCATTTTCCCTCAAGAGAATGATACAGTGATATCCATCACAATGGGTTACCGCAGCCCCCACAATCCATTGCACGGGTAATTGCAGTATTGCATTTGGGAGGTATTGTAGAGATGCTTCTATAAATGGAAGGAAAGTGGACAAAACTGGATCAGAACAGTCTGGAGAGACAGGCATTTTTAATAGCACATTATTGTGACTGATTTAGAGGCCAGCATTGTCCTCCACTGGCTACTAGTTTGTTACATAAAGCACAGATACAATTCATCATTTTTGCAGCTGAAGAAGCTTGGTTGGAAAAAAATATCCTGCAGGCTAATTTTTTTGGTAGATTTTGCTGGTCTTGGTTATTTACTGTGCCATTTGATCTGAATTTAGTCATATTATTGATACTGCAGATTTAGCTCTTGTTAATTCTCTTGTCTTGTTAATATTTTATTTTAAACTACACTGTAAAAAAATTCTAATTTTACAGAAAATAACTGTGATTTTTTTGACGATCATTTTCTTTCATTTTAAATTGTACTCAAAACTCTGTAAAATTACAAATAATATCTGTAAATTAAAAATTCAGCTGTTATTTTAGGTATTGTGATATTAATGACAAATTCCAGCAATTCACATTTTTTATACAGAAAATTTACTGTATTTTTCATACAGTATTTTTTTCTGTTTTCTTAATTTACATAAAAATGTATGTAAAACTACAAATATAAAATGTAATTAAACAGTAACAAAATAGTTAAATGATAAAACGGTCAAATGACTGGCAGCCCCCCAAAACCTGTAACATTAAAGTAAAATATTCTAATTTGATCGTAATAATTCAGGAAATAGCTGTAAAATAACAGTGTTTTTCTGTAAAACATTTACGTTTTTTTGCACTTTATTTAAATTTTACGTCTTTGTTTGGCAGCCGTAGCTTAAAGATTTAATTTTTTTTCGTTTAAAGATTTTATTTTTTACAGTGTATTAAGGCTTAAATCAAAAATTGCCAAAATATCAAAATCTGCTAAATGGTGTTTCTAACAGCCTTGCAACAGTTTCTGTACTGTGTGATTTACAGACTCAATAATGCAATTTAGAAGAACAGGGGAATCAGACTTGAGTGTGTGCTGACAATTATTAAGAGTGCAGATGTAAGATTTTCTACAGGGCTTTAAATCGCAAAGGTTCAAGCTAGATTTGTGTTTGATTCATGTGAACAATATTACTAAAATATATACCAGGACAAGCACACGCTCATTCTTGAGGTGTCCATTGATCAATACACAGGACTCATTTGTGGGCTTCTCCGGCCCAAACACTTCTAGTCCCACACGTTCAATCAGTGCATCTTGCATTGTTCCCACTAAATGTGTTGTAAATTATAAAGGGCAAATCCACTGAACATCTCACGATGCTATTCATCTGGGCTCTTACAGAGAGGACAGATGGGGTGTTTCCTCAGGAATAATCAGAGATGCAAGCGGTGGTTTTAATGATTACACAAACTCCAACACTGAGAGGACAGACAGTCAAAGAAGGATATTCACCTCCATCCTTAATGGGCATTTACATTGCAGGGGTGTTGACTTTTACCACCTTATGCAATTGGGTAAACAGAGAACAATAGCCGTCAGTACAGCTTTCTATTTACACACCTTGGATTTCAATGTAAATACTGGGAATTGAACCCCCTAAACTTCATAGTGGGTTAAATATCATCCAGACATCTAAGGTTTGTCATGATTCACACACACTCAAAAAAATAATTTTTGCCTCTTGTTAAATTTAATTAATTAAAATAAGCAAAAGTAACACGATTGTTTAATATTTTGTCACAACTTAATTTAATTGTGTTCAATCAACCTAATATATTTAAAACTGAAGTTTACTTCATTTCTGTAAAAACTACATGAATCATTTTTGTTGACAACTAACTGGGCAGTGGATCTGTGGTTCCCAGCATGCTTTGCAAGGGACTGCATTAGGAGGGTAAATTTAGGGATTAAAGTGTTATTTTATGTGTTTTTCAGTAAATGGAAAGATGTTCTTTGTTCCCTTTCGAGAGGTCTCTCCTATTGCGTAAGTAGCTTACGCTATGGGAAAACTCCTTTTCTCGAGAATATTGAAGGCTTTATGTAAAACGCATTGCAGCTGCACAGCTGACAGCAATGAGCGAGACAGCTCGGTCATTGGCTGTTCTGCGGCAACTTGCTCGAACCAATGGCGGGGCGACTCTGAATGCGCGACCAAGGAGCGCACTTCGAGCCCGCCAAGATGGGCGTGGCCAAGAGCTATATATTGGGCGCCCCTTCATGAGAGTTCTTTAGATTTAATCTCCTTCAGCGAACACCTTCTTCGCTGGATCCTCCGGATTATTGAAAGCCTTCGCCGCCGTGGAAAAGCACACCAGCGGGATTGCTACGAGGACGTCGGCACCTTCAGCCGCCTTCGAACGCCATCCTACTGAGCCATTTGTAAATTTAGGGATTAAAGTGTTATTTTATGTGTTTTTCAGTAAATGGAAAGATGTTCTTTGTTCATGTTAGTATTTAATGTTCAGTTATGTTAGAAACTTAGAGGACTTTCTGTAATGTTTTTGAATTTTGTGGTTACCTGTCACGAACACACACAGGACGAGGGAAAATCCAAGTGCAGTAATTTATTAAGAGGGCAATCCAAAATCGTTGTAATCCATGCAGAGGTCAAATATCCAGAGAAGCAATCCAAAACAAGAACGGGTCTAAACAGACAAGAAGTGTTGTAACACAAAACAACGACTCCGTACACATACTAACACAGACAGGGAATATATACACATATCTAACAAGACTAACACAGAACAGCTGGGAACAATGATTACGGGGAACAGCTGAGTGCAATGAACTGATGAGTGACAGTGACAGACAGAATGCTGGGAATTGAAGTCAAATGTGAAGGACACCGTGAGAACGGCCTCTGGTGATAAACAAGGGAACACAACCAGACACTGTGACAGTTACCATTATGCAGAAGAGTGACGACTGTGTTTAGCCTTTGGGCACTCAATAGACACAACACATAAATTAAACCTCACTTGCAGACCTGCATAAGTATCTAATATTATTATGAACAAAATATATTTTAATTCAATTAAATGCTAGTAGCTTATATCATTTGAAGTAACAAAAGAGTCAAATTAGCTAATATTATAATGTTGGTGATTTTAGGCAGGACAAAAATTAAATATAGTTAACTTGACAAAACTTTATCTAGTAGGAATGACTCAATTATTTTAATAGTCTTGACTAAATTAATTAATTTAAGTTCATACAGCAAGATTACAACAAATCATTTCAAACAAATTAGATTTTGTTGGTAAAATGTAATTCAATTTCGTGGAAAATGTTTGCTTAATTTAATTAAGTTGGTTCAACAGCTTATTTTTTTGAGTGCATGCTGTTCAAATGTCTGGGGTCAGTAAGCTTTATTTATTTTTATTAGACTGATTTCTGAATGATCATGTGACACTGAAGACTGGAGTAATGATGCTGAAAATTCTGCTTTGCCATCACAGGAATAAATTACAATATATTACAAATAGAAAGCAGTTATTTTAAAAGTTTAATAATATTTTACAATATTTCAGTTTTTACTGTGTTTTTTTATTTTTAATCAAACATATGCAGCCTGCATGACATTGATAATGTTTCTTAAATGTTGATGCCTTCCTGCTCTCGGCAGCCAATATTTCACCACACCTAACACTGCAAGTGAAGCTGTTTAATGTATAGTGTGGGTTGTCTTTTTTCTTTCACCTTATAGTTCTGCTTATGGTTTTAGACGGTTTGGGGAATGATACCATGGTAGCTCACAATATTTAATTGCCATATTTTCTAAAAACTGAATAGAATCTGATTTGCTTGAATAAATAAATATAAATGGTACCTTGCATAGTTAATAGAGGTGATGAGAAAAAACCTTTGCTAGACATTATGCAGCTCTGAGCGTCTCAACTAATCACTATCTGCATTGCAGAGAGATTGCACCCGCTACTACTTTGAATTGAATGACAGAGGCAGAGCCTTACGGCAGACTAGGCCAATTCGTTTTTCTCTGCTTTTAACTGCCAATGCATTTATATGCATTGCGTTATATGCAGTGCTGACAGAATATCATCCAGTTTATGGTGATGGAACTTGACTTACGTGTACGACACAGGTGGAATGCTAAAAGAAGATTTCACATCTGGATTAAAATAAAAATACGTGAGTTGCACATCTCCTCTGGATGGAATGAAAGCTATTGAAGATTAGAAGTGAGAAGCCCATCATCTGATTAAAAATACACAGAAAATATTCTGAAGCCCGGCTTGAGAAACATAATTGGCGATTTCATATGAATTCGTATGATCTGTAAGTGTAGATAAACTTTCACCATGAAGGTCCACCCTTAAACATAAACCTTGGGGTTTGCAGATCGTATAAAGCATACACAATTTTAAGATATTTACAAATATGTAATATGTCATGAGACTGTGTTGGTTGTTCTTGTTTAATAACATTTCACAGCTAACAATGCATGACAGATATCTGTGCTGTTGTTCAAACCCATCTTTGACTAATTAGAGTGCATTTGGAGAGAATAAAATAACTGAAGCTAATCAGCTGTTGTTGTGTAGCAGGCATTCAGAAACCTGCGTTCACCATGGCAACACTGACTCTGCCGGCAGAAGCTCAGGTGTGTGACTGTGTGATACTGGGCTTTGAGAGCCACAATCAATGAAACTCACTGCAGAGGAGCTTAAACCTCGAACCTACTGAGAAACAAGGTAATAGTCGATTTCAATAGTCAGAGCAGAGTAGACCAATCACCAGGGGCGTCGGACTGGGGGTAAAACCAGTACTGATTACCAGGGCCCCAAGGGGATGAAGGGCCCTTGAAAAGTCTGGAATACAGACATCCCAATTCTCCCGGAAGTTTGATAGCGTCTCCCTGATGCCCGCAAATTAGTTAAAATCTCCCGGAATCTAGAAGGCGAATGCGAGACAGAACATCTGTGCGCATAACATACATAGCGCGTGCGCAATCCAACCCCCCCCCCCCCTCAGGGGCCCATCATAGGGGCCCATCAGGACTGACTATACATAGGGCCCGGGATCTTGTGCTACGCCCCTGCCAATCACAACAGACTTGGATATCTGACCAATTAGAGCAGAGTAGACCAATCACAACAGACTGAACCATCTGACCAAATAGAGCAGAGTAGACCAATCACAACAGACTGGGCCATCTACCAATCAGAGTAGACCAATCACAACAGACTGGGATATCTGACCAATCAGAGCAGAGTAGACCAATCACAACAGACTGAACCATCTGACCAAATAGAGCAGAGTAGACCAATCACAACAGACTGGGCCATCTACCAATCAGAGTAGACCAATCACAACAGACTGGGATATCTGACCAATCAGAGCAGAGTAGACCAATCACAACAGACTGGGCCATCTAACCAATCAGAGCAGACAGAGTAAACAAATCACAACAGACTGGGTCATCTGACCAGTCAGATTAGACCTATCACAACAGACTGGGCCATCTTACCAATCAGAGCAGACAGAGTAGACAAATCACAACAGATTTGGCCATCTGACCAATCAGAGCAGGGGAAATAAGGGTTTAGAGAGACTGAATCCTTTATTGAAACATTTAAAGAAAAGAGGTGATGCTGCAATTATGAGATAAATGAAAGCCTATTGTAGGAGACCTCGAAAACAAAATTAAGAACCTTTAAAATAGCAAGATAGGGTCACTTTATTAAGAAAGTGCCGAATCAAATTTTGCTAAAAACAAAAACAGCCAAATGTACAAGACAAAATACACATATACCGGTATTCATGAGACAGACTACTCAGATACATCCCTCTATAATTATTCAGTTAACAAAAGTGATAATAAAAAAGTTTTACACAATGCATTTTATTACATGAATAAAATGCAATACAACGATAATGTGATGATGAGTCTCCCATGCATGAGAGCCGTTTGCATGAATTGATGCTTTTACTGTACATAAAGTGTAATCTTAATATCTGTTTAAAGTAGCTCTCTGGTACCGACTTACTCTGACTGTGCTCTTCTGATTATAAATCTTCTATCCATGACATGAGCTCCAGGCCAGATGAAATGGTCCCTGAGAGCCTCCTGTGATTAGACAAATCTATCCTTCCACCTAAAATGAAGATGGTTCACCATGGCTGGTGTTTCTGTCTGCTCTATTGAACTACATTGTGTTAACAAGTAAAAAATGGATCATCACCCATATAAAAACAGACAAGTCAATATGGCATTATTCAGTTGTGCAGAAGAGTACACAGGGATGTCTGTGCTAGTTGCTTTATATAAAGATGGGATATAAAACCTGCAACCTGAAGTCATCGCGAAACAAATGCGCTTGAGGATTTTCTTATCACCACGGGACTTGATTAGCTGGTGAACCACATTCAACTGAGCACTATTACACACTAATTCGTTAATCAGAGTTTCTTGTTAGTTAATAGTAGTAACTAATGTTAGTGTAGTTATTCATTAATGACGGAACAGTATTCTAAACTGTTACCAAAGGTTATTGTGATGCACCGGCCAGAACCAAACCAGAAGTGCTAAATACTAAACCAGACTTTGCCCAAACTTTGTTGCTATCTGGAGCCATATGCAATTGCTTTCCTTGTTTTTCTTGTGCCATTGCACCTTGAATTAAAGTTGATATACTTTTTAAAGAACACTAATTAGACCTACTTTTGAAATGAGCAAATAAGCATAAATCCAATTTCATTAGTTTTGAGAAGAGAAAACCTTTCCCATATATTTTGTTGTAGGCATCAAAATCATCATTCATCATTTTGTTACTGTGTTGGGTCATCACTTGGTCTTCAATGTAAAATCTGCATCCTGGTGCAAAACCAGTTGAGAACCACAATGCCAGAGATAAATGTAGTGAAGTGTGAATCTGCCTCCTAGTGGGGTTTTGTAAAACTGCATGAAACTTCTAGGAGTAGTGAAACAGACTAGTGAAAATTGAAAATCACATGAAGCCTATATGAGAGTGTTTGAGTACTTATTGGATTTCAGATGGAAATCTTTGTGGTGGATTGTGAAGTGGGGACATAAGGCATCATTGATCTGTGTGTTTGGGCATGATGTCAAAAACTGGAAAAGCATTAAGACAAGTCATGCAAAATCATTCAGTGGCTAGCGGTACAATACTCTCCAATAACATTTCAATTTAAGCATTTCAATTTAAGAAACAAGGGACACATTTGATTATCTACCTCAAGCCAAAAGCTGCATTTAAAAAAATCAAAGAAAAAAATAATGTCTTCATGGGAACAAAAGCATATATATATATAATTTTACCAACAGCATTTTTTTTTAATTGGACAACCCCCCCCCCCCCACACACACACACACACACAAAAAATAAATAAAAAAATAAAGCTAAATAGTTTGCACAGCTTTCCTAACTGATATTTGAAAGTGACTCAGTGCCTCCAAGCACCACCTTGAGGAAGACCCCATTCCATAGAAAACAGTCACTAGCTGACAGTATTTGTCAAGTAAGTAGGTCAAGTGCAGATGATGAACACCTGTGTCTGATTGCAGTAATTGGCGTGGAGAGACCGCATAAAAGCCGGCGGGAACGAGAGAGCGAGAAAGAGAGTTGGACTGGGTACCCGCGCACTGCTGCCAAGTGAAACTTTAACCTGCAAGCTACTGTTCGTCACATCTGTGTTTCCTGTTGTGCTGTGACACCCAGGTGACACTGTGAATGCGCTAGTGTGGGCCTTTCTTTTGTTTTGTTCTTTTTAAAACTGCGAGTCCCAGTCACGCCAACCCCTGTCTTCCTTCCCCACACACACTGAACCTCATCACAATGGGTAATTAATGCATAATGTGTATATGGATGTTTTTCTTTAATTACTTTTCCTAAACAGATATCAAAACAGATGAGATCACCATTATGGTGATCGGTGTGTTCTTTAGTTGGGCTCTTGGCTCTTAAATGTTTTCAATGCAGGCAGAAAGCCTTTTCAGGGAACATTTCTGCAATGACAAAGAAAGAGATTAATGAAAAACAGATCAACATGTCTGCTTTAAGGGTAATAAATGACTGCATTAAAGTGATTTAAATAACTGATTTTTCTGCAGTTTCATGACTGACTTAAAAAGTAGAAGCATTAATGAATAGGAAAAAAACACAAATAAATTCAACATTTGTAATAGAAAGAGTATTGTAAAGCATTAACACTGAAAAGAGGAAGAGATATTTCAAAATTGTATTTTATATAAACCTGTAGCACCCTGTAGCACAAGACTGGTTGCCCACTGAAGCGAAGCAGGGTTGAGCCTGGTTAGTACCTGGATGGGAGACCTTATGGGAAAAGCAGGTTGCTACTGGAAGAGGTGTTAGTGAGGCCAGCAGGGGGTGCTATCCCTGTGGTCTGTGTGGGTCCCAACGTCCCAGTATAGTGATGGGGACACTATACTGTCAAAGAGCACCGTCCTTCGGATGAGACCTTAAACCGAGGTCCTGACTCTCTGTGGTCTCAAAAAATCAGAGTATGTCTTTCGAAACGCATAGGGGTGTAACCCCGGCATCCTGGCCAAATTTGCCCAGTGGCCTCTGTCCATCATGGCCTCCTAATCATCCACACATATACACACACTAATTGGCTTCATCACCATGTCTCCTCTCCACTAATAAGCTGGTGTGTGGTGGGCGTTTTGGCGCAATATGGCTGCCGTCGCATCATCCAGGTGGATGCTGCACATTGGTGGTTGAGGAGATTCTCCCTTCCATGTAAAACACTTTGAGTGCAGAGAAACGTGCTATATAAATTTAATGAATTATTATTATTATTTGCAGTTAGAAAACATGAGCTACAAAATCAATAGCTACTATAACCTAGTACCATAATGATAGTTGTCATATTTTTAACAGTTTTTAGTCTTTCTGCACTCTTTCTCTCTCTTTAAGGAGGTCAAATGAGTTTCTATGAAGACTGCCCATTCAAGAAATAACTTATCCCTCACCTCACAATAAGTCATGCCAACATGGCTGGGAGTGTCAGACCAACTGCATCAATGAGCAAGTAAAGACATATTAAAATGATTTTAGGCAAAATGGTTGAAAAATCAAATACAGTCACTAGTAATATGATTTAATGGCTTATCACTTTTGACCAATAGGTGGCACTGTTACAAAATTGATGTGGTGTAGTCAGAGTGAGGTGACAATGACACGTACAAAGTTTGGTGTCAATATGTCAAAGCAATGCAGAGATACAGCCTGAGAGTCATTTTGGCATCATGCCTTATATTTGTTTGTTTCGTCTATTATCACGAAATCCATACATTTTTGTAGGCACAGTCAGAAGATGATATGATTCGATTTTGGTGAAAGTCGGACAAACAATTTAGGAGGAGTCTGAAAAAGTATGTTTTGAAAGAAGGAGTCTGAAAAAGTATGTTTTGAAATAAATTCAAAATGGCGGACATGAAGTTCGGGCAAATATGGCAAATGTTCTATCTATGTTCTCTGCATAAACGAAGGAATCTATTAAGACCAGTTTAATTAAAATAGACAAATTTAATCAAAAGTAATTAGCACTTTTAGAAATGTCATTATTTTTTTACCACAAGGTGGCACTGCCCCGAAACACATGTGCCGAAGACACACATCAATACTTTTATTCATCAAGGATGAATTAAATTGATCAAAGGTTACAGTAAAGACATTTGTAATGTTACAAAAGATTTTATTTCAAATAAATGCTGTTCTTTTGAATTATCTATACATCAAAGAATCCTGAAAAAAATGTACACAACTGTTTTCAACATTGATAATAATAATGACTGTTAAATTACCATATTAGAATGATTTCTGAAGGATCATGTGACACTGAAGACTTGAGTAATGATGCTGAAAATTCATCTTTGATCACAGGAATAAATTACATTTTAAAATATATTAAAATAGAAAACAATTTAATTTAGTGTATATATCGGGCCATATAATTGCTGGCCACTTGGACATATCTGTGATCCATCCGTGGTCTGAAATAGCGTAGGGATCTGGTAATGTCTCACCATAACTGAGAGTTAATTTCTTAAAATAATCGGCGGAGTCTGCACTAACTAGGATTTCCAAAGTAATTGAAGCAAGCCATTTCCTCACTGTCACACACATAGCTAGCTGTCACACGTCTCATGTCTTGTACAGTATGTTTACAGTATCAAATTTATTTCAAATGTGGCGGGTCGTGACCAATGTTCACTCTAAGTTTCAAACAAGAATGGCTAAATGAAATATTTCAAACTGATACAAGAGATGGTCCTTGTAAATCAGTTAAATTGTTTGACATGTTCAGCTACGAAGCTAATGGGATTGTGTGCAAAATTTGCTCTGAAGCTAAAATCAAAGAAGAGTTTTCCACCGGGAAAATGTGGACTGAGTGGAAACTTGACTACCTAAAATGCCACTTAACACAAAAATGTCACATTGATGCCGTGAAAACATTGTATAATCAAAAGCATGGAACTTCGATTAACCAGCTTCTCTGAGAGTCGAGAGAAAAAACGAATTAATCTCGCCAATAAGAGCAAGTCAAACCCTGAACAAATCAAAATATTGATCGATAACATGCTTCTTGCCATCAAAATGAACGCGTCAATGCTGTCTGTTCATGAAATTCATAATCATCTGGCAAAATATGTTAGCCTTCCCGACAGCTGGAGAAGTAAAAACTCCGCATTTTAATTTGTGGAGTCAATTAATGCAGTTGTGCAAGCTGAGACTATGAAAAGTGAGAGAAATGCCAATGTTCACACACTGATAGTCGACGAAAGCACAGACATAACATTATTTTAAGTTTAGGGAACAAAATGTATAAAACTGTGTTTGCCGGGATCATTCAGCTGGAAGGATGCAGCGCCCATCATATTTAGGATGAAATAAAACAGTTCTATATGGATCATCAACTTGATTTGCAGAAAATGGTCATGTTAACTTCCCATGGCGCATCATGTTAGGTAAACATAGTGGAGTCACTGCGATACTGAGACGGCAAATACCGCACCTTACAGAACAACATTGTGTTGCTCATAGAGAGGATTTGGGAATTGATGATGCTTGGAAAGGTGTGTCTTTGATGAAGGAAGTGGAAACACTTCTCAGGACAGTATATTCACTATTTAGTAGGTCTTCTGTGAAGAAAAGCAAATTCGATGAGTTGGCAAATGTTTTAGAAGTGGATTCACTGTCTTCACAGACCTTTGAATGAGGTTCGTTGGCTATCACGTTACCAAGCTGTCAATTCGTTTTTGCGGAATTACAGTCTATTAACAGAGTACTGCACAAAAGAAGCAGACAACGACGACCCGATTGCAAAATACTATTTTAAAAAACTGTCCAAACCGAAGTACAATGTTGCTATTGCTGTGCTTGGAGATGTGTTGGAAGAACTAGCTCAGCTCTGTGTCTCCTTGTACCGAAGCAATCTTAGCACCATTGATGCCCATTGCTTTGCCAGAGCAAAGATTGAAAAACTTCGATCTCAGTATCTCGGACATCATGTTTATTGGAGCAATCGAGTGATCGAGCTGTCGGCAACAAATGACAGTGCGGTAAAAAAAGTGTACATTATTGTGTTTGTCCATAAAGTCTGTGACCATCTTGATGCTCGATTTCCCGATGGTGAGCTTAAAGAATGGTCTGCTTTTAGCCTAGAAACACTGGATTCAACACTCGATTTCAATCATGGCACAGATAAAGTAACCAGACTGACAGAGAAGTTTCACACTTTTCAAGTTCACTATCAAAGAAAAACGGAAGATGTGATCGCTGCAGACGGTTGCTGAGATGGTAACCTGGACACTAAAAAGTCAGGAATTCACTGAGCTTGTACAGCTGATTGACATTTACGGGACATTCCAAGCGTCTAGTGCAGACTGTAAACACGGTTTCAGTTTGATGAATCGTACCTAGACAAATTCGAGGAACCGACTTCAGACCACCCACTTGAATCAGCTAATGAGAATCACGTCTACACAAGCAGAGGGCCCTTAAAATCTGTCAACAACCACTGGAAAGGGAACAAAGGCAGAAGGGAGACGTTTTAATGTAGGCTACAATATTAATAAATACATATGCATATGTAGTAATACTACATGTATTTAATGTGTTTGACTTGGACAATATTTTTTACTGTTTACTTAAATAACTTTACTAATCCTTAAACATATCATTATAATGTATAAAGTAGTTATTAATTAGTTGACTACAGCTTTACATTTTGTTTAAAGATTAGGTTACTGTTTTGGTGTATTAGTACAGACCAGCAGAAATAAGCAAAAACATGTACCTAAACAAACTTAGTTGGAAAATTTAATTCAGAGACCTCATGACTAACGTTATAACTTAGCCTACTAGTCAACTGTTGTTAGCTACATAATGGTTTTACATAATGGTATATTAATATGCAAATGATACACAAACAAACAGATCTAACTCTGAAATGGCAGTTTATTATTGAGTCAACAAGAATTTACAAACAATGCCAAATCTATGTAATAACAATCGTTGATTAATGTTACAATCTTCTACAGGTGTTATGCTGAGTTCTGGATAACGTTACATGTCAAGAATTGCATGCACCTCCAAGTACTGTTTAAAAATTATATAAAAATCTTTGTGGGGTTCATTAATGATGTTATATAATTCGGCAGAACAGATGTTGAAGGCAACCTGCAGAGATTTGCATCCTCCTCTTTTCTCAGCACAAATGACTGTTACCTCCCGTGAGGTGCATGCAGAACTCGGCAAAACAACTGTTAGCGGTTTTGCCCCCTGAATGCGTGCGCATCCAATATTGTTTGTACACAAGAAACCTGTCTATTAGCTAAAGCGTTACGGATATATAGCCTCACATTCATTTTGGCGTGCTCTTCGTCGAATTCATTCGCACGTTATTCGGGAACGGTTCGACAAATCAACTTGAGTACCATACATTTTTGTTGGCATGGTCTGAAGATGTTCTGGTTCAAATTTAGAGAAAATCTGAGCAAAGAAGTACGTTTTACAAAAAAATCTAAATGGCGGAAAAACATTTTTTTTTGATGGAAAATGACAAATTATCTTGAGCCAAGGAATCAGAGTAAAAAAAACATTTTAGTTTCTAGTCCTTCCGTTCAAATGTCATTAACATAAACATGAGTGCAACTTTGGACAGTTGGTGGCACTAGAGGGATTGAGTTAGAGACTCTTAGAGACTCTGCTCTAGAGACAGTTCAGACTGTCCTCTATCTGTGTGCCAAATTTCATAACTTTGCCACAAGCAGTTCTATGGGCTGCCAATAGACTTCCAGAGAGGAAGAAGAATACCAACAATTATAATAGGTGGTTGGCACCCTAACAAGTTTTAGCTGTTTATATAAGTCTCCGCAGATCTTAGATCTAAAGGAAGAGCATTCCACAGTTTAGGAGTAACAACCTCAAAGGCACAGTCACATTTAGTCTTTAATCTGGAGCGAGGGACAGCTAAAAAGACCTGTTTGGAATATCTCAGATTCCTACTGGAGTCATAACATTGCAACAACTTTTAAATAAACAGGAGCTTGGCCCTGCCCTGCTCTAAACACAATCACAAGGATTTCTAAATCTGTTAGGATAGGGTTCGGTTTAGTAGAATAAGTTGATATACTTGCTAGGTTACATATAGACAGAATGTCTGTTGGGGAGCATCAAAATAAAGTTTTAGCAGATTTTAAGCAGACAGTCTACTAATACTCTAATGACTGCTAGTTGACATGTAGTTGCAAAGTTACTTATAGTTAGTAGAATGTCATGGACTGTCGAAATAAAGTGTTACCATTCCTTAGCCTTAAATTTCCCTAGATCTAGATTTTCTGCATGGCAGGCAGTTTTTCCACTGAAAATATTGATTATATGATCAGTCTATCTTGCAAATTTTATTTATTTAAACCCACCAGATCTTTGGTTATTTTATCAGGTCTTGTGCTATTTGGGTAGGAGTTGAATTGATTTATAAAGATAATAAAGACAAACAGGTTCTCAATGAAAACATAAGGGCAAGAAGGAGAAGAGTCCATGATAAACAATGCTGCGTACTGGTATTGTTATCTTGACTGAAAGCAACACCAGCTTTCTCTTCCACTTCCACTTCAAACTCTTGATCTTTAAGGTATCGTCCATTTTTGATTGACCACAGAGAGCAGTTATATCTCTCTTCATCGTCTTGAATGTTTAGGATACTTGAGATGTTGAATGTTCCATCAGAGTTCTTCAGGCTTGTGATATTAGAGTTGGAAGTCACGTTCTTGTCGTAATGAAACCAGTTTATTATTCCGTCCGGATACACACTATTAAAGCTACATTCCATTTGTCCGGGCCCAGTCATATTTTGGGAGAATTTTCCACTGCACTCTCCTGCGTAAATACATTTACAAATACAAGTTATCAGGGTTAATGATGTGATGCCCAGTTTTTGTCTCCAGATCTATAAACAAATGTTTTAAAAAAAAATATAGTAAATATGCAATTCATACAAACAATGACTTGAATAAACCCTCTTCTATGATGAACATGTTTTTATTTTCCGAAGTAAAAATTATTTTGATTTAAATTGAATACAAATGTTTTAAGAATAAAAAGAAGGTTGACATTTTTTAAACTTATGTTAAATTATTTTTTAAATATTACTTTTTAAGTTTCTAATAAGGATGTAGCATTTTCTACACAATTGATTAATTCACTCGTACATTCAAACATTCATGAATTAGTTAACATATGCATCATGCATCCAACGTTTTACTGCTAAATGATCATAATAATAATGGATCAATGAACTGACCTAAAGAAACGTTGATTTTATCTGATCCATGTGTAGAGTCCGCCCTTATACAACAAAAATATACATCTATGTTTGCTGGTGAAGGATGTAAAATAGTTAATGTTAATGCTTCCCTTGTGTAGTTGCACTCAAATCCTGGAGGGTTGTTGCTTGATGTTGGATCACATTTAAAACCTTCTTCTGCTTGTTTTTTCCAGAATATTTCAACAATGTTCAACTCCATTGATGTGCTGATGTTGCACTGTAAGACAGTCCTCTCATTGCAATTCATTGTCTGGTTTGGGAAAGCATTCATCACCTTTTCACCTGCATGTATCATAAAGCAATGTTAGCATTGGCTGAAACATTTCTATGCATTCTGACAAATTAATATATGCTAAGCAAAATTCTAAAACTTAATTTCAAAGGTTGAACAGCAAAAAGAAAATCAAAGGCTTTCAGTGTTGTCTACAATTTTTGAAACCCATGCTATGTGGCAAAAATGCTGAACAATTCATTACATTGTTAACAGCATGAACATATCCTTCAAACATTGTAGTCATACATAAGTTGTAGAGAAACTTCCTTTCATTTTATTTTATTTATTTATGTTGATTATAGTAGTGCCATGTGAAAAGGAGGTACACTTTAGTATTTAAAAAATTCTTATTACAGAAATAAAATGCTTTAAAATTATATAATTCTAACTTGTAATGGTTATGTTTTGTTTGTGGAATCATGTTTCCTTTAGTTACCGAGTTGTCTATATGTGTTTAGTTCCTGCTTGCTTCGTTCCCTTGGTATCTCCTTTGTTACTATGGTTACTCATTGACTAATTGATTATATTCACCTGTGTCTTATTTGGTTCCTCATTTAGCCTATATTTAAGCCCTCGGTTTGGTTCTACCCTTTGTCTTGTATTGTCTTTGCATTTGTGAAACTTTTATATTGAATTTTTGCCTTCTGGATTGCTGTTTGTGTTTGAGAAATAAACGTAAAACTTGCAATTTAGGGTATGTTTACACAACAACGATGAACTAAAAACAGAAAAGTTTTTCCTTTGGATTTTTCGTGTACAGACGACAACATTGTCAGAACGATCACCGTTTACACGGGTCCACAAAAACGATTAAAAGCACCATATTATTTATGCCACGCCAGTAGTTGGCGATGTCACTTTGTAAAGAAACACTATGCACCTATAAACTGAACACGCAAGCGCATGACGTCACAGTTTTCACAAATTCATGGTTTTGTAGTTTAAATGGAGACTATAACAGTATTGTTTTCAAAAGCTTGTACTATAAAACAGAAAAGATCCTAAGATCCTCTGCTCTTCTTCCCTTGCCTTGCTTTTGACCCTCTTAATTGGGACTTATGTTGGAAGATCTATTGACAGAAATGCAATCAAAGATCCATAACTATGTTTTCAGTGGTGTATAAAGACCTTGCATAATGAACCGTTATGTTTTTATTACCTTAGAATGAGACATTTATATCTCCATAACCGCGGGCACCCCCTTCTATGGAGGTCGACATATTGTGTCGTCATGTTTCTACCGTAGCCGACAGCGAACACACAGCGCTACAGAGTACATTTCGTCAAAAGAAGTTTTCAGTGGTGTATAAAGACCTTACTTAATGAACCGTTATATTTGTATTTCCTTAGAATGAGCAGTTTCTATCTACATACACCGCGGGTTCCCTTACATTGAAATGCGCCGACATATTTCTACAGTAGCCCTAAACGGACAAACGCGATTCGTTACTATGTTGCTCTTCGTGCAAGGAAGCAAGCTTAGTTCAGCGAATAAAACACTGACACAATGATGAACAAGTAACAATAATATTCACAATAACATATAGTTTTACTGAATAATTAAGTAAACATAATTTCTTAATTTATCCTTATAAAGAAACCTCATTGCTGAACTGGCTACTCTCTGCTGTCTCAGACGATGACATATTTTCCTGTCGGTCACAGTAACGTTTGTTGGTTGCATTCGTAACCACACCACTAGATGCCACTAAAAATCACACACTGCACCTTTAAGTACACCTTTATATGTAATTTCATACTATTCTGTTGTGTGTAAAACAGTGCACGGCTGAATGTACTGACAAGTTTAAAATATACTTTAATGCAATATCTATTGAAACATGTATGTCATGTATTTGAATATAATTGAAATTGCATGATCAATGAATTTGCAATTTGGTACATTTAAAATATATTAACTTTAAATATAATATCAAGAACCACACTGCAGTTAAAATTATATTCAAGTACTTTACTTTTTTTAGTACGTTAGTCAACACATCAAAATAAGTTCACTTCTTTAAAGTAATTTGGTGATCCATAATACATTTATGAAAAGGAAGTCATCAATTAATTTATGAAGAACTAAATGTCTGAAATTTCTTACCTTTGGTGTGTCCTGATATCAGTAGAACGATTACAAATGCCATAATGACTAACATCTTTTTTTGTTTTTCAGAAGTTGGTAGATATGTGCTGAGTGGAAGACGAACGTTTGGGCAGTTAGGGTTAAGTTACACTCCCTCTGACTTCTACACTGACTATGAAGAGGAGAATTTTCCCTAAAGCTACAACAAGTAGTCGCTTGCCCACCCTGTAACTATGGCACGTTTTGTTCACCCCTCTCTTCTATCTTTTTGTCCTAAAAATGTCAGACTATCCCTCTTTGGCTTTAAAGGGGATTTCAAAAGCAAACCTATTTGTCATTAGTCTGTGTCTCAGCTTTTCTTGAAAAATCCATGAAATAAAGGGGTTGCATGGAATATTTATATACCTCCAATCCTTTGACTTATTAAGAGATTTTCTCAAACATCCAACACATCATTGTGTTTCATTAGCCTATATCTGGAATCCTACTGCATTTATAATGTGATTTTTACCTTTTTAAAAGCAGAGGTGTATAAAGTAGAAGTAAAAGTAGAGAAAAAGTAGAAGTCCTGCCATGTGTTTATTCCACCCATGAACTGATTGACATTTGATTTCAGCTGATTTCTGTCTCCTGGCTGAAAAACTGCTAATAAGTAAATCCAGGTGATTGGAACAAAATACTGAGGAGGATTTTTACTTTCTGAACCTGGACTTTACACCTCTGAAGATAACAGAAAAAGAGACAAGCAGAAACACAAGAACTACAACTGACTTCAGACACAGCCTTAGATGAAATCAACTGAAAATAAAAGAAGACATTAAATCTGTGAAGATCTCAGCAGAGGAAGATTAAACAACTCCACAAACAGCATTACCAGCTTCACTTATTACTAACCAGATTGACTTTATTTCTGTCAGACGTCTACACAAGTTTTATTGAGAATTAACAGAGGTTTAACTCTTGTTTCATTTGAAGTCACCATAACAGTGATTAGTGTTTCCATTAGTTGGACTCTTAACTCTTATAATTTATTTTATCTCTTTTGACTGCTGTGACAGTGTGTTTGCCAAACACATTTATAGTATCAAAGTAAGTTAAATGGGATCAGATGATGATGGTTACCTGGTGATGGTTTTGTAATCATCATGAAATAGCCTGATTCAATGAGATATTTTAATTTAATAATTATTTTGTAAAATTAATTTATTTTCACAACACAAAACCTGTTACTGCATCATGAGATCCAGGAATATTATAACAATAAGTTAGTAGACTTTAACAAACATGAGAAAAAAACAGTCAGTTTATGATGACACACACAGACATCAACAATCAACCGTATGAATCTCAACAATGGTAACAATCAAAAGTACTTTTCTGCAATGCAAGCTGGGTACCAGTCTAGTACAAAACTCCCAGCATGCATTGCAACATGAATAAATTATGCTTAATTGTCCTATAATTTTGTTTGATTCTAAGTATTTGCTTTTATTTTTTGCTGTTGTTTTTGTTGTGAATTGGTAGCTTTTCCGTTATATTCTGAATTAATCTGTTTATCTAAATATTTGTGATTGTCACCATTGTTGAGATTCATGTGCTGATTGTTGATATCTGTGTGTATCAGCAAAATACCTATTTTTTTTATGTTTGTTAAAATATTTAAACCGGGATCTCATTGTTGGATCTCATGCTGCAGTTACACAGGGTTTGTGATGTGAATATATTAGTGGAATATATTAGTCGATTGCTGATCCTGATCGATTGCTCCTGTCTGCCTAGCTGCCTGCTGTGTTTTGTTTGCTTCGAGGCTGTAAGCTCCGTCTAAGCCTCGTATTAGCTTTGTATTTCTTTCTGTTTTAAACCATAATTTACAACCATTTCTAGTTGTTTATACTACTAAATACAGCTTAGACAACATCTCAGATTAACCTGACATCGCTAGCTTCCGTTATTGTTAGCACAACACGCTAGTAACTCGCTAGCCTGTTAACGCGCCACCCGTGCGCAGTGGTGGACAGTAACGAAGTAAATGTAATTCGTTACTGTACTTAAGTAGCTTTTTTGCGTATCTGTACTTTACTGAAGTATTTAAAGTTGGGGAGACTTTTACTTTAACTCCACTACATTTCAAAGTCAAATACCTTACTTTTTACTCTACTACATTTTCAAAATCAGTCGTTCCTTTTTATTTATGAGTGGATAAAAACGTAACTGGTCAAACGAGCCACCAATCACAGTACAGCGCGCGCGCTTTGTTTTGAACTTGAATTGGCGCTATCTACTAAGTGCGAACCAGAGCCGTTATAATGAGAGTTGCGAACATAGACGGTTGTGACACAGTAGCTGTGTCTGAAACCGCTCACTCGTTCACTCATTCACTAATCCCTATATAGTGTATGGCATTTGAGTGCACTATATCTGCAAGGAGTGAACAAAATGAAGTGAGTGAATTCGGACGCTGACGTTTACACTGTGCGTCGGAGAGCTGGAGCTGTCGAAGAAAATGCTTCGTCACACGTAAGTTACTCCTTTTATTTTACGTTACATACTTTATAAAACAATATTAACAACAATAACAACCATAGTGATCTCGCCGCCGCGCGATCACGGGATTCGTGTAGCTCTCAATAGTTCCAAACAAATCACGTTGCCAATGATTTTAAGCAGGGCAGAGAGCAGCATGTAGCCTATTTATGTGTGTGTGTATATATGTATATATATATATATATATATATATATATATATATATATATATGGCGTTGTGCAGGTTTATGTGAACGTATCATAACTTTAGGATCTTAATAATTATGACCATAGACGCTCGAGAAAAATATATACAGTAAATACTGTAAATGTAGTATACCTTATGGGAACAGTCCCCTTCCCTCCAAAATTAAACACACAAAAGATGTATTCAATTCAAATATATAGGCCTATATATATATGGCTGTTCAGCAATGTACCGGTGCAACCTCCTCATTAAACTAGGAGTTTTTCCAGTTATTACTTTGTTTTTGTCAACACCGTCAGACTCAATAAAAAGCAAATTATTTTTTATTTATTTGGTCTAATATGTATTTAGAGTTTTTAAATCATTATCTGGCATTCTTAGCACACATATATGCGGTTAAATGTTGAATATTCACTTTTGTTCATTTTTTTATACTGTTTCACGTGTACTCCCTTAAAAGATATAACATCATACAATGTTTACTTTAAGCCTAAAGACAAAAAGTAATGTTTTTTTTATTTAACATACATAGTTTTGTATTAAAAGAGACTATTACTTTAATAACTCAACAGCACTGAAGAAACATTTAAATATTCATTTAAAACAAATAAAACTCCCTCTGACGGTGGTGACTTTAGAACTGACGGTGGTGACACTAATCTGACGGTGGTGACAGTGGCCTCATTACAACATACAATTCTAAAATGTATTCCGATCAAGTCAATGGCTTCTTGCTTAAAGGGATACTTCAGGATTTAGCATTATAGCTAAATTAGACCCTTTGTGTGGTAAATTAGCTTTGTATCAGTAGAAAACCAGTAGTATTTTCGAATTACCGTGCTTCCCCCCCCTCATTTCCCCCTGATATGAGAGATTTATGTATTTTTAGTCTGGAAAAAATCCTCAGATGACGCAAAAATCGTCATTTTGCGTCATCGGAGGATTTTTGGACCAGAGGCTTAAAACTACAGCCTGTACTAGTAGCTAGTTCCGCATGTTTTCACCACGCCCATATGGGGCGGGATCTCACTCACAGAAAGTAAAGATAGTGTCAGCCATCTTTCTGTAGAAGCTAAGCTAACAGGCTCATGTTCTGTGTATAAAGTTTGTATAGTAAGCAAATCACGATGGCGGAAGGTAACGTTAGTTTTGAAGTTGAAATGGCAGAAGGGGATTTCGAAGATCTGTTGCGCGAATCTAATGCTCGCGGCTACCTGTACGAGCCGCAATACAGCGATGAACAGTTGCGGGAGATGGAGGAACAAGAGGCGGCCGGAGCAGCTGCTGCAGCAGGGGAGCAAGACCTGACTCGAGCCCGGCCAGACTCGAGCTGGGGCGGACTGGTGGTGTCAGTGCTTTCGCTGTGCGCCTATGGAAACAGATAGAGAGTCCTATTGCTGTCGCGAATTTCAGTGATGTCATTTTCTTCTGGACGAGATAAACTGGAAACGCCAGCCAAAGCCCGCAGGGACAAACGGACGGCTTAGTGTAAAGTGAGTAACGTTATTTGGTTTGTTTTTCTTTTTTTACCAAGACGTAATGTACAGAGTTTGGATACCTGGCATTATCACAATGTTCTTCCCGCGTAGTCAGCTGAGCTATTGTTATATTTACATATGATAGTATACTGTATGTGCAAATAGTTCGCATTGCTAACGTTGTGCTTACTGTTTTGTAGACAATATCGCCTAACAGCCTACCGTCACTTTATGGAATGGTTCCTGCAATGCGAGCGACTTGGTAAAGGCTATCGTCTCGTTTTGCCCACCTGTGTTGTCCAGGATATAAGATATTGGATATTGGATACTTATGGATATTGATTAATAGCAGCATGCAGTGTAGGTCTGTATGGAAGAAATATAGGGGGAATTACATAAATAAAAATATAAAAGAGGTTAATGACACATTACAGGTCATATTGGTATTTATTGTGATCATTATATTCTAGCCTTCGTTGAGGACCATTTGGAGGTTTTTGTCACCACCGTCAGACAGAAAACTTGACGGTGGTGACGTCTGACGGTGGTGACAAAAAGTTACTCTTTCACATGATATGCATGAGTTGTTCACATTAGCCAACTTGTTTCCCCTCTGTTGCTAGCAACTTCAGACCTCTTCTTAAAAAGTATACATTTATGTCATAATCTAATCTAATATTTTTTATACAAAAGATACGGTGTTGACATGTTATAGTTGTGACAGAAGCAGTGTCCAAAAATATGAACAAGTTTAAGAGAAAATAGAAAACTTATGAGAGCTTGAGAATCTTGAAGCCTGCAGTAGAGCTGAAGGTTTGAAAATGGGGTCCTCAGGAGTGTAGTTGACCTTGTAGTTGCCTGATTTTATTGCTTTGTATAAATATCTGACGGTGGTGACTAATATGTGGGACACATTTTGAGCAACCACGAAATAATAGTAAATATTGTTCAAAACTCACTGTTTGTAGTTTTTAATACATATTACATTGTACTCTTTCATGTGGTAAAGATATTATTCAATTCAATTATTACTTTTTGTTTTTTTTAATCAAGATGAAAGGATTATCTCCTATCCAAGGACAACTGATTATTGTAGGCAATCGGGCAGCATATAATCATTAAATTAATAAAAAATAAAAATAAACCTTTAAAAGAACCTTACATATGTGCAAAGGACCCCCTAATTGATTCTTTTTATTAATGAAATTGTTATTTATTTCCAACAGAATTAGCACTTTTCTTAGTGGGACATGTTCTTTTGCCAAAGTTTCAAGAATCAGTGTAATGTCATTTTGTTAATAGATTGGTGTGCCAAGAGTGACATTAGTCTTCATGTAGACTGAGTTAAGCAAGAGTCTTGTGACAAATTATAATAGGACATTATAGCCATAAAAAAAAATCACTAAGTGATTTCAAGTGAATGTTTAAAGGCAGCACTTCTACTTTTACTTGAGTAATATTTTACCTTGAGAATCTGTACTTTAACTCAAGTACATGGTATGTGTACTTCGTCCACCACTGCCCGTGCGCTCAGTTATTTATTTATTTTTCTCTCGCGCGCCCGCGCCTCTGAGTTCATAAAAAGCCCAGGTGAGTAAGAATCAGTCAACAAACACGGTGAGTAATGTCTTGTCCTGTTATTGTCACCTGCACTTCATGTTACATGTTTAGCATAGCCTTCCCCGTCGGCAATATAGGGTTTATATGTGATAAATGCAAGGAGACAGTCAGGCTGACGGAGAAGATTTCAGAATTAGAAACACGCATCCAAACTTTAATTGAGGATAATCAGTGTGCTAGAGCTTTAGATACTATTTTGGATGCGCCTAGCATAGTGAACTCTTTACATGATTCGGTTCCGGCTGAATTATTGCCTGTGCAGCAAGGCAAATGGGTGACAGTGAGAGATCGCTCTAGTCGCGGATCAAAAAACCACTCTTCCGTTCCGATTGCCATAACAAATCGATTTGCCCCGCTCAGTGAAACACCCACTGAGAATTCTGTTGATTGTGCCCTGGTAATTGGTGATTCGATCACACGGAACGTGAAAATAGGGACACCAGCCAACATAGTCACATGTTTGCCGGGAGCCAGAGCGCCTGACATCAAAGCAAATTTAAAAGTGCTGGCTAATGCTAATCGTAAATTCTCTAAGATTGTTATTCACGTCGGCACTAATGATGTTCGACTCCGCCAGTCGGAGATCACCAAAATTAATATTAAAGAGGTGTTTGAACTCGCAAGTACGATGTCAGGCACTGTAATCTGCTCTGGCCCCCTTCCTGTTCGAAGGAGTGATGAGATAGTTAGCAGATTGTCATCACTCAATGGCTGGCTGTCTAAGTGGTGTCCGCAAAATAATATAGAATTCATAGACAATTGGAAAAGTTTTTGGGGCAAACCTGACCTGTTGAAAAGAGATGGTATTCATCCCTCCTGGGATGGTGCTGCTCTTCTCTCTAGTAATTTGGCTCATAGTCTTAGAGACAAAACATGACAATCTGGGGCTCAGGTCAGGAAGCAGACAAACTGGCTAAACCGACCGTCTGCTAGCGGCCTCGCGACACCAAGGTCAGATAAATCCCATCACATAGAGCCTCTTTCACCTAGATATCATCATATAGAGACTGTGTCTGTTCCCCGAATTTGGAAATCCAAAAAACGTTCTAAAAATCTAAGGTTAAAAATGTAATTGATATTCAACAAATAAAAAATAGATATAATACACATGAGCAAACGATAAAGCTTGGGTTGCTGAATATTCGATCCCTTACTTCAAAAGCGCTCATAGTTAATGATATGATTTCAGATTATAACCTAGATGTGCTGTGTATGACAGAAACCTGGCTAAAACCAAACGATTACATTACTTTAAATGAGTCCACCCCCCATGATTACTGTTATAAACATGAACCTCGCCTGAAAGGCAAAGGGGGAGGTGTTGCTGTAATTTATAGTAATATTTTCAAAACCACTAAAAAATCTAGTTTTAAATATACTTCTTTTGAAGTGTTGGTGCTTAATGTAAAAATATATAATGTAAACGATAAATCAAGTTTGAGAATTCTGCTGGCAACTGTATACAGGCCACCAGGGCATCATAAAGACTTTATCAAAGAATTTGCTGACTTTCTATCAGAATTAGTATTGACTGCAGATAAAGTTCTAATCGTTGGTGATTTTAATATACATGTAGATAATGAAAAAGATGCATTGGGATTGGCATTTAAAGACATTCTTAACTCTATTGGAGTTAGACAACACGTGTCAGGACCTACTCATTGTCGTAATCATACTCTAGATCTAATATTATCACATGGAATAGATGTTGATGCTGTTGAAATTCTGCAGCAGAGCGACGACCTCTCAGATCATTATCTAGTCTCATGTAAATTACATTTAGCCAAGGCTGCAAAGCCGACTCCGTGTTACAAATATGTTAGACCTATCACTTCTGCCACTAAAGATTGCTTTATCAATAATCTTCCTAATCAGTTTCATCATCTCAGCATCCCAGATAGCTTAGCAGAACTAGATATTGCAATAGAAACTTTTAACTCTCTCCTTTCCAGCACTTTAGACACAGTTGCTCCGTTGCGCTTAAAGAAGATTAAAGAAAATAGTCCAACGCCGTGGTACAACGAGCACACCCGGGCCCTTAAGAGAGCAGCCAGAAAAATGGAGCGCAACTGGAAGAAAACAAAACTAGAGGTATTTCGGATTGCATGGAAGGAGAGCTCGATTGCTAACAGAGAGGCTTTAAAAGCTGCTAGATCTGCTTATTTTTCAACCCTATTAGAAGAAAATAAACATAATCCTAGGTATTTATTTGAAAAAGCGGCTACACTAACGAAAAAGAAAGCTTCAAGCCCAGAAGTTTTCAAGAAACACAGCAGTAATGACTTTATGAACTACTTCACTTATAAGATTGATAATATTAGGGACAAAATTATAACTATGCAACCGTCTACTACAGTATCGCATCAGACAGTGCAGTGTAGTCTCCCTGAGGAAAAATTTGATTCATTTGTTGCTATAGGAGAGGAAGAATTTTGCAAACTCGTTAAATCATCTAAATCGACAACATGTATGTTAGACCCTATACCGACTAAACTATTGAAAGAGATGCTTCCAGAAGTCATAGATCCTCTTCTTAACATCATTAATTCGTCTTTGTCTCTAGGATACGTACCAAAAACCTTTAAGCTGGCTATGATTAAACCGCTTGTTAAAAAAACGCAACTTGATTAGTCAAGTTGACTAATCTACAGAATTAGTCAGTTACAGGCCGATCTCAAATCTACCTTTTCTATCAAAGATATTAGAAAAAGCAGTATCCTCACAGCTATGTTCCTTTCTTGAAAGAAATTATATCTGCGAGGATTTCCAGTCAGGATTTAGACCGTACCATAGCACTGAGACTGCTCTCATTAGAGTCACAAATGATTTGCTCTTATCATCCGATCGTGGTTGTATCTCTCTATTAGTGTTACTTGATCTTAGTGCTGCGTTTGACAAAATTGACCACAACATTCTCTTAGATAGACTAGAAAACTATGTTGGCATTAGTGGAATTGCATTAGCATGGTTTAAATCATATTTATCTGACCGCTATCAGTTTGTAGCAGTAAATGAAGAGATGTCTTATCGATCACAAGTTCAGTATGGCGTACCACAAGGCTCAGTTCTCGGACCGCTGCTTTTTACTCTGTATATGCAACCTTTAGGAGATATCATTAGGAAACATGGAATTAGCTTTCACTGTTATGCTGATGATACTCAGCTCTATATTTCTTCCAAACCTAATGAAACTCACCAATTCACAAAATTATCGGAATGCATAGTTGAAATGAAAAATTGGATGACTAGTAATTTCCTACTACTAAATTCTGAAAAAACAGAGATTCTAATTATTGGACAAAAAGCTTCCACACGTAATAACCTAGAATACCGTCTAACACTTGATGGCTACTCTGTTAAGTCCTCGTCGTCGGTTAGGAACCTGGGTGTGCTCTTTGATACCAATCTTTCATTTGAAAGTCACGTGTCTAGTGTCTGCAAAACCGCATTTTTCCATCTTAAAAATATATCTAAATTACGCCATATGCTCTCATTGACGAATGCGGAACAATTAGTTCATGCGTTCATGACATCAAGGCTAGATTATTGTAATGCTCTGCTAGGTGGTTGCCCTGCACGCTTAATAAACAAACTACAGCTAGTTCAAAACGCAGCCGCTAGAGTTCTTACCAGAACCAGGAAGTATGACCATATTAGCCCGGTTCTGTCAACACTGCATTGGCTCCCTATTAAACATCGTATAAATTTTAAAATATTGCTGATTACTTACAAAGCACTAAATGGTTTAGCTCCGCCGTACTTGAGCGAGCTCTTAACGCATTATACTCCTTCACGTCTATTGCGATCTCAAAATTCTGGCCAGTTGATAATACCTAGAATATCTAAATCGACTGCTGGCGGTAGATCCTTTTCCTATTTAGCACCAAAACTTTGGAACAATCTTCCTAACATTGTCCGGGAAGCAGACACAGTCTGTCAGTTCAAAGCTAGACTAAAAACACATCTCTTTGACCTAGCATTCACATAACACTCTATAGACTTTTATAATTCAATATTAGGCTGCTTAGATTAGGTCAGCCGGAAATGGGAACACTTCCCTTAAATCCTGATGTACTCGTTACATCATAAGAAGAATGGCATCTACGCTAATATTAGTGTCTTTTTTTATCCCGAGGTTTTGCTGCAGCCTGCCGGATCCAGGCCGTTTCCAGATCTGACGAAGGACCTTCGCCTGGACCCGATGACAATGCAGTGCTGAAGTGCCAACTAGCCTCTCCCTATGGAGGATCCCTATACCACTCTACAGATAAAGCCTAGTGGAATTTTTCGGTTCGCATACCTACCCGAAGTGATAAGATAAAATAAAATTCTGCATCAAAATTTATAGACAAGTAGTTTGTGTAGGCATGGTTTGTAAGGAATTACAAACCTGCGCACATATATTCAAACGTACATAACTATAGAATCAATTCTTAATCCGCATGTGAATGCCATCAGCGTCTATCACAGGTTCATGTTTAAAGTCTGTTTAGAGAGAACGGTGTCGTCTTAGCGGCCCTTAATTTAATAACAAATGATCATTTAGATGGAAGTGAATCAATCAAAACTAACTTTAGCTGGAAAAAACATTATTCAAGAACCACTATTAAACTAAACCAATCTCTGTTACCTTAAATTATATGTTTATCTCTGTACAGCTGCTTTGAAACAATCTGCGTTGTTAAAGGCGCTATATAAATGAGGATGACTTGTGTCACGGTGTGGGTGTTTTGTTTTGTTCCTTGTTCTTGTCTGTCATGTGTTTCTCTGTCTTTACATGTTTTGCTGTTCCCCGTTCTGTTGATTAGTTTCCCCAGGTGTTTCTGATTAGCCACGCCCCCTTGTTATCTTGTTAAGCTTGTTTGTCTGTGTATTTATACCCTTGTTCTTCAGTTGGTGTTTGTCGGTCGTTGTTTGATGTTGCTGGTAGCTGTTCCGTGTTCCTGTCCTGTGTCCATTGGATTACCTGTTTGTATCATTAAAGTGCTTGCTATTGGATTCACTCTCTGCTTCGTCCTTGCTGCTGCGTAACAGAACGACCGACCCAATGAATCCAGCAGCACAGATCTCACCTGATCTTCCTAGCATGAGCCGGGAGTTCGCCGGTCAGATCGCGGCCTTGGCCCTGGATAGCTGCGATCTGTTCCAGTATACCTGGGGGTTTGCCCCTCTCGCTGCCTCCTGCTCTCTCGGTGACGAGGCGGTTAAGCTGTGTTACCGGCTAGGGGCTAAGGAGGTCGATCCGAGGGAGCTCCCCGATTTCTCGGGTCTGAACTGGAGAGAGGCACTCGGCCGATGTCTGGAGAGCTTCCTTCCGCGGTACGCCAGGTCATCGCCTGATCTCTGCGTCCAGCCAGAGCTTCACGTCAGCCACGTCCAGCCAGAGCTTCACGTCCGCCACGTCCAGCCAGAGCTTCACGTCCGCCACGTCCAGCCAGAGCTTCACGTCCGCCACGTCCAGCCAGAGCTTCACGTCCACCACGTCCAGCCAGAGCTTCACGTCAGCCACGTCCAGCCAGAGCTTCACGTCAGCCACGTCCAGCCAGAGCTTCACGTCAGCCACGTCCAGCCAGAGCTTCACGTCAGCCACGTCCAGCCAGAGCTTCACGTCAGCCACGTCCAGCCAGAGCTTCACGTCAGCCACGTCCAGCCAGAGCTTCACGTCAGCCACGTCATGCCAGACCCTTCACCGCTGGTCCCGTCCAGCCCAGAGCCCTCACCGCTGGTCCCGTCCAGCCCAGAGCCCTCACCGCTGGTCCCGTCCAGCCCAGCGCCCTCACCGCTGGTCCCGTCCAGCCCAGCGCCCTCACCGCTGGTCCCGTCCAGCCCAGCGCCCTCACCGCTGGTCCCGTCCAGCCCAGCGCCCTCACCGCTGGTCCCGTCCAGCCCAGCGCCCTCACCGCTGGTCCCGTCCAGCCCAGCGCCCTCACCGCTGGTCCCGTCCAGCCCAGCGCCCTCACCGCTGGTCCCGTCCAGCCCAGTGCCCTCACCGCTGGTCCCGTCCAGCCCAGCGCCCTCACCGCTGGTCCCGTCCAGCCCAGCGTCCTCACCGTTGGTCCCGTCCAGCCCAGCGCCCTCACCGCTGGTCCCGTCCAGCCCAGCACCCTCTCGCTCTCCGAGACGGAGGAGGAAGAGGACTTCACGCGTCCCGCAATGCCTGGAAGTCCTTCCTGTACTTCCTGTCAGCCCAGAGCCCTCGCCGCTGGTTCCGTCCGGTCCAGAGACTGTTCACGTCACGTCTGCCCAGCGAGAGACTGTTCACGTCACGTCTGCCCAGTCAGAGCCTGTTCATGTCACTTCCTCCGAGCCAGTGTCTACGGACAAGATGGCCGAGTCAGAGACTGTTCACGTCACTTCTGCCAAGCCAGAGACGTTTCACATCACTTCTACAGAGCCAGTGTCTACGGACAAGATGGCCGATCCAGAGACTGTTCACGTCACTTCCTCCGAGCCCGTGTCTACGGACAAGATGGCCGAACCAGAGACTGTTCACATCACTTCTGCTGATCCAGAGACTGTTCACATCACTTCCTCCGAGCCAGTGTCTACGGACAAGATGGCCGAACCAGAGACTGTTCACGTCACTTCTGCTGATCCAAAGACTGTTCACGTCACTTCCTCCGAGCCAGTGTCTACGGACAAGATGGCCAAACCAGAGACTGTTCACGTCACTTCTGCTGATCCAGAGACTGTTCACGTCACTTCCTCCGAGCCAGTGTCTACGGACAAGATGGCCGAGCCAGAGACTGTTCACGTCACTTCTGCTGATCCAGAGACTGTTCACGTCACTTCTACAGAGCCAGTGTCTACAGACAAGATGGCCGATCCAGAGACTGTTTACGTCACTTCCTCCAAGCCAGTGTCTACGGACAAGATGGCCGCCTCCGAGCCAGTGTCTACGGACAAGATGGCCGCCTCCGAGCCAGTGTCTACGGACAAGATGGCCGCCTCCGAGCCAGTGTCTACGGACAAGATGGCCGCCTCCGAGCCAGTGTCTACGGACAAGATGGCCGCCTCCGAGCCAGTGTCTACGGACAAGATGGCCGCCTCCGAGCCAGTGTCTACGGACAAGATGTCCGGCCCAGAGTCTGTTCCTGTTCCCGAGCCAGAGTCTGTTCCTGTTCCCGAGCCAGAGTCTGTTCCTGTTCCCGAGCCAGAGTCTGTTCCTGTTCCCGAGCCAGAGTCTGTTCCTGTTCCCGAGCCAGAGTCTGTTCCTGTTCCCGAGCCAGAGTCTGTTCCTGTTCCCGAGCCAGAGTCTGTTCCTGTTCCCGAGCCAGAGTGTGTGATGTCTGTTCCCGAGCCAGTGTGTGTGTTGTCTGTTCCCCAACCAGTGAGTGTGTTGTCTGTCCCCGAGCCAGAGTCTGTGTGGTCTGTCCCCGAGCCGGAGCCAGTGTGTGTGTTGCCTGTTCCGGAGCCAGTGTGTGTGATGTCTGTTCCCGAGCCAGTGTGTGTGTTGCCTGTTCCCCAACCAGTGAGTGTGTTGTCTGTTCCCGAGCCAGAGTCTGTGTGGTCTGTCCCCGAGCCGGAGCCAGTGTGTGTGTTGCCTGTTCCCGAGCCAGTGTGTGTGTTGCCTGTTCCCCAACCCGTGAGTGTGTTGTTTGTCCCCGAGCCAGAGTCTGAGTGGTCTGTCCCCGAGCCGGAGCCAGTGTGTGTGTCGCCTGTTCCCGAGCCAGTGTGTGTGTCGCCTGTTCCCGAGCCAGTGTGTGTGTCGCCTGTTCCCGAGCCAGTGTGTGTGTCGCCTGTTCCCGAGCCAGTGTGTGTGTCGCCTGTTCCCGAGCCAGTGTGTGTGTCGCCTGTTCCCGAGCCAGTGTGTGTGTCGCCTGTTCCCCAACCAGTGAGTGTGTTGTCTGTTCCCGAGCCAGTGTGTGTGTCGTCTGTTCCCGAGCCAGTGTGTGTGTCGCCTGTTCCCGAGCCAGTGTGTGTGTCGCCTGTTCCCGAGCCAGTGTGTGTGTCGCCCGTTCCCGAGCCAGTGTGTGTGTTGCCTGTTCCCCAACCAGTGAGTGTGTTGTCTGTTCCCGAGCCAGAGTCTGTGTGGTCTGTCCCCGAGCCGGAGCCAGTGTGTGTGTTGCCTGTTCCCGAGCCAGTGTGTGTGTTGCCTGTTCCCCAACCAGTGAGTGTGTTGTTTGTCCCCGAGCCAGAGTCTGAGTGGTCTGTCCCCGAGCCGGAGCCAGTGTGTGTGTCGTCTGTTCCCGAGCCAGTGTGTGTGTCGCCTGTTCCCAAGCCAGTGTGTGTGTCGCCTGTTCCCGAGCCAGTGTGTGTGTCGCCTGTTCCCGAGCCAGTGTGTGTGTCGCCTGTTCCCGAGCCAGTGTGTGTGTCGCCTGTTCCCCAACCAGTGAGAGTGTTGTCTGTTCCCGAGCCAGAGTCTGTGTTGTCTATTCCCGAGCCAGTGTGTGTGTCGTCTGTTCCCCAGCCAGTGTGTGTGTCGCCTGTTCCCGAGCCAGTGTGTGTGTCGCCTGTTCCCGAGCCAGTGTGTGTGTCGCCTGTTCCCGAGCCAGTGTGTGTGTCGCCTGTTCCCGAGCCAGTGTGTGTGTCGCCTGTTCCCGAGCCAGTGTGTGTGTCGCCAGTTGCCCAACCTGTGAGTGTGTTGTCTGTTCCCGAGCCAGAGTCTGTGTTGTCTGTTCCCGAGCCA
The DNA here is from genome assembly GCA_026230005.1 of Gila orcuttii. Taxonomy (NCBI): domain Eukaryota; kingdom Metazoa; phylum Chordata; class Actinopteri; order Cypriniformes; family Leuciscidae; genus Gila; species Gila orcuttii. The sequence continues at coordinate 13,917,632 of JAPDVR010000003.1, forward strand.
GTGTGTGTGCCTGCTGTTCCCGAGCCGGTGTCTGCGGTTCCCGAACCGGTGTCTGCAGTTCCCGAACCGGTGTCTGCAGTTCCCGAGCCGGGGTCATCTCCGCCCTGGCCGCCCGAGGGGTCGTCTATGCCCTGGCCGCCCGTCTGGTCATCTCCGTTCTGGTCGCCTGCTCCTTCCTGGCCGCCTGCACGAACCTGGCCCTCCGTCCCTCCCCCAAGATCGCCTCCACTTCACCACCCTCCTGAACTTTAGTGTTTTTTTTTGTTTTGTTTTGTTTTTTTGTCTCAAGGGGCGTCGGGAGCCGCCCATAGGGGGGGGGGGGGGGGGGGCTGCTATGTCACGGTGTGGGTGTTTTGTTTTGTTCCTTGTTCTTGTCTGTCATGTGTTTCTCTGTCTTTACATGTTTTGCTGTTCCCCGTTCTGTTGATTAGTTTCCCCAGGTGTTTCTGATTAGCCACGCCCCCTTGTTATCTTGTTAAGCTTGTTTGTCTGTGTATTTATACCCTTGTTCTTCAGTTGGTGTTTGTCGGTCGTTGTTTGATGTTGCTGGTAGCTGTTCCGTGTTCCTGTCCTGTGTCCATTGGATTACCTGTTTGTATCATTAAAGTGCTTGCTATTGGATTCACTCTCTGCTTCGTCCTTGCTGCTGCGTAACAACTTGACTTGACTTGGAATAACATAATTGTTAGATTATAAAATCCTCAGTGAATCAAATCAGTTTCATGACAATTATGAACAGGTAACCATCATCACCTGATCTCATTTCTCTTTTGCTTTCTTTGCTGCTGTAAACGTGCTTGACAAACACACGGTCACAGCAGCCAAAAGAGATAAAATATATAATAAAAGTTTAGAGCCCAACTAATGGAAACACTAATCATTGTTATGGTGACTTCAAATGAAACAGAGTTAAACCTCTGTTAATTCTCAATAAACTTTTGTAGACGTCTGACAGAAATAAAGTCAGTCTGGTTAGTAATAAGTGAAGCTGGTTATGCTTTTTGTGGAGTTGTTTAGTCCTCCTCTGCTGAGATCTTCCCAGATTTAATGTCTTCTTTTCTCTTCAGTTGATTTCATCTAAGGCTGTGTCTGAAGTCAGTTGTAGTTCTTGTGTTTCTGCTTGTCTCTTTTTCTGTTCTCTTCAGAGGTGTAAAGTCCAGGTTCAGAAAGTAAAAATCCTCCTCAGTATTTTGTTCCAATCACCTGGATTTGCTTATTAGCAGTTTTTCAGCCAGGAGACAGAAATCAGCTGAAATCAACTGTCAATCAGTTCATGGCTGGAATAAAGACATGGCAGGACTTCTACTTTTTCTCTACTTCTACTTCTACTTTATACACCTCTGTTTAAAAGACAAAAGTAAACTCTACCAGGAAATGTACTGGAACCAGTGGCAGTAACCAAAGTTCACACAGCATTACTCACCTCTCGTGTAATGAATTGATCTGAAATGTTTTATTCTAAACAGAAACTTAACAGCAGGCCCAGGCAGAATCTTTGGAACTCTTGCAAAAATGTTTCATGCCTTTTTGAGTTTGAGACAGTGGAGATCATGATCAGGGCTGCAGAGACACAAACTCTGCCTCCTACATTTATCTTTAACACCTCCTGAATGTTCAGATAGACATGTGTGCTGTATTGGCATGCTGGGGCAATGCAGGACCTAATGCTGATGAGCCTTGGTGGAATGTTTTAACATTTAGTGGTTGCGTTCAGATCTTCTGCGCAGAAATATGACTATATAAAGTGTCTTTTTACTACGTTTGAGTTATGTCATAATGCCTTTAGGGGTTTATTTCTTTGTCCCTTTGCTTTATAGATGCAAAGAACATTTCATGAACAATCGTGTAACTAATCTCTTAAAGTGGAAAGCATCCAGAAACACATGCTCTCTGGGAGACATCTGTCTTCACAGGATAGAGGGGGAATTGTGCTCCCACTCACATTACAGAGGTTCACTCATCTGGCTCTAAGTCAAAAAGAAACCCAACACGCAAAACAAACTGGATACAATCTTTTGGCACCTCATCTCAGTCAGAAAATGTTCTCAAAAACGTCTTCATTTACATTTACATTTATGCATTTGGCAGGCCCTTTTATCCAAAGCGACTTGCATTGCATTTCAAGGTATACATTTACAAAACTTCTCTGACCAGATTTCCAACTGTGACTCACTCAAAACAAATTTATATATTTTTTTAATAAGTTTTATTTTTAAATAATGCTAAACTACATTGCAAAAGCTAAAGACACACTGAAAATGAAAAAAAAAATTGAGTCATAAGCATAACACACACACACATCAGTTCAGTCATGAAACTCTAGGGGCCCCATCTTACCAGGCACAATGCGGCGCCAGGCTGACGCAAGTGTTTTTTGCTAGTTTCAGCCTGACGCAGTCATCATCTTCATATCCTGCGCCGCGTTGTTTAAATAGCAAATGCATTTGCGACCATCTGTGCGCCCATGGGCTGCTGGTCTGAAAACGAGGTGTGTTCAGGTGGATTGTTGGCGCGTTGCTATTTTGAGGCAACTGAAATGAACAATTTTTTGTTATTTAAAGGACGCATTAGTAATATGCGCCTATTAGGCGGGTGCACAACGTGTGTACACTCTGCTTATTACACACACAGGGACGTGTAGCAGCACACAAACAGGCCAAATATTAGAAATAAAAGGATTACAATGTAAAATATTATTGTTGTGTACATAAAGATATGGTGGAATCCGGCTTGTCCCGTAGCGTGCACACTTTAACCTCACGTACGAGCAGATCTGTTTCCTCTCTGGAGAAGCGTTCAGTCTTTCCGCTTGCAAATTACGAGATTTAAATAGCGAATCCGCAATGGCGCGAGCGCAACTGGCTTTTAAAGGGAGTGGGAGATGAGACTCTGATTGGTTTTTGGCACGTTACGCACATAACACACCCATTACTCATTAAGAGAATAGTAATGGTCTAACCCTTTTAGACCATGAGCCGGGTGCAGACCATTTTTCCTGTTGTTAATCTAGCACAAGTGGATTCGGACACGCCCTAAGTGTACTTCGCTTTAGACCATGCGCTTAGATCGTTAAAATAGGGCCCTATATGTTGCAGGCTGATAGGTCCTTTATATGCATTCTGCTAGCAAACAGACTTTTCTTCTTTCCAGTCCAAATATTTAAAAATTCTTAAATCAAGATGCATTTACTAGATGAGTAAAATGCCTTAAGATATTATGTCTTGTTTTCTGGGGAAATCAAAATTAAGTGAGTTGTTGCTTAAAACAAGCAAAATTGTCTGCCAGTGGGGTTAGAAAAATAATCTTAATTCAAACAGAAACAAACTAATTTTTCTTTAGTCCGCCAAGACCAAATACATGAACATTGTCATATCCACAGACATGCTAAAACTATACAAAGAGTTGTCATGACTTTCAGATAGCACTTTTTAGCAAACATAGAAAGAGATTGCATAATCAGATTTTTAGAGGGGCTGAGATATAAGCAAAAGACAAGTTGTCAATCAAAAAAATATAATAATGTCAGTAACACTTTACAATAAGGTTCTTAGTTAACATTATTTCACGAGTTCACACTTACATATAATTTTGAGGGAGTAAGATTTAATGCGTATTTGGCGTTCTGTCCGGAGGGAGGGCTCCGAGCTCGGAATTCAGCCCGAACCCAGAGTACTCCCCCCGTATGTAAGTGATTTTTAGAACTAGGAGTGTGGAGAACTAGGACTGTGGAGAAGGGGTGGAGGGGGGATGCTGCAAACTGTCAATGGATCGAGGTAAGACTGCATATGTACCCTCTTATCATTGATTGCTGATTGCTGTCCACTCGTGTTAATTATCTGAACGTGCTCCTCCCGAACTTAGTTAATAAAACTTCATTAACTAACAAGAACTATCAATGAGCAATACATTTGTTACTGTATGTATTAATCATTGTTTGTTCATGTTAGTTCACAGTGCATTAACTAATGTTAACAAATACAACTTTTGATTTTAATAATGTATTAGTAAATGTTGAAATTAATATTAACTAAGATTAATAAATGCTGTAGAAGTATTGTTCGTTCTTAGTTCATGTTAATTAAGGTATAACTAATGAACCTTATTGTAAAGTGTTACTAAAACGTCTTATCCTATATGACTTCACTGAGTGGGCATTTTCAAAATAATGTACTCAAACTACAACACAGTAAGATACTTTAGATCTTTTTTTGATTAAATGCATTTTCCTCAATGTTTCTGAACTTTTAAACTCTTCTGGTATGTTTCAATTTTTTTCTCTCTAACATGCTTTTTATCTAGTTATGTTATTCTGTTCGACCTGCAAAAACTGAAGCAATTGACAGATCAGAGAGCATGAGAAATTCTGTGTAAACATAATCCTGGGCTGTCTTGCTCCACACTGTTGAGTCAGCTTGATATCCTTCGAACAATGTTGGGTTTGTTAGATTGTTCTTTGTTAGCTTTTATTTTGAGGCTCTGTCTTTGATGTTCTTGGCTCTGTTCAAAACCTGTAAAATGCTGAAGTAGGAGGACATTGAGGCACATCTGAATCCAGTGTACGCACGCAACATTCTGTTTTGAAGGCAGCATTAATGAATCCCTTTGCTCCCTATGAAATCCCAACAATTAATAATAATAAAAAAAAAATACACTTTGACAATGTGATTGTCACAGTGTCGTCTGCACCAGTCTGTCTCCGTCTGCACCACTTCCCAGCATCCTCCTTGTCTCCACACCTGAACTCACTCCCTCAATTACCCAACTGTTCTTCGTCTTCATCATCCGTGTCACCTGTGATCACCTTGTTATGTTTGATTTGTATGTATTTAGTTTGCTTCTGTTCAGTCTGTCCTTGTCGGTTCTTGTTACTGTTTTTTATGTGCGAGTTAACCTTCTGCCCGTCAACCTGTCAACCTGTCTGTACCTGTTTGGAAGAAGATATATAAGTAAATGTTGGAATTGGAGCCTTTTGACTCTACCTCTTCTTCAACCCGCACCACACCCATGACAGTGATACCCTAAGAAATCAGTAAGTTACTAACAGTCAAAATTTGGAGACACTTGACAACAATAATGCTTAAATACTTGAAATTTGCTTTGCAGACAAATATTATCAGCGCATAAATTAGAATTTGAGTTCAAACTTTTGAACTCTTGAATGAAGTAAATTTTCAGTTTGTTGCCAGAAACAGTTGGTTAAAACTGAAAGGTTTACTCACCCTCATTTCATTCCAAACCCATTCTTTTTAATGCAAAACTTTTAAATAATAATAATAATAATGTGAATCTTTTAATAATATCATATTAAAACACATACTTTTAAAATGTATGGTATTATAAGTTAAAGGCATCTGCCAAATGCATAAATGTGAACGTACTGTTTCTATCAGTAATGAAATGACAAAGTCTGGCTCTTCCGTCTCAGTCTGAAAGCTCGAGAGAACCTCTGTGCCATAATCAGATAAATAACTTGAAATCTCAAATGAGATGTACATCACTTACATATCAAAAACAATCTTAAGCAAATCTTTGCACAGACAGTGAGGGCTCAAAGGTGTAGCTGTATGTCTGTTAATGTAGAAGTGCTATTTTAAAGACAAATTGCTGTTAGTGGTGCAAAAGGAAAGGGGGGAAAAATAGAGGTAAAATGGAGATAAGGTTTCCGGACCTGAACACGTACAAGTTTTCATTGCCGATATTCAGATTGTTTTAACCTTTTAAAAATGTCTTTCTCAGGACAACATCCAAAGTTTGCAATGATGAACATACCTTTTCTTGTTTCATGTGTGGCTGATTATAATTAATTCATAGTGAAAGTAGCCAAGAGTAAAATATGGGTGAGAAATGTCGTAGAGAAGGTTAAATTATTTTGTGTGGCCACTCCATATATCATCTCTATATCTTAAATGTCAAAACAGAGCCTTATCTTCTTCACCCCCCAAAAGCAGAATTCCAAGGGAGTTTGTTAGGCTGAGATTTGTGAGGTTGAAGGGAGAAAGTATGTAAAGAAAATGAAATTCATAAAGTAAACGTTTTCTTCTGTAAGTCTGATGGTTTAGGTTCAAATATAACATTTTCAGAAAACAACAAAGACATGAGCATTTTCTCACAATCCAGAAACTCAAAATTACAGAAATTCTGACAGGATGGAAATGCAGCATAAATCACATTATTAAAGTTAACATGCATTACCATTTGTAAACCATCTGAATACTTCAAAGTGATTTTTACCAAAGAAAATACAGTGGGGTTGAACTTTATTTTTATCCTTTAAAGTCCCTGTAAAGGCAATTATAAAAAAAAAATCTAAACGTGTTAGAAATGTATTGCTAAAACATATTACAAAGACTGTGAAGTACTGAATTGTGGAGTTAGACCGTTAAACAGTTTTTCACCATTGCTATTTTCCGGATTTTTTGGGCGGGTCTAAAACGGGGCTCGATGACGCACTGGAGACCCTGAGCTCCTGGACACGCCCCTACTTGATGACGCACTAGAGCCACTGAAGCCGCTCCACAAACTTTGCTAGCTAGCTATGCCTTCGTCACGGAAATGCGTACTACCTGGATGCGATCACGTACAAAACAGATCGGTGTCCTTATTTACATTTCCGAAATACGATCACATCAAGAAGAGGTGGATTAATTTTGTGAAGAGACACCTTGATGGAGAGCTGAGGATCACCGCCAAAACCCGCCTCTGCAGTGATAATTTTACATGGGATATTTTAATACTTTCGTCGGAGACAACTGGGATTCACTGATAATCCTCTGTTACTGGTGAATTGAGCCGAACCGATTATCTCCCGCCTCGGCCTTCATCCTCCCGTCGCGCCGATAGACGGTATAACGTTAGACGACAACTGGTGGAGTGTAATACTTCCCACGAGTGGGCGTGGTTTCAGCGCAGCCAGCGGACACGCCCCCATCGTTTGAGAGCAGAGACTACTGCTCATTTTTTCAAGATTTTGATAGCTTATTTTATGTCCTTGCTGGCTTTTTTTATCATTCAAATTTGGCTGGGTGGCTAATAACACATTTTTCTGTGTTGTGACAAACTCATAACACATACTTAATTTTGACTTTACAGGGACTTTAAGAATAAAGCATCAGTGTTTGGCTGGTTAGCATGGACATTCAGTTCCTACACAGTCCTGGTGGGATGACTTGGAAACGAGTTGCATTTTAGCACTTCCGGTTTTCATCGTCCCAAAGTAAATGAGGTGTTTGAATGGGTTTTGGTTAAATGTCTGTGATTAAAACAAGCTCAAGATATTTTCAGATTTTATTCTACAACATAAAATACAACTGTAATACCCCTTGTGATTTTTACTTGTCTTGTAAAAGGCGGCTGCTATCAAGTGTCTAAATGTGACTACAGAGCTTGTCATTAACATCATCATCTGAACAGATAAACTCATCTACTAGTGACTTTCACAGCCTTATTGTGCTTATAATCACACTCTTACAAACTACTCAAACTCTCAAGGAACTATAAAAAATAAATAAATAAAGACTGAATAAGTTGTCAGAAACTTAGCGATATTGAAGTCATGCAACCGTGGTGGTTTGTTTTATAGCATATACTTCTGACGGTTGTATTTAGGCTTCAAAATTCATAAAAGTTGTGGTTATTTGTGGTTACAGAGCTTATTTTCTGCAATGGAAAAATACCATTGAGTTTTTGTTGAGGAAACCAATCATGCTTCAGGTTGGCCTAAAAAAAAAACTCATCCCTCCAGCACTCTACTGGTAGTTCACATCAAGTGTGCCATTTGGGACAGGGCCAGAGCTGCTGTAGTGAATGACTTTCAGGTGCATTATAATGGGTGATAATTATTCAAATGACATTTACGGCTCAGGTGATTGTCTCAAAAACTTTTTGCTGAGAAGCTCAGTTATCATGACACCTTCAGTTTTGTGTTATCTGTGCTTATGATTTATTTATTTACTTACTTAATATTCATTCTGCTGTACACTGATTTGTCTCAAAGTCCTCTGAAAGTAAGTGCAGATTGTATGATATTTGAAAATGTCATTTATGAACCAGCAGATGACACTGTTGCTGTGTTTATGTCTATGCCTTTCAGTGTCTAAAGCTGTAGACAGAAACACTGTGGATGGATGGCCAGTCTGTTCCAGGGCTTCTGATTCAAACATACTTTTGTAAAATTTCCTCCTTCTGAATTATTGTCATTCTCTTTAATATTCTGATACGCAACACTGATTTAAAGCTGATTGATTTAACCTTTCAGACAATGTAGAAAAGTTGTTCTTTTAGGGGTACAACGGGGACAGTGCACTTAAAGGGACATCTTTGTACCTTATTTACTTCATAGTTTAAAACCAAGTTTCATAGACATCTAAGGTACTAATATGGACCTTTTAGCTGGATATCAAGGGGCAGGGTTTTCCTTCTAGAGTAATGCTGTTGTGCAAAAATGTTTCTGACAGTGCACGTGATTATTGTGTTTGATGGCTCAGCACTTGTTATTTAAAATTCCTTTAAAAATCGGCAAGTCTTGCAGTATTTGGCCTATCTCTAGCTTCAAGCTCATTGACATCCATTAGCAGGAGGTTCTGGATTTAAACTATATCTGAGTGTTCATTTTAAGGATAATGAGATGGGCATGTTTGTTAAACAGACAGGATCATCATCCTCAAGTATATAACTTCAATGTGCTTCATAGTACTGGATACCAACAGCTGCTGGTAATTAACATAAAGCACTTAATTACCCTTCGGTATAAGGTAACCTATAGGTGTAACTCATTTACAGACTCATGTGGAATCTTCTACAAATAAGCCAAAAAACTAAAATGATAGCAGATTCCATCCTCTTGCATGTTCATTTTATATATATAAAGAAACACATGCATATAAACAACAAAAAAAACCTTTAGCCAATTCAATAATTTCAGATTGAGGGAAAGGTTACTCGACAACGAGTTTTTCCTTTGGGTTTTCTGCAAACAGACGACACCATAGTCAAAACGAGTAAAACGCTGTATTCTGCTGCCAGGCCATTAGATGGCGATGAAACACTATAGACTGAACACGTAATACGTATATGCATGACGTCATCGTCTTCAGAGATTCCAGTTTTTGTTTTTTACACGGACACCGTTTTCAAAAACTTGCACTTTGAAACCCGTCATGTAAACGAATGGCCAAAACGCATAAAACGTTTTTAGTTCAAAACGGTGTCATGTAATCAGCCCTTAAGGGTGTTTACACTTGGCAGGTTTGGTTTGATTAAAACGGACCGAAACCCAACTTTTCAGGGGGTCTTGGCTCATTCAACAGTGATTCTAACTAACACTTTTTAGTTAACTTTACTTAATGTCTTAACTGACTTGTAAAAATCTTGTAATTTGTACTATTACTACTACTTCTTCACATATTATGCTTTGTTTACTCAGAAATCCCAAGTTAAGATTAATTGATTAGTTTGAGTGTGGTTTTTAAGGAGGGGAAAATCTTAATTGACTTTTCACTCATTTCCTCCACTTGTGCAGTTATTTTTCTCTGTTTGCATTCACTCATTTTGTTCAAGTCATCTCGAATTTTGAATTGTCAATACAACTGAAAAAATTGATAGAACATCACATTAGCTGACTTCATATTTGATGTTGATTTTCCTAAAATGTTTTTAGTCACCATTATTGTGATTATTCTTCCCTTTGGTTGGGCACTTGGAAATTCATTTTTATTATTGTTATTCTCTTCCTATTGATGCAGTGATGCAACATGAATTCAGTTATTTGGTTTCAAAGGAAGAGAAGTTATATGCATGAATGAATGAATGATGTATAACATAACTATATTTCATGTCAAATAATGATATTTTATAATTTTGTTGCTAACACTTATGTCCTAAACACCTTGTGAAACTTTTAATTGGGTTTATATGTGACAATCTTGCAATTGATCATACTTGAGTCACACAAACTTCAACATTAAGCATGCAAAACACAACAATGGTAACAATCATATATATTTTTTAAATAAATTATCAAATGCTCTCTACAGTTCTTTTTTAGTTACTAGAACTCTTATGTAAGTGAACTATACTAACTACGCATTTGTCAGTACCACATACTATTCCTATTTCACTTGTTTTTTTTAAAGGCACACTATGCAGGAATTCTGTTTTTGTCAAACAGCGACCCCTAGAGTCGAATACTTGCACTGTCGTAAATTAGCCTATAGTCTAGGACAGGGGTGTCAAACTCAGTTCCTGGAGGGCCACAGCCCTGCAGAGTTTAGCTTCAACCCTAATTAAACACACCTGATCAGTTAATCAAGTCCTTCAGGCTTATTTGAAAACGGCAGGTGTGTGTGTGTTGCAGCAGGGTTGGAACAAAACTGTGTAGGGCTGTGGCCCTCCAGGAACTGAGTTTGACACCTGTGGTCTAGGACTACTGTATAATTTCATTTGTGTTTTTTGATTGTAATGTAAACATTACAAAATGCCAGGTGACATCAATAAAGTTAAATGTACATCGCATTATTTCATAACATTCGCCGTTGTGATGTCATTAGACATGATTATTGCAATTTATCAAAATAGTTTGCAAATTGTGCTCGTTTACACTTTTTACAACCTCTAGGCTTAAATTTATTTGTGTCCTGATAACTTTGTGAGATATTGACAACTGTTCTCATGATAATCTCATGATAAATTATTGGACTGGTCTAATTATCAACAATGGATGAATGAACGGCGTTGTAAAAAATGACATACTACAAGCAAGTGCAACAACATACAATATAGAACGCAAACAAGTTTACAAATAAGATATTTACTTACTAGTCCATCAACAAGATCGCCAGGTCAGCATTGCTGTTGCATCCAGTGCTGCTTTTTAGCTCGCGCCAACGAGTAAATGCCAGACCGAGTGGGACTCTTGTCCGGTTCCTCACGCGGTCAGATTCTCTTTTCCTTTTCCTAGTGTCTTCTGACCGCGTTTTCTTTACTTTTTCCATCTTCGACTCGAGTATCACGTCTGAAATGCGCGCAAGTGTCTTCATGCTTCATAAGTTATTGTTGATCTATGGATGTGTGTGACGTCGTTGCCGTAAAGCATTTCGTGATTCTCGCGAGATTTGAAGACCCTCCCCAAGCTTTACTACCAGGATGATTCGTCCTACTATGAGTTTATTTACCACCGAAATTACTTTGAAGCTGTTATATTAAGGTGCAATTGTTACATAGTGTGCCTTTAAGGCATTCGGTTTGCATGTTTTTTTTAAGTAAGTCTAATTAATAAAATTTTATAGTGTGATGTGATTCGACTGAAATATGAATGCAACATGGATTAAAGACATCTAAACGAACCAAAAACAGGATGTGATGTCACAAGATACAACCCTAAAAAGGACAGAGTTCTCAAGTACTGTTTTTTCTTATCATAGTTGTTGCCAATTACAGTTCAGTACAGGTGCTGGAAACGTCGTCTTGCAGCAGATCTTCGTGTGTGTGTGCGTGCGTGCGTGCGTGTGCGTGTGATGGAGGGATTCCTGCCGCTGTTTTGACTCCTTTACACATTTTATAAGCTCTTCACAAGTTCTCAGCTGGTAAAAATACCACCATATGTACATACAACACACGCATTTATCTCAGCAAACAGCATTGTTTTGGATGTTCTGTAAATTCTGTCTCAAAATATACGCCATAAAAGCCAGGGTCGGTGACGTTCACAGAGTATATCATTTTGGAACATGTTTTTTCTCTCATTTTTGGATCTTGACAAGCGGTAGTCATTGAAAACGGGTGCTTAGACATTCTGCAAAACATCTAGTTTTGTTTTTTCCACAGAAGAAATAATGTAATTCAAGTGTTAAACTATAATGAGAGTGAGTAGCCTACATAACGACAGAGTTTTCATTATTACATGATCTCTCCCTTTCTTTGCTGCAAAAGAACTATTGATCTGGAAATCTATAGATTGTGTGGAATGAATAGTTCTTTCAGAAGATTTTCCCAGAATAAAGGCAGGAGACTCAAACAGAAAGCAGTATCTGTTTGTGCGTTTACCCTGAACCCATCACTCCTACATGTTGTTGAAGTGAGGGCTGGTCAGTGTTGTTGCTGGATCACTGAGTGTGACAGAAGCTTGTGAATTTACCATTCTCGGAAAGCCATCTTGGGATACCAGGAAAAGCACTTGCTCATTAAATGGTCATTTATCTCCCATCTTGATACTTGCACATACAACACTTCCCACTACATCTGTTTGTTTCCCCGTCTTGCTCTATGCATTTTTCTTTGTGTTATTCATAAGAGACTTTCAGATTTTACACATTATCTTACTCTGTGTTTTGTATCTGTTCTTGAACATACTAACTAATTCTGTCCAACACATGTTCTGGATTCATGTTTCTCATGGCAACTAATGGTCATTCTGTGAAAATAAAAGTTGTTTAGTATTCCTCTAATGCATATGCTTAGGTTTGTGAGGGTGTTTGCACTGCTTTTTTCTTCTTCTTTTTTAATTATTTGTGTTTGCTTGAGAATGTTTGAGCATTCTATTATTTATGTACTGTATTATTTATTGCACGTCTTATGAATTTTTCTGACCCAAAGAAATGTACACATCATTCTGGATAAACTTCAATATTGAGCTTTTATGTTAGTGTTGGCATATTATAAATATATAAGATATATAAAATAGTCGATTTAAGGCAAATTCTGCCATGCATTTTTTTTAAATATAGTTTTCTGAAGTAGGAATTTATCTATGTAACATAGAAAAAAAGCTGGATAAAAACATAATAATAAAAACAATACAAAGCTGCATTTGTACCAAAGATAACTGAAATATAAAATACTTCACAGATGTATATGATTAAATTGCCAAATAAAATAAATGACTATATTATTGAAATATTGTAAAGTACTTTTTTTGGGGCTGGTGTACTAGGTGGTCTTTTTGTTCGGTCTCTTTTCCAAACCACTGCACAATAAATAAATAATAACAAAGCCAAAAACAATAAAATGATAAAAACATGTTCCTCAGGCATGAAAACATTAAGAATTCTGTTTTTTGCTGAATGCACCTGAGACGCTCAATACCAGTGCTTGGAAAACTGCCCGTAGAATTTTTTTCTAACTTTGTAAAAGTTTCTAAAAAAAATGCAAGTAAAAATGTTTTTGACAAAACTGCCATTAACCCTTAAATGGATGAATGTTTTGGCAATCATTATTGCATATTCGGGTCTTTAGCGACCTGTATCTGCATATCTATATGGATGGATCTCTAACTGCCACAATAGTATAAAGACTCCCCAGATATTTTAACAACAATTACAAAAGAATAAAATAAAGCATACTTCATTACCTTTTGGAACCTTGAGGAATAAAGGTGAATTGCACTTATTGAGTTATCAGGGATTCAATTATTGTTGCACAGAAAAAAATACTTACAGTATTACATACCTAGTGCTGGTCAGAATTATTTGCCTCCTTGGTAAATATGATCAAAGATGTAAAAAATAAATCGGCATTGTTAATCCTTTTAAAATTGTATTTAAAAAAAATAGCAAAAATCGAACCTTTCATTGAAGTAAAAGAATTTAAAGTGGGGGGGAAATCACATTATGAAATAAATGTTTTTCTCCAAAACACATTGGGAACAATTATTTGCCCCCTTTTATTAAATATTTTTTGCAACCTCCTTTTTCCAAGATAACAGCTTTGAGTTTTTTTGTTTCATCTGACCATAGAACCCATCCCGTTTGAAGTTCCAGTAGTGTCAGTTACTTTTCAAATGTTCTATAGACAGATGAAAAAGTACTCCATGTGTAAAATGAAATACTCTGCTGGATCTTTAATGCTGTGGGCCTAATTTTCTGCCAGAGATCCTGGACATCTTGTTCAGATGGCATCATGGATTCGATCAAATACCAACAGATAAAAAATCAAAACCTGACAACCTCTGCTAGAAATCTTATAATAGGTCAACAAACATCAAAATCAAAACAAAAATGGGTCACTGAGCACAAAACCAAGCATCTGCAATGGCCATCCCAGTCCCTGACCTAAACCCTATAGAAAACGAGTGGAGTGAACTGAAGAGGAGAAGCACCAACATGGATCTGTGAAAAAAAATTATTTAATAAAAGGGGGCAAATAATTGTTCCCAATGTGATTTTCGCCACTATTTCAATTATTTTACTTAAATAAAAGGTTAGATTTTTGCTTTAAAAAAAAATGTATAAGGATAAAAAATTCAGTTTTTTTTTTTTTTTATCATATTTACCAATGGGGCGAATAATTCTGACCAGCACTGTACATCCCTCTACAGGTCCTTCTCAAAAAATTAGCATATTGTGATAAAGTTCATTATTTTCCATAATCAGAGCCGGACAGTAACGGAGTACATTTACTTGAGTACAGTACTTGAGTACAATTTTGAGGGATCTGTACTTTACTCGAGTATCATTTTTGGGGATTACTCATGACTTTACTCAAGTACATTTGAGAGGCAAATATTGTACTCTTTACTCCACTACATTTCTATCCATAACCGTGAGTAGCCGTTACTTCTAAAAAAAAAAAAGGAAAAAAAAAAATCTCGGAAACCCTAAATTTGTTGTTTCCCTCTCAAACGTGATTGGATTGTGCAGGCGCCACTGATTGGGACAGCCTATCAGAAATCACCTTCACCTTCAGCTCTGAACTGACGACAAAGTAAACTCCATGGTCAGATTTATGTGGGTTCAAATTTGGGTGCAAAAAATCCATTAAAACTCTAGCAGAGGTTTGTCAGAGCGTTGCCATTGTGCATTGCCTTGTGGGCAAGTGAGAAATGTTAAATAAAGCAACATTGTAAAAAGATGAAAATGACTTGAATTAACTTTCAATTCCTTTTAGATTATCAAAGGTATTAACATTAACATTTTTCATAACTCCATGTATGACGTTTCTGTACATAAATGTAAGCACGGTTCGCGTACCTACCCCGAAGTGATAAAATAAAATTCTGTATCAAATTTATAGGCAAAGACAAGTAGTTTGTTTAGGCATGGTTTGTAGGGAATTACAAACCTGTGCACATATATTCGAACACACATAACTATAGAATCAATTCTTAATGCGCATGTGAACGCCATCAGCGTTTATCACAGGTTCAGTTTAAAGTCTGTTTAGAGAGAACGGCGTCGTCTTAGCGGCCCCTAATTTAATAACAAATGATCATTTCGACGGAAGTGAATCAATCAAAACTAACTTTAGCTGGAAAATAACATTATTCAAGAACCGCTATAAAACCAAACCAATCTCTGTTACCTTAAATTATATTTTTATCTCTGAAAAGCCGCTTTGAAACAATCTACATTGTTAAAAGCGCTATATAAATGAAGATGACTTGACACTGTGGCAGTAGTAATGCAATATTTCGAAAATTTACTCTTGATACTAAAGTACTTTTAAAAACAAGTACTTCAGTACTTTTACTTAAGTAGACATCTGACTGTAGTACTTTTACTTGTACTTGAGTAAAATTGTACTGCCAGAAATGGGCTACAGGTGCCGCATTCCCCAGGCCAAGCCACTTTTGAACCAGAAACAGCGGCAGAAGCGCCTGACCTGGGCTACAGAGAAGCAGCACTGGACTGTTGCTCAGTGGTCCAAAGTACTTTATTCAGATGAAAGCAAATTTTGCATGTCATTCGGAAATCAAGGTGCCAGAGTCTGGAGGAAGACTGGGGAGAAGGAAATGCCAAAATGCCTGAAGTCCAGTGTCAAGTACCCACAGTCAGTGATGGTCTGGGGTGCCATGTCAGCTGCTGGTGTTGGTCCACTGTGTTTTATCAAGGGCAGGGCCAATGCAGCTAGCTATCAGGAGATTTCGGAGCACTTCATGCTTCCATTTGATTTCATTTTTCAGCACGACCTGGCACCTGCTCACAGTGCCAAAACCACTGGTAAATGGTTTACTGACCATGGTATTACTGTGCTCAATTGGCCTGCCAACTCTCCTGACCTGAACCCCATAGAGAATCTGTAGGATATTGTGAAGAGAAAGTTGAGAGACGCAAGACCCAACACTCTGGATGAGCTTAAGGCTCAAGTATTGACTATTGAGTGCATTACTGAACATAATTATTTGAAGGTTGACTTTTTTTGTATTAAAACACTTCTTTTATTGGTCGGATGAAATATGCTATTTTTTTTAGATAGGAATTTTGGGTTTTCATGAGCTGTATGCCAAAATCATCAGTATTAAAACAATAAAAGACCTGGAATATTTCAGTTGGTGTGCAATGAATCTAAAATATATGAAAGTTAAATTTTTATCATTACATTATGGAAAATAATTAACTTTATCACAATATGCAAATTTTTTGAGAAGGACCTGTACACTTTACAAAAAATAATTTGAAAACATACATTATGCTTTTTATTCTTGTTTTATTGTTTATAATTAATAGATTTAGGAATACGAATAAGTTTGGTGTCTAACTTTTAAAAAATGAATGAAGAGGAGTGTAGTGAATGACATCCCTAGTGAATAAAGACATGAGGTATGCATTTAAGGGTTAAATTGATCCTTTTTTTTAAGCTTCAGAGATGTCAAAATGATTGTCAGCAAAAAGGACAGAATTTTCATTTTTGTGGACTGTCAATAAACATGATAAACTGCGATTGAAATATGTCCATATTTTTCCACTACATACTGAGCGGGAAAGGTAACACAAAATGATGTGGAAAAATCACCATACCTCATGTTGTTCTGTCACTACCGACAGGGCTGTGCTTTGCTATTTTTCTGTAGTTAAATATATATTTCCAGCAAATACTAATGTGAATGCGAAAGCATGCTGGGCTCTTCTATTTTTCACAGGAGGAATCCACAGCAACAGACCACAACCGCACGTCATGTTTCCTTCTGTGATCATATAATCATAGGGAAGCTTCCTTACTTCTATTTAGTACTTTAAACCTTCAAGTGCATGAATTATTAAACTACAAAGGGGAAAGACTTATTAACATTTCATTTTCATTTAGCATGTTCACTGGGAAGCCCTTATGTGGGAAGCAGGAAGCTGAGAGCGTGCTAGACGGAGCAGATCATTCAAGATGTTATATTTATTTGTTAGTTTGTCATTTATTTTGCTACCTTTGACAACACTGAGATGACAACTCCTACATCATCTATGAATACAACAATAAAAAAATAGTGCAGCTGTTTTCTTGCAGGGAGGTTTTGTAAATAAGAATCTAATTCAGTGGCTATGTCTGATGGAAGTTCAAGAAAACATCACTTACAGCACCATTAAATGTTGTAAAATAGATGAAGTATATTAACCTTTAAACGCATACCTCGGGTCTTTCGTGACCAGCTAGGGGCGTCATTCACTATCCTCCTCTTCATTCATTTTTTAAAGTTAGACATTTGGAATAGGAAGTATCATCAGCAAAACTTGAAATTGCTCGGCGATTTACTGCAGAGCAAGTTCTGTATGCAATAAAATATTATTGTCACTTGATTGTGGATCTGGTGAAAAAGCTGTAAAAATATTGATTTTAAAGATGTTAAAAATGATAGTTTTGAGAATATGTTTGAGAGAGCGAATATGAGCCAGATGCTGAATGTACTGGGAAATAAGCTGAGGACAGTGATGATGGTATCTCCAAGCTACAAAAGGTAACAAAATATGCGGTAACACTTTATTTCGATAGTCAACTTTAGACATTCTACTAACTACAAGTAACTTTGCAACTACATGTCAACTAACTGTCATTAGACTATTAGAAGACTGTATGCTTAATATCTGCTAACACTTTATTTTGATAGTCCCCCAACACACATTCTACTGACTATAAGTAACTTGGCAACTACAAGTCAATTTATTCTACTAACCCGAACCATAACCTAACAGTCTACTACAGTTTGCTAATTGTCATGGGAATGAGGACAGAAGAGACAATAGCAAGTAAAACAGGTTTATTGAGTCAAAAAACAGGAGGTGGAT
The DNA here is from genome assembly GCA_026230005.1 of Gila orcuttii. NCBI lineage: Eukaryota > Metazoa > Chordata > Actinopteri > Cypriniformes > Leuciscidae > Gila > Gila orcuttii. The sequence goes on from JAPDVR010000003.1 coordinate 13,935,613, forward strand.
AGAAGGTCTCAGGAACGGTCTCAACAGAGAACACGAACAGTCTCAGGAGAGTAGCGGGTGAGACACTGGGAAGCCTCAATGGTAGCGCAGGCAGATGGACAACTCGGTCCTTGAGAGATGATGATAAACATGAACGGTGAACATCCAGAACGGGAACAGACGAACAGGAACAGGGTAACAAACTTGGCTTACAACTTAAGTAAACCAGTAGTCACTTAAGAGTTCAGGGCACACACAAGGCATGAATGAATAAAGGGAAAAACTGTATCAATGCTTGAAATCAGACAAAGAAAGGCATAAACAGATTACCCAACAAAGTATATTGATAACACAGCAATCAAATCAAGAAAAACAACACTTATCCCAAAGTCCTTGATCAAGTAGTCCATGTGTGGAGTATTGTCCGGGTTTATGAATCCTTAGTCCTTGCGCCCCAGAAATGAACCACAAATATCCAGCAAAACGATAATAATCCTCCAAATGTGATGCACAGGCAAAAATACCAAAAACAACCCAAGTCTTCTCTTTAGCCTCGATGGGTCATCAATCCATAAATGTCCCCCAAGGAGAAGGCTAAAAAAGCACCCATATCTTTGGTTCAAAACAGGTATCTCCTTTCTCTCCCCAAATGGCTTCCTCTTATAAGGTGCCCTCCTATCAAAATAAAAGTCCATTTTGCCAACTACAGGATGATTCTACACCAAACATAAAGGTCCCACATACAAAAGACAAAACTTCAACTAGGGCCTGAAATCACTTAAATCATACCTTTAGTTATTTTACAATGCTTTATCCACCTTCACATTTGTAAAACAAAGTATTACTAAAATAGTGTATTTTTCTTAGCCCTAATATAGAAGTGTCACAGAGTCCCCCCCCCCCCTGCCAGCGGCTACTGTGGGAGGCTTCCCCAAAAGGGTTTTAAATTAACAACGTTTACTGTCTCTTCTTTGTTATTTGGATGAATCCATCTGACTCTGTAATTCACTGGGCCAAGCTTCGTCTTCACCCTCGCTGGCCCTGACCATCGTGGGGCTAATTTAGAAGAGAAATACTCAGAAGCATTAGAAACAGGATGGGCCCTCACCCAGACCAGGTATCCCACCTGGAATTGTGTATCTATCCGGTGGGTATTATAGTACCTGGCTTGTCTATGTTGTGCCTTCCTCACAGATTGTTTAACTTCTTCAGCGAGGTGATGTTGTCTTTCTATTATTGAGTATGAAGATTGAGAGGGGTTTGGTGAAAACTGAACCAGTCTCTCAAGAGGTCCTTGAAGTTGTCTTCCCAGAGTGAGCTCCGCAGGCGTCCTTTTAGTAGATTCATGTCTGGCATTATTTATTGCAAATCGAAACTCTGCCAGCCACATGTCCCACTCTCGGTGGTTCTCTCCCACATAAGAAGCCATCATGGTCTTCAAGGTCCTGTTCACTCTTTCAGTGAGGTTGGTCTGTGGGTGGTAACTGGTAGTTAATTTTTGAGTTACTCCCCAGTTTCTGCACAAATCAACCAAGAGCTGGCTGAGGAATTGTGGGCCTCGATCTGATAGGATGTACTTCGGGACACCCCAACGAGTGAAGATGTCGTCCTTTAAGATTCGACATATGCGTGGAGTCTTACTGTCTCTCAAAGGAAAAAGCTCAACCCATTTAGTAAAGTAGTCCACCACTACCAAAAGAAAGATATTGCCCTTTTTACTTTTAAGGAACGGTCCCATGAGGTCAACACCAAGCATGTGACCAGGCTAATTCACCTCAGTCGATTGGAGGAAACCCAAAGGTTTGGAAATTGGAAGGCTTGTATTTCTGACACACAACACACTCTTTAACATGTTGCCACACATCTTTTCTGACTTCGGGCCACCATGCCACCTCCAAGATTTTCAAAAGGGTCTTCATCTTCCCGAGATGAGCTCCCAAAGGATTGTTGTGAAAGTAGTCGATGAAAGGGAGGACAAGGGATTTTGGCACTACCAGCTGGTATTTGGCACCACCAGCGTACGGTATAACTCTGTATAACACCCCCTGCTGAATATCCCATCTTATCCGATCAATTTGTTCATTCTTCACTTCTACTTTACCCATCAACTCCTTTACCTGCTCGTCTTGGTCTTGAGCTTCTGCTATCTCAGCCAGAGAGGATGGCAACTCAAAGTTCCATGAGAAGGTTCTCTTTGCTACACAGGCAGCCACAATTGCTTGATCTTGGATTGACCTAGATAGGGCATCAGGTACCACGTTCATTCTACCTTTCCTATACTGAACTTGGAATTGGAATCGTTGTAGCCTCAGGGTCCATCTGGTGAGTCTGGATGTGGTCTTTGGAGCGTTAAAGGCCCACGTCAATGCTGCATGATCCGTGTAAACTACAAAGGGTACCCCCTCCAGGTAGTGGTGCCATTTTTCTACTGCCCAAACAACAGCTAGGCACTCTTTCTCCGAGGTTGAATAATTTAGTTCGGCTCCCCTTAGACTTCTCGAAGCATAAGCGATAACAAATTCTTCATTATCAATCTTTTGCGTGAGTACTGCTCCAAGTCCGATGGCACTGGCATCAGTTTGTACTTGAAATGAATGAAGAAAATTTGGTTGGGCCAGCACAGGGGCTTGTTGTAGGGCTACTTTCAGACTCTCCACACTCTGCTGACATTCTTTGGTCCAAGCCCAGGAAACATTTTTTCGCTGCAAATGATACAAGGGGGCAGCAAGCTCAGCAAAATGAGAAATGAACTTGTGGTACCATCCTATCAGGCCTACAAACCTCTGCAAGGAAAGAAGATCATGAGGTATGGGATAGTTGGAAATAGCAGCTGTCTTTTCCGGATCCACTTCCACCCCTTTTCCTGAGACTACATGGCCCAAGAATTTTAGCTCAGTCTTGAGAAAATGGCATTTCTTCAAATTCAAGGTCAAATTGTCCCTTTGAAGTCTACAAAGGACCGCTTCAAGATCCTGAAGATGCTGCTGTTCAGACGGAGAGTATACAATAATATCATCGATGTATACAAAACAGATGCTGCCTCTCAACCCCTCCAATACCCTCTCCATGAGACGCTGGAAAGAAGCTCCTGCATTTTTCAGACCGAACGGCATTGTCAAAAAATGATATAGGCCAAAGGGGGTGACAAAAGCAGTTTTTTTCCTGGCTACTCTTCTCCATCTCCACCTGCCAGTACCCTGATTTCAAATCCAGCGTGCTGAAATATTTTGCTCCATGCATGGATTCTAGAATATCATGGATGAGGGGCATTGGATAAGCATCTTGAGGCGTTTTAGCATTTAAACGCCTATAATCAACACAGAACCGTAGGCTTTGATCAGGTTTAGGCACCAGTACCACTGGGGATGCCCAAGGAGATTGTGAACGCTCAATAATGCCATCTTGGAGCATCCTTTCAATCTCTTCCCGAATTATACCCTTCTTTAGAGGTGAGACTCGATAGGCTTTGCACCTAATTGGGAGGTCATCTGTGGTTATGATCTGGTGGCTGGTTAGGTTTGTCTTCCCCAGCTTGTTGGAACAGACAGAAGGCCATGCATGCAACAGCTGTTGTATTACCTGAGGATAGCTCTATATCAGATCATCCTTCAATGAAGATTCCACCACCGTTACTGACTCAGGTACTCCAGCCTCTAATGGCAGTGCCATAAATACATTGATAACCTGTTCCTCCTGCTGGCTCCATAATTCTTCCCCAAGGGGCTGGCAGAGAAAAGGAAACACAGTCATCCGTCCATTGATACACAGTTCATAACTATGTTCTCCCACATGTAAACATACTCCCGTTTGACTTAAAAAATCCAGGCCTAATATAAGGGGAAAAGCAAGCTGTTGGTCTGCCATCACATAAATGTCAACTGTCCACATCATTCCATGCCACTCGTAGGTCACATGGACTCTGCCTTCTGAGGTTTGGGCCTTCCCATCCGCTAACATGAAAGTCCTGTTGAAATGTTTCCTCAGTTGCTCACCTGGCTTAGCCAACACTTCCCACAGCTGTCTCTGCATTAAAGTGAATGTGGAACCAGTGTCTAGGATAGCTTCCACTAGCTTGCCCCGAATTCCCAAAACCGCTCGCAGCAACGGAGGGGTGGTAGCCTGCACTAAAGTTAGATGTTGAGTTGGTCCAGACAGGGGTTTGGAGACATTGACATGACGGGCTGTTGGATTCTTTTTCCCTTTTTCATTAGCTTTTATCTGATTTATTTTGGCCCAATAGTCTCTTTTGGAATTGAGGTCTCTTTCCACCAATGACCCAACCTTGACCAATTGCTCCACTGTATGCACAGCACCCCTTAAGCTTCCTGCCAGAGAAGGGTTACAGTTATTTAGGATTCTTCTCACCACTTCTTCCTCAGGAAGATCAGTCTTCCACTTTAAGCATAATGCCCTGTAGTCATAAGCAAAATCTCTGATGCATTGATCGGGACCCTGGATCATAGCTTTAAGTTGTTCCTCTACCTCTGTGAGATAGTCAGTGGGAAGGAATGCTCCCAAAAAGGCTCCTTTAAACTCGTCCCAGTTATGGATCTTATTTCTTTCTGCCAGCCACCAACTCCTGGCAGGTCCAGAGAGAACAGCATTTAGGGTGGCTACAAGTTCGATGTCTGACAAGTGTCGGAGTGTCAAAAAATTTTCACATCGCTCCACTACATCACTGGTTTCTCTGGTTTCTCCAAAACTAGGGAATTCTAAATGAATTGGGGGTTTGGGATAGGAAGCAGTTGGTATAGTTGAATGCATTCTCTCACTGTTTGAAGTGGCAGCCCCAAAGGAAAAACGGGTCATTGGAGTGCTGGTTTTCCTAATACGGTCAACTTCCTTTCGCCACTTTTCATCCCTTCTTTGAAGACAGTCTATAACTCCATTTTCTAGCTTAGCCAAAGATCTTTGCATGAAATTTTCAATGTCATCGAACCGTTGATTCACCACATCTCTGAACACAGCTTCACGGTTCACGGCACTCTCACAGGATGTTCGAAGACCATCTTTCAAGGTTTCCATTTCAGCACGTAATTCTTGGACTGATTGAGAGAGGTCTGATATTACTAAATCTGTTCCTCCAATCTCATTTCTTAACGGATTTACAACAGGCTGAGCCTCATCATCACTCTCTTCAGCTTGGCTGTCAATATACATTTCCCCCAACAGTGAGCTTATCTCTATTACAGATCCTGGATTCCTGTATACATTTCCAGGTGGAGCAGGATTGAAAGGAAGGGACTCTGCTACACCCACATCATCTACTGGAATTAACTCTGCCTCTGAATTAGAATTACCAGTTTCCATTGTAAGTATAAAACACTGTTTGACCAAAATGGGAAATAACAAATCAGGTAACACAGTTAAATCAATTCATTTCATTACCACCATACACATGAGTGTTCCCCGTACGGGCCACCATCTGTAACAAACTTGGCTTACAACTTAAGTAAACCAGTAGTCACTTAAGAGTTCAGGGCACACACAAGGCATGAATGAATAAAGGGAAAAACTGTATCAATGCTTGAAATCAGACAAAGAAAGGCATAAACAGATTACCCAACAAAGTATATTGATAACACAGCAATCAAATCAAGAAAAACAACACTTATCCCAAAGTCCTTGATCAAATAGTCCATGTGTGGAGTATTGTCCGGGTTTATGAATCCTTAGTCCTTGCGCCCCAGAAATGAACCACAAATATCCAGCAAAACGATAATAATCCTCCAAATGTGATGCACAGGCAAAAATACCAAAAACAACCCAAGTCTTCTTTTTAGCCTCGATGGGTCATCAATCCATAAATGTCCCCCAAGGAGAAGGCTAAAAAAGCACCCATATCTTTGGTTCAAAACAGGTATCTCCTTTCTCTCCCCAAATGGCTTCCTCTTATAAGGTGCCCTCCTATCAAAATAAAAGTCCATTTTGCCAACTACAGGATGATTCTACACCAAACATAAAGGTCCCACATACAAAAGACAAAACTTCAACTAGGGCCTGAAATCACTTAAATCATACCTTTAGTTATTTTACAATGCTTTATCCACCTTCACATTTGTAAAACAAAGTATTACTAAAATATTGTATTTTTCTTAGCCCTAATATAGAAGTGTCACAACACGAGGAAGGATCAGACACCGCACATGGAAACGTCCAACAATGCTCTGACAAACAAAAGACCATGAGTTTAAATAGATACCGCTGATCAGAAACAGCTGGTGCTGATAAATCAGCGGCTGATCAGCGGCTCCGCCGACACACACCCAAACACACACACACACACACACACACACACACACACACAAACACAGCGTGAGAAAGAGTCAGCGAATTCATGAACCTTGACACTAATACTCTAATGAGAGTTTGTTGACATGTAGTTGCAAAGTTACTTATAGTTAGTAGAATGTCTAAAGTGGACTATCGAAATAAAGTGGAACCAAATATGCTTTCTTTTATTCTTCTGTAATTGTTACTCTAATATCACGAGAGTTTTATATTATCACGACAGGTAGAGATCCATCCATGTTTCATATACTGTAGATCCGGGTTGCTAAAGACCCAATTATGTAATAATGATTGGTGAAACATTCATGCATTTAAGGGTTAAAGAATATCTCTGCTGAACAAACATCTTAAACCTGCCTAAGCTTGCTATAGTCTTAGCTGATGTACCAGCCTTGTTGAGCTGCTGCTGACAACAGCTAAGACCAGCAAACCAGTTTGCATGGCTTGTCTCCACCATGGAGTATAAGAAAAATAAAAAAAAGTTACTTGCAACTTTTTATCTTGTAATGGGTTATCTGGGTTTGTGTCTGTTTTGGGGGGTTATCATGTGTTTTAGGGTATGTCTACACACCAACAATAGGCTTAAAGCGGAGAAGTTTTTCCTTTGAGTTTTCCGTGTACAGACGACACCGTTGTCAAAATGATCCCTATTCACATGGATCCGCGAAAACGACTAAAAACGCTGTATTCTGCTACCAGGCCATTAGATGGAGATTAAAAACTATAGATTGAACACGTAATATGCATGTGCATGATGTCATCATCTTCAGAGATTCACATTTTTGTTGTTTAAACGGAGACTGTTTTCAAAAACTGGCACTTTGAAACCCGTTTTCAAAGGTTTGCGGTTTCAGACATCCAATGAACGGCCAAAGTGCATAAAAAGCTTTATGTTTTCTAGTTGAAAACAGTGTAGTGTAAACAGCCCCTTAGTACAGTTTCCTTGGTTTTAATCTATTTCTATGGTTTTTCATTGTTTGATTGATTATGCACATGTGTCTCGTTTCCTTGATTAGTGTATTTAAATTCTGTGTTTTGTTCAGGTCTTTGTCTGATCCCATCACATGTAACCAGTTGTTCAATTTGTCACAGGTCGGGGGGGGGCAAGCCAGACTGCACCCACCCCTCAAACCCAGGACCACCTCGAGGAGCGTACCAGAGACCAGGCAGACACGAAGAATTTCTAAAAGTAACAATCTTTATTGAATAAAAGCAAGAATTAAAAAAGTCTTAATGCGGGCTTCGTTTCTCTTTCCAGGGAGGAGGCCGAGGAGTTCACTGCGAGGGCCCGGGTGACTGGCTGCCACAGAGGAGGAAGGAATCAAACGCCCGTCCGGCGTGCAGGTAAGTACCGGGGTAAGTAGACCCTTTTCGGCGTAATACAGGCGGGCGGCGACCCGTGCAAACCAGGGCCGGGGCCACGGGTCAGGAGGGGACTCTTTCCACAGGACAGGTGGGTAGCAGGTAAGTTTTTCCCAAGCGTCACTATTCGGTAGATGACCGGCACAGGGGGCGATGGAGTCCAGGAGGGGGACTCGCTGCCGGCCAGGTAGGTAGTCGGGTAGGCAGATCCTCTCCGTGTAGGGTGCTCTCCCCCGTAACGTCACTGAGCAGCAGATGTGAGAAGTTTCTAGGTTCAATTTTGTTTCAGTAAAGTAAGGACTGGGTTACTCCACACAGGCACTAGGGCTGGAATGTGTCTCTCCTCCGACCGGGCAGCACACAAAGGCGGTGGCAGGAGAATGGCTGGGCTGGGTGGTTCCCACGGCAACACTGAGGCTGGGGTGTGTTCCTCCTCCAAACAGACGGTACACAGGAAGACGGCGGCAGAAGAACGTTCTATTTAAATAGACAAGACAAGTTAAGCTGGACAATGGCTGGGCTAGGTTACTCCACACAAGCACTAAGGCTGGGATGGGTCTCTCCTCCGACCAGGCAGCACACACAGAAGCGGTGGCAGGAGAATGGCTGGGCTGGGTGGTTCCCACGGCAACACTGAGGCTGGTGTGTGTTGCTCCTCCAAACAGGCAGCACCCACGAAGACGGCGGCAGAAGAACGTTCTATTTAAATAGACAAGACAAGTTAAGCAGGACAATGGCTGGGCTAGGTTACTCCACACAAGCACTAAGGCTGGGATGTGTCTCTCCTCCGACCAGGCAGCACACACAGAGGCAGTGGCAGGAGAATCTTAAATAAACGGAACGTTTAATACAAGAGCGAACATGATCCTTTCATATAATGGAGACTCAGGCTTACGGCTTGGCTGGGTGGTTCCCACGACAACACTAAGGTGGGGGTGTGTTTCTCCTCCAAACAGGCAGTACACACGAAGACAGCGGCAGAAGAACGTTCTATTTAAATACACAAGACAAGTTAAACAGGACAATCACTCTTCTCTCATATCACTGGACCTGGTGGCCGAAATGGAACATGCACATTCAACCTGAGGGCTTTGCTCCGCAACACTGGGCGAGGACGTGGACTGGAGAATACTAGCGGTTAAATAAACGTGTACATCCACACACTGCAACTTCACTTCAAGTCCAATACTGTGTGACACTTCAATTCGGGCACCGCAATCCACTCTCAAACCGTCGTGCAATAAGGCCAGCACTCACCCACTGTTCAATCCCTCCACTGTTGCGCTGAATCAATACTCAGAAGCTGAAGAGATGCAGAGGACTTCACACCACATGGAACACAGCGTCTTCACCACTCTTTCACGCTCAGCAGAAGATATCAAGGTTTCACAGATGAATCAGTTCACACTCTTGGTGGAATTTATATTTGTAGTCATTACACTTCACAATTCCTTATTCAGTTCAATACACAGCATGCATTCACACGGATCCAGTGTTTCATTACTTATCTTTCTCTCTCGAGTGATGACATTATCCAATTTTGACTCAATCTCCACAGTACATTCACTTCACATCCCATTCACGTTCCAGCTTGTACTCACACAACCACCGTTGCACCCCTTTCCAGTCAGATCCTCACAGCCGCTCCAAAAATCCCAGCAAATCCAAGCCACTGCCAAAAGAATCGATTTCTCCCGGGGAAATACCACCCCCGAATGCGTTTTCCTTTTCCTTTTAACTGCTTCTCTAAGCCGTGTTTCCCAATCACAAATCCCCACACCAAACGCCCGCACCTGGTACCGCTTAGCTAATCAGCTGCCACTGTCATGGCAACTGACAACAACGAACCCGCACGGTGTGTCAGTGAAATCATCCCGGGGGGAAACACACTCCCAGCGGAAATTGGTTCCGCTGGATTTGTCACCTTGTGACAAATTCATATTTTTGATAGTTGCCTGAGTGCTTTGTTTTTTGTGTGTTTATGTTTAATACAATGACTGTCTACAATTAGATCCAGCACTTTTGTTTAATTTCGTTTTCAACAGTGACAAATCTCACAATTCTGACTTTTTTTCTTAAAATTGCGAGCTTATAACTAGCAACTTCAGTTATAAAGTCACAACATTTGCCAAAATAAATCTATGCCTTTTCTACTGACCAGTTTGTTGATGTAAAACAACGTACATATGTTTGTAGAACATAAAATACACTCAGCAAAAACCCCAGTGTTAATTTAACTCTCCTCAAGAGTCTATTTGAGTCCACACCAAATTAACTCTGAAGCAGTGTTAAAGTTAATTAGATAATTAAGTGATTAATTGAGTAATGATTGACCATTAGTGAAGACACTTGATTTTAACAAGCAGAATCACTGAAGGAAAGAGTCACAATTGTGGGTCACCATTATGCTTTAGTTGGGTTCTTGACCATTGACTTTATAACACTAGATTTTTTCTGGCTGCTATAACCAACTTATAGCAGCACAGACTAGCCCAGAGAAAATGTGTTCAGGTGTTGTTGGTTATGAATTGCCATAGTCATCATGTTGTGTTCTGAATCACTAAACTCATTTATAGCCTCATCTCTGAGTTAGGTTTTCCTTATTGATTACAGCAGATCTGGTAATTTTTAAAGAAAAAGGAGTTTTTATTATCCCTCAAGAGCCCAACTAAAACAAACACTGATCACCATAATAGTGTCCTAAACGTTTTTTTTTGCTGTGTATGTAAACATACACATACATGTATGTAAACATACACATTGCACGTGCGCTAGATACTTTTAATCTGATTGAGAAAAAAGTCAGATTCAGGCATTTACGTAATCGTTAATACGATTTCAAGTTTCAGGTCAATCTACACAGATCGAAATTCATTCAAATCAAGCTCAGTGGAATTGATTGAGGTGTTTATGAGCGGTAGCCACTTTGATTTTATGTTATCCTATACAAACACACATGTTGGGTTTTTTATACTCTACAAACTGTATATTCTATCCCATAACCCTATCCCTACCTCTAAATCTACCAATCACAGAAAACTTTCTGCATCTTTACATTTTCTGGTCAAAAATTACTGGTATTCATTTTATTAGTATTAGTAATCTCTGTGGGCATGTGAATCAACACATACTTGCTGCATTGGAGACGTGATAGACGGTCACTGCTGACATATGATTGACTGTCATGCTCTACCTGCTCCATGCTTTTCCTCAATATGTCTGCAGCCCTGTGTAATATTTGGATTTCGGAAAGACTCTGACTTGTCTGTGGAAGTGTCGTCTCACAGTCTACTGTTATTTCTGTGAGTTTAACAGCTTCCCTCAGTGCACAACCTATGGTCAAACTATCTGAGCAAATCAGATCTGACTCTCCTGGACGTGGAACAAATACAAGCATGTCTTTGTAATCCTGTATCAGCTTTTCCTTTAGTTTCCAGAATCTATATTTCTTGTGTTGAACTATCCTTCTTCCTCAGCAATGGTCTTTAGTATGTTGCCATAGCTATCAGTCAAAGAGTTGAGAGTCCTCACTTTCATATATTTGGACAATACTGTTTTATCAATGTCTTCAGTGAGCTTAATAAAGGCTTTGTCATAGACATTGGTCTGCTTTTCTGATTATTTTCTTCGTCTGGCAGGTGCTATATTTCGTTCAGAGATATGTTTTATGGTATTTGGCATCATATGCAAAGAGATCTGGGCATGAAAGAATTTGAAGATGTACATCTTCATCAAGCCTTTCAGAAGCTGCCCGGACCTTGTCTCTGGTACTTGCGCCTGTACCAGTCAAAATGGCTGTCAGAGGTTCTGGTCTAGAGCTGGCCTTCCCACAAATGAAACAATCTCTCCGTATTTTAAATGACTTTGTATTAGCCCTACTCAGCCTTCTTGGTGCAGATGTGCTCTCACTCTCAACATTTGCAACTTGCTGCTGCTCACTGATTTTTGTCTTACTGCAGTAGTTTGCTCTACATGATACATGATATGAAACTTTGATTTTGGAGGAAAGTATGTCATCTGTATATGGAGCCAGAGTTTTAAGGACATCCTCTCTCTGCTGAGCAAGGTTAAGTAATGCTTTGGAGGCCTTCTACTGTGGGGTTTTGGACATAGGGATCTTTTTTCTTGCCCTTTTCAAAATGTTTCCCACAAATTATACAAATCTTTGGATCCAATGTCTTAAAGAGGTTCTTATAATTAAAAAAAAAAAACTAGTGAACAAAGGAAAAATTATATACATTTCAGAATTTTCATTGAAATGCAAATCAAGTTGAATTGCAATATTAGTCAGAGGGCTAAGTAATTTCTTAGCTAGGCTAAGTAGTTTCTACAACTAGCTATTTAGCTACTTGTATTAGGCTAGGTCAGCTTTTTCATTTGACATAATATTTGTAATGATTTACCTGTCTGCTTAGGAAGATATCAATAAAGACAATCAAGTAGCTTGCTACAGCTGGATCCAACCATTAGCCTAACAGTAGTCAACTCACTAGACCACAATACGCTTATCAAATGAAACATTTCTAATATCTTATTCTTATCTAATCAAAGATCACACCAATGGGGTGAAGTAAGCAGTGTAGGCTCTACTGCCCACTGCTGGTCTGGACAGGCAAAAGCTAACAATATTATTTTCCATTATTCAGTAATGACTTGACCAAAACAAAATTCAATTGGATAAACATATTTTAATAAAGGTGTTCCATTCCAATGTTAACCTGATTCAATTGGATCTGTGTTTCATATGAATTGTATAGTATACTGTGCCTTATAAAATGTATCATTATTAAATGTATCATAAATATAGATCAGCACTTACCTAATGTAACTTACTTTGCAGTAACAATGAATTTATCAACATTCTTCTCATCACTGATAATGTGATTTGGACTTGAGCCTATTTTTTTAGTGTTCCGTTTTCTATCTTATATTTGGATTTCTCAACATTCTTCTCACCACTGATAATGGGCTTTGGACTAAATTATCAATTTTCTTTCATTTTAGACACCCCATACATTGAGTGACAGAACACCCTGATTTGTCATGCTATATTTACATATTTGCTATTGCTGGATTCAGCACAACCCCACCTTTCCAACAAGTGATAATATGTGTTTCTATGATAATACCTGGCAAAACAACCATAAAGTAAATGAAAACATTCTGCATCATATTCAATTTGTGCATGTCCGCTTATTTTAGGTATGTGTTTATATGTCTATATTTATTCCATACATCAAGATATTCACATCCAGTCTTTTCTAGTAGTTAAGTTAAAGCAACGTCCTGACTAAAAACATGTCAAGTTTCAAAGTTCTCTGAGCTTGCGTGATTGATCTGCACTAGTTTATATGCCTTAACTCCCATACGGACAGGCTATATGTTAGTCCTTTTTTGGTTTTGGGGTGTATAACAATATCTGTTAATTTAATAATCTTAGCAGTAAAATATTGTGAGCCAATAATCCATTTCATACATGGGAGACCTTAGAGATGAGGAAAAACATTGTTGGGTTTAGTTCTACCTCCGGTAGGGGTATCTCAAAGATTCGGGGGCATTGTCACTAGCCTATACAGTATAAAAGTCTGTATAGTGCACACCATGTATCAGAAGGTCAAGGCACCCATAGGGATGAAAGGAAAGACAACCAGTGAACTTTATAAGGATTTGATGAAACATTTGCATTGTTGTGTTGTGAAGCTAAATGACTGGCCTTTGACAGGTGATTAATTACAGAGCCATTGTTTGGTGAGGAGCGCTGACATTTGGCTCCGGTTATGGAACACTGGTCGGTGACGGTGTGTGTGAAGCTCATGGAGTGTCTTCAAAAATAATTAGATTGAATAGAATGGAAAGCACCGGGCCTGGGGCTCTGCTAATGTCTATAATAGAAAATGTGTCCATCTGTGCAATTTAAGCAAATGTTGTGGAGCATTTATTTGTTGTATGATTCGCCTTCTTCAGCACTGACAAACATAATTCGTCACTGTATAGTCTCATTTTACAACATAAAGCAGTCAGTCACTGCCAAATCATCTGCTATAATGCATTGAAATATTTGTCTTTGTGTAAAAATTTAAGAAAGTTGTTTAGAGCCAGATGGTGTAGATACAGCTTTGAAGGACAAACCTCGATTCCTTGACATAAACAATCTTGCAGTGATCTTTAATAATGTGCACTACAAAATGTCCAGATCTTAGGATATTTCTAAGAGTTCAAGCCATTAATATGTGTATGTCATACTGCTGCAGTGGGTGGCAGAAGTCAAATGTATGCCTTTCCCATTATCAGGAAGTGCTGCCCTTGTCCTTTTTATGCAGATGAAAGACAGTGATGTGCATCGAGGCAGGTTGACAGCCCCTCACAAACACTAACCCGCATGACAGTGCTGATTGTGGAGCTGTAAGGGGCAGTGGAGTGTGTGATGGAGTCATCTGCTGTCTGTCTCTCAGCCTGCATACTGATGGCCACAAATTATAAAGTCTACTGCTGGAAGATTCCTTCGTTTCTTTTCTTTTCCTCCATTGTCCACCTCAGTGATGTTTTCCCCTCTTCTCTTTTGAAGACTAGAAGCACTGAAGCACTAGAATAAGATGGGTTCTCCTTAAGAAGGAAGGAAATAAAACAAAAATGTCTATTTAGTTTTTTTTAAAGCATACAGAACATTCTGCAATAAAAGAAAGAAAACATATTTGAACCCTATTATCCTCATAACCTCCCCCCTTCCCTCACCCAACTCATTGCACGATTACAGTACTTAGACAGATACTTAAATAAAATGTGATAAATGGGATTTAAACTTCTGTTAATTCTCAATAAGAAATTTAGTAGATGTATGACCAAAATAAAGTCAAACTGGTTAGTAATAAGTGTAATAATGTGTAATGGCTGGAAGTCAGTTGTAGTTGTTCTGTCTCTCTTTGTTTCTCTTTCCTTCAGTGATTCTGCTTATTCACATCAGGTTTCACTACTAATGGTCATTCATCACTTAATTAATCACAATTATCTCTTTAACTTTAACACTGCTTCAGTGTTATTGTAAGACCCTGTAGTGTGGACACATATATAGGAAATAGTGTAAACGACATTCCTTTTACTTTTGTCTTTATCCACCTTTTTGACTTTTCCAATAGTCCTGCTGCGTCCATCCATCCGTATTTCAATTCCTAAAAAGGGTTTCGGGGAGAAATTAGCAACATGGTGAGTTAAACTGTTTTGAATGGAGTACAGTGCATCCCACAAGGGGTTAACAGTATTTACTGATTTAGAATATTAACCACTGATACTATTAATACTGCGGAATGCAGCGCTGCTTCCTACACCAACCTAGAAACAATTACAGTATACACACCGTCCTCAAAAATAACTGGTCATGAATTTGAAATACAGTTTAGACAAGTTTAGTTTTGTGGAGTGACTCACAAAATCTAATTTGGAACTCTATTCCTTAAAACGTTGCTCATCAGGACCCCACCGGGAAGTAAATAAGATTTTCTAGCATATGAGTTTGTGGGAGAGTTTTACCTCCTACTATTAATTAAGTTTATAATGTTCATGCGGAACTACTGGTGTTCATTAATTCAGTCCCGCAGTAGGACTCCTCCGTAATAAAATAGATTACAGTTATAAAGTAAGTTAAAGCTTTATTTATTTGTGTGGATGTTAGCACATGGGACTCATGGCCTGCTTAAATGCACAGCTCAACCAACCAATGGTGGTTTTCTTGTCTTATCTGTTCTAGTCCAAACCCCTTCTTAAAACAGCAAATCAGACCAGCCTAAACCACTTGGTCCAGGGAGGCTAACTAGTCTATGGTGTAAGCTTGTGTACAGACATTTTGACCAGTTACGTCATCTTTGCACCATACATT
The DNA here is from genome assembly GCA_026230005.1 of Gila orcuttii. Taxonomy (NCBI): domain Eukaryota; kingdom Metazoa; phylum Chordata; class Actinopteri; order Cypriniformes; family Leuciscidae; genus Gila; species Gila orcuttii. Next base: position 13,951,115 of record JAPDVR010000003.1, read on the forward strand.
TGATCCAAATGTGTATATTTTAACCAAAATCTTAGATTCTAAGTAAAATGTTAGTGTGTCAGCTACTTATTTAGAAAGTGCAATAACTCCCCATCATAACAAAGATCAAAACTCAATTATGATTGGCCAAGCGGCATTTCGAGAGTACTGATTAGAATGTCAGTACTAGGACATTTCACCTAGTTCACAATACTCCCGAATATTATGTGAACAGTGCTTCATTTTTTGAGTTCTCATCAGAAAAGGAAATTGCTTGTTTTGTGCCTATTGCCTTATTTCCCCTAAAACATTATAAATAAATATTTTTCTTCATGTGCCACCACAAGGTGGACATAGACATCATAGATTTTTTTGAGACAAAGGAAACATGTCACAAAACTTACTTTCCCCCTGACGGTGCCTAAAATCTCTGGGATAATTTGAACACTCAATAAATTTACTACTGCCAACCAGTTAACCAACTCAAACAGAGGCCGACTGTTCTAAACAAGAATTTGTGAAATGGAGTGAAATGTGAAATGAAGCGAAGCTGTGACTGGGGCTTTAGGCCGGTAGTCCCAGGCTTTCTGAAAACGGAAAAGGCCTGTCAACGCTGCTCCTTTGCATAAGTGTATGCATACTGCACAGACTTGCTGAGTTATAGTGTTGCTACATTACTGGAGGCCACTTTTCTTTTTCCCTGAGCTGTCAGGAGTCATGATAGCCAGATGAGATGCTGAGAAGATGTGACAGAGGTTGTCTGCTCTAATAGATTTTACCCCATGAGAGCAGCTTCATTTAAATCAAACTCTGTGTTAATGTGTTAATGAATCTGCCGGTAGAGCTCCAGGGGGAGAGGGTAATGTGGACGGGTAAAGTTTTCATCAGGCTAATCGCTAACAGGGGCAGGAGACACAGCCTCAGTGTCTGCAGTGGTCAGCACAGGATGTGTTATTGAGCCTTATTTTATATATATATATATATATATATATATATATATATATATATATATATATATATAAGCAATCAGTAGAGGAGACTATCCAAATTTTAACCTAGGCTCATTGGAAAAAACGTGCCTCTACCTACATTTTTGCAAAACTCCCAAAAAACGAACCTACATACAATTCAACGCAGTTTCAGGCTGAAATGAACACTAGTGGCAGTAAAAGACAAACAACATTCATTCCTTTTCACACAAACACACAATAAATAAGGACTTATTTTCGTGCAATTGTTTGCATAATTCTATGTTATTACCTCAACACATTTATGTGTGGATTTTCTGACATAGTAAACTTGCTCAGTACCTCACCTGGTACAGCAATTCACTTGTAAGTCCCGTGAAACACGATTCATAATAAAAGAGCTCAAAGACTTGTAGGAACAAGCTAAAATGGCATGGTTGCATTTGTATCTCACGTTCGCTTTTCTTTACACTATCTGTTATGTCTGTTAAGAAAAAAACCCAGAGACGGATGATGGATGCTACGACAGAGACGGAAGGCACTCCTGCCACAAAACCAAAACCCTCATGTAAATACCGCGATCAATGGGACAGCGAAATGCCAGTGCGCCGACGCACTGACTGTTTAAATAGTTCAAAGTTACTATCAGATTTAATGTTATTACCTTGACAAACTATACATCATTAAAAAGATATAACACTCAAGTTTCAGTATTTGACCACTATTGTATTCTCAGAAACTTATAGTGACAGTTATGTCTTAATTTGTGTCAGGAGTTTATGTGATCAAAAAATGAGTCGATACCTTTAATATAAATTATGAGTGTTAGCCGCTCTCATTCAGAAAAAAATCCTATAGGTCGTCATGACAGTGCTTGACAAAACAACGTCCCTCAGGGCTTTTAGCTCAAAAATGTGCAGATTCGGAGAAATATTGATAGATTCTCATAGGTTTACATCCAATTTATATAGACAGGAATAATATTTATTGAATGTACCCAAATGGTTCCGATGTAATCATTATGAGCGCTGAATACTCTGATGTACTGTTTTTTAAATCCATACTGGCAGCCTGAGGGCGCCCTGTACACATGCAGTCCATATATGTAACACATGAAGAAGACCCATATCATGTGACATTCAGGAAGTTCCTCAATACTAAATACAGTTTTAGACTTGTCATCTTCAGATATAACAGAGTCAGACATGTGGCTTTAGCTGCAGTGCATTCATAGATTGATACAATGCCAACTTCAATTTTATTTTATTTTCAAGATGTTTCATAAAAAATACATTTCTAATAACTTTACAAAACTTTGTAGCTATTAATAACTATTTTTTCATTATGACAATAATTAATTCTACATTTACAATAAACTGCCAGGTGTCAGCTTTCAAATGAGATCATACTTGTGCTTTTAGTGCAATGGGTTTATGAACTGTTTCAGTTTGGGTATGCCATTTCTGGGGATTTTTCAAAAGTGGGGTTGCAGCTTAACAGGTTAAGGAATGCAAAGTCTGCAACAAATTTGAACAATAACTCACTAAAAGAGTAAAGAAAGGTTATGTGACATGTAAAGAAAAACTGTAAAAGAAAAGCAATATGAAATGAAAAGAATGTGTGGAATCAAAATAAAATGTAAATGTAGAGACAAGCAATGTTAAATGAACTATAGCACTTGTCTTAAAATGTAAGGGATAACGTTACTGGAGCTTGGTTGGGTTGGTGGGACTGCTCGCGGTGGGCGCCGGAAAATTTCCCTTATTTTCAAATCCAAAACTTGACAGGTATGGCCCAGACTAAAGATTTTTGGGTAATGCTTTATTTTGATGGTCCCTTTTGAACATTCTGTTTACTATAAGTAACTTTGCAACTACATGTCAACTGCCAGTTGTTAGAGTATTAGTAGACTGTCTGCTTTATATCTGCTAACACTTTATTGAGATTGTCCCCGAACAGATATTATACTGACTATAAGTAACTTTGCAACTATGTCAACTTATTCTAACCCTAACCCTACCAGTCTACTAATAGGCCTACTCTACTAACACTCTAATGAGAGTAAGTAGACATGTACTGTAGGTGCAACTTTACTTATAGTCAACAGAATGTGTTAAAGGGACCATCAAAATAAAGTGAAACCATGTTTTGTAGTCGACTAGTAGTCGTTCATTTTAACAATTGGTAGACTAATCGCAAATTTATATTGAATTATATTAATATATGCATTGGCTTGTGATCAAGCGCACGCATAAAGCTTGCCACAAATCACTGGTAAAAGTTTATTACTTATTATGAAGGTGTCTGAAAAAAGCAAGGAGACATTTTAATTGATCATTAATAAACTACTGAGTCAGTATCATAAATGAAGTTGACAAAGCTGACTGATAGAGAGAAATTCACCTTTTACACGGATTACATAATCAGAGAGTATTTGTTATCTTATTTGTTTCGAATTGATTCGTTTAAGAGTAGTGATTTCAAGCTTTCTATATATATGTTTCTCATGTCTGTGAAGCAATTAGCCTATGCGGTGTTTCAGTTCATTTATGTGACGCCCTGCTGTTCAGGGAGACCTAGATGGCAGAAAGCGCATCCTGTTTGTTTTCTTTATTTTACAAAAGCACAACGTTTAGTTGTTATTGTGAGTGTACACAATTAAAAGTAGTAGTGCTTGGAATGATATATTACTCTTATCTGTATGACCACAAATTACGGAGAATTTTAAGTTGAAAAAATGCAAGTGATCGCGTTGGTGCCTCCATGACTTGCAGCAAACCGCACCAATTCTTAAGCTGCCTTCCACACTCCACATGAACACTTGGATATGCACCTAATAACAGCACACATTTATCTAGGTTAACATTAGAGTGAGTGGCCATGTAAAGTTGCTACTACTTGCAAGCTTCAAATGATAAGCCATATTTGAGGTCGATGGATGATAGGTGAACATTTGGATTCCCTTTCAAGGGAACTTGAGCTGCGTCGACACTGTGGGAACGCCCCTGCGTGATTGCGTCATGCAGCACCTATGAAATCAGTCCAATGGCATGATAGTCATAGACCAGGAAGCTATAAGGCACCCCTGAAAACAGGCTGCACTAGCTTCTGTGCCTTCAGCAAGTGCTCTGTGTGAATCTGTCCCTGTCTATTTATTGTTGTTTGTCCACAAGCATATATATATATATATATATATATATATATATATATATATATATATATATATATATATATATATATATATATATATATATATAATCTAGACAGGAGTATAGTGGTGAGCAAAAAGTTTTGGATCGTGTGTTCGTCCCAGCCCTCATTTCATTACGAGTGGGGACACACGTAATGAAATGAGTTGTTTGTTTGGAGTGGAGCATGCACTGTCAGCTCTAGTTAAAGGGGGGTTGACGGTGTTCATTCATAAATTCTCGACGTGTATATGCACTATCGATAGTTTTTAGCTCTGCTCCTGTTGGCTTTCTTCTTGAGGAAAAAAAAGTCAATAAAGATTCTTTGGCTCGGATCTCGCGTTTGCCAAGACAGCGCGTATATTACAGGTCTGCAATAAAGATTCTGTTACTCGATCTCGGATCTCGTGTGTGCTTAGGCAGCGTGTGGACAAGCACATGATAGCCCCTCAGGTCTGATAGGAAGTGTTTGAGAGCTCAAAACACCACCATCATTTCTAGACGATTTATGTGCGAAGTAGATGGTCCTGCCACAGACCTTGCGCCGAGCGACCACTCATGATCGCCCCCCAACCTGTGAAGGAAGCATCTGTCGTTAGCATTACGCGATGACAAGAAGCCCCCAACACTGGGCCTTGGGCAAGGAATCAAGGTTTCTTCCACATGACTAAGGCACGTAGGCATCGCCGCATGACCTTGAACATGCGAAAAAGATTTCCCCTCGGAGAAAACCCCTTGGTCAGTGACTGGCCTAGTTTTAACTAGGCCGAAGGGAAGAACCTGATATTGGTACACTTCGCCCCGAAAGCGAACCTCAGGGACTTCCTGTGATGAGAACGGATGGCTACAGGGAACGACCGAACTGACTGCTCTACGACCCTCCTCGGAGGATCGCTGGGAAATGCAGGCACCTCGGCGCCCTGAAGCGGTAATCCGGCAGGAGACAACTGAACAGACTGCTTTACGACCCTCCTCAGAGGATCGTTCGGAAACGCTGACACCGCGGTGCCCTGAAGCGGCGAACCGGCAGGGAACAACCCAACTGGCAGCGCTGCGACCCGCCAGAGGGTGTCGAGGAGACACGGATTCTCAAACCAGTGGTGCCTGCTGGTCTTTCAAAGAGGGGAAGCTGTATTAATGCATAAATAAACAAATTATCTAAAAAATATATATATTAAACTCAATGGAGGAAATGTGGGAATTAGGTTAAACTGAAACAAGGAATGTGGTGTATAATTTTGTGACATTTATGATGAAAATTGGTTAGCAATTTCGCCAAGCAAATACCAAGAAATAGGTTGCAGCAGTTTGAGTTTTGACTACACTTGCAAAATCCGTGATGGGACTGAGCTCGTATAGCTTCAGCGTCAGTGACTTTTTATAGTACAAAATCGCTGTCAATCAAAAGGAGATGCAGTCTTTCGACAGACCCTCCAATCATCACGCAGAAGCCCGAAGTCCAGGCCCGCCCACTCCACCATTCACCCTAGAGACGCTGAGCGTCCGTGGGCGGGACATAATCGCAGGATTTATTCAATGACCATCTACTTTCTAAGCACTGAAAAAAACTGTTCAAAGCAGCCCCATTGAAGTCAATGGACGCTCGGCTTCAACAGGGAAATGCACTGTGACTCTCCGGGAATGTATGAGAAGGAAATCGAGTCAGCCGACCTGCTATATGTAGCTGATTCTGAACTAACTCGTCTTCGAGATGAACTTGTTCTCACGCATTTTTAGTCAATAAAATGTTAACACAATAGTACATATTTGACCATTAATTTTTTAATATTATAGGAAGCCGAGCTTCCCTTTCAGTCTTAAAGAAATCCCCACTGTCTCAAACCCATCTCTCCCGGAGGGACTCCGGGCTTCTGCGTGATGATTGGAGGGTCTGTCGTAAGACTGCATCTCCTTTTGATTGACAGCGATTTTGTACTATAAAAAGTCACTGACGCTGAAGCTATACGAGCTCAGTCCCATCGCGGATTTAGCAAGTGTAGTCGAAACTCAAACTGCTGCAACCAATTTCTTGGTATTTGCTTGGCGAAATTGCTAACCAATTTTCATTATAAATGTCACAAAATTATACACCACATTCCTTGTTTCAGTTTAACCTAATTCCCACATTTCCTCCATTGAGTTTAATATATATATTTTTTAGATAATTTGTTTATTCATTCATTAATACAGCTTCCCCTCTTTGAAAGACCAGCAGCCACCACTGGTTTGAGAATCCGTGTCTCCTCGACACCCTCTGGCGGGTCGCAGCGCTGCCAGTTCGGTTGTTGCCTGCCTGTTCGCCGCTTCAGGGCACCGTGGTGTCAGCGTTTCCGAACGATCCTCTGAGGAGGGTCGTAAAGCACTCTGTTCAGTTGTCTCCTGCCGGATTACCGCTTCAGGGCGCCGAGGTGCCTGCATTTCCCAGCGATCCTACGAGGAGGGTCGTAGAGCAGTCAGTTCGGTCGTTCCCTGTAGCCATCCGTTCTCATCACAGGAAGTCCCTGAGGTTCGCTTTCGGGGCGAAGTGTACCAATATCAGGTTCTTCCCTTCGGCCTAGTTAAAACTAGGCCAGTCACTGACCAAGGGGTTTTCTCCGAGGGGAAATCTTTTTTGCATGTTCAAGGTCACGCGGCGATGCCTACGTGCCTTAGTCATGTGGAAGAAACCTTGATTCCTCGCCCAAGGCCCAGTGTTGGGGGCTTCTTGTCATCGCGTAATGCTAACGACAGATGCTTCCTTCACAGGTTGGGGGGCGATCATGAGTGGTCGCTCGGCGCAAGGTCTGTGGCAGGACCATCTACTTCGCACATAAATCGTCTAGAAATGATGGTGGTGTTTTGAGCTCTCAGACACTTCCTATCAGACCTGAGGGGCTATCATGTGCTTGTCCACACGAACAAGACATCGGTGGTCTCTTACATCAACCATCAGGGGAGTCTGAGGTCACGTAACACTACAAATTTTGGAAAATTTGAGTTCCTTCAGGAGGGCTTCTCCGCAGGTCTATTAACTAAAAGTGAACATGATGGCCTTAGCTGCTTACCACGTCCCTTTAAGTGGTGTATCCTTGGGGAGACACCCTCTAGTAATGTTTCCTTTGTGGCACTGTGAGGCGTCAGACCAAGATACTAGGAGTATGGCTGCTTCTAAAACATTATTGTCAGGAGTTTCCCTCCAATATGTTTGTGATGTGGCAGGAGGTTGCCTCGCCGCTCACATTAGTGAGGTTTTTGACCTTGACTTCAGCTCCACTCCAGGGGCGCAGGTGCTTTCGTCTTGGTGTGCACAGAATTTCACATGGACAGGCACTTGTTACTATGATGCCATAGTATAGTATAGTGGGTATAGTGTTCTCACAGCGTCTCGACACAGCTCGGGTTCCCTTGAAAGGGAACGTCTCAGGTTACGACTGTAACCCTGGTTCCCTGAAGAGGGAATGAGACACTGTGTCGCCCTGCCATACTCCCTGCATGCCTGTGATCAACTTGCTTCGGCTTTTCAGAAGCTAGCGCGGTCTGTTTTCAGGGGTGCTTTATAGCTTCCTGGTCTATGACGTCATATGACGTTCTGTCACACCATTGGAATGATTTCATAGGTGCTTCATGACGCAATCTTGCAGGGGCGTTCCCACAGCGTCTCGACACAGAGTCTCGTTCCCTCTTCAGGGAACCAGGGTTAAAGTCGTAGCCTGAGACGTTTCCTACCCGACATACTGTAATTTTCCTTCATTGCTAGTTTGTTTTCTTTTTTTTTTGTCTCTTTGTGTTTCTGACATTATTTTTCTAGACATTTGGATACAATAAATCAGCTTTACTTGATTTAATTTGGAAAAACTTGGAGAACTCATTAATTTAGCTGTGTGAAATTAAATAGCAACTAATTGTGTTGCACCTAATGTGAACAGGAGAATTATATTTGAGAGCTGTGGAGGAGGTGAAATAATGACTTACATATTCAACGGCACATCACACAAAGCTGTGAAAACAGTGACTAGACATTCTGCAAAATATCTTAATGTTTCACCGAAGTTAAGCAGGCGACAAAGTTAAGAAGTTTAATGCAGGTTTAGAACAATATGAGAGTAAAAACAATATAAACTCAAAGAGATTGAATATCTGTAGATCACAACACTCACAGAATTAAGCAGACCGTGTTGGTTTTTTTCAGCAGTTTTATTCAGAAGCCTTTAAGCTCTCAAGCATATTAATATGTCAAACTACAGCTATTGATTACAGTGGTAACGTCCTCCATTAATGCTCAAGAGCTCACAGTCAGCAGCAAATGTTTCCTTATCAGCATACACTGAGTCATGGTGCCTGTAGAGGTTGTGAGGGAATACGTCTTTGTAGAAGTGTGCTGAAGGATGAGGTAGAAATACAATTTTGAAGGTGGAAGTTACTCTGATGAATGTTTATTAAGAGTAAAATTTAAGGGAAGGAAGGGGGAAGGAGTCGTGTGGGTCCAGCGTGCCATAACAAATCTAGAGTTTGTGTATTTCAGCGCTGGCAGGATTTGGAAAGCATTCAATGATATGCTTCTTAGGTGCATACTCTCTGGTTTCAGTTTAAGTCTAGTAAGAAAAATAATTACAAATTAAAAAAAATAAAATAAATAATAATAAAAAAATCCTGCACTCAGGACATTTCTGGGCTGCAACCTTTGGACAGCAGGAGGGTCACTCCAATAAAACCGTGCAACGCAGGTGAGGGTGGGACTTTGTGTCAACCTTGGGAAGCTCTGCTAAGTTTTTGGGTCTCGACACAAAAACAGTTTGCTTCTTTTGCAATTCACTTGTTGACTTCCGATTGCTTTCTGTTTAGTTTTCAAGGTTTCCTTACTGTTTAGATATGCATTTTAGATTTGCTTAATCTCACTTCATCTTCATTCTCAGCCAGACTCTAGACCTAACAAAATAAAATATTATGGATCTTGCAGCAAAGTTTATCATCCTTGCCAATGAAGGGTTACCCATTTTAGAATATACTGCTAGTTTCTGTCATCTAGTGCTTATGTATGGATAGTGACATTTTTAAATCATTATACTGGGCTGGAGCAATTTGTTATAGCTTTTTAGGCTTACCGACTAAGAGTGAAGGAACATAAAGAGAAGCCGTTTTCCGGTGTCTGAGATGTTCGTACTCCCTGTTGATTTCATCAATCATGACCACTGCAAATCCAGGAATCACGTCCACCACAGATAAAGAGCCTGAACCCACCACAGACCGAGAGCCAGAGCTGATGCCCACCACATACCCTGTGACAGAGCCAAAGCCTGCAACAGAGCCAGAGCCTGCAATCTCGTCCATTCAGGAAACAAATCCTGTTTGTTTCCCCCCACCCAAAAAAAATGGGTGGTGATGGCGCAGTGGATAAGACACATGCCTTTGGTGTGAGAGACCCGGGTTCGAATCCACTGTAAGACACCAATGTGTCCCTGAGCAAGACACTTAACCCCTAGTTGCTCCAGAGGCGTGCGACCTCTGAAATATAGCAATTGTAAGTCGCTTTGGATAAAAGCGTCAGCTAAATGAATAAATGTAAATAAATGTAAAGCCTTACTTGCAGTCTGACCAGATGTGTGAACCAGTTTATACATCAGTGCCAGTGGGAGTTCTAGTGGAGCTGGAAGATGAATAAAGTGGTCACCCCCATCCTCAAGCATCAGAAGTCAGTATACCTCAATCTGGAGGGATCAATTTTCGGATGACTTCCAGTGCCCAAGCGCTTCCTCCTCTGCTGGTTTCGCCCAATTTTAATTGTCGCTGATGGTTCAGACCAGCCTTAAGTCTCCTTCGTCGTTGATAGTCCCACACAACCTCCCATTCCCTCCTATTCCAAGTAAGCCATCCAGTTCCGCGGAGTTAGCTTGTCCTGTTCAGCTCCTTGGATCCTCCTCCCCCATTGACTCTGCCTACTGATGGTGTTACGCCTTGAGCCTCCCGATCTTCAGCTCTGCCATGGTGTGATGATTCCCTGGCTCCGCCTCTGGTCTCCAAGCCCATAACTCCACCTCGGCCCATCGACCAGTTGGCTTCGCCTTGGATTCTCACTCCCTCGGCTCCAACTGGGACCATTGTCCTGCTCCACTGGCCACCACGTCCCTCTGCTTCCATCTTGGTCATCGCTCTACCACCGCCATTGACATCGGAACCTTTGGCTGCTCCTCTGCTCCTCCTTCCCTCACTCCTCTTTCACACCGGCTCCACCTCAGACATCTGGCACCCTGGCTCCACCTCAGCCGCTGATCACAATGGCTCTGCCTAGGCCTCCCGGTCCTTCGGTGTTGCCTGGTCTCTCGTTCCATCAGACTCCACCTGGGGCTCCACCCTCCACGCCATCACCTGTCGGTCAGGCTCAGGACTCGACTATGGTTCCTCCCTCCATCAGTTATGCCGTGGGTCACCATCCTCCTGCCTGGCTTCTGGGGGTCTCCTGTTCCTTCTGCTCTGCCTTGGTGGTCTCCTGCACCATGTGCTCCACCCTGGTGTTTTTTTTCTTCTTCTTGTCAAGACTCTCACCCTCATACTATGGACCTATTACTGCGGCAGGTGTCGCCTTGTGAGTGGGTAATGTCACAACCTGTTGTGTTTTCTGTTTCGTTTTCAAAGACTCTTAGTTTGTTAATTGTCATTTCCTGGGATTCCTATCTGTTTGCCATGGTTATTCATTGTCTCATTGATCCTCACACACCTGTTCCTAATTTGTTTCCTCAGTGTTGCCCTCTGTTTAGTTAGTCTTGGTCTGGTGTTGTTTGTGTTTATGCAAACCGTTACGGTGCCTTCGCTTGTTTAGATTAGCAATAGCTCATCACTCATCTCCGCTGGTATAGTTGGTTGGGCTAGGTGTGCAACTCATATCATATCAGGGGAGAGGGCTTGCTCCTCTGTTCTGCCTCCAAGGAGGGACCATGTTTTAATGTTGTGTTTACAAACTGTAACTTAATTGTTAACCCAAGGCAGTGTGGGAGTGTTTAGTTCCGTTTAGTTACTACCTACAATCTGCCTATATCAAGCTCACCACATTGATTCGCCACTTTTGTCCTATCCTATTTATCCCAAATGCTGTACAGTTGTTTGCCCACCTAATATGTTTTCCTACTGATGGTTCCTGGTTGATGCACAGGCACTGTACAATATGTCAACAGAGGTTTCACAGAAGTCATTTTAATTGCTGTCATTATAGGAATGCCAATCCATTATCATTAACAGAGACACCACATACTCATGTAGACATTCATCCAGTGTCCATGACGTGTGATCTAACAAAACCTTTTGAACCATTTTTGTTTATGTAATGACAGTTGGTTGAATAATGATTATGAATTCAAACCCAAATGGCGACCTTTCTAAGATGGATGGGCTGATGAACCATAGGTATTCCATATCACAGGCAGATGCTTGAACAAACGTTAACTCTGGCTTACTGCAAACAAAATTAATAATAATAGTAATAATTATTTTAATTTTATTTAATTTTATTTTTAAATTATATTAAGTCGGGATGAAATGAAGGTTGTGATAAGTCTTTTCTTCCCTATTGTGACGTATATCTATGTGAAGCGGCTTCTGGTAGGAAGATGATTGTAGGAAATTGTGCGTTGCTAACTAAATGGAAGCAGATCTGAACGCCACTTTTCAGTCAATTGTGGAGGATATTTAGCCAAACCCTCCGCTGAGACTCATGTTAAGAGGGGAACAGACATCATTTTAAGGAAGGGGAGGTTAACGTTTTGGATTAAAGATTATGAGGGCATTTGAATTTTTTAAAATAATTATGTGCACAGATAAATAATTTATAATAAGCACTGCCACTGCAAAATCCTGAGAAAAAAAAAGAAAAGAAAAAAAAAAAGATTTGTAGATTTTGATTTCATATTGACTTTAATGGTTACTCCAGAAATGTATTTTTTAGATTGGTATTATATAATAATTTAATCAAAAATAATAAATAATGAAATTCTTCAAAATAAAACATCTTGGCATAATCTCATATTGTTATTATTATTATTATTATTATTATTATTATTATTATTGTTATTATTTTTATTATATTTTTTAAATAGTATTTAAACAAAACTGCATCACTGCTTAATAACATCGGAAAAATCTTTTCTTCACCAAATAAAAGTCATATGGTGTGACCACAAAGTCACATGGTCCAACCAACAGAGACAGAGACAGAGACAATATTGTCAGAGACAATAGCTGCATCCCAATTCAAAGATGGTATCCTTCGAACGCAGACTTCAAAGGCCACGTCTTAAAAAAGTGTGCAATGGTCAAACAGAGCTTTGTTAAATAGGACAGTCTAGGAGGATTGCTCTTGTCGCCTAGCAACTCTAAAAGGTGCCATTGATGAGTGACAGCAACGTTTGTACTAGCCTTTTTTTGAAAGTTAGCCTATATTCAACTGTCTGAAAGCAAAACAGGGTTCACTTCACAACCTGTTTCAATATGTTCACCTTAGTCCATTTATGCACTAATAAAGAGTATCAAATCACATTTTGCTAAGCTATAAGTCAGCATTTGAACAGCTTGACAACAAATTTGAATTGCATCCAAATTTAAATGCTGACAACCACCTCTTCAATCAGCAAGCCAAGCTTTAGGTGTATCATGGACCAGGATCCTGCAGGCATCCCTGTTTGTGGACATATATTGGCTCAGCTGCATGTTTGTGTAATGAATCTACTTTTTCAGCATAAACACTTATAGCTTAACACATGGAGGATGTTCGGCAAGCTAATAAATACTACAAGAGGCTGAGACACACAGCTCAACTGGGTCTGTGATTTGCTTGAGTAGGTGTATGGGTTGAGAGTAGGGTCAGTTTAGGAATTTAACACAGTCATCCATTGTGATCCAGAATGTTTTGATGTGACTCAGACAAGGTTTGGTTATGGCTCAGTGAGCACAGTTTTATCAGTGCAGAGAGAATAGGCCAGTATCCCCTAGGGCTTGTGAAAAAGCTTCTCGTTGTGCTTTAAAATAGCAAAGCTGTCATTCTGTACTGATCTCAAGCATCAGCCTTGGTGGATGAATAAGGGGATCTGGCATTTCACTCACTTAGCAAATATATATTTAAAGTGTTTTGAGCTCAGTGTCCTTAATACAGTACATACTGTAATGCTGGAGAAGATTCAGATGAATGACTGAAGTGGGGCAGAGTGAGCTGTCGGCCTCTATAATCACAGCCTAAAAGCTTCCCATCACAACATGGATGAATCCTGAGATTGCATGTCTGCATGCCATAGGGTCATACTGGGACCATATTAATTGTTCTGTGGGACAGGAACTTCTGCTCATCTGTACATTAGCAGAAAGACGTACAGAGAGCGCACCCTTCTGACACCACACTTACAGCATTCATTCAAGAATTGTCAGGATCTTCCACTGATCAAACAGACGTATAATAATTCATGTAATTAGCTTCATTGTTTTGTGACTAGTAAGGGGAAGAGAGAAAAAAGCTTGCCGCAGCTTCAGTTTTCAGCTAATTTGAATAGGGATTGAATAATTTATTTAAAAATCACTTAAATTGTGACTGAGATAAAATTATGGAAGTGGGAAGCCCCACTAAATAGGGTTTAGCAAAGGGGTGGGAAACTCTGGCCCTCGAGATCCAACTTCCTGCGGAGTTTTTCTACAACCCTAATCAAACACACCTGAACAAACTAATCAAGGTCTTCAAGATTACACAGGCTGCAGGTGAGTTTGATTAGGGTTGGAGCTATTTTTATTATTTAATAGTTTAATATATCACTCAAGAATGCATGGGATCATTAGAGATACAAAACTCAGGAACAAAGGAAATAAATACACCACATAGTACATAAAGATCTTTACCAACAACAGACAACTGAGGTCTCGTTTACTCGGCAACGATGTACTAAAAATGGAAAAGCTTTTTCTTCACGTTTTTCGCGTACAGAGGACAACATTGTCAAAACGATCCCTGTTCAGACGGTTGAGTAAAAACAAATAAAAATGCTTATTATTCATGCCAGGGAGGTAGTTGGCAAGCTCACTTTGTAAAGGAAAACTAAAAAATATATTGTTTTTGTAGTTTACATGGAGACAATAATGGTATCGCTTTCATTAAACCTGCACTTTGAAACCTGTTTCCAAAAGTTTGCCTTTTCAGGACCATAACGCATAACGACCAAAACGCGTAAAAAGTTCTCAGTTTTTAGTTGAAAACAGTGTTATGTGAAACTTAGGGCTGATCGGACAAAGAAAGGCAACCAAACTAGACACAGGTGAAACTAATAAGTAACTAGGGCAACTAACAAGGGTTTTTCATGAACTAGACAATAGAAACACAAGAAGCAAGAATTAAATGAGAACTAAACTAAAAATAACTCTGACAGTAAGTACTGCCTAGGTATTTGAATAAATATACTTATAGATGAATAATAATATTGTAATATGTTAACCTTATAAGTAAAAATGTTCTCAATGTTCCAGTGTTCTGAATGGTAAAGATTTTGCAACTATAGTGGCATTAACATAGTCCGATGATGTTCCGTGCAAGGGAGTAGAGGATATAAGTGCAGCAATTATTAATGGAACAAGAAAATCCAAAGAGAACAGGAAGGAAAATTGGAAGGTGAAAAAAGAAAACAAAAATTCAAACATAACAGCTTCACTTAAGCTGCAAAACATAGGCTAAGTCAAGACAACTTATGAGACAAAGAGCTACATATTCACAAGCAAACAAGGAACTAAACTAGTGCGAATTCCAATCATAGGTGAGCATCCCTATGGCCTACTCACTCCGAAACAAAACAACTTTAATTATTCTGTTCATACGATAACTCGTTGAAGTGGCCATTGCAGGTACCATTCGCTAATAGACGGGACCCATCTTGACGGGATTCAGTTGTTCACTTTCGTTTGGAATGCCCCTACAAATGACGTACCCTTCCCAAAGTGCCCTTCAAGGGCACATCAACGCTATTTGGAGTTTGCCCCTAGACACAGGTGAGACAAATTGGCAACCAAGGAAACAAACTCAAAACAGGAAGTAAACATAGAAAATGACAATGGACACAATGGAACCAATTACAAACTAAAATTAAAAGAAACAATTTTATCATACATTATTTAAATCAGTGAATAAGCATTTTATCATCATTAGCTTGATTGAAACTTTTCTGCCCTTAGCAAAAAATATTCTCGACCAGTGACTGAAAAACAAGGCATGTGACAGCTCTTTTTGAATGGTAGAGATGATAGAGCTGTCTGTGTCTAGTAACCTAAAGGTTAGTGATCTGAAGGAATAAAACATAAAATGAAAAGTCTGATATTCCTTTTCACTGTGGTGTCCTTGAGAAAGGCATGCTACCAAGTTGCTCCAAGAAAATATCCTTGGGCAAATGTTCCATAAGTTATCAATCTTTTTAGGTAAGAAAACAGCTGCTAAAAGATTAAGACAACTATATTTGGCATATCTCTGCCGACTGTGTATGTTAGTCTGCAGGATGTGTAAGAAAGGAAAACTAAATATCTTTAGATTATTTATCTGTATGGTTAATTTATTCCTGCAGTTTTGTCAAGTTTTGTGCAACTTCATTACATTAAATCAGTTTAAGGGCAACATATTACACAACTGACACTGATACAACGGATGTAAAGATTTTGTTGTGGTTCAAGTTGCCCTATAGAACTTTGACCTCTCTATCGTTACCTGTGGTACAAGCACAACATTGCATGTCACTTGCAGAGTAGATATTTAATGACAATTAGATTGAAGAACCTGATGGTTTGAGCAATTCCCATAGTTACTGGTAAACACCATATCAGAGTGGATCTGCCATTCTGCACCAAGAAGTTCTAAAAGATAATGGTTCTTTATTGTCATCTGGTTTCATGAAGGACACATTGTAGAAATTACTATTGTAGTAATTAAATATTCGCTTAGTTATCACCAAAGCTCTCTCTATTTTATTGTAGATCATTAAACCATTCCACTGCCTCAGAAGATTTCACTCCACTGCAGTTCTCAAATCTCCTTTTCCATTTGGCTTATTCATGTTTGCTTATGCGATATACATCCATGACATAAAACCCAATGCAAAACATCATGGTTTTTTTAAGTTGAATGTGAGTGTTTAGGAAGTTTTGAGAGGAAAAAGAGAAAATTACAGCAATTGCATGGCAGGAGAGCTGTGCCCCTAATGATGTGTTTGGCCTTGAGCTCAGTGGAGATGAGGAACAAGAGAAACATCCAATTACTCTCAATCAGTGCATTAGTGCTAATCAAGGGGAAGAACATGACTGCGAATTCTGTGGAGAAAAAGGTCAGAATGAAAATGTTCTATGAATTAGGCATGTCTATATCAGACATTTAAATGAGACTAAACATATTATGTTGGCTTGACAAAGTTAACGTCTATAACTGTTATTGTATAAAAGTGCTAATGTACACACTCAGCTCACTAAAGGTATCTGTGGCGAGCAGGACGAGGCCGAGGGACGTGAGAGAACGGCGCGAGGCCGGTGGCGTGAGTAATAATGAACGTTACATGTGAGACGCACTGGTCTCGCATCTCTCACGGAGGAGCAGAAGCATAAAAGGAGGAGCGACGACGCTGAAGATCAAGAGAGGAACAGGCCTGATTTTATGCTGTGTTTTGTTTCTTTTTTGTGTAGCCAGCAGTCGTCCGCGAGGGGCTGCTGGCGGATCCTTTTGTTTTTATATTTGTTTTATTTTGTTATTAAAATTGTTAAATGTTCGCCGGTTCCCGCCTCCTCCTTCCCTGAATCTTAAACATTGCTACAGTATCCAATTGATCCATTGTTTTAAAAAGTAGCATTGATTGTTAAAATTCACTGGAATGGGAGGCGGATGCGCTAACAAGGACGCTAAAGATCACAGCCTTTAGCATCAGTTGCTAGTGTGCCTCTTGAGATCAGGGGAGTGAGGTTTACCAGCACAGATATTTACTAGCTAGTCTCTATTACACTTGCAACCGCCTATCCTACACTCATTCAAATCTCATACTAGAATTGTCAAAAAGTACCGACTTCGGTACCAAGTCGGTACTGAAATTTAAAAATGTGAAGATACCAGCATTTCCCTGTAGCATTTTGAGCGCTGTTGAAAGGATTCTTAAACACCTCTGATTGGCCATTGTGTTCTCGCACTCAACATATATGTCTGTGATTGGCTACAATGGTCAACAATGATTGATGCTCTACACTTACATAGATACACACGGGAGCGTTTAAAAACAGGCGTCTATCAGCGAATTCCTAATATAACCACTGATAGACGGATCCGCTGATAAACGCCGCTTTCAAACGCTCGCGTGTCTGTCTAAACCAGAGGTCTTCAATCCTGCTCCTGGAGGGCCACTGTCCTGCAGAGTTTAGTTCCAACCTGCTTCAGCACACCTGCCTTTGTATATTCAAGCGATCCTGAGGAGCTTGATGAGCTGATTCAGGTGTGTTTGATTAGGGTTGGAACTAAACTCTGCAGGACAGCGGCCCTCCAGGAGCAGGATTGAAGACCTCTGGTCTAAACGCTTGACGAAGAGCGTCAAATCAACATGTTTTTGAAGTGTTGATCATTGTAGCCAATCACAGTCATACATGTTGAGCGCGTCAACACAATGGCCAATCAGAGACATATATGTTGAGCGCGTCAAAACAATGGCCAATCAGAGACATATATGTTGAGCGCGTCAACACAATGACCTATCAGAAGCGTTTAAGAATCCGTTTAACAGCGCTCAAAATGCTAGAGGGAAATGCTGTTATCGTCACAATTTTAAAATTTCAGTACCGACTTGGTAACGAAGTTGGTACTTTAACAACTTTTTCTCATACCAATTTAAAACTATTTTACATTTTGTTCCCTGTCTTATGTACATTCAGCAATAAAAAAAGTGTTTTTTGTACAAAGTGACGACTGAACTTCATGCAAAATATAAAAAAAAAAACCTTTCCCATGAGATCGGGTTTGTTCAGACTTAAATCTATCTTCAACATGAGTATTTAAATTAGTCATATAACCTACATAATTCATACTAAAACACAAAAATGGTCGACAAGCCTTCCTATTCTAGTTTATAATTCTTAAATGAACTACGCTCTATAGGTCTAAAGTACAGGCTTAAGCCAACCTTCACTGTCTGAAAACAGCTTCTTCTAACAGTGATGAAAATATTCAAGATGTTTTTCAGGATCTTTTATAAGATACTTTACACAAAGTTGTGTACAAATGATGTTTCAGAACTAGTCGTGCAAACTTTGTGACCCATGTACTGGAGGCCAGATGGTGCTGCATTTCGAGCACCAGCTGTTCCTTTGAGAGGCATAGAAACTGCTTCTTCTAATGAGAGGTTTTCCATACTGATACTCTGCTGCTAGTACATTGAGATGCAGACCTTTGCTTTCATTAAGTTTTGCCTAGGATGGGTATACACATGAAAATTACTTCAAAATTACAACCACCACTAAGCAGGTTTTTGCTTCTCAAGGCCAGTGACTGTCTGTAGACCAATTCATTTGAACTCATTCTTGGTCTTAAAAGATTCCTGCCTTAGGCAGTACATCCACTGCCTTGTTGCTATATTTGGTGATTTAAGCAGCATAGTGAATAATAGAGTTGGGAACAAAGACCTTTTCCATTGTGTAAAAAATACTGTACAGTACTTGAACCAAATGTTTGTGTGGATGTCCATTGTATGCATGTATGTGCAGTATTTATGTATCAGTCAGTCAGCATAATCAGAAATTAGCCATAGGTCTGTGAATTATCAGTTTGAACAAATCAACTCACAATCACTGAATCAGTTTGAGCGGATGTACTTCTTCAAGAATTAAAATAATTGTTAATGAAATTATTAAGGAACTAAAATAATTGTAATCAGGGAAAAAAAAGCTACCCTAGTGAATAAGGTCACAGCTAGAAGTGATTTTAAACTGATGGAGAATTGCCTGCATTCTTTTCCTGGTGAGAGTACTAAAAGAGCATTTAAATGACAGAAAGACTGCAGGGGAAGTTCAGTGTGGCTGTTACTGTCTGCATATGGTTAAACTGCCAGTGTTGGCCCCATTAGAACACTACTGTCTCTCCATATCAATCCATTTAGTGGCTCGCTTGGTTTGTTGTCACGCTGGTTGGCTGCTGCAATGGCTCCTTTCATCTCTAGGTTATCACCAATACACACTGCATTCAGCAAGATGAGCTTGAAAGCACATTCTCTAGGAATACGCAGCTCTCTGTGGCATCAACACAACAAACCTTACCCAGATCAGTTCTTAAATGCATTTCAATAAAGAGCTTCTAATGGGAAGTGAATAACTGAAGCGCTAAAGACGCGCTTCGAGAACTGTATAGCGCCATCAGTGAACAACAAACAAATAACCCCGACGGCTTCTTTATCATAGCCGGTGACTTCAACCACGCAAACTTAAAGACAGTTCTGCCAAAGTTCTACCAACACGTGAACTTTGCAACTAGGGGAAACAACACACTGGACTTAGTTTACATAACAGAAAAGAATGCTTACAAGGCTGTACCCCGCCCCCACCTTGGGTACTCGGACCATATTTCTGTTATGCTAATTCCAGCATACAGACCACTTCTCAAACTTGCCAAACCGGTTCAAAAACTCTTGACAATTTGGCCAAATGATGCTACCTCAACACTACAAGACTGCTTTCAATGCACAGATTGGAACATGTTTAAAGAGGCAGCTACCTATAACAATCACACAGACCTGCATGAGTACACTGAAACTGTGACTGCCTACATCAAAAATTGCACTGATAATGTGACAGTCACCAAGACCATCACCACACGTGCAAACCAGAAGCCATGGATGACAACAAAGGTTTGTGGGCTGCTAAAGACCAGAGATGAAGCATTCAGATCAGGAGATAAAGCAGCCCTCAAAAGAGCAAGATCCAACTTGTCCTGTGGCATTAAAAATGCAAAACAGTCATATGCTCAAAAAATCAACAAACACTTCTCCGACAGTAGAGACACACGGAGCCTGTGGCATGCCATTAAGACCATCACTGACTACAAGCCTCCGCCACAGGCCTGTGATGATGATACATCCCTCCCCGATGCACTCAACCACTTTTATTCACGGTTTGACATGCAGAATGACATACCTGCACAAAGACTGCCCATACCGCCCAACGACCGGGCGCTCTGTCTGTCTCCAGCCGACGTAAGGAAGTCCATATCTAGGATTAACCCACGCAAGGCTGCAGGTCCCGACAACATACCTGGCCGTGTTCTGAGAGACTGTGCTGCACAGCTGACAGATGTGCTTACAGATATCTTTAACACCTCGCTGCACCAGGCAGTCGTCCCCACATGTCTCAAATCCACAACAATCATTCCGGTACCAAAGAAATCACCTGTGTCCTGCCTAAATGACTACCGTCCCATAGCACTGACTTCAATCATAATGAAGTGCTTTGAGAGGTTAGTCATGCACAATATCAAAGCCTGCCTCTCCAACACACTCGACCCGCTTCAGTTTGCATACCGTCCCAACCGCTCTACGGACGATGCAATTTCCTTCACCCTCCACCTGGCTCTAACCCACCTAGAAAATAAAGACTCCTATGTTAGAATGCTGTTCATTGACTTCAGCTCGGCATTCCACACAATTATTCCACAACAGGTCATAAATAAACTAAACCTGCTTGGCCTCAACAATTCCCTTTGTAATTGGATCCTGGACTTTCTTACCGGAAGACCTCAGTCAGGCCGTGTCGGCCACAACACCTCGAGCACTACCACACTTAGCACAGGTGCCCCACAAGGCTGTGTGCTCAGCCCGCTGCTCTTCATACTGCTGACCCACGACTGTACTGCCAAGTTCAGCTCCAACCACATCATCAAGTTTGCTGATGACACAACAGTGGTAGGTCTCATCAGCAACAATGATGAAACGCCCTACAGAGAGGAAGTGGCACAGCTGGCTGAATGGTGTGGCACTAACAATCTGTCCCTCAATATAGGAAAGACAAATGAGGTCGTGATAGACTTCAGGAGAAACTCGGTTGACCACCCCCCATTGACCATCGACAGCTCGACTGTGGAGAGAGTCAGCAGCACTAAATTTCTGGGGGTGCATATCACAGAGGATCTCACCTGGACCACCAACACCATGTCACTCTCCAAAAAGGCACAACAGCGCCTACACTTTCTCCGCCGGCTGAAAAGAGCAAGCCTCCCTCCACCTATTCTCACCACATTCTACAGGGGCACCATTGAGAGTGTGCTGACTAGCTGCACCACTGTTTGGTACGGGAACTGCAGTGCTGCTGACCATAAGACCCTCCAGCGGACAGTGAACACGGCTACAAAGATCATCGGTGCCCCTCTCCCTTCCATCCTGGACATTTTCCTTACACGATGCTCCAGCAAAACCAACAGTATCGTTAAGGACTCCACCCATCCCTCCCACAGTCTCTTCCAGCTCCTACCATCAGGAAGACGGTTTCGAAGCATCAGAGCCCGCTCCGCCAGATTGCTCAACAGCTTTTTCCCCCAGGCCGTGAGGGCCCTGAACTCAAACTACAGCCTCTGAAACCCCATGCAAACCCCTACCTCCTGAAACATACTAAGTCACTTTACAAACTATGCACTTGACACTTTACACACACTGCTGCGTGTATAAAAATAGACTCAGCTATTATTATATTTATGTGCATTTTTTCATGCACTACTGTACTGTTCCCCAACCAGTTGCTTGACAAACAATGTTTGTCTGTTACATTTTTGTATGTTTGTACTTATGTAGCACCGTGGTCCTGTGAGGCAAGACATTTCGTCCCACTGTATGTTCCCACATGTAGTGGAATGACAATAAACCTCAACTTGAACTTGAAGTCTTTTCAGAAACATATAAGTGGATTGTTGGACACTGTTAAATGTTCAGAAGAGTGTCTCAAAGCTGATAAGTTTTCGTGTATCAATCCCGAGTGTCTGATAGGTGTAAACAGTGAGAGATCGTGTGCCTGCTGGCTGGCGCCACTTAATAGAGCCACGAGCGCACTCCCATACGGATAAAAAGAGCGAATAAAATATAAGATCAGATGAGAAATAGGTCAATAAGATCAGCATTGCACTGTCTGTGGGTTCGTCTTGTATATTAAAACAGTGAGAGATTTTGAGGCAGGCGCAAGCCTCACGAGACTGGTGCTCAGGATAAAAAAAAGCGGGTAGAGTATTTGTAAGTCAGGCGAAAAGCGTTTGGTTAATGGTGAATATTGACCTGTTGTGCGTACCGTTCTGGCTCCCGCTGGCTTCAGGGGATATGCGCTGCATTTGGTTTAAAAACATATATTACATATTGTGTAAGTTCGAGTGGCAGGCGCATATATCCGTGACTGGTCGAGTGGCAGGCGCATATAATGCAGTGGCAGGCGCATATCTGTGACTGGTCGAGTGGCAGGCGCATATAATGCAGTGGCAGGCGCATATATCTGTGACTGGTCACTCGACTGGAGTGGCAGGCGCATTTATCTGTGACTGGTCGAGTGGCAGGCACATATATCCGTGACTGGTCGAGTGACAGCTCCCCCTGCCACGCAAAGATTTTACCCCTACAGCTTATAACTCCAGGACGTTTATTTGGTTCAGCAAATTTTACTTTTGCTATTTTGCATTTATCCCAGATAGCACACTTCTATTTGATGTGATATTTACATCTGGAAGACGTATTTTTAAGAGTGTTTGCCCATCTGCAATACGTCTATAGGACGTTTTCTGTCAGATGTCAAATAGACGTTTAGAAGATGTCAGTTTAACATGCATTCTAAATCATTACATCTTGAAGACATCTTCTAAACGTCTATTTTACATCTGACAGGAAACGTCCTATAGACGTATTGCAGATGGGCAAACACTCTTAAAAATACGTCTGCCAGATGTAAATATCACATCAAATAGAAGTGTGCTATCTGGGATGTCTTGCCAAAGATTACTGCTGTTATGACTGAACACTTTAGAAAATAATGATTTCCATTTTGTAATCTTTTTTTGTAACATTATTGAACTTCTGTAATACAGTATGTCATGATGTCAAAACACTGCAGGTTGTTTTATCAACCTAGTAATTTTCAAAGATAGAAAACTCACTTTTTTGTACGTTTGGATCGATGCTGAAACGTATTTTAAAACTTAACGTAAACTTACTCCCAAACCTAAACAATTTATATAGAAAAAAGTTAAAACGTAATGGACAGAGATGTAGGGAAATTACAATTTTTTTTAACAGCATTAATCGATATTTTGAACAACTGATATACTCCTACCCCTAAACCTACCTATAACCATTTCTTAAAACTACGTAGGCTACAGAAGAAAATGTTTATGAAGAAAAACATAACAAACAGACAGCCAGTAATCACTATAATTTATTGCAAAAATGTCAAAACCGGTACCAAAAATCGTTCACATGACGATGTGTTGCAGTTGCAGTCCTCTCTGGCAGTATATTTTATAAGGATGGCTGGCGCGAAACAGACGTTCCGAAGCTTTGCGAGATCCCGAAGCAAAGATGATTCGAAACACTGATCCGAAGCGTGATTCAAAACATCCACGTCACGTGACAACGGCTAAATGAAGCGTCTAAGTGTTTCATCAGGTGGAGTGCTCCGCCGAATCAGGGTTTCATTGATTGGTCGGTTCGGGAACAAATCACACAATCACACAGTATAAAAGTTTTGTCAACGCATTTTCATATCGTGGGTTTTTGTGAGAGGAGTTTGGTTTTGAGATAGCGGATTTTTGGTGATATAGTGACATTTATAGTGCGATTTGTTTAGTTATATTTAGGATTTAATTTACATTTACACATTGACTTAGAGACACACAGAGTACATATAGTGACACATTAATAGATGCATTGATAGAAATATATATATATATATATATATATATATATATATATATATATATATATATATATATATATATATATATATATAGATATATATAGATTAATAGATAGATACATATATTACAGATACATATAGATTATTAGATAGATAGGCTACATATAAAATAGATAGATAGATAGATAGATATATAGATAGATAGATAGATAGATAGATAGACAGATAGATAGATAGATAGATAGATAGATAGATAGATAGATACATAGATAGATAGATAGATAGATAGATAGATAGATAGATAGATAGATAGATAGATAGATAGATAGATAGATAGAAATGGAGGCTCCACAGAAGAGATGCCGTACATCTGTGGTGTGGGAGCATTTCCATTTGGAAACCCCAAATAAAGTGAGATGTGTGTATTGTGATCGGCAGCTAGCCTACTGCAACAATACATCATCCATGATGCGCCATTTGAGGAGCATTCATCCTGCCATTCTGCAGGGTGCAGAGGATGGTAGTGTTCCCCCTGTACCAAGGCCTGCTACTGACACTGCTGGGCCATCTAAGCAAGGTATGCATTGTTTGAAATATAGGCTAATTATAAGTGAAATATAATAATTATAAGTGAAATAAGTGTTGGGCCATTGTTTAGAAAGGCCATGGACTAAGGCATGCCTAACATCCCAATCACAACTGCCAATCACTTTAAAAACAAATGTTGTCAATATAATATTATACTTTGTGAATATACATTTTATATGTCTACATATGAGTACCCAATCTACAGCCAAGACATCATTTTGTTTTTTTGTAATTGTTGTATTTCTATAATGCACTTTATCTTTCTCTGCACACTGAGCATAAATATTCATAACATAACTTTGTTTAGGAAGGTTACCAGACTACTTTCACGGTAGGCTACTATTTTTCCAATATATTTGTCTGAAAGTATGTTTTATCTTCTCTTTTAAAAGGCAGACAGAGGGAATTGGATGAGGCTCTTCTGAACATGGTGGTGAAGGATCTGCAGCCCTTCACCATCGTGGAGGATGAGGGTTTCAGGGCCTTTGTGAACAAGCTTGATCCAAGCTATGTCCTCCCATCCCGGAAGGTGCTTAAAACAATGGTCAGCAAAAGGTACAACACAACCAAGGAGAAGACAATGGAGGACCTACAAAAGGCGGAATTTGTTAGCCTTACGGCTGACGTGGTCTTCCATTAATATGGATGGATATCTTGGTGTAACATTCCATTACATAACACCAGAGGCAACAATGGCAACTGTTTTACTGGGTGTAAGGAGGTTTTACCAAACCCACACAGCCCAGCATCTCATGGAGGCTAAAGCCTTGCTAATGGCTGAGTGGGGAATAACCTCCAAAGTTCACTGTATGGTGACTGACAATGCATCCAACATGATCCTAAGTGCCCAGCTACTCAACCTTCGCCATGTTTTCTCAACCTTTTCTCTTGTGTTGGCTCATAGGCTCACATCTACAAGAAGGTCTGCACTCCAGATGTGGAGGGTACGAGACTTTTAGAGCCTTGGCACTGGCTACACTGCTGGACCCAAGGTTTAAAAATGTGGCTTTTGGAAATCCTGCCAAAGCCCTGGATGCTGAAAAGCACATCACACTGGAGTGTGCTTCACTGATGCGTTCAAACACAACTCCTGGTGAGTTTCAGTCTATGTTATCTTATGTAATGTGATTCATGAAATTTATACTTCATATGTGTTGTCAGTTTATGATTTGTTATTAATTGCCGTTTTCTTTTAATTCAGAACCACAAATGTCAACATCAGGCCCATCATCATCAACACCAGTTGAAACACAAGACAGTTTATGGGAACATTTTGACAATCGTATCCGTGAGACCCAGATGATACACAATCCTACAGCTGATGCCACAGTGGAAGTGAAAAAATACCTCAGCGATGCGTTTTTGCCCAGACCTCATGATCCTCTAACTTACTGGAAAGAGAGAGCAGTAATCTTTCCTCATTTGTATGTCCTAGCTAAAAAATATCTTTGTATGCCAGCAACAAGTGTCCCTTGTGAGAGAATTTTTTCAAAGGCTGGAGAAATTATCTGTAAAAAAAGAAGTAGGCTGAGTCCTTCAACAGCAGAGAAATTAATATTTTTGAATAACAATCTATAAGAAAGGGAGACATTGTGGCTTGATTTATTTTTTATTAATATTCATTTTTCATGACCAAAATCACATTATGCAATGTGAAGAGACTAGCCTACAGGTTACAAGCTTCATATATTACAAAAATACAATAATAAAAAAAAAAAAAACAACACATTTTTTTATTAGCTCTTTGTAAAGGTTGTTTCAGATCAACACCTGCAAGTGACCACTAGGTGTCACCGTGGAGACGGGTTTCGGATTGATTCGAAGCCTCGAAACAAAATGTCACATTTGCTTCGACTGTTTCATTGCTTCACGAAGCCTCGATCTGCCGATCACTAATATTTTATTGAATTCATGACAGTAAATTATACAGAATTTAAATGATTAATCCATAAAAATGTTAATCCGGCTTCGCTCTGTGAAGGCGCGCGCGCTGCTCCATTTCAAATGTAGTACACCAACTGAAACACGGCATGTCACAATCTGTGACGAAGCAGGCGAGAGCAAATGAGCATTTGATATGACTGCCGTGAAACATGTCGTAACACTTCTTGAGGGCGCAGTTTTTGAATTTGAATTTATCACGAGCGCGGGATTTGACGTTTACGGTCGCTGCTGATAATGGAGATTAAGTTTGAAGATAGCTGGATAAAGGGCTTTGGATATGTTTCTTGCAAACGTATGGATTCTAAATATTTGGATTACATCAAGCTAATACAATTGATGTCTTTTGTGAATTGATGGTGTTTTGGTATATTATGGTTCTATTGGAGAAAACGCATTTTGTGTCTCATAAATACCAACCATTAAAGCTCCAGTAGGTAGCTTTTGTAAACAAATATTTGTTAAAACTGTCATTATGTCCTCACAGTAGAATATGAGACAGATAATCTGTGGAAAAAATCGAGCTCCTCTGGCTCCTCCCTGTGGTCCTATTGCCATTTGCAGAAATACACCGCTCCCGGTCAGAAACAACCAATCAGAACCAGGAGGAATGTCTTAGCAGTGTCAATCACGCTCGTGTACGCGCTGATCACCCCTCTCTTGCACAGCACGAGCGCGTACCGTCGTTCGTGACTGTCCTGTTCGAACTCGTTCATCCAAATGAACGAATCTTTTTTCGATTCATTTCGTTCATTCAACGAACGAAATGACTCGCAAAAAGATTTGTTCATTTCGAACGAGTCTTTTTCGCAGTCATTTCGTTCATTCAACGAACGAAATGATTCGAAAAAGATTCGTTCATTTTGATGAACAAGTTCAAACAGGAGAGTCACGAACGTGCATCACAGAACAGAGCAAGGCGAGCATTTGTGCTTATAAAACTTAAAGTTTTTTATTTATTTTTGAAATGACCGATCGTTTCGCTAGATAAGACCCTTATTCATCGTCTGGTATCGTTTAAAGCCGTTTGAAGCTGCACTGAAACTGTCATTTGGTCCTTGAAACGTTTGTGTCCTATTGAAGTCCATTATATGGAGAAAAAGCCTGGAATGTTTTCATCAAAAACCTTAATTTCTTTTCGACTGAAGAAAGAAAGACATGGACATCTTGGATGACATGGGGGTGAGTAAATTATCAGCAAAAGTTTTTTTAAAAGTGAACTAATCCTTTAACGTTATCTTACTAGCTATTTATAACTTATAGAAAGAGTGCAACGTTATAAAGTTACATGTATTGCAAAATACATAATGATTTGAGGACCAAGTTTGTAGTCAAAGTATGGGCAGGCCATAGTCAATGTAAAGCATATTGTTGATGTTTCGTCCCTATTAGTGAATGTTCCATAACTGTTTATAATCTGCCGTCATCGGTGGTCCTGTTTAGTGTTTACTAGCCTGCGCGTTCACGGCAGGCTCCGTTGTGGGGGAGGAGCTGTGGAGGGAGGGCTGTAGCACAGCAGAGAGCAAGGGGGTTGGACCTGGAAGTTGTGCTTGTTCAAATTTTCAGGCTAAGTCAACATTTTCTCAAAACTCCCTACTGCAACTTTAAGATGAAATATATTACAAAATTGTTAAACGATTAAAGAAGGTATTTTTAAGATTTTAAAGTGTAGTCTTGTTTACACCATGTAGGATAATCCTCCGAAACGAGTTTGCAGCAGAAGGCACGAACAGAGTGAAATGTTATTATTTCTGAAACGAGTAAACTGCATTTAATAAATGCGACTTGTCACGGCCGGCTCGCAAGCCGCAACAAAGAAGGAGACAACACGTTGGATAATGCTCAAAAAGAATAACATTTATTTAAGTAAGAATAATTAAATGAGACGAGACGCAAAACAAGGCAAAGCAACAATCGGATCCAAGACACAAACGGCACGAGAATGGTGAGAGCGCGCCCCGTCACAGCTGAAGGGAACTGCTTTATTTGCCAGCATCAGTTCCAACACAGGTGTAACTCCTTAGTCAATAATGACGTCACTCACTCTAACTCCATCCTGCAAACCAAACAAAAAGAAACACACACAAACCACAAATATAACCCATACTGGGTTCATAACAGACTGAAAACGTAATTTATAAGACAATTGAATGCAATAGAGTCAAAACATTAATGCCACGATTGTAATATTCATGAATAGAAATACAAATTTGTACGTCGGTAGAGTTCATACTTAAATAATTTACGTTTTTGTGCTGTCAATACGTACATATTTTACGTTGTAGTGCTGTAAATACGTCAGTATTATAGCCTACGTTTCTGAGTGTATAAAAACGTAAGTAAATGTATGTGTGGTAGAACTACTTAACGTAAAAATACACACGTATTCTCATGAGATCACCTTGATTTTTAAGACTTTATGTATGATTTTACAAGTTATAAACTGTTTTACTACTCTGATAATTTTATCACCTGCTATATGTTCCAGTTCTGAGCGGTTGCACACCTTTAAATAGTTGTTTATGCTCTCTTGGTTTTGTGCAGGAGTTGATTTTTTGGATTGTACACTGGACTGTATTTCATGATTGCTGTAATACTGGATTACAGTTTTTCTCTGTGGAATCACTGTCCACAGATTCCAGCACACATTACAGTCTTCCTCATTACAAGCTTTGAAATCCAATTAGTTACAACATGGTCCATGCAATTTCTCTTTCACAAGAGAGGCAAAAAGTAAATTGCTTGAACATTTATGACCTTCCCGAAAAGTATGTTTTATTCCAAACTACTAGATAGATACTGAATGAAACTGGACATTTTTTACGAGACGAGCCCTTCAATATGTCCCGACCCTATTTTTTTTGTTTCAACAGGAAATTAAAGTGTCTTTTAAAAGTGCTTATTTTGGACCATTCACATGAACAGAACATGCAGAGTGATCTGTCACAGCACTGCCACTGCCAAACGCTCCCTATCAGCATCATTTTAAATAACATTTTCTCTTATTGCTCTGAGAGTAATCCTGATGAATTCAATTATACATTGCACTTTTATTAGAGTCGCTGAAGGACGCCCATGGGCTCAGCTTTATTTATCTGTGTTAAAGAGTCGTTCTCTGGCATCGCTTACTCTCTGAGAGGAACACACACAGTTCAGACAACAATCTAATAAATCTTACATAAACCTTGATGCGGCCTATTGCCGCTCTCTTTACACTCAGAGCGACAGATCCATTTGTGTTATTGATGTTTTAGCACTAACATGTAGACAGATCTTTATTCTGAGAAGGCTGAAAACATTAGCCCTGCTTTCAGAATTATGACAGTGTAGGAGGACAGAAAGACAGAATTGTTGAGTTGTGAATGCGATTATGCATTCATAGGATAGTGGCACAAATGAAAGGAATAGTTCTGTCATCAATTGCTCACCCTCATGTCGTTCCAAACCCGTATGGCTTTCTTTCTTCTGCGGAACACAAAAGGAGAATATCTGAAGAAGTGCCGGTTGCTCTATTGGACACAAAAATAATGAACATGGACTGAAGCTTTCAAGCTTCAAAAACAGGAACATAAAAGTAGTGCACTATATTCCAAAGTCTTCTGTGGCCATATGATAGCCTTAGTGTAATAAAACGATACATTTCAAAGAAACAAGAATTCCAGTTCATGAATTAACCATTCAGACCAGATCAACCGATTCAAACAACTCAGATGACTGATTTGTTCACTAAATCCACTTTGATTTGTTCACTCTTTCTCTCACAAAGCTATCGTATCCCATACAGTAAAACAAATCTGCATTTTCAAATATATTTTGAAATAAATGGTCTTTCAATAAAACTTGGCTGCCTATACAGTAGAAAGGAGGGGAAAAGTTTTAAATCAGTGCTGCTTGACTAAAGAAAAAAGTCTGTTGTCATCCTCTTTGCCAAACAGGTATAGGTACAGGAAAACTACAACACCCATAATGCACTGGGCATATTGCCATCCAAGGCCACTCCCTCCAGTCTGCTATAAATGAATACACTTGACCAGAGTCAAATACTGCCTTGCTTTAGTTTTAAGCAACTAAATTTTAGTCATAAATTTGTTGACTTGTATTGTTCCCAGGTGCAAGAATTCAGAGTGAACGTTTAGCGGCAGTGAGTTACTTTCAGCTTCCAGTGAAGGATCCAGCTTGTTGTAGGCTGTGGCTAAAGGCTGCAAGGAATCTTAACCCTCTACCGCACGCATTGTGAAAGACCTACAGGAAAAAAAATATTTGACCATTTTTCTTTTCTTAGAATGGCTTAACTTGAAGTGCTGTAGAAAAAAAAAATGGAAAAAATATAACGTACTTTGATTTGCTGCCATACGGCAACAACATACAATAGTGGAAATGACTTAGAATAAGTGTAAGTGTTTACTTTTGTAGTTAATATTTTTGTTGTTTGTGTTGATTCAATTTGTGCTATAATAAGCTTTAACACAGTACTTATAAACAACACCTTATACATACTTTCCAACAAATGATTCTTCCAACTGATTCTATTTATTCCATTCTTTTTAGCTGAATAATGCTTTATATTCTTTGAATTTCATTACATTTTTTATTAATATTATTAAATTGCAAATTTATACAATCAATAACAAATATAATACTGTTCATCATCTATCATACATTTCATGGCCCACAGAATATTTTGCTGTATGAATATCTAAAAATGCAATATATCAAAAGAAAAGAGACCATCTGTTTTTAAACCTGTTTTTATCAACACTTGAATGTGCGTACATTTCATTAAAAAAGTAACATTTTGAGCAAAAAGTTGAGAAAATCACATTTTTTGTCAAAGACTACATTTGGACCGGATTCAGAATGATGATCAAAACACAGATGGAGTAGATCGAGTCCATCAACACCCCTAATGCACAGTCCTATATCTCATCATGGGTCAACATTTCATTCAGGAACATTAGGCAGATTTGATTTATATGCTGTTTAATGTTGATGATAATATGCATACGATTACACTCGATATCGCTTGTTTCTGAATCTTCCTTGCATGTGTTTTGATCAGGAGATCCAGTACTCTTTCAGAAGATTTGTAAAAACTGGTATTTGTACCTGCTGATTGGAGAGAGGGGGGATTTTCCCATGTTTATATTATATAAACTTGAAATCTCAAATAATAACTTATTTAAAATAATAAATGAAATTAATCACATTTTCTTCTCACAAATATAAAACAGGCAACGTGACTCACATGATACATCGTTTTTATTGTCTTTTTTGCGACAACGATTTTTTCATCAAATCCTTTTATCACTTATGACAGCCTGGTCTGTCTTGAGTATGCTGGTCACATGATTTGCTTCAAAGTTTTTGTGACCAATTAGTCAGCCTGACCTAAATTCAACATGGCTGCCAGTGGTGCAGAACATTCAGATTTTGAGATAAGTAAATACAGGTCCTTCTCAAAAAATTAGCATATTGTGATAAAGTTCATTATTTTCCATAATGTAATGATAAAAATTAAACTTTCATATATTTTAGATTCATTGCACACCAACTGAAATATTTCAGGTCTTTTATTGTTTTAATACTGATGATTTTGGCATACAGCTCATGAAAACCCAAAATTCCTGTCTCAAAAAATTAGCATATCATGAAAAGGTTCTCTAAACGAGCTATTAACCTAATCATCTGAATCAACTAATTAACTCTAAACACCTGCAAAAGATTCCTGAGGCTTTTAAAAACTCCCAGCCTGTTTCATTACTCAAAACCACAATCATGGGTAAGACTGCCGACCTGACTGCTGTCCAGAAGGCCATCATTGACACCCTCAAGCAAGAGGGTAAGACACAGAAAGAAATTTCTGAACAAATAGGCTGTTCCCAGAGTGCTATATCAAGGCACCTCAGTGGGAAGTCTGTGGGAAGGAAAAAGTGTGGCAAAAAACGCTGCACAACGAGAAGAGGTGACCGGACCCTGAGGAAGATTGTGGAGAAGGACCGATTCCAGAGCCACCGTGCACAGGCGTGTGCAGGAAATGGGCTACAGGTGCCGCATTCCCCAGGTCAAGCCACTTTTGAACCAGAAACAGCGGCAGAAGCGCCTGACCTGGGCTACAGAGAAGCAGCACTGGAGTACCCACAGTCAGTGATGGTCTGGGGTGCCATGTCAGCTGCTGGTGTTGGTCCACTGTGTTTTATCAAGGGCAGGGTCAATGCAGCTAGCTATCAGGAGATTTTGGAGCACTTCATGCTTCCATCTGCTGAAAAGCTTTATGGAGATGAAGATTTCATTTTTCAGCACGACCTGGCACCTGCTCACAGTGCCAAAACCACTGGTAAATGGTTTACTGACCATGGTATTACTGTGCTCAATTGGCCTGCCAACTCTCCTGACCTGAACCCCATAGAGAATCTGTGGGATATTGTGAAGAGAAAGTTGAGAGACGCAAGACCCAACACTCTGGATGAGCTTAAGGCCGCTATTGAAGCATCCTGGGCCTCCATAACACCTCAGCAGTGCCACAGGCTGATTGCCTCCATGCCACGCCGCAATTTCTTTCTGTGTCTTACCCTCTTGCTTGAGGGTGTCAATAATGGCCTTCTGGACAGCAGTCAGGTCGGCAGTCTTACCCATGATTGCGGTTTTGAGTAATGAAACAGGCTGGGAGTTTTTAAAAGCCTCAGGAATCTTTTGCAGGTGTTTAGAGTTCATTTGTTGATTCAGATGATTAGGTGAATAGCACGTTTAGAGAACCTTTTCATGATATGCTAATTTTTTGAGATAGGAATTTTGGGTTTTCATGAGCTGTATGCCAAAATCATCAGTATTAAAACAATAAAAGACCTGAAATATTTCAGTTGGTGTGCAATGAATGTAAAATATATGAATGTTTAATTTTTATCATTACATTATGGAAAATAATGAACTTTATCACAATATGCTAATTTTTTGAGAAGGACCTGTATATATTAAACTTACTTTTCTTCTGAAAAAAAAAAAAAAGAATACTGCTAACATTAATTGTGAACATTGTCTTAAGGCGCTGAAGGAGAAAATTAAGTAATATGTTGTTCATGTTGTTATTTAACACGTTTTGAAATGTATGCAACTCCTGAGTCACGTTGCCTGTTTAGGGTATAAAAAAGGGATTAAACTAGCTCTATATAATGCACTATTCAAACTTAAATGATTGTAATTCAAGAATGCTTTGGAATATAGACCTAAGTTTGGTCTTGTTTTAAAGAAAACAGTCAGCAGATTATTGTTGAAGTGAAAGCACTTAAAAAAAAAAATGAAAGTATGAAAAAGTTATGGAAGTTTAAACTTACATTAAATCAAATATACTGTACTTAATATTTTTTCTTTTTTATAAAATATGTATTTTACTAAATGTTTTTTACTATAAAATCAAAGCCATGTATCTAACCAAGTTGTGTTCCAAATTTGAAGTTGATGTCACAAAAATTGAAGTTCCCATGAGATTTTGTTTAGGCATAATACCAAAAATAGCCGCCGGGTGACTTACATTCCATTGAATTTAATTGTATGCATTCTGCCATAACAAATTAATAAATTTCTGTCCAAATATCACTTCTGTCACAAAATATGGAACCTTGAGACTAAGACCTTTCTGACAATATGTGTTTTGTCAAGATTAGAAAAGGTTTTAGTCTCAAATTATGAAACATGACGATGCCCAAAAGGGGAGGAGCCTGATAAAAGAATTTAGAGTACCGTTTCTATGGTAACGCAACGTCCAATTTCAAAACGGGTTCCACAGGCTGAATCTTGAGTTCGTAAGCTTTCGAATGAAATATCATTTCTCAACATTAGATCAGGTGAAGTATGGGATATAATTGTTTTAAACATACAGTGGCAGTAACAGTTAACAGATTAATGACTTGGTCCTTTTTTATACCCTAATCAGGCAACGTGTCTCAGGAGACACAACTCATAAAATCCAAAATATATCAAATTTTTAAAAAATTATTTTGGATATGTTTAATTTAAGTCCAGATGATATAAAAAATGACATGAAATAATTTTTTGCTTAGCATTTTCCACTCTTGCCTGTTTAAGGGTTAAATGAAATTAATCACATTTTCTTCTCACAAATCCATCTATACACTTCATGGCATTGATGATCAATCCAGTCTGGCGCACAAGTTAGAACACAGTTCTCTGATGTTCGTCCATTGGGCTCTCCAGACCTCCATGTACTGCATCAACAGATCAGCATTAGATGTTCAATTCTGTTTTCTGTGCGATATCATACTGACTGTGAGAGCCATTTATTAAAATAATAATATTTAAATGAATGATTTCTCACCCAGAGGTCAGTGTGCTTCCATCAACCCATTTCCATGTGCCCTCCACATCACTGTCAGTCAGACCAATCCAGACTTCAGCATAACCAGCAATCATGTTTACAATCTCCTAGTAGAATGAATCAAACATGTATACTTCATTTTTTTCATTGCTGAACAGCCATACACAATGCGCAGCAATCCATCACACACTTTAGTGCCCCCTCTCTGATGGATCACTGTCACATATACATGCACAAACTTTCTCTCTTTTCCCCTCTCTCTTCCTCCAATGTTTTTTTTACTCACTTGTTCCTTTCTGTTGTTTATAATGATCAGATCTGCTCCTCTCTCTCTACAGTCTCTTCTGCTCTCAGTCCAGCTCTTTTTCTCAGAGGAAATGAAGTAAAAACTTGATTGATAATAAACCCATTCATCTGTAAACACAAGCAATTTCAGCCATTAACACTTTTTCATCACACTGATCTACCGAACGTATTTTTAACCAGCTGCTCCTAAATAATTCCTATATGTATTATGTAAAACAAAACTTGGTCTTTTTAGTTTGTAGTTTGTGATTACCCATTTTCAACAGTTCATTTTTTTCTTGCTTTAACTGGTCTCTTTGTTTAAGCAGGTCACTGTTATCTGATGATAATCCATCTCTCTCTTTTGTCAATTGCATGTTCCTGGTCAGTAGTTGATCTCTCTCTTCTGTGAGGTTGGTAATGTTGGTCAGAAGCTGATCTCTCTCTTCTGTGTAGTTTGTGCTCTTTGTACGGATGTGAACAACACACAGCACTATGACTGCAGTCAGCAAAAGAACACACAGCAACACCAAACACACTGCAGCTGCTCTGGAGCTTCTGTTCCTCACAGAATCACTTCCTGAACACCACAGATATGAAAATGCTAATTAATGGTATGACTCAAATGTGTGTGATAAAAAACAATGAGTTTCAGTACCTGTGTGTTGAGGTGTTTGGTGTCTCTTGGTTTCTGAGTTCTCTGTTTCTGCCCTGCCATCAAAACTATTTATAGGATGAGTATTAGCATAGATATTCATCTCTTCTTCATCTTCTCTGTCCATCCCATGTTTCCCGGGAATGTTCATATTGCCGTAAAAAGATTCAGTCTGCTTGTGTTAGATGTGAGATTATATCTAGTTGTTTCTTAAATGGTCTTCTGCTTTTGAGCAAGAACATGTGATTTCCTGTTTGGTTGCTAAAAAAAAAAAAGCTAACTACTAGACAAATAACTCTCCTAGTACTCATTTACTGTAGATCATTATGAAAAGTTGCTCTTGTATAAATGTAGTGCTTCACTACAGTTATAATCTTTATATTACAAAAACATAGTTGAGAAATAGTTGCATTTATTATGGTGAACAAAACCACCCAATATATATATAGCATTTTTTATTGCATCTTTAAAGGGTTAGTTCACCCAAAAATTAAAATTATGCCATTAATGACTCACCCTCATGTTGTTCCAAGCCCGTAAGACCTCCGTTCCTCTTCGGAAAACAGTTTAAGATATTTTAGATTTAGTCCGAGAGCTTTCTGTCCCTCCATTGAAAATGTATGTACGGTATACTGTCCTTGTCCAGAAAGGAAATAAAAACATCATCAAAGTAGTCCATGTGACATCAGTGGGTTAGTTAGAATGTTTTGAAGCATCGAAAATACATTTTGGTCCAAAAATAACAAAAACTACGACTGTATTCAGCATTGTATTGTCTTCCGGTTCTGTTGTGGATCGGCGTTCAGTGACGCTGCTGACGTAAGACGAGCTGACGAGTTATCTGGTGCGCCCGAGCTTCGTTTACAGTCTGAGGGAGACGCTCGTGGAAACAAAACAATCTTCGCAAACATGTCTAAGGATTTCGACACAGAGGAAGACTTGCATTTTTTTGCCCAGCCATATTTATTTGAATCCGAATACACGGGCGCACCAGATACACGTCAGCAGCGTCTTACGTCAGCAGCGTCACTAAAGCGGATTGACAACAGAACCGGAAGACAATACAATGCTGAATAAAGTCGTAGTTCCCTTTCAAGGGAACTCGAGCTGCGTCAAGCTGTGGGAACGCCTCTGCGTTGTGCGTCCTGAAGCACGTATGGAATCAGCCCAATGGAGAGATGGAACGTCATAGGCGGGTGACGTCATCGACCAGGAAACTATAAAGCACCCCATAAACACAAGCGCAATAGCTTCTGTGCCTTCAGTCGCGCTATATGTGAATCTGTCCCTGTGTGAATATTGTCTGTCCTTACATACTCTGCACCACACAAACAATTTATATATATATATATATATATATTAAGAGAGATATGGCGAACAAACAGCAGTTTAGGGAGTGTGTCCCTCCCTGCTCGCGTTATTTAACGAGTGGGGATACACACGTTCTTTGTGTTGTTTGTTTGGGAGTGTAGCATGCCCAGTCAGCTCTCGAGGGAGCTGATTGTGAGCATTGCGAGCGTCTGCCATTAAGGACGCTCCGCTCCCGCCGGGCGCTCTTCGAGGAGAGCGGTTCGGGGCGCGCTCCCCGCGGTTCGGGTCCCGCTCTTGCCGAGGCAGAGCGACGACGCGTATCGCGGGGATCGCATATGGATCTCTCAGCGGGGTTAGAGACGGGCTCTGCCTTATCTCTCCCTTCACCTGTGAGATCCAGTGCCTCAGTCCCGTGTTCGGAAGCACGCGCTGCGGTTTCTTCCGCTCGGGCTGAGGCACCAGTGTTGCTTCTATCCAGTTCTGAGGAGCTGGATGTTGCTAGTATATATAAGGGAGATGTGGAGGATTCGCCACCTTACACTCCCGAAAGCGATGAGCTAGTGGAGGTATTAACAAGAGCTGTAGAAAAACTCAGCATTGTATGGCCAGTGACTAGACAGGAGTCTGTTTCTAAATTAAAATTAGATGAGAGATTTCGCCGTCACGAATGCAACCTCCACGCCGGTGCGTGCCGTCTTTTTTTTCCCGATCTCCACACTGAGGTGTCGAAATCGTGGGAAAAACCGGTGTCATATAGAGAAAATGTTTAGTCCCCAGACTTCAACATATTTAAATATGGTGGGGGATAAATCATATGGTTGTTCGGCTATGCCTCGCGTGGTAGAGACGCTTGCGAGTTTTCTCTCCCTCGAGGCTGCGTCATCTGTTAAGGCACCGGCATTACCCACCAAGCCTCTTATGAATATTTCATTTTTTGTGGGTAAAGCGTATTCGGCAGCAGGTCATGTCTGCATGCTATGTCTATTATGAAAAAAAAAAATACGGGCATACCAGGCTGACCTGCTGAGGGACGTGAGTGAGAGTGAGGAGGTCAGTGCTGACGTGGTTCGCGAACTGCGTCAGGCGGCTGATTTTTCCCTGCGTGGCCGTAGAAAGACATCTGTGGTTAAATCAGACAAATATAAAGGGGAAAGGAAAAGCTTTCCTTTTAGACACTCCTCGCTCCCTCCCTGGGTTTATTTGGCGATGCTGTAAATTCTGTCATCAATAAATTCCAGGAGAAGGAAAAGCAAACAACAGCTTTTAACAAATTTCTCCCTTTTAAAAATTCATGTCCCTGGGACTGCTGGGCGGGAGCAGCCCCGGCCGTCTGCGAGCTCATCACATAGGCGCTGAAGCAGAGTGTCGCGTCTCGTGCTCCCCCTGCTGGACAGTGGGCTCAGCCGCGGCACTCTCAGCCGAAATCTCCCAGTAATAGAACTGTTCTGAGGACAGTTATATTAGCTAAGAAGGCTTCGGCTGAGAAGAAGTCCTGGCGCCACGGCGCGCAGGACACTGAGGGTGGTTCCCACCGAGGCGGAAAGGTGTTCACCTCTTTCTACGGTGCCCATTCCTCCTCGGTGCCCTCAGGGGCCCGTTCTGCCAACCCCGCCTTAATGCCGGGGCACAGACGGTCCCAGCGAGCGATTTCCCGAGGGACGCTCGCTCCCTCTGAGGAGGGTTTCAGAGCGGTTAAACCAGTTGTTCCCTGCCGGTGTGCCGTTACAGGGCGCTGCGTTTGCTGCTCAAGTTACACCAGAGGCCAGTCTCGAGAGACTGGTACCCTTAGTAGAATTTCTGGCAGAGGGGAAAAGCCTTCCAAAAATATCTCATTGGGTCCTGCAGACAATAGAAAAGGATTATGCTATCCAATTCAGGTGTCGTCCACCAAGATTCAGTGGGGTTCTGCCTACAGTGGTGGGCCCCGAGCAGGCTCTGGTTATGGAACAAAAGGTGAAAGCACTCCTTCAAAAGGAGGCTATAGAACGGGTTCCTCCTCCCAGTGTGGAGTCAGGCTATTATGGCCGATATTTCATCGTTCCAAAGTAGGATGGGGGGTTGCGTCCAATTTTAGACCTGCGCCTATTGAATCGCTCGGTAGGGAAGCCAAAATTCAGGTTGCTCTCTATCAAGCAGATCGTGTCACAGATCAGATCCGAGGACTGGTCTGTCACGATAGATCTAAGGGACGCGTACTTCCACATTTCCATCCTTCCACAACACAGGAAGTTCCTGGGGTTCGCCTTCGGGGGCGAGGTGTACCAGCACAGGGTTCTTCCGTTTGACCTAGCTTTATCTCCCCGCACTTTCACGATGGTGGTTCGGCATCGAGATGTCGTTCTCGTTCATATCAGGAAGTTGGGGTTGAGGCTGAACGCAAAGAAAAGTGTATTATCTCCTTCTCAGAAGACCACTTTTCTGGGTGTCGTTTGGGTTTCGGTTTCGATGCAGGCGCGACTCGCTCCGACCCGCATCGCTTCGATTCTCTCAGCTGTGAAACAAGTAAAGCTAGGCCAGCTACTTACTGTAATACAGTTTTAGAGACTGTCGGGTCTGATGGCAGCAGCGTCCAACGTTATACCTTGCGGCCTGTTGTACATGAGACCGCTGCAGTGGTGGCTCAGGACCAAGGGATTCTCCCCGAGGGGAAATCCGCTCCGCACGGTCAAAGCCACGCGGCGCTGCCTTCGTGCTCTGGTCATGTGGAAAGAAACTTGGTTCCTATTCAAAGGTCCTGTGCTGGGTCGCGTGGCGCTAATGGCGGATGCTTCCCTCACAGGGTGGGGGGCGGTCACGAGTGGTCGTCCAGCCCAAGGTCTGTCTCAGGACCATCATCTATCATGGCTTATAAATTGTCTAGAGATGTTGGCGGTGTTCCAGGCTCTGAAACACTTCCTAGCAGACCTGAGAGGTCATCATGTGTTAGTTCAGTCAGACAACACGTCGGTGGTCTCTTATATAAATCATCAGGGGAGCCTGCGGTTTCGCCGGCTTTACAAGTTGGCCCGTCAGATCCTCATGTGGTCCCAAGGGAGGTTACTATCTCTGAGAGCAATGTATCTTCCTGGGTATTTGAATGTGGTAGCAGACTCCCTGTCGAGGCAGGGGCCGAGGCCGGGGGGTTGGAGTCTCCACCCCGAGGTGGTGGAGCTCCTTTGGTGTGTTTCGGTCGCGCCGAGGTGGACCTATTCACTTCCAAGGTGACCACGCACTGTCATCTGTGGTTTTCCATCAGCCATCCAGCCCCTCTGAGGTTGGACGCTATGGGGCAGCCGTGGCCGAGGTCACGTCTGTTCACCTTTCCCCCGATTGCTCTGCTACCTGGAGTTCTGGAGAGGGTTCGCCGGGACGGGGTCAGCCTACTACTAGTAGCCCCGTTCTGGCCGGCCCGAGTATGGTTTGCGGACCTGATTTCTCTCCTGGACGGTTCTCCTTTGGAGCCCCTTGTCAGGAGGGATCTACTCTCTCAGGCGGGCAGCATGATATTTCATCCCCGCCCAGTACTGTGGGCTTGGCCTCCGAGGGGGCCCAGCTCATGAACTCTGGTCTCTCAACCGAGGTTGTTGAGACCATTCTTCACTCCAGAGCTCCATCCGCGAGGAAGCTTTATGCCTTGAAGTGAAAACTTTTCACTTCTTGGTGTGGAGGACACCTGCAGGACCCGGTTAACGGCCCAGTGGGTGCAGTGCTGGAATTCCTGCAGGAGCGCTTCTCCACAGGGCTATCCCCCTCCACACTAAAGGTGTACGTGGCGGCACTGGCTGCTCACCACGTCCCTTTCAGTGGAGTTTCTCTGGGGAGACACCCGCTTATAACTCGTTTCCTTCGTGGCACATTGAGGCTGAGGCCAGCAGTTCGTACGAGGGTGCCGGGGTGGGATGTGGCCATCGTATTAGAAGGTCTTTC
This sequence comes from Gila orcuttii, assembly GCA_026230005.1. Lineage (NCBI taxonomy): Eukaryota > Metazoa > Chordata > Actinopteri > Cypriniformes > Leuciscidae > Gila > Gila orcuttii. Next base: position 13,992,140 of record JAPDVR010000003.1, read on the forward strand.
CCAAGCTCCTCTTGAACCTATCGAAGAAGTTCCTGAGAAGTTTCTCACGTTTAAGACTATCTTTCTTCTTGCTATCTCCTCTCTAAAGAGAATCAGTGATTTGCAGGCTCTGTCGGTTTCACCCTTGTGCCTGGAATTTTCGCCTGGCTTGGTTGCGTCCTAGACCAGGTTACGTTCCCTAGGTCCCTACTAATGTTGTTAGACCTACAGTTCTGCAGGCCTTCTGTCCTCCTCCATTTCTGTCGTCTGACCAGGAGAAACTTAATTTACTCTGCCCTGCTAGGGCGTTAGACGCCTATATCCACAGAACTGCCCTGTGAGGAAGTCAGAACAACTATTTGCATGTTTTGGGCCACCCAAGAAGGGGTGTCCCGTGTCTAAACAGAGAATAAGCAAGTGTGTGGTCGAGGCTATCTCACTTGCCTATGAGTCGGCTGGTCAGCCTTCACCTTGGCTGTACGAGCCCACTCTATCAGGAGTATGGCGGCATCATTTTCATTTTTGGGTGAACTAACCCTTTAAGGGAAACATTTTAGAGGATGTGAAACTAATACTGTAAGTGGTCGATAATACGAGGTCCCCAGATAATACTAATCCAGTGCGAATAGGGCTTTAGACAACTTAATTAACATATTTTTAATCAAATCAGTTTAAATCAAATCAAACATGATCAGTTATCTGTCAAATCATCCCAGATGTATTAAGCGAGGTACGAAGAATTTACCCCAGTTAAATAAAAACAGAAAGCAAAGTGTGAACATACCATGTGACATACAAAGTTATAGAAACATGACAATATCTTCTATAATCACTCAGTAAAAATAAGTGATGAGTAAACGAGACGGATGAAGTTCACTACTCCAGTCTCGTGTGGTACTCCTGACAGATACCACAAATTGACGATGAGGATTCGGCTTTTTTTTTGCTATCGTTGGTCAAGAAGATGCCTGTTGCTAACGTGCCTTTCCCGAGTGTGTTGCAGATCTTTGAAAAGTATTCCAGTATTGATGAAATGATTCGTGATCAGTTAGTATAGATTGTGCTCACACTGGATAGAGCTGTTACGATAGCAAGCCAGATTGAATCATGCTAAAGTTCATTGGTCAGTGAGCGGTAACATCAAACATGTTGGATGTTGCTGATGGTCTGCAAGGCTGCAGATTTTCTTGAATGACTATATTAATTAAGCTTTCAGTTGATCATAGTTTATTATCTTTTTATTACAAATGGTATCAATCTAAACAAAGATTTGAATTGAAAATAAACATGAATTTCACAATATCTCCATCTTGTAAGCCAACCAGGAAGCAGAGTTGTGTATTTTCATATATTTGACCGTTTGTGCCTGAGGAAGATACAGACTATATGATCAAAATACTTGTATGAGTCTTTATCTCATGATTTGTAACATATTTAAAAATTACTTTTAATTTCTCTATAATATTTGGATGCGAAAAAAATGCTTTGAGGGAAAATTTTGACAAGCAGTTCTAAAAACAAAACATTTAAGAGGATGTGAAACTAATAAGTGGTTTCTATCACTAAAATACATTTCCTCATATAAGACGTCAGTATTATAGCACAGCATATATGCATGCTCATGTTAGGCAGCCATAAGTTAAAAGCAGACTGATTCCATTGTAAAGCACACTAAGTGCATTATCAAGAGATAAACTGCACTTTTTTTTTTCTTTGTTTAGGAAGTGGATATTAGCAAGATTTAGCCATTAGCCTAGCGTTAACATCAGTCTGTTGTTCCTAGTGTGAGGCTGCAGATTCTTGATCTGATGTGTGTTGGAGCTCATCGCTTGATCATTTGGCATCACTGCAATGGAGATATCAGAAGTATAACAGTTTAATTATAAATGTTGAGTAGCGCTGCTAGCCTATACATATAAAAAAAAAAAACAGAAAACTGCAGAGAATCTACACACATGAAACTGTAAAATATAACAGAAACAGTATTACTAAATGATTCTAGCCTGGCTAACGCCAGACCCAATTCTCGTTGAGACTTGGGTCTGGGAACCACATGTACATTTTCTCGTATTTGAGGCGTGGTTTACGAATGCCCGGCGCCGTTTATTGGGTGCTAAGAATGTCTATCAAATGCGCCTGTACGTAGCTCATAGCCAATCGTTTCAATTATACCAGATGACGTCTGTAGAGCGACAGAAATTTGACGAGGAAGAAGACGAAATAAACTTGCGTTCTAAATTACTTAGAACATTCTCTAAGGCTGCATCAAAAGGTAGCTTCGCGTCTGCTACCATGTTGAATCCATAGAAATAAACAAACTGCTTCGGTGTGTCGCATAGATGTCGTCATCGTCTTGCTGCTCCCTCCCCGTTCTGTGATTGGTTCCCTAAATGAGGCGAAAATCTGGACCATGGTATCCATACTGCCTTTCAGCGTGAATAAAATCGCGCTGCGGGAAGGCAGCATGGGGAAACCCAGACTAAAATGATTCTGCTTAATGATTTAATAATGAAGATGATTATAGCAGAACTTGTAGCTTACAAAAAAGTACAACAATTTCTTTATAAAGACAAGTACAGCTATTTTTTACATGCTTCCTATTAGAAATCACATTTTATCATATTTTAGTTTAACCCCTTACTCTACACCCGCCATTTTGGCAAATGGGGCATAAATGACATATCGAAAATAAAAAGGTTGCTGCTCATAAGTCATTCTGAATAAACACATAACTAACATATATTTAGAAAGTCAACACTAGAGAGTTTATAGTTCAAGACTCAGAATTACTCAGACTGTTATTAATATGGAGATATATAAGCTCAAACATAAAAAACTAAAATAAAAATATTAAGAATTGAACTTTTAAAGGAGCCGTATGTAAGATTTTGGCCAAAACTGGTACTGCAATCACTTTCAAAATTACTGTAGAGCGGTGTATCCCCTCCCCCTCCTCCCTGACTCAAGGTTGCCAGATAGGCTGCAGGATCCAGCAGGAACGTAGGCTGCTACAAGAAGCTTTTAATGGCAAGTGACGAGTCCTACACAGTAAGGTTTTTTTTTCTGTTAATTATGTTTATGCTTCAAATGAGAGATGTTTTGCTAAATAATTATATATCACAAAAATTTACTAATGGCGATTAGCCAAATATAATCATAAAGATGTACGCTTGTATGTGACAGTACATTGTTAGAACAGTAGCTGTTAGTCTAACCTGTAACGGTAGGTATCTGTCATTAACGTAAGTACAAGCACAAGCCTCTGTCACTGTGTGTAACCGATATCAAAGATACAGCTATTCATTTAGCTGACGCTATAAGTGAAAGCGACCAGCTGCATTACTTACCCTGCAGTACACGTCCATAAAGCTAAAATATGTGATGTGAAAGATTACATGTCATTCTATTATTTTTGGCTGTAGAACTTGCATGATAAACAATAATGGGCGTGCTAATGTAGCTAATGTTCAGTCCTGCTTTCTGTGTGATATGATTCTGAGTGTAAGAATCATATATTAGATATTAATCAGTTCAGTTCAGTGATTTCTCACCCAGAGGTCAGTGTGCTTCCATCAACCCATTTCCATGTGCCGTCCACATCACTGTCAGTCAGACGAATCCAAACTATAACAGAACCAGTCATGTCCTTAACAAAATCCTGGGCAGATGAAACAGTTTCACATTTCTGTAACGCTTTAGATTACAGCCAGCAAAGTACTGCAAAAGTAATTCAAATTTAAAGCGTACCTTTCTGTAATTACAGTGTACCTATAAAGTATGTATCTGTAGGTTTAAGGGATCAATATGTAAAGTTTATGGAATTAAGGTGTAACAACCATTAACACATTCTTTATACTGTAAAGGCATCTTTACACAGACGAGTTAAGGCTGCTCTAAAGCGGCTCTGTTTCTGCTCAAAATTCTGTGTAAAGACACAATGGCGCATAAAAGCAGACTTAAAATATGCCGGGTCAGACCCGCATCAGCTCCTAGTATCAAAGGCGACTCTGATACTGTTTTGGTTCAGTGTAAATGAACGCAAACTTGTGCCTTCCTAAACTACGTCATTGTCATGACAACCTAAAGCAACCTGTCAGCTCAAGAGCCGCGATAATCAAGAAGAGGGAGACAAAACATATAGGCCTAGCTCGATATTGTTTTAGCCAAGTTAAAAAAATGTCAGTCAACAAGGGACAATGAAGTAAAAGAGTCCTGTACTCATATCGTGAGGCAAACCACCAAAATAACTGCGTCTTCGATGTGTGTAATCAATTGGCTTTCGATGTTTGTAATCCTCATTTGAAGAGAATGGCAGATCAACGCGCTGCTACATTTCTCTCAGATACGGTAAATGCTTATTCGGAGTCACTGTGATTGTGCATTAAAATATTATATTCCAAAAATCATCTACTTGAGGACGATATTTCACCCACACATAACAGTGCTGTCCTGCCTGAAACACTAACGCTAGCATAATTGTTCATGCTTTCTGGATCTTTGAAAAAAAAAAAGAAAAAGAAAAACCTTTTAACCTCTTTTTATCCTGCAGTGATCTACTCTGTGTAATAATTCATTATTTCTTTTTTACCATTAAGCATTTAGCATTAAATATGGAGAGAACACTGCGATGGAAAAAAAAGTCAACGTTTCAAACTGGATGACCACAAACACAGTTGCTGCATCTGAAATCAAATATTTCTCTATTATATAGTATGCGAAAATCAGTACGGCAAAGGAGTAGTATATCCAAATACATACGGTGCATCCGAAATCTGAATATGAGTGGGTGCTACATCTGAATTTGAAGTTACTTTGTGAGTGTTAAAAAAGTATGTTCTATATAGTATGATTGTGTGTAGTATGAATGTAATTCGAACATACTACATCCACCATGTTGTCATTATCACATGATCTACCAGTGTCAAAAGTCACTTTACTGCCATTCATAAATCCTCTCCCGTGGCCTCATGGGATAGTAAAGTGTCCATCGTCTGTACAAGTCAGAATCTCACCGGAAGTAGTAGGTTATTTTTGTTTTTTCGAATACTATAAGACAGAGAACGAGTAAACATTTTTAATTTACATATACTACCGACATTGTAGCAATACTAAACGTGTTGAAAATCGACGAAGTTACACTCATATTTGTATACATAGTTTTTGGCCATTTTTAATGTAAACATGTTTTTATTGTCCAAAATATATTTTAAAAGCAACATTTTGAAGTCACCTAAAATGTATTTTAAGATTTAAAATTACATTTCTTGACCCTTGAAGTACATTTTCATATTTTGCCATTTCAAAAGTTTAAATAATACGTATTTTAAATATGAAAAGATAATTCTTAACAGCAAGCCAAACTTTTTACAACATACATTTAACATACTATATATTTTTACCAGAAAAAAACAAAAATTTTGCCGGATGGCATAGATCTACTTTTATAGATCACTCTTATAACACTTTTATGGTGCTTTTGCCCTCTTTTTAAAGTTTGAAAACTTCATTCCGCATTATTTGTGATTGCATGGAAAAGAGCAACCAGCACAGTCTTCAAAATTTCTACTTTTGTGTGAATTTAAATTTTGGGTGAACTATGTCTTTAATATGATTTAAACAAAATCTTACAGCGAAACTAATGGCTCCATATTCACACTAAACACAACATTGGCACATATAAGCATAATTATACTGAGAATATATGAACGCTACTGATTCAAGAAAACAGATGTAAATGTCATCTCATATTGTCATTTAGTCATTATTTTATGGCCTGGTCCTGTGTGTGAGACATATTGATGGAGATTACTTAGTAGTAATAAGAAAGAAAAAAATAGCTAATTCCTTCCTGCCACATTGAACACATCAATCATCATGATGAATATGTTACTGATTACAAATTCTAATGAAAAAAGGATGGGGTTTGTATTGACCCGTAGTGTGAATCTAGCAGAGTAAAAATGAGGTCCAAACGGAAGCTAGGTTTCATTATGACATAATAACGGAGAATGAATGATCACAGGGTGCTAGGAAAAGAAATTAGCTTTGACCTTTTGCGTGGTCTATAGGTTCGAATCAGTAGTTTTCCTCATCTACAGTCAAACCAAGAATGCTCATTCCCTAAAGGCCTGAGACAGCTTGCAAAATGAATAATAATATCTCTGTAAAAGACAACTATTTTCCATAGGTTAGACTAGTCTCATTAACCCTGTTGGTGCTGAAACTGCACACTATGTTTCCCAAAAGCATCTTTTCCCATTAAATAACATTCAGAAGTCCTAAAAAAAGGTTTAGCTCCAACACTAATCAAACCTGTAACTCTCTAGTAATTCTGAAGTCCTTAAGTAGCTTGTTCTTGTGTGTTTGAATAGGAGGTAATTAGAATTAGAGCAAAACTCGACAGGAGCTCAAGGGCCAGATTTGAGAAACCCTGTCCTAATCAAACACACCCAATTGAACTCATCAGCTCTTGAAGAGCCAGTGTCCTGCAGAGTTTAGCACTAACCCCAATTAAAAACACCTGAAGCAGCTAATCAAGGCTGTTCTTTTAACAACTGTCCGGTACACATTGTACGATTTTGGGCGATTTCTGTGGTTGTGGCTCCTAAACGGTGGTCCTATTTCGTACAGTGAGAGAGGTTCAAAGACGGCCGTTGTCACGGTCTTGCATAGCCTGCGATAATTGTCTGTCAGTGTCAGAAATTTATCCTGATCATCTCACAATGTGTTTGTTGCTAACATCTACCTTTACTGACCGGCCAATAAATATGCAACGTAATATATGGCGTATTGATCAATGCGACATGCCGCAAAAACTTAAAAACAACTAACCTTGAGCTCCATTTCCCTCTTTTCCCTATAGCCATGACCGCATCCATATTCTCCTCTTTCGCTTCCTCCTCTTTTTTTCAGCGCACATAAAAACCACAATTACCAAAGTGTGATTCATCTTGCTCTATTTGATTACCACTAGCGCATGCTGATGACGTTTTATTCTTCTATACTAACTTGCGTCGTAGCCTAAGATTCAATAAGTGTCATCATCGTACAGTCTACATACATGTCGTACAGTGTGATTTGTAATGATCTTACAGGATTGCCGAAATGACACGGTCTGTAGCAGGCATTAGTCTTCAGTCTCGTCTTAAGTAGAGACTTCCAGGCAGGTGTGTTGGGGTGAGTTAGAGATAAACTCTCTAGGACGTTGGCCCTCCAGGAAAAAGATTGGACACCTGTGCATAAACTCATTAGAAGAAATGTGTCAGGTAAGGAATACTTCCAAAATGTGCATTGTAGAAACATTATTTGGAAGGCTCTTAAGGCTATGCTGCATATAACATTGAAGTCCAGGATAGTCACCACTGAATTTTTTGAGAATGTACAGGTTTTCATAGTGTCATCATTGCATCATTTTGCGTGTTTAGAGTGATTAGTCACATGGCATTTGCAGCTTAGTTAAAGCTGCAGTCCGTAGTTTTTCCTATTTATCGCCATCTCTGTTCGAAATCTGCAATTGCAGTTATTCTCGGAATTATCAACTTTACGTGGGTTGTGCCTTGGCACAGCGCGGATGAATCCAATGTTTTGAGGAGAATGTGCGGCTGTCAGTCACCGCGCCGGTGTGGATACGGTCATTCAGAATCACAGATTTTACTTTTTGGAAGTATGACCAACATAAGAATTTTCACCGGAAAAAGTAAGTAACATCCACTTTTGTCCTGACCAACTAAGGGAAAAAAAGCATTGCAGTAAATCGCGCTGATTAAATCTAACGATCGCTTATGTCTTACCTGTCCAGCAGAAATCCAAAGTCTTTTGCATTTTACAACGGGTGAATGTCGTTTCAACCTTTCTGGATCCGACATCAAATTGATACGTTTAATTATATCAAGTGCTGTGAGAAAAGGCTTTAAATCTCCACCTCCAACATCCCCACACGCAATATAGCCTACTAGCCGAGACACCTTCTTTATGTGTACAGATGTGACGTAATGACGAAAATAATAATAAAAACTATAATAGTAATTAATGATACTAAACTAAAACGTGTTATCACCAAAAACCTTAATGTGAAAACGGTGACATCATGCTCATGTGTGTCATGTGTTCAGTTTATAGGCGCACATATCTTTTTTTACAAAGTGACATCGCCAACTACTGGCCTGGTAGTGACAATATTAATATATAATAATGTATGTAATTTTATATTAAGTAATACACTTCATTATATATAAATGTACAAGTGATCATATATGATACTGCATGTGTAATATATTGCAGAGGTATTTACTCATGCAGCAAAAACACACATATATATATATAGAGATATATAATGTAATATATTTCTTATATTTTTTTATTATTTACATTATAAATATTTCATATTTTCAAGCTAGTTAACAAAAGCACAAGCACACCTGCATGTACTAAAGTATTTAACCAAGAGACTACCACTGTGCTGAGGAGTGCCCAGCCATTACTTTTAAATATAGTAATTATAGTCTTATAATTTTCAGCCAATCATCAACCGAACCACAGGCTCTACTCTTCAGCACAATGATAACCCCAACAACTCAGACATAAAAACCTTTTAAATTCCAAAACAATAGAACATTAAACACTAACAGATCTCCCACCTATATTAATATTGAGCAAGAAATAACACTTGATTTTAACATTTTCTCTCCTTTAACAGTCGGAAGCAAAGCATGCTGGGAACTAGAAGTCTGTTGTAACTCATTCAGTGAATGTGAGTGTATATATATATATGTGTGTGTGAACACACATTCACATTTATATGGGAACATGTATGTGCAATATATGTACACAATAAAGGATAAAACTTGGTGAATATTACATGCTATTTGTGTCTTCATTTATAAATAAGATTAAAAATGTATTAATATATAGCCATACATGGTCAATGGATATATTGCTGTATATTGAAAAATACAAGCACTAGTTCCCTTTCGTAGTCACTCCGAGTTACGTCGGATGACGGAGAATGGGGGGTTTCGCCTAGAAAGCCTATCGACTTCGAGTATTACAAAACGAGCCTATGGCAATGAAATGCCATGGGTCTGCGGAATTTGCATAGCGTATCTCCGCCCCACCGCGTGGGTATAAAAGGAGAGACGCCGGCAAAGGCAGATCATGTTTTCGCTTCGGAGCCAAGAGTATCTCTTCACTCCACAGCTATTTCTGACTTCGCTCTACGAGACGAGCCACTCTCCGGTGTTGGTGTGACGGCGATCTGCAGCGAATTCACATTGCCTGCTGGTCTGTGCAGTGATCTGCCAGTGAGTGTGTTTCTCCCTGCTCGCTTCAACATTGCGGAGTTTTCTCTCCTCTCACAAAAAGAGCTTGCACGCGGCACGTCTTTTTAAAGACGGCTCGCCCCTGCATTAAAAAAAAAAAAAAAAAAAGAATGGTTGCGGACCGCAGTGTGCGCCGCCCCTGGGCCTCGCCACTCCCGTCCCCCTCTGTCCCAGAGGGCGCGGATGACAGTGTGTGCCGTCTCCGGACCTCACCACTCTCGTCCCCCTCTGTCGCCAGACCCCTGGCAGAGCAGACCCCCGTGGAACGCTGGTCCTTCCCTGGTCTCCTCTGTCAGGGCGCGGAGCTTGGCCACGCCCCCGCACCGGGCCGCTATGCCACCCTCGCCTGGGCTGGTCACTCCGCTTCACTGCCCCTCCGGGGGGACGTCTGTGGTTCGTATGACCCCACTGGTTCAGTTTCTGGCAGCTTGGTTAGAGCTCCCCAGCCTGTCCCGCTGGGTCGCCCGAACGATCAGGCGGCTATGCGATTCAGTTCGCTCGGTCTCCTCCCCGCTTCAGGGGAGTCCGCTTCACTATGGTCGGTGGCAATGCCCCCATCATGCGAGCGGAGGTTGCTACCCTGCTGGCGAAGGGTGCAATCGAGACTGTCCCTCCAGCCGAGATGAGGTCGGGGTTTTACAGCCCGTACTTCATCGTCCCCAAGAAAACCGGTGGGTTACGGCCGATCCTGGACCTGCGCGTCCTGAACCGCTCCCTTCACAGGCTGCCGTTCAGGATGCTCTCGGCCAAACGCATTTTCGAGTGTGTGCGGCCGCAGGATTGGTTTGCAGCGATAGACCTGAAGGACGCCTACTTTCATGTCTCCATTTTACCTCGACACAGACCGTTTCTCCGGTTTGCTTTCGAGGGGCAGGCATATCAGTATGCGGTTCTCCCATTCGGGTTGGCTCTGTCTCCTCGCGTCTTTACGAAGGTCGTCGAGGTACATCAACCGTCAGGGCGGTCTACGCTCCCGCAGTATGTCGCAACTCGCACGCCATCTCCTCTTATGGAGTCAGAAGCACCTGAGGTCCCTTCGTGCTATCTACATTCCGGGAGATCGGAACTTTGCAGCCGACGAGCTGTCACGGTTTCGGCCCATCTCCCGCGAATGGCGACTCCATCCCCAGTCGGTCTAGCTGATTTGGGACCAGTTCGGGGACGCACAGATAGACCTGTTTGCCTCCCACGACTCGTCCCACTGCGCCCTGTATTACTCCCTGACCGAGGGTACGCTCGGCACGGATGCACTGGCGCACAGCTGGCCGCGGGGCCTACGCAAATATGCGTTTCCCCCAGTGAGCCTTCTCGCACGGACCCTGTGCAAGATCAAGGAGGACGAGGAGCAGGTCATTCTGGTTGCGCCGTACTGGCCCACCCGGACCTGGTTCTCCGAACTGATACTCCTCGCGACATCACCTCCTTGGCCAATTCCTCTGAGGAAGGATCTCCTTTCTCAGAGACAGGGCACCCTCTGGCACCCTCGACCAGATCTTTGGAGACTCCACGTGTGGCTCCTGGACGGGACAAGGCAGGTTTGAGTACCCTTCCACCAGCGGTGGCGGCTACCATCACTTCCGCTAGAGCATCGTCCACGAGACATGTCTATGCGTTGAAGTGGAACCTCTTCGTCAACTGGTGCTCTTCTCGCCGAGAAGACCCCAGGAGATGCTCGATCAGTGTCGTGCTTTCCTTCCTGCAAGATGGGTTGGAGCGAAGGCTGTCTCCCTCCACCCTGAAGGTGTATGTGGCCGCTATCGCCGCAAATCACGAAGCAGTTGAAGGTAAGTCTCTGGGGAAGCACGACCTGATCGTCAGGTTCCTGAGAGGATCGAGGAGACTGAATCCTCCTCGCCCTCCTCTCGTTCCCTCTTGGGACCTCTCAGTGGTGTTAAATGCCCTGCAGAGGGCTCCCTTTGAGCCTCTGCAATCAGTGGAACTTAAGTTCCTGTCAATGAAGACAGCGCTCCTGGTTGCATTGGCCTCCATCAAGAGGGTAGGGGACCTGCACGCATTCTCCGTTGACGAAGCATGCCTGGAATTCGGGCCGGCTTACTCTCACGTGATCCTGAGACCCCGGCCTGGATATGTGCCCAAGGTTCCCACCACTCTCTTCCGGGACCAGGTGGTGAACCTGCAAGCGCTGCCCCCGGAGGAGGCAGACCCAGCCTTGGCATTGCTCTGTCCAGTACGCGCTCTCCGTGCCTACGTAGACAGGACGCAGTGTTTCAGGACCTCAGACCAGCTCTTTGTCTGTTATGGTGGGAGACTGAAGGGAAAGGCTCTCTCAAAGCAGAGGTTGTCTCACTGGATAGTGGACGCCATTGCTTTGGCTTACCAACAGCAAGGCCGACCGTGCCCCCTTGGTGTGATAGCCCACTCCACCCGGAGTGTGGCTTCCTCTTGGGCTCTTGCGCATGGCGCCTCGCTGGCAGACATCTGCAGAGCTGCAGGCTGGGCGACACCTAACACATTCGCCAGATTCTACAATCTCCGAGTGGAGCCGGTGTCCTCTCACGTATTCGCTTCAATTAGCTAGTACCGGACCCGCTCAGGTGTCTTCGCTTGCTCGCCATTCCACTCCACGGACTGGATACGTGCGATATTCTCCTCAGGTGAGCCTTCCTCTCTGAAGCCCTGAGTTCCTCCAGCACTGTTGACGCTGCCGCCAGTGTCTATTGCCTGTGCGTCGGCTAGGTGCCTCCGCGTGCATGGTTCCTCCCTTGAGTAACCCCCACATGTGTATTTCCACTGTAAGCCTCCCTGAGCGTGTGTCTTTCCCTCGGCAAGCCACCTTGCCACCCCTGGAGTTGAAAGTTGCCACCCCACGGGCTGGTCACTCCAGTGTTCCTCCATATGCAGCCCTCCGGCCATATGTGTGTTTCTAAGTCCTCCCTACGGGTAGGCATTCTGCGGCATATTTCCTCTGAGATATGCTCCCCAGTGTACCTTGGTATTCCTGTGTTAAGTAGGACTCCTTCGTCCGTGCCAGTATCACGACAGGGGGATCAGACTTTCGCAGGGCACTGGAAGACAGCTGTGAAGGTGGCATGATTATACGGGAACCCCCATTCTCCGTCATCCGACGTAACTCGGAGTGACTACGAAAGGGAACGTCTCCGTTCCCTACTCAGGGAACGAGGGTTACATACGTAACCGAGACGTTTCCCATATATGGAAATGTATTATGTAATGTAGCGCATTATATTTTGCAGTATATTCCCATATATTTTTGTTCCATAAGGGTATACTTGTAAGGTTTATGCTCCATAGCCATTTACAGCTTCACTATGATCAGTAAATGTTCAGAAGCAAAAGCAAAGTAAGATTAAACCATCCTGACTGTTGGCTCTTTGAGCTATCCCAAACAATTAAAGGATGCTACAAGCAACACAATTATCAACATATGTATACATATACACAAACATAGTCTTTAAGTAATCTTGAAGCCTTTTTCTGAGGGCCCTGACTCCCAGTTGAGAACCACCGTCTAAAGCCCTATTCGGACGGGACTAATTTAACATGGAGAGGTGGGGTAAAGTAATTATTACCAGAGCTTCTCTGTGATTTTAGTCCCGTCCGAAAGTGCCATCTCAGTAATCATTACAGACAATGTCACTAAAGATTAGGGCGACTTTTACCTTCAGTAAAAAGGTCCGGAAAAATTTCCTCAGGTAATACTAATCCCGTGCGAATAGACCCGCTGTACATATGTACATAAATATTTAGTAATTTTCTGTTTAAATGTAGTTTTCCAAGTATGGAGAAGCTTGGAAAAGCATCCAGTTGCGTTCTAGATGCTGGGACAAGTATGTGGCAAAACTCAAGTGTTTCCCACATCCTATTAAGATCAGAAAGAAGATCGAAAGCACTTGTTAGAGGCACGAAAGATCTTTTAGCGTTAGGTACCAAAACAATCCAATTTGAAGTTAATTAATACATCGTTCGACCGGACATAACTGTTTTATATATATATATATATATATATATATATATATAAATATAGGTTATATGTGTTTGCGCATGTGATATCAGGAAGCAACGTAATACGCACATAACGACAGGAGGGTGACGGTGATGCGCAAATCGAGTTACCCCTCCCAATTCTGCTAGCTTTACTGAGATATCTTATCCTGTGCAAACTGGCAATTAATATTAAAGACGTCCTGTGGTAAAATTACATTACTCCATCTACCCTTTTAAAGTTAATCCCGTCCGAATAGGGCTTTACAGTATATGTTGTGTAGTTGTGACACACTTCTGTCATTATTTTTGCACTTCTGTTTGGTCATGCTAGCGGCTTAGAAGTTACACAAGAAATTATGAGTAAACATGTTATTTATTCATATAATATGTTTATGTTTTGAATAAGTAAACGTACACACATTTAAATGTTAGTGAAAAGCAAGTAAAATCTATCAAATGACGAGTAATTATAAGGCAATCAGCAGTAAGTCAGAGAGACACATAAAGCCCTATTTTCTTATGTCTCTTCACTATATGGTCTTCTTATCTCAGATGTGCCAAGGAAAGATCTATCTCTGGAGGTTTTACTGCAGTGGTAGCTCTCATGAGCAGGAAGTATTAGAGGCATTTTATGAGCAAGACTTTCTCAGAATAAAGATCAATAAATAAATAGTCTTCAATGTCTTCAGAGCCACCCTGGAAATAGCTTTCAGAAGCACATGCTCCATTTGAACTCAAGTGACAAATCTCAGTGTTTGTTTGCTTGAAACTATTAAACCAGAGGAAAACCAGCAAATGGGGTTTCAGAGAGACGGAATCAATAATTGTAATCCACTCTCAAACTTTGAATCTATCCTGTTGTAAATTAACCCTGTCACTATGATCTCTCTGCCTCATCTTGGATAGAACGAACAGAGTGACACCAGAGAAACAGCGGTGTGTCTTATCAGTATGAACAAGCAAACACATTCTCTGAGAGAATGACAGTTCATTGTAATGCAGAGCTGCTGCTGGACAATTTTCTTCACATGCTGATTTAAGATTGGTTTAACTTCTCAAGAAGTCTTTTCAGTTGCTTTGAATGGCCATTAAACTGTTTTATTTTAAACTTAAGAGAAGAAAAAAGGCTTGTTGACCTAAATTCTTTTCTTATTCATTAATTTCACCACAATCGCTCAACCCAGGCTCTTTGGAGAAATGTGCCTGTGGCGAAATTTCTGCAAAATATTATGTTGCTTTTTGCATGTTTGTGACACTTTCAAAGTGAAATGCCCAGTGAGTTTATCCAAAACAGATGAACATGAATCTGATAAAAATGCATTTTGTTGGTTGCAGAATCATGGTAGTTTGGAAATGAAATGTGAGTGGCCCTGATGACTACAAGATAAATGAAATAACGAATTGGTGTGACGTAATTTCATTAGGCTATTGGTACTATGTTGCAGTTGGGGGGTGGGGGGGGGGGGGGTACACAGCAAAATCCCCAGTGTTAAATTAACACTCCTCAGTGTTCATATGTGTCCACACTACAGAGTGTTAAAGTAACACTGAACCAGTGCTGAAGTTAATGAGATAATTGTGATTAATTAAGTGATAATTGACCATTAGTGGTGAAACCTTATGTTAATAAGCAGAATCATTGAAGGGAAGAAGAACAACAAAAAAATAAAAAAGCTACAACTGACGTCCAGCCATTACACATTACACTTATTATTAACCAGTTTGACTTTATGTCTGTCATACATCTACAAAAGTTATTATATACAATTAATAACACAGTTTTGATGTTAATGTAATAAGGATTTTTTTCTTTCTTTTTTTAAATCACCATTATTGTGATCAGTGTTTAGCTGGGCGTTTTGATGATGACATTATCATCATGTAGTGGCCTGATTCACAGATGTTGTTCAGAGACTAACTCTCTGACTATATGGCTGATGTGTAACTTTCAGAGATGTATAGTAACGAAGTAGAACTACTTCCCTACTGTAAGTATTAAAAGGCTGTATCTGTACTCTACTAGAGTATTATTTTTTTCTCCTACTTCCACTTTTACTTCAGTACATTTTTTTGATGAGTTTAATACTTTTACTCCGATACATTTTTTATGTGCTGCATCGTTACTCGTTACAATTATAAAAATGTTATGAATCATTCCAAACCCACATAATCACTGCCAGAGCGGTAGATGGCTCTGTCACAGGGTTTGATGAAGCTGGCTCAACATTGAGCGAGTCAAGCGCTCAGGAAGAGCGCGCGTGCTCCCGTTCTGCCTCTCGCTCTGCTGCCTGCCTCCATTGAGAACACCTGACATTTGTTAGTTTGTTTCCAGATGGAAGAACCAGAAACACCATTCAACTGCGAGTGATCGTGGCGGGGAGGAAGGAGACCCATTAGAGAGCATTTGTCAGAGTGAAAGACAATTCATACAGAATGTGCGAGGACGCCGACGCACTGAATCGTTCTTTGTTTTTAATAGTTACTATTAGATTTAATGTTATTATCTTGACAATACATCATTAAAAAAATATTACACTCAAGTTTCAGTATTTGACCACTATTTTATTCTGAGAAACTTATAGTGACAGTTATTTCTTAATTTGTGTCAGGTGTTATATAATGACAAAATGAGTCGATATCTTTAATATAAATTATGAGCGTCAGCCGCTCCCATTAAAAAAAAAAAAAAAAACCTCCTGTGAGGTCGTCATGAAAGCGCTTGACCAAACAACGTCCCTCAGGCTTTTAGCTTGTGCAGTTTTTGACAAATATTGATAGATTTTCATAGGTTTACGTCAGATTTCTATAGAGAGGAAACATATTCATTGAATTTATATCCAAAATGGGCCGATGTAATCATTATGAGCGCTGGATACTCTGATATACAGCACGAGGGCACCCTGTGCACATTTAGTCCATATATGGAACACATGAAGAAAAGCCACATCATGTGACATTCCAGGAACTCCCTGACATAAACAAAGCTTTCAGATATGGCTGTAACATGCAGATAAATACCTAATAAGCTGTGGAGAAAAAAGGCACAAGCAGGGAAGAGAAGGGTGAGATGCTTTACTACATAATACAATACTTTTACTTTTACTTTCAGTACTTGAGTAGTAAATTAAAAAGAAAACTACTTGCAATACTTAAGTAAAATCTTTTTTGAATACTTTAGTACTTCCACTTAAGTATGGTGCCTAAAGAGCACTTCAACTTCTACTCAAGTCACTTTTTTGATAGAGCACCTGTACTTTTACTCAAGTCTGCATCTCTAGTACTTTATACATCTCTGGTAATTTTAGTATTGTTGAATGTAGCCCTGTGATTTTACAACTTAAGATCCTACATCAATATGAACAATTTATAAAATACGTTGTGCACAGAAGCTACTATGCTTAGACACACGCAGACATCTAGAATCAGCATATGATTCTCAACAGCGGTGACAAACAAAATCAACATCACAAAACAAGCTACTGAAGTCACAACAAAAACAACAGCAAAATAAAAGCAAATGGGAATGATTCATGAAAATCACAGGACAGTTCTCATAATTTATTCATGCTGCAAAGCATGATGGGAGTCATGGATGAGTTTTGATTGGTGGCTCCCATCATGCACTGCAACATGAAGCGTTTTGTTTGATTGTTACCATTGTTGAGGTTCATATGCGGATTCTTGATGTCTGTGTATTTTTTGAAAAACTATAGATTTAAAAGCACTGTTCTCAAGCTATAACATCACAGATTTATTGTAATGAAAAATTAATAAAACATTTGCAGAACTAGTAAATAATGCTGGATGAGATCAGTGAATCAGGCCACTACATGATGATAATATCATACTCAAAGCAGCTGCATTTTCCAAAAGCATTTTAAGTCTAAGGTTATCATAGAAAAATTACAACAAATGGTCTCTACGATCAACTAAAGCTGGGTGCACACTGTGCGATTTATAATAGTCCTTTACGATTATTCCTTGTCAGACTCTATGAACATGATCCTCGCTTTTTGACGATAGTAGTACACAATTTGACGGTAGTCGTAGGAGGTCACACCACAGGACTGTGTGTCAAATCTTCTGACAGTGCCAGAATTTCTTTTGAGGTACAATTTGATCGCAACGGTCATTAATGGGCTGTCGGTGAATATAGCGGTCAACGACTTTGGATTTTAGCCTAGGATCAGTGGAATCTTTTAGTATTTGAAAAACTTATCTTAGACTGCCAAATCGTAGCCAAAATCGTACAGTGTGAACCAGGCTTCAGGCTTATGATGCTTTTGGGAAACATAGCCCAGTTCATAGTTTCTCTTGCTACAACAAATGTGCTTTACAAACACAAAGTTGGACCAGCCAGAGAAAAAACAAGGTTAAAAAGTAAAGGGTCAAGAGCCCAACTAAAGCCCAAAACATTGATAATCATAATTAATTATCATTCCTTTAATTCTTAATAACAACTTTTGTAGATGTATGACAGAAATAAAGTCAAACTGGTTAGTAATAAGTGTAATAATGTTTAATGGCTGGAAGTTAGTTGTAGTTGTTCAGTCTCTCTTTTTTTCTGTTCTACTTGTTTATATTTCCTTCAGTGATTCTGTTTATTATCATCAGGTGTCACCACTAATGGTCATTCATCACTTAATTAGTCACTTAACTATCTCCAACACTGGTTTAGTTTTACTTTTAACACCATTTAGTGTTGACACATATACTGAGGGGTGTTCATTTAAAACTGGGGATTTTGCTTTGTAGGAAGAGCCAAGGCTGCCATTGCTACTGTTGTATCATTTGCACACGAATGTGTTTATTTACTATATTAACTTTTATTGGTGCTAACTGGTTTCTGGACATTTTATTGTACTCACTGTACATTTTTATTATTTCATTATCGTAACTGTTAAAAGCCCTTCTAGGGACAGGTGTTGCGAATTAGCCATGGCTATAAACACTGTGATACAGGCATCGGATTATTTCTTATGTAATAATCTATGTTTTGTCTTTGTATCTGTCCCTATTCAAACAAACAACAAATAAAAAATAAAAAAATTCTGCCAAGCATGAAAATTGAGAAATTGTGCGAGTGGAAAAATTGAAAGTGGCACAGTAGCTTTAACATGCAGCACAGAGCACACACACCGGCTGACCTTTGCTATAGCCAGGGTCGGCCCAAAGCATAAGCGAACTAAGCGGCTGCTTGGGGCCCCCAATCGAGTTTTTTTTTTTTTTTTTTTTTTTTAGATGACTTAAACAAGTGACATGAATGAATGAATGAATGAATGAATGAATAATTCAAGACAAGAAAATTCGGATTTCATGATCAATATACCTGCCAACAACTGCTGCTGTGTCTGCCAGCGTTAAAGACATGCGCATAATCTAGACACCTCCCGAGTGCATAGACAATTCGTGCGCAACTGCGCATAGTCACGGTATCCGTTTAAGTTGGAGAAAATAGCCGCAGGGGAACTTAACCTTCTAGGTGTAAGGGTAGCAGTTTGAATAAATAATAAACATAGCAGTTTGAACTCTTCTCCACTTTATTATACCACACATCAGATCACTAACTCCAAAAACCCGCGACACTCCAGTACCAAGTGCGCACGACCCATTCCTATCTACGGCAAGCCCCGAGGGGAAAAATAGATCGCATACACACATCCAACGAGTGCCAGTACATCATTACCGGTATTATAGTAACAGACTTTGTTGGATTCTGTCATGTACAATCCAACAAAGTCTGTTACAATAATAATAATAAAAAAGATTTTGAGGACAGTTACACTGTATTGAGACAGTTGATATTTTTACAGTTTTCAACAATAATTGTCATTGTTGAACCCTTGCTCTTATTATGTTTCTGATTTCTCAGTTTTGTCATTATTTTAGCAAATAATTTATTTTATATGTTTTGAGACAGTTTGTTTTAAGAAGTTTCAAAGAGTTAGTAAAAGAGTAAAGTAAAAGTTAAAACTTTTTTATTTAAGTAGTCAAGTCAAGTCAAATATATTTATATAGCGCTTTTCACAATACAGATTGTATCAAAGCTGCTTCACAGTATCAATCAAAACAACTTAATGTTTGTTTATTACTGGAAAAAAGACATCCAAGTTTGGTAGAGCTGATCAATGGTATGATTGGTTAATTAATTTGAATATCCCCAACTGAGCAAGCCAAAGGCAACAGTGGCAAGGAACCGGAAAACTCCATCCAGTGACCTAATGGTGTCCTAACACCCCATCAGATGACCCAATGGAGAAAAAAAAAAAGAACCTTGGGAGAACCCAGGCTCAGTCGGGGGCCAGTTCTCCTCTGGCGTTTATGAACTAGAGGCCGAATTTACAGTAACTGTAAGATAAAAAATTTATATGAATGCCTGGCTAAATAGATGCGTCTTCAGTCTAGTTTTAAACTGGGAGAGCGAGTCTGAGCTACGAACAATATCAGGAAGGCTATTCTAGAGCTTCGGAGCTAAATGTGAAAATGCTCTGCCTCCTTTGGTGGATCTGGATATCCTAGGAATGACCAGAAGCCTTGAATTTAGTGATCTTAAAGAACGCGATGGATTGTGAGGCGATAGAAGATCCGTTAAATAGACTGGAGCTAAACCATTTAGAGCTTTATAAGTCAAAAGCAATACCTTGTATTTAATACGGAACTTTATAGGTAACCAATGAAGTGATGATAAAATTGGTGTTATATAATCATATTTTCTTGATCTAGTATGAACTCTAGCGGCTGCATTTTGGACTAACTGTAGCTTGTTTATTGAAGATGCAGGACAACCAGCTAATAAAGCATTACAGTAATCTAGTCTCGAGGTCATGAATGCATGAACTAACTTTTCTGCATTAGAGACTGATAGCATATTACGTAGCTTAGCAATGTTTCTAAGGTGGAAAAAGGCAGTTTTTGTAACATATGAAATATGCTTTTCAAAAGACAGGTTGCAGTCTAATGTAACAGCCAGGTCTTTTACTGTAGCGGATAAAGTAACAGGGCATCCTACTATGTTAAAGTCGTGCTGTGAAAGGTTTTGTGGACGGTTTTTAGAACCGATAAGTATTACCTCTGTCTTGTCTGGATTTAATAAAAGAAAATTACGCGTCATCCAATCTTTTATATCTTTAACACAATCTGTCAATTTGGATAATTTAGCGTATTCATCTGGCCGTGATGAAATATATATTGGAGTGTCATCAGCATAACAATGGAAACTAATTCCATGTTTCCTTAGAATATTACCAAGTGGCAGCATATATATTGAGAATAATAAAGGGCCTAACACAGATCCCTGCGGCACTCCATAGTTTGCCGAAGTTATAATCGATTTTTCTCCATTTAAGTAGACGAAATGGTAGCGGTCAGATAAGTATGACCTGAACCAGCTTAATGCTTGTCCTTGAACACCAGTGTAATTTTGTAGTCGATCTAAGAGTATTGTGTGATCTATAGTATCGAACGCAGCACTAAGATCAAGTAAAACTAGTACTGAGATACAGCCTTGGTCCGAAGCTAAAAGTAAATCATTTGTGATTCTTACAAGCGCAGTTTCAGTGCTATGATGTGGCCTGAATCCAGACTGAAACTTTTCATAGATGTCGTTTTCTTGCAAGAAAGAGCCGAGTTGAGCGGACACAACTTTTTCTAATATTTTTGACATAAATGGAAGATTCGAAATGGGTCTGTAATTTGCTAGGTTATTTGGATCTAATTGTGGTTTCTTAATAAGAGGTTTTATAACTGCCAGCTTGAACGTTCTTGGAACATGACCTAAAGATAAAGATGAGTTAATAATATTGAGAAGAGGCTCTTCCACTATAGGTAACACTTCTTTCAGTAGTTCAGTTGGTATAGGATCTAATAAACATGTTGTTGTTTTAGATGAAGTGATAAGTTTATTTAACTCTTTTTGTTCTATGGTTGTAAAGCATTGTAATTGTTCTTGCGGGGTGATAATTGCGGCCGAATTATAAGGCGCGAGCAAAGATCGAACGTTTACGATTTTGATTCTGATGCTTTCAATTTTCTCGGTGAAGAAGTTCATGAAATCATTACTACTAAACTGTAACGAGGTATTTTGTTCAGATGACGTCTGTTTATTTGTTAGTCTAGCCACGGTATTAAATAAAAAAACCTTGGATTATTTCGGTTGTTTTCTATTAATTTGCTTAAAACGGCTCAGCCCTGGCGGTTTTAAGTGCCTTTTTTATAAAGTGACATACTGTCTTTCCACGCGATTCTAAAGACCTCTAAATTAGTTTTTTTCCATTTACGCTCTAAATTACGGGTTTCTCTCTTTAAAACATACGTAGTATTATTGTACCATGGTGCTATACTTTTTTCTCTGACCTTTTTTAATCTAATGGGTGCAACAATATCCAATGTTCTAGAGAGAATGGTGCTCATAGTGCTAGTTAGTTTGTCTAATTCATCTGTTTGTTTGGGTTCAGGCAGCAGCTGAGACAGATCAGATAAGCTATTTGAGAAATGATCTATGGTGGATGGACGAATTGTTCTACCTGGTCGATAACGTGGCGCAGCATGACATATTACAGCAGTGCGTAATATGCAAGTTACCAAGTAGTGGTCAGTGACATCATCACTTTGTGGAATGATATCTATATCGGTTGGATCGGTTCCATATGATATAATTAAATCGAGTGTATGATTAAGACAATGAGTTGGTCAGGTGACGTTTTGCTTGACCCCGAAGGAGTTTAATAAATCTGTAAACGCAGCCCCTAACGCATCATTTAAATTATCTATGTGTATGTTAAAATCTCCAACAATTAATGCTTTATCGACGTTGACCAAAAGATCTGATAGAAAGTCAGCAAACTCTTTTAGGAAATTGGCGTAAGGCCCTGGAGGTCTATATACGGTAGCCAATGCTAGAGATAATAGGGATTTTTTTCTTACATCTAAGAGCGTAACATTTAGCACAAGCACTTCAAACTAATTAAACCTATGACGAGTTTTCTGAGTAACATTAAGGATATCTCTGTAGATTGTTGCAACACCGCCGCCACGACCGCTCAGACGGGGCTCATGCTTATAACAGTATCCAGGCGGAGTAGACTCATTTAGACCGAAATAATCATTTGGTTTAAGCCAGGTTTCAGTAAGGCACAGAACATCGAAATTATTATCTGTGACCATTTCATTTACAATAACCGCCTTAGGTGTGAGCGATCTAATGTTTAGAGGACCTAGCTTTAGAAATTGTTTTTATTCACTAATAGCGAGATTTTTTGTTTTAATAACAATTAGATTTTTTCTAGATCCCGCAGTAGATTTATTATTTGATCTTAGTAAACGAGGCATCTATTTTTTATTAAGTATTTATTTTGTATTAATACATAACCTCACTGTATTCATTTATAATGTATCATTATTGTGTGACGTGTCAATAATCGTCAAGCACAGGTGACTTCGCGTAGTGGGAGGGGGCCCCCAAATCAAATTCTGCTTAGGGCCCCCAAAAGGCTCGGACCGGCTCTGGCTATAGCCCTTTATTCCTCACAAATGGGTTTGAGGTTGTGATGAATATTTGCTCCCTTGAGAAGTATAGTACTAAAACTAGGTGAGAATGTTGAAATGAGGTCATGTTGTTGTGTCTTTGAGCCATGCTGGAGCATTAGGCAGTTGAGGTTTGGAAGGCACCCAACTCGACTGCCGTTTGAGCCAAAATGAAGCATCATGAAGCATCATCCAGACCATGTTCATTATATGAAACTGGTGGAGGATGCTTCACATACACACAGTCTCATAGTGCCAGTTTAGCTGGCTCTTTGCCTTTAACCGGCTGGGAGTGTATCTGAGCAATCATAATTGGTGCATGGAGAATTCATCACACTCTAAGCAGTGATAAGAAACACTGTTAGTGCCAAATACATCAAACATAAATAGGCTTTCTTCAGAAATGTGGGTTTTGTCTCTGTGGAAAACATAAGAACGTGTTGGAAATGCAACATCATCTCTGTTTTTCTCACACAGATTGTTTCTCATTGATTGATTGAGCGCATGCTTACACTAATGCTGAGTTCACACTGAATGATTTTAGGACCTGATTTTCACTCGCCATAATGTTTTGTGAGATCACCGACAAATGGCAGAAATCATTAGCAAATCGGTGCTCATTCATGCGAGTGACAATCACACAGTGTAAATGATCAAAGTCACGATCTGAGAGAATCAATGATGCGTCGCCGACACCTGTGACATATTTGGCATGCTCAATATCTGGACATCTCTGCGGTTCAAAATCCTGCTGTGTGAATGTGTTCTGATTGAAAACTACATCGGCGATGACCTACAGCCAATGAGAGAGCAAGATACAGTTCGGGGAGGAGTTATCTGCCTTATTCTGCTCTAAACAATGCGCGCCACCATGACGACTACTCCGGATGCCTACTTCCAGTTCGTAGCGATAGACCTGTACTAGCAGCGAGTGAATGAGTTCAGGCTCCACATGTGCTATTGTTGGTTGTTTTATACCAGATAAAAAACTTTTTAGAAATTGAGTGCTTCGAGCATAAGATAAGAAGGAGAGAATGGCCATATCCGGTTCCGTATCAGCTAAATTCAATGCCAGAGAGTAGATTTAGAGTGGTTAGCTGCGCTAAAACTGAAGCATCCACCAAATAAGGTGTATGTCTGTTCGCACCAATTTGTTGATAAATGCCCCACGGATGTCCATCCCAACCCGGAATTATACCTTGGATATGACAAACCAGTGGTGAAGAAGAGACGTACAATTGTTTGTGTCGATGCGACAGGTAAGCCACATTTAATGTTGAATTGTGCACGTCATAGCTAACCTAGTAAGCTACCTCCGGTTGTTTACATTTTTAGGAGCTTCACCGGCCTGCTACAAAAATATTTGTGTTATCTGTGCAATAACCTACATTTTTATGAACAATATGCCCATTATGTCGCTGGATAGAGTAAATGTCTTAAAAACATGGCCATTAATGGTTTATGCCTTTGTCCACTGAATATTACTGTAGGTTTAGTGCTATGAACTCCACTGAGGGCTATCACAGAGCTAGCTGCTATCGTTATGTGGGCCAGGTAGTTGTTAACCTGAGCGAGGAAGAGCTTCCATCACCATTTATCATAAGCTTTTACTGTAATGTTTTCAGTGTGAGAAACATGGACAGAAACTATAGAGTTTAACATGTAGCCTATGTGCTCTTTTTTTACAGCAACAGCAGAAGTGACAGACCAGGAGGATGAGGGCATACCTAAGGTGCCACAACCATCACACAGCACTGTTTCCACCCAGTGGGAAGATCCATCGCTTTGGGACCACAACTATGGTGAACAGCAGGGTGTTGACGAGACGGCCAAAGATGCCACAACATAAACTGAAGATTTTAGCTACTCCATGCTTCAGAGTGATGCAGATTCGTTCCTGTACACTGGAGTCTCACTGGAAACCTTCAACTCTCTTGTTTCCACCTTAGATGGATTTGCTGAAAGGACTTTTGTTTTGTCAGTGCGTGATCAGATACTAATGACACTGATAAAATTGAAATTAAATCGTGTGCTGGGTGACCTTGGTAGGCAGTTTCATGTGTCTCAGAGTGTTGCCAGTAAGGTTATCTCATTCTGGATTGATAAAATGGAGGAGGTCTTGCGCCCTCTTATTATCAGGCTCCCAAAAGAAACCATTCAGGCCACTATGTCAACTGCATTTAAGAAGTGTTTTCCCAACACCACCTGTGTCATTGACTGCAGCGAAAGTTTGTTACAGAAGGCGAACAATCTTGACACTAGAGCGGAGTCCTATAGCCTTTACTCACACAACACAATCAAATACTAACTGAGGAACAAGTCACAGAAACTCGCAGGATTGCAAATGTACGGATTCATGTTGAGAGGGCAATCAGGCGACTTAAAGTATACAAGATCTTGTCTCAAGTGATACCAATAAACATGACCCCCAAAATTGAAAAAATCCTCCGAATCTGTGCGGCCCTCGCCAACTTAAGGGGTGATCTCATCCGTGAGTGTAACGGTGATGTTCTGATGTTGTAGTTGCATCTGCGCACACACACACAGAATAACACACACACATTGCTCCTGTATATTTCATATTGACACTCGCTGCCTTTTGTAATTTTTTACTGTTTATATTTACTCTGAATATGAAATTTGTTGTTATTCTTTGTGTACAATAGATTTGAACAGATTTGCATACAATTTTACAAGAAAAACATTCTGTATTTGTAAATATTCACCTATGTACAACAACACTTATGCTCAGTATTTTTAAATGTACGGAATTTATTGAGTAACAAAAAAAAAAAGAGTTGTCATACTGTTAACAGCAGCAGCACAACCCAGTTGTTCTGTGATTTGAATAAAATGTTTCTGAGGGATATTTTCTATGAATTCATTATGCTCATTTATCTGTTCTGCAGTTTCAGTAGCTGACCAACAAATTCCTCCACAAGCTGGGGCAACATTGTTGAGAAATAAAATTTCTTCAGATGTCCTACCCTCTCCTGAACATAGGGCTCATCAAATGGTACAGTGAACATAACTGTGTCATTTGGGCTCCAGATAAACAATTTGGCCATCTTCAGACTTGAACAAAACATGCCTAATTGTAGCTGCATGTAATATCTTCGGCTACCTGTTTTCTGAAATTGTGGTACTCCATCTACTAGCTTGATATCACTGCAGTTATGGTCAAGTTGATCCAAGTGGGTAGAATGGAGTTTACTTGGGACGGAACATTTTATTTCGAGTAGGACAGATGAGTCAATTACCCCATCTGGGCTGGCTGACAACCATGGCTCTGTGACACTAACAACGATGCCCCTGTGTGTAATACTCATGCCTTGCTCTCGAAGTGCATTACCAGTAACCACCTCATTCTCCTTACCATCATTTGTGGCATAGTTGCCACGAAAGGAGAGGTAGAGGTGCTCTGCCATAAACTTATCAGGATTGGTGGATGCTCTAGAAGGAACCTTTTTAGCTGAACTTGCAGTTATTCTCAATTTTCTTGCATTGTGCCACAAATCGGAAGAACTCTGCTCCCTTGTTTCAGATTCTAAAGTAGAAGCCTGTGCACTGCTCACTTGAACATAGAAACTTTTACATGTGAGATCAGAACCGGCATGGGTTTGATGGGGTCTTAAAAATCTTACATCTTCTGCAGTATTTACAAGGCTACAGGGTTGCACTACTGGTTTTAAACTGTAACACTTGCCCAATAGACTGTTTTTTAACAGGAAAAGTGGCTTTGTTGGGTCTTTGTCTACATTATTTATAAATTCTGCATGTGACATATATTGTGGGGTGTTTGGTAGTGGCTGAGCACCTGATACACTAATGCTAAATTCATCCCCTGCTCTGTGGTGGCTGAAGTTTATGTCCCTCAGTCGTTTTGGTTCAAGGTTCCTGACTGTCCCTGCATTCCACGTGCGCTGCTCATCTGTACATGCAAGCCCTGTCTTACCGGCAGTAACTGCATTCTCAACCTGTAAGAAGCACATTCACCTAATACGTTACCAGAGTCTGATCTATATCCATTTGCCATGTGTTTCAGATTGTGTCATCCCCAAATCGCTAAACTAAATCGAAAAAAAAAAAACATTCATCAAAAGTGATCCGATCACGTTGCTTTTATTAAATCACAGATAAAAACAAAATGATTTTTTTTCTTCATACCTTCCAAAGGATAGCTGCTGCATAACTGCACGATCTCTCTAATCCAGCAATACATGAACATCCGACAGTCTCTATCACTCCTGACTGCTGCAGAATAACCCAAGCAATAAGCTTAGGCTGGTTAGCACTTTGACTCCTGTTTACCTCTGCTTTCAAAAATACATAGTCTCCGTGCTTCAGTAAAGAAATGTGCCCAACTTTATTACTATAGAAGTAATTGAAGGCCTCTGTTCTTTTGGAATTACGCATCTCCTCACGATCTACACCCTCCGAAAAGATAAAATAATTAATGATGTCAATATGGCTAACTCCTGGCCATATGTTATCCACCCAACCTGTCAATTGTGAGGGATGTGGCACTCTGATACGGTCGCCTTCACAATCTTTTGAGATTTCATTGGCGGTGTGTAACCACCGACTACTTCCCATCTTGACCGAACAATTATCTACTACTTTAATAACTTTAAAAACTATCACCGTAGCCTTTACGCTAGTGCTAGCATGCTATGTAAACAAACACTTCAACCGGAAGTAGAAAACCATTTAGTCAGTTGAACCCGCTATGAATAATGGGAAATAGAACAGGCGAAGAATAAGGTGAATAGACCAGAATATCAGTATTTTAATAGATATATTTACAATTGTATCAAACAAAAACAAAGGACAAACATTAGCTTGATCGGCAGCAACAGCAGCACATTGCAAAATTATTTATTTACCCCCAACTCTCTTTGCAGAACACACAGTCCTTGCTCCCCTCGTCTTCCCAACCATTTCCTCCAGCATAAACTGTTTATTTTTCTCCTTTTTGCTGCAAATCAGCGCACAGACATTTTGGATCGCAATCTTCTTGCAGCCTATCATTTTTAATAACAATGTCAGTCTTGCGGGAAAACGTAGCTTGCGGACCAGACAGAAGTTGTCGGCGATACTCTCTTTTGTAAAAACATGCCGTCTGTCCCCTATCCATCGTGCAATGTGAACACAGCAGCAACTGAGTGTTACCCCAGATAGTCCTGCAGTGTGAAAAGAACAGTGACCCGAGTACTTTGAAAATCATGCAGTGTGAACTCGGTATAATAGAGAGTATCAAGGATTGGCCCTCATGTTCTATTTGGGGTGTTTCAATAGATTAAGAGTCATTTTAATAGATTCAAAAACATGTTTAACATTGACCATTGATATTTGGTACGGTTCTATTAAAGTTAAACAAATGCTTTTTTTCAGTAAATTAGAATGTTAATTCTAATGCAGCTGATCTTTAATGATGCTTTCAAAATCTTAGCTCAAAAACAATGTTTTTTTTCTGGTATACTAAATCAGATACCAGTCAGTTTTCTAAAAAATGGATGCCAACTTTGTGATAGATAGAACAGATGGTTAAAGCTTCGATAATATATGGCAGCTAATTTGTCTAGATCGGATGAACATTAAAACAGTTTGAAGGGAAAATAATTACTATTATTTTTACACTAAAGTCTTTGAGGTCTCTGGAACCCACAAAATAAAGAAAGTAACATCAATCTCATCATAACATGAGCATTAAGATGTAACCATGCGAAAAGCAATTCTCATAAATTATATGGTTAACAGTCTGCATACTGCAGATAAAGTATTTTACATGTTTTTATGCAGTCACCAAAAGGAACAACAAAATATGGATGGTACTTGCCTTAATGCATGACACTAAAACCCCTTTAAAAAGAGCAAGAGCAACGTCACTCATCACTCATTGATGCAAATTCATGCTAATCAGACTTGCAACACCCTTTGCTGACCCATTTAACAATTTCACTTGGGAAGAATCTCTAGCTTTGTCTCTAATGCACATGTATGTATGTATATTAATATTATGGATGTGTGAAGAATGATCGTTTGTTTTATTAGCATAAAACAAACAATCAATGCTAATAATCAGTAAGTTTGGGTCCCGCAGGGAGTGAATCATTGTAACCTTAAAGGAATGTGTTCAAGGCAGACTGAGCTCCATTGACAACATTTGTGGTATATTGTTCATGATAAATCATTTGTCCCTCAGTTTGTAAAGGTGTACATAGGCATTTTCCCCTCATTAGTCATTTAAGTATTTGGCTTTCCCAAGTGTTTTCAAAACTCTTCTGACAGTCAGCTTTTTAATTGCTATGATACATAATGCACCTAATGACCACAGCCTGCAACAATTATGAAATCTTTTTTTCCACATTCAGCCATTAGCAAAACTATGTATCTACAGCCATTTTGCACACATCAATATATTGTTTATGTAACTTAAATGTATGTTCAAAACACAATTGTCGATTAAATGTGTTTAATTTGTGCAATCTATAGAAGATTTACAACAATTTAAGGACGATAAAGGTTATCCAGGTACCACTAGTCTTAATTATGTTATCCCTTTTTTATTTATTGGTGCATTTTTTCCCCCACTGGATTTGCTGGTGTATTAATTAAAATGCCTAAAATGCAAAGCACTTAAAAGTTATCTTGAAATAGATTTTCTAGTGTAATCTATTGTCTCGTGTTCTGTAATTTTTCAAGGTAGAACCTAAAGTGAAGTGTGTGGGTAATGGTGTGTGACATTTTAGTATGACATTAAAATTCATTTATTTTTTACAACACTGACAATGAAGTCATAGAACAGTGTGCTAAAATTAATTCACAAAAGCATCTGAGCACTTAATGCAGTCAAGCATTGAGTGACTATCTTTCTTATGCACATACTGTAGGCTTAAAACTGCAGGCACACACTATTACTGTATAGAATTTTCGTTTTTATTCACAATGTGGTCAGTTGTCACCTGCCAATAAAGTATTTATGTCTCAAATTACATACAGTATGTGGAGTGGGATTGAAGAAATGGAGAGTGTACCTTAATTTACTAAAAAGAAACCGAAATTTTTTCCCTCTGCTGAAGTTGGCAATGTCTCAGCACTCTCCACCAAAATGTGTTTTTCCACAGACATGCTTAGTAAATCATAAGAATGAGGGGGCAAACAGAAAGAGCTCTGCAATATACTTTGATTCTCACCAGAAGCGTTCCCCCCGAGGAATCATGTCACAGATTTTGTAGTACATTTCAGTGTGCATTTCGCTCTAGGCCATCTGGCACAGTTTAACACTGAACTTTGCTCTTTTGTTCAAGCTCAAGTCAAAAACTTTTAAAGGCATTGGGCTATGGGGAGACATGTCACATTAGCAAAGACATCGAACACAAAGCAATGCATGGATCTGAAAAGACAGTGACAGCTCTTACGACAGCCTATGCCTATTCTCTGCCGGGAGAATGGAGACCAGCTGATACGGGACCTCTTCGGAGCAGCACAGGTAGACCTGTTTGCCTCTCCGGACACGTCCCACTGCTAGTTGTTTTACTCCCTGACTGAGGGGACCCTCGGCATGGATGCGCTGGCACACAGCTGGCCCCGGGACCTACGCAAATATGTGTTTCCCTCAGCGAGACTACCTTGAGTGCAAGGTCAGGGACTATGAGGAGCAGGTCTTGCTAGTTGACCCGTACTGGCACAACCGAACCTGGTTCCCAGAACTAATGCTCCTCGAGACAGCACCTACCTGGCGGATTCCTCTGAGCAAGGACCTTCATTGGCCAGAGAAGAACTTGCCCCCCGACTAAGCCTGGGTTCTCCCATGTTTCTTTTCTCCTGATGGAGTTTTGGTTTCTTGCCACCATCGCCTCTGGTTTGCTTTGTTGGGGATTTTTCAATTGTATCAATATTATTTTACTGACGGCATTCTCGGTCAATGAAATATGCCTGGAATTCGGATTGGCCAACTCTCACCTTATTCTGAGACCCTGGCCCAGATACGTGCCCAAGGTTCCCACCACTCCTTTCAGGGGCCAGGTGGTGAACCTGCAAGCACTGCCCCTGGAAGAGGAAGACCCAGCCCTTGCTTTGCTCTGTCTCGCCTGCGCTATGCACCTGTACGTTGACCGAATGCAGAGCTTTAGGGCCTCAGACCAGCTCTGTCTTTTACGGAGGCCAGCAGAAGGGAAAGGCTGTCTCTAGAGCAAAGGTTGGCCCACTGGATAGTGGATGCCATCGTCTTGGCATACTATACTCTCACTCTACCAGGAGTGTTTCTTTCTCCTGGACACTGGCACACGGTGGCTCTCTGGCAGACATCTGTAGAGCTACGGACTGGGCGACACCCAACACGTTTGCAAGATTTTATAATCTTTGTGTAGAGCCAGTGTCTTCCCGTGTACTTGCCACAAGTAGCCAGTAAACTCCGGGGACCTGCTCGGTGTCTCACTTACTGTGCCGTACCCCTCCTAAAGACCGGCTACGTGTGTTTATCTGGCTCCTCAGGTGAATTCACCAGCTGGCGAACCCTGTTGGAGTTCCTTCAGCACCCCACATGACAATCCCATATGTGTATTTTTCCACGGTGGGTCTTCCCAGTCGTCTAATAGTGTCTTTCCCAGTGTTATCTAATAGTCTCATGGTATGTGTCAGAAGGAAAAGCTGTGATCGACCTTCTCTGCATAAAGCCCTGTCCCATCTTCCACCCCAGTAGGTGCAGGGGGTTCAGGTATCTTACGCGGAGCACTGGAAAGTGCAGCAATAGTGGCGCTTTGGTAGGGATACCAATTATTTAGTTCAGTTCTGTCCAAAGCCAATTCTTACTCCCTTTTGGCATGAACTGAGGGTAATTTTAGACCCTGTTTGTGAGACACATAGATTTTAATATAACTAATCTCAGTTTTCTTCCTTCATAAATTGTATTCTGTCAATCCAGGCAGTTACTTTAAGCTTGTCCATCTCCTTTTTCACTTTCTTGCTCTTTTGTTACCCATAATGTTGTCAGAATGACTGGCCATCAGCTAGACTGCAGTGTCAGGCCGAGTGACAGTCTGTGGATAATAACTTTTTTTCTCTGCATGGCGTTCTTGCTTTGTTTTATTCACAGACACAGTTATCTCCACTATCTCCAGCAACTAGAAATTCATCTTAACATTTTATGTCTTAAGCGAATGTAAACACACATGACCAAATTCAGCAAATTAAACAAAGTTAGGCATAAAGGAAAATAAAATAAACTATTCCAACGGCTGCTTCTCAGTCTATTTTGACACTTACTTTGTTTAATTTCCAGTTTCTGAATGTTTAACCAAATATGTTTACCCATAACATTTGATGTTGCTGTCAAATAAACATGTTTAATTTGTGCCTTTATTTTTATGCCGTCTATTTCCTGTAATTTGCTTCTTTGTTCTTTATTTTATCAACAACTAGTCAGATAATTAAAATAATTAAGCCAACAAGTCAAAACAAGTCAACTAATTACTTGAGAAACTTTTTTTAATGTTTAAAGAGGAAATTTTAATGTTAAATGCTAGTGTTTTTATAAATGTTTTAATGAAACAATATTATATTTATTTTGATATGTAACTTTATGAATAAAGGCATACTTTAATATACAGTTCCCTTTCGAGGGAACTCGCGATGCGTCGATGACGCTTTGGGAACGCCTTCGCGTGATTACCTCTGAAGCACGTATGTCAACTAGTCCAATGTAATGAATGAACGCCACGGGCGGGTGACGTCATGACCAGGAAAGGATAAGCACATCCGGTGCGTTACTCGCGTTAGCTTTTGTGCCTTAGCAAAGCGCTCTGTGTCAAAACTGTCTGTGAATATTTATTGTTGTCTGTCTGATATATACATATATATACACACTATGGAAACAATTGCACAAACTCTGTGTTCTCCCTGCTCGCGTTATTTAACGAGTAGGGATCGACACACACAAGCTTTGTGTGATGTGTTTGGGAGTGGAGCATGTGGTATCAGCCTTGGCTGATTGCCAACATTGTGAGAAGCTTTCGCTTCGCATGCTTCGCTCCCGCCCGTCACTTTTCAAGGGAAGCGGCCAGGCTCGCGATTCTCAGGGTTCAGGACCCGCGTCTGCCGCGGCAGCGCGGAGAATGCATTCCTGTGGATCGCAAATAGGATCTCTTTACGGGGTTGGAGACGGGTCCGCGGATCTTATCTCCTCCCTTTCCACGAGGGATCCATTGCTCTCTCTCCGGTCTCGGCAGCCCGCACTGCGGTCTCTTCCGCCCGGGGAGAGAGATCAATTCTTCAGTGCTCGACCTCCGAGGAGGTAGATGTGCTGGGCATTGAAAGTAACAAAGCACAATCATGGGGGAAGTGGATTTGCCATCTCTTTCCCCAGCGTATGAGAAATATATATACACATATATAATAGTTTATATATTATATATAAAATAAATGTATATATAAAAAGAGAAATATATATATATATATATATATATATATAAAAATAAAGCTGGTGGAGGTGCTTACCAAGGCTGTAGATAAATTAAATATTTAATGGCCAGCAGAAATAAGGGGGAGCTCGTCCTAAAAATAAAGAACAAGTTTCCTTCCCTCTATTTTTTCACCTTCATCACGGGGCTTTCCAATTTTTCCCTTTCTGCACAGCGAGCTGTCTAGATTATGGAAAAAGCCTTACTCATCTTGTCTTTTAGCCCCCAAGTTCATGTATATTCAGATATTAGGGGGTTAAGAGAGTATGGCTATGGGGCAATACCCCGGGTAGAACAGATGCTTGCGAGCTATCTGTCTCCCGGTTTAGTATCGTCCCTGAAGGCGTCGGCTTCTCTCACTAAACCATTAAAAAAATATATATATATTTTTAATCTAGTGGGAAAAGAATTTACGGCAGTGGGTCTAGCAGGAGGCTGCTTGCACACTATAGCAGTGCTACAAGCATATCAGGATGACCTGCTGGGGTATTTGGACAGAAGTGAGGGAGTTTGGCCCGATGGGGTTTGAGAACTTCGTCGGGCCACAGATTTATCTCTCAGGGATACTAAGGAGACTGCCTGAACATTTGGGCGGTCTATGGAGCCCTTGTGGTCACTGTGAGACACCTCTGGCTCAATTTGATGGAAATCATGGAGAAAGATACAAGAGAATCTCTCCCTCGCTATGTCCAAACCCCTGGGGCTGCTGGGCGTGAGCAGCTCCAGCCGTCTTGTTTCTCATACGCAACACAGCAGCCAAAGCCTTCAAAGCAGAAGCCAGAACCGAGGACCATTCTTCACGCTGAGAAGGCTTCGGCTCAAAAGAAAAGGTCTTGGCGCCACCGGCGTCAGACCGGTGAGGGCAGCCCCAACCGGGGTGGAATGGTGTACACCTCATTATACGGTGCCCTTTCCATCTCGGTGCCCTCAGGGGACCGTTCTGCCAACCCCGCCACCCTGGGTTCTTCGGGGCGCAGCGGTCTCCAGCGAGCTTCTGGCGCAGCGTCAACTCGACATTGCGTCGGACTCGCGCCCTCTGAGGGGGGTTCAAAAACAGTCAGTTCGGGTGGTTCCTGCCAGTATGCTTCAGGCCCCCTAAACTGGCTGTCTCAATTACACCAGAGACCAGCCTCGAGGGGCTGGTTCCCTTGGTAGATTTTCTGGCAGCGCGGAAGCTACTGCCGAATATATCTCTATGGGTCCTGCAGTTAGTAGTAAGAGGCAGATTTGGTTCTCGTCCTCCAGGTTACAACGGGGTGTTGCTCACGTTAGTGCATCCCGAGCAGGCTCTGGTAATGGAGCAGGAGGTAAAGGCCCTGTTAGCAAAGAAAGCTATAGAGCAGGTGTACTCACCCGACATTGCGTCGGTCTTTACAGTCTTTATCTCATTGTTCCAAAAAAGAATGGAGAACTGCGTCACATACTAGATCTTCGTCTGTTGTAGTGTTCAGTGCTGGAACTCAAGTCCAAGATGCTGACACTCAAACAGATCGTGACTCAAATCAGATCCGAGGACTGGTTTGTCACGATAGATCTGAAAGACGCATACTTCCATATCTCCATCCTCCCTCAGCACAGGAGGTTCCTGAGGGTTTCTTTCAGGGGCAAAGAACACCAGTATCAGGCACTTCCTTTCGGTCTAGCTCTATCACCCCGCACATTCACGAAGCCCGTAGATGCAGCTCTGGCCCCGCCAGGCTGTAGTGCATGCGCATTCTGAATTGCATAGACGACTGGCTGATTCAAGCGGAATCAGAACAGTTAGCGGTTCGGCATCGAGATGTCGTCCTCGCTTATATGCGAATGTTGGGGTTGAGACTCAATGCCAAAAAGAGTGTGCTTCTCCAGTACAGAGGACCACTTTACTTGGAGTGGTCTGGGACTCGGTCACGATGCAAGCCGTTCTGTCGCCCGCTCGTGTAGCTGCTATCCTTACTGCCACAAAAGAGCTAAAGCTAGGCCAGTCACACACTGTGAAACAGTTCGAGAGACTGTTAGGCCTCAGGGCAGCAGCGTCCATTGTGATACTCTTTGGCCTGCTGTACGTGAGACCTTTGCAGTGGTGGCTCAGGACCAGAGGGTTCTCCCCGAGGGGAAACCCATTCTGTATAATCAAGATCACGCGGCAGTATCCCCGCGCCTTGGTTCCGGTGTTGGGAGCTCTTTGCCATCGAGTTGCTATCTTGACAGATGCTTCCCTCACCAGCTGGGGAGCGGTATTGGAAGGCCGCTCAGCTCAGGGCTTGTGGAGGAGTCATTATCTCTTTTCGCACATGAATTGCCTAGAGATGATGGTCGTCTTCAATGTGTTGAGACATTTCCTCCCAGACCTGAGGGGCCATCATGTGTTGCTCTGGAACAGTGACTGTTAGGCCTCAGGGCAGCAGCGTCCAATGTGATTCCCTTTGACCTGCTGTACGTGAGACCTTTACAGTGGTGGCTTAGGACCAGAGGGTTCTCCCTGAGGGGAAACCCACTCCATACGATCAAGATCACGCGGCAGTATCCCCGCACCTTGGTTATATGGAGGAAACTCTGGTTCTTGTCCCACAGACAACATGTTGGTGGCCTCTTATTTTGGTCCCTCAAGAAAATACGCTATCTGAGGGCAGTGTATATTCCAGGGGGCCAGAATATTGGAGCAGACACCCTGTCGAGGCAGGGGCTGAGGCCAGGGGACTCCACCCTGAGGCAGTGGAGCAAATATGGGAGTTTTACGGCCAGGCAGAAGTGGATCTGTTCACGTCTCAGCATATGACGCACTGTCCACTCTGGTTCTCTCTGACTCAACCAGCCCCCTCGGGATATGTGGATATGTTCCTAAGGTGCCTATCATTATTCCGAGGCCTATTGTGCTGCAGGTTTCTGTCCTCCCCCGTTTATCGGACCAGGAAAAGCTGAACCTTTTGTGTCCAGTGCGAGCACTGGACACTTATGTTCATCAGACTTCTCTGTCGAGAAAATCCAACCTATTGAGCAAATAGATAGTCGAGACTATTCTTCTTGCTTGTGAGTCCTCTGGCCAACCACTTGGTGGTCAGGGCTCATTCCACTAGGAGTATGGCTTCTAAGCTTTATTATCTGGAGTTCTCTCCAAGACGTTTGTGATGCGGCGGGCTGGTCCTCACCGCTCACATTCGTGAGGTTTTACAGCTTGGACCTGGATGCTGCCCCAGGTTCCCAGGTGCTTCTTACTCAGTTTGCCGAAAGTTTTATCATCTGGCATTTTGTAAGTACGGTGGATTGGCCATTCTCGTTCCCAAAGCGTCATCGACGCATCGCGAGTTCCCTCGAAAGGGAATGTCTCAGGTTACGACTGTAACCCTAGTTCCCTGAGAAGGGAACGAGACGATGCGTCGCCCTGCCATACTTCCTGCATCCCTGCGATCGACTTTGCTTTGGCTCTAGAAGCTAACGCGAGTAACGCACCGGATGTGCTTATATCCTTTCCTGGTCATGACGTCACCCGCCCGTGGCGTTCATTCATTCCATTGGACTAGTTGACATACGTGCTTCAGAGGTAATCACGCGAAGGCGTTCCCAAAGCGTCATCGACGCATCGTCTCGTTCCCTTCTCAGGGAACTAGGGTTACAGTCGTAACCTGAGACGTTTTGCTGTGGTAATAAAAAAAAAAATCTGAATTGTGAAATTTCACTTGTATGGCCCTTCTGAAAAAAAAAAAACACTTTAGCTCATTTATAACTGAAATAACATGTTAAAATAATGTTTAAAGAGAATGTAATTTTTTCAGACACTTATTGCATATTATTTACAAGTAAATTAAAATGTAATCATCTGAACTTTAGAGTGTTTGTTTTACATAAGGAACATCTTTAAAATTTCATAATTACTAATACTGTCTTAAAAATATTAATTAAAGAATGTAGTGACAAGCAAATGGTAAACTCAAATATAATTTAATGTCTTTTTTTTCAAACTTTATTTCATGCATTTAAAAAAATATTTGTAATTATTAACTAAAATGTGATATTACAACATACACTACTGTTAAAAAATTACTTTACATGTGCTTTAGTAAGTTGGTTAACACTTTAAAATAAGTGAATTTAATTATCTACAATGAAAGTATAATGATTTTAAATCTGCATTAATAAACCTTTAGCTTGACATTATCACAAATTACGCTTTTTAAAAGTGTACTTAACTGTGTTATGAACCATAGTTAAGTGTGTGCTCTCTTTTAAGTGCGCTTAACAGGCTTTTTATTTCATTATTGTCGCAATACTGTTCTGTCTTGTCTGCACCTGTTCTTGCTAGTCCCTAATTAGTTAACAGCTAATTAATTATTAGCCTGTGTATATATTCTCCCCGTTCAGTTCAGTCCCTTGTCGGTTATTGTTTGTGTCTTCATGTTTATGTTTACATGCTGTTACATTCTGTTCATCTGCTTGTCACATTAAATCTTATTATCGTTTTTAATCGATATTCATCTGTCTGCTTCATCTGCCTCGGCGTGACAGTTATATTATAGAATCAGCAAGTATAGTTAAAAAAAATACTACTAATTTGAAATACACACTACAAGTACAATTAAGCACACATCTTTTCCCACAACTGAGTGTTGACTGTAATTGCAACACAATCCTACTTACACATTTACAGCATCAATCACAAGTACTGTACACACGTCAAATAATTTAAAACAAAAGGTTTTGTTACTGTTTGTCAATTAAACATCAAAATAAGCGTATTGTGGCCAGAACATGACTTATTAATCACAAGCCTTGACCTTCATGGCTCTGAATCAAATCCAGACTATCATTAACGTTGTTTAATGGTAGTTTGACACCCATCAGAGCGCTGGTTGAAAGCCATTCACAACTTATTAAATATCCAGCAGCTGCAAGGTCAAGGTCCTTGGCCACGATCCTGGACACAGTCAAGCACGGTGGAAAGTGTAGTGGAGAAATTAATTAGCTCATATAAAATGAAAAAGGATCCATACCCCTCATTTCATGATGATAGGTTGAATGACAGAGAGTCATTATGTGAATACACTGGCTGAATACATAAAACGGAAAAGATCCATGCACAGCGTTTATTGATAGCAATGAACCATCTGTTAACAAACACATTGTAATACAGTCCTGGATGACCTTGACCAAGGTCCCTATTCTTCAAATGTGTCTTTGGCAGATACATTACAGGACAGTTTGGTTTAAAACTTAGTAGAGAGATTGTGTATGATGTGACTTTATATTGATGGTCCACTCTGGTCCGCCAACAGATATTCTACTGACTATAAGTAACTTTACAAGTATTTCAACTTATTCTACTAACACCTACCAGTCTACTAATACTCTGAGAGTTAGTTGACAATGTAGGTGCACCATTTTTGCTTTGTTAATGAGAGGATTCGTGAGCGTGCAGAACTCTGCAAAGCACTTAAAAAAATATTGACATTTTGAGCAGTGAGTGGATTCTGACTAAATTACAGTAAACAGAGATTGGCCACTGCGTCCAAGAAATCAACAAACATGACTCTGATTGGCTATATTTATCACTGCGGCAAAAACACATTGTAAATAGAAATATTTGACGTTCTCCAGAGCGCAAACCACCTACTCACTGGAGTGTTTACCAAATCTGTTTTGGCCAATGTGATATTATTACAGTATCAACTGAGGGAGCTCTTCCTCTTCTTTCTTCTTCAAGTTCAAACATATATAGCTGAATTAAACACATATTTCATCACCTGATCATCACCTGATCTCAGTTCATTTTAGCGTATTGCAGTACTACCACAGTTATATTGTAGTATTATTGTAGTATGCTTCATTGCAGTAATACTGCAGTTATAGTGCAACAATAATACTGCAATACTTCAATTGCAATACTCCAGCTATACTGCAATATTGCAGTTTTTCGTGTCCAAAAAACTGCATTTTTCTACATGTAACAAAAACTGCAGTATTAGCTACTTCTAAAAAAATGCAGTATTAACTACTTCTAAAAAACTTCAGTATTTTTTTTGTAAACACACTGCACGAAACACCATACACTTGCCACTGTGTACAGTTGACTGAATTGATCAGGTAATCCGAGCTGGTGTGATTGAGTGAAGGCGGAGACTAATTTGCATATTCATGGTCCACGTAGACTAAATGAAGCAAGGGTTTAAAGTTACATTAAAG
Organism: Gila orcuttii; assembly: GCA_026230005.1. Lineage (NCBI taxonomy): Eukaryota > Metazoa > Chordata > Actinopteri > Cypriniformes > Leuciscidae > Gila > Gila orcuttii. The sequence goes on from JAPDVR010000003.1 coordinate 14,031,540, forward strand.
CTATTTTAAGGGATGAAGAAATTATTTTACAGTTTTTTTCGATTGCTAATCGACAGTGAGCACAACTGGAGCTACATGTGCAAAACTCTAACTACAGTCTGCACAGCAGCAGTTCATGTGGACCAAACTCTAGTTCGTTTTTCATTGCTTGAACACAGTTTTCAAAACTCTACACGCTTATCCCATGACTTTAACCACAACCTGCACAACACTGTGGATTTACAGCACTTTGTTCAAATGCTAACACACTGCTGTCAAAACTGTGAACCACACATTCAAAACAGAATAGATTTCAGCCTTGTGCCTTTCAAACACTGATGATTGCAATCTCAGCTGAAAGTCTAAGCAGGTCTTGTTTGTTATTTGTTCGAATTACAGTTCGTACTTTTAGTTTCTACCTTTTTTTTTCTCATTACTGTAATTCCGTAAATTACTACAGACTATTGAAGCAAACTGCTAATTTTCATTTACCTTAAAGAATTATGTTCTAAAAATGTAAATAAATAATGTGAATGAATGTTACTCTTTTCTTTTAAGAAAAAAATTATTTGTATGAAGTCACTGAAATTGTTCAAACTGTAAAGATGAAAAGTTTGTATTTTCTGTATTAGTGTTTGATGCTAGTGTTTTTACTCTCAGTGTGTTCTGAGTGACAGTGTGTGTTATCTCAGTGAGGGTTGTGTAGTGTTTGGCTGAACTGAGCCTGTTTTGAGCCATGTGTTAAGAGTTGTGTTGCTTGGAATGAGTTTTGCAGGTGATGTGAACTGTTTAGCTCAGGTGACTGTTAGTAGTGCAGACTGTAGTTAGTGTTTTGCACATGTAGATCCAGTTGTGCTCACTGTCGTTTAGCAATCGAAAAAAACTTTAAAGTATGTATATTCATATTAATTTGTCTGTTCACTGGCTGTCTGATCCACGTTGCCTTCTTCAGTTCTAATCTGATTGGCTGGTGGCATTGCAAACTGATTTTCTGATAGTCAAAGGTGTGTGACAATCACTTCTAATTAATTAAAATGTAAAATGTAATTGGCTATCACACTCACTAGCTGCATAAAGTCATAATATACAGTGTAACTTTCAGTGTGGTACTATCATGATGCTACCAGTTAGATGGTATGGTTTGGTGTTAAAAAAAAAAAGGAGTGTGCTGTTTTGGCATTCACTTTCGACCACAGAGTGTACTTTCCCAATGAATCCCTCACCTAAATCTTGCAGTTACAACTAAATGCGTAGGGTGGCGCTGTGGATACTGACACTGAGCTGATTATTGATACTGAGATTATTCTGTGTGTTTTCAGCTGCATCCAAGAGTGGCATCATTTTGTTTCTACTTGTTATATTTGGTTTTTATTAGAGTCATGCATCCCATCAGATGAAGGAAAGAAAGTGCAAAGCAAAATTCTGCTGTTTATCAGACCTATATCTGTGTGTCCCTGCAACCTTTGTGATGATTTTCAAAACAGCAGGATGTGTCTTGTTGTGCGTGTGTGTGTGTGTGTGTGTGTGTGTGTGTGTGTGTGTGTGTGTGTGTGTGTGCGTGCGTGCGTGCGTGTGTGTCAAATGTATTAATTTGCAAATTGGTCTCTATGTAAGCTGAGCACAAATCTTGTAACACCTCTTTCCCTCTCGGGTCAAAATGACCTGAAGCCTTAAAATTATACTTTTTTTTTGTTGTTTCCAGAAAGCCTATTTTATTTCATTTTGATAATATTTTTTTCTATTTTTAAATGAATTTCTTTGGAGATTTTTTGTTATTTTTTATTTTATTTACTTTAAATTACAAAATTTGATAAATAAATAAAAAATAAATAGTCATTTAAGCATATTTTTTAATAACTTTGAATTTAAGCAAATTCAAAATAACTCACAATTTCATCCCTTTTAATTCAGCTCAAAATCTCTTACATTAGGTGTCTTTGCCGACCTCTTGTGAAAAGAAAAAAAAAAACATATTAAATATTACATGATATTTCATGACTCTTGTCACTAGATGGCCTTATATCTCTATATGGCGTTGTTCCGCTGGGTCCTGAAGTCAGATGTCCTTCAGTATGCAAATAATTTTTTGGTAAAATTTGAGCATTTTTAGTTTGAAATTTGAGCATTTTTAGGTTTTTCTATGTGTACTGAAGCATTCCTCGCACTCCATTCATCCCTAAGGGGGTCAAATTGACCCGCGAGGGAAGGATTTGGAACTTTTTTTTAAATTTCAAAAACAAATCTCTTTGAATCAATTCAAATTTTTTTGTGTATTTGTGGTTCAAGTGCGACAAAAGTCCTAGGGTCTTGGACCCCTCTGATGAACACTCAATTTACAATTTCAGGTCAAAAAATAGATTAATTTTATTTCCAATGATTTATACTTTCGCTCCAAGCAAGATGATACAGGGTAAACTTTGGATTTTAAAACAATATATTGCAATAATGTAGGCGAAGAGTAGGCAGCCTTTTTGTGGCCAGAATAAGCTAAAAATGGGTTCAGACTTAAGGCTGATACTCAAAAGTCAGTCTATGTCAGACTATTGTAAACACACTGACTGCTACCAATTTTTTTACCCAGCTAGAAAGTATGATCTTTTCCTGCAGACTAGTCCAGCTATTGAAAATAGAATTCTTCACCACACGCTCCTGAAGGGTGGCTGAAATAATTCAGTGTGACGTCTCAGTGAGATTGAAAAGAATCATTTATCCGGCCATGTTTGTACACAGTGTGAGTGTCGGAGTTGTGTGCTATTCTAGAAAGCTCCACTAACAGCCCAATTACACTCCTTCCATGCACAATTTACTCTGCCTGGAGTCGCCCAGTCACCCTCCACCGAGAGAGGACAGTCAGCGAGCCAATTTCATTTCAGACCCTTAACCAATTAGGGGTGAAAACACACATTCACTGTCACACAGGGGAGAGAATGCCAGAGAGAGAACAAGATAAATGGAAAATAGAGAGTTAAAAGAGAGCACGGTTTGTTCATGTAGGTTGTTTTGCCAACACCTTGTCTTTTGTAAGATGAGGTAAAATTAAGATATTTCATAAAAAAATAGACACACAGGTGCACCACTAACATTTGATAATATTTCTCTAGGTTTTTGAATATTGTATTGTTTGTCTCCTTAAATGCTCATACTGCAGACAAAATATGATGTAGCCCAACATGCTTTATTACATCGATAAACATTTATCAGCTTGTTTGCAGAGTTTACATGAGTCAATGGGAGTATTTGGCCAGTTAAGATTACAAATAGATCATGTTACATTACTAGTGAATTTTTTATGCTTTCAACTCACCTTCTGCACCTCTCCTGCCTCATGAATTTAACATTCATCTTATGCTACCAATGACAGGAGGACCTTAATCTTTTGCCTTATGCCTTATGGAATCTGTGCAGGACCTGAGCATAATGTTAGCTTGAGGTCATCTAGCTTGAGCAGATTTACCGTCACCCAGCTGAGATAGTGGCAAAAGATGAAAGCAAATCACAGACCTGGCTGGTGGATTTTTCTGGTCATCCTAGTTTCTCTGTGGCATGACATTTCTCTGAGGAAATGGAAATCTCAAACCAAAGTGATTTTCTTTTGATAGATGCCACTGTTGTGTAGGGGAGAGTTGGGAAACTGTGCCACATTTGCTTAATGTCCTCAAGAAAAGGTGAAATGAGATAAATTAGGTAAATAAAATAAAAAAAATACAGTAAATAAACCAATAAACTAATATGCCTAATTATATGATATTATATTTGTCTGCGGTCAGCTGAAATGAGAAGAAAGCAAATAAATATTTCATTGAATGAGAGTTTGTAAAATACTTCATTAATACTGGTTTCAAGTATACTCCCAACGAATAAATCATTTTAAATGTCATTACAAAACATCACCCTGCATAAGACAAGCGGCTCGGAAAAATGGATGGATGAATCACAAAATATCAACATAAATAGTAAAAGGAGCAAGTAAATAGAATAATCAATGGCAAAAAATCCACTGGCAGTGCACATCGGGGTTTAACTTTAAATCTACTTGAAGCACAGTTAAAGCGTTATATATAAAGCATAAAAGTAAGTAACCAATTAGGAACCTAGTAGTATACTTAAAGTTAAGTTTACTTGAATGTTCTACTTACAAGAATACTTGTAGTAAAAACTATTAAATTGGTAGTATACTAGTTTACTGTAATAAACTAAACAACTAGTAGCCTATAGAACTAGTAAGCTAACAGTATATCTAGAAGTTTACTTTAAAATCCCTCTTGATGCGAGTAGGACCAGTCACAATCAAATCATAATTGCAATACGAAAGAAAAAGACTTAATGTTGTAAAGTAGTTGTGTACATAAAATTTACCACTGCTACACTTTAAAACATACTTATAAAAGATTAAAATGGTTGGTCAAATGTTCAAATACAAAAACTATAGTCCATAGATTTTAGTAGTATATTACTTACTATTTACTTGATTTTAGTATATTACTATATACTAATTGATAGTGTATTTGGCCGATTCTTTAATTGTAAAGAAATCAATCACCTTCAAGAACAGCTTGGATTTTTTACATCTCTTGCAGTACACCCAATTCAAGTGGCATTCTGTGCATGTAAAGTTTTGCTAATAGATCCAAAGAGACAAATATTTTTAAAGCCGGTATAATTATCTAGTAATTATCTAGATGTAGTGTTAAACAGCTGCAGCCTAGTACAGTACACAAGCTAAGTTTGCTAGATGATAAAAATAGCATTCAGTTCCCGACGCTAGGAAGATGTTGCATAAGGAAACAAAATGGCAAAGCTATCGTTTGGTTTTCAGGTGTTCAATTGTCAACTGGTATCTCGGGGGGGGGGTTATGGGGTTCTGGTTCTTAGCTCGCCGCCCCAGTGCCTTTCTTTCCCAAAGTGCATGGAGAGCTTATACCTGATAAGATCCGGGCTTTGCTCGGCTCCTCAGTGAAAAACAACCGGTGGGTGCATACACTTCCGTATTTATACCCGTGCCGCGGAGTGGAGTGTGAGATGCAGATCTCGCACGCCAATGTGCATTGGATCATTTTAACAGTACTCGAAGATGACAGGCTCCCTAAGCGCGATCCCAATCAGTCGACTACGTCTCCGTTCCCTCCTTCAGGGAACGAGGGTTACATACGTAACCGAGACGTTCTGAGGTTTGTTACCACAACACACGAACAGTTTTAGTCTGTTTGTGAATGAATGTTTGGAACATATTGGGCATGCATTCACATCAGTGTTTGTGTATTCGTGTCAGTTATGTTTCTGGTCTAATACATCACACACTCAACCACTCACAGCTATACTCTGAAAAAATGCTGACTCAAATGATGAGTTGAGACAAAGTTTAGAATGAAAATCATTAGAAATCAGTAACCCAATGGACACAAATAGATATAGCTTCAGGCCAGATATCTCCAAAAGGGAGTGGGCCAGTTATGGTAAGGGTCTCCCTATGTCAGTGTTTCCCAACCCTGTTCCTTGAGGCACACCAGCACTACACATTTTCCAACTCTTCCTAATCACACACTCCTGATAAAACTCATCAGTTCATTAGTAGAGACTCCAAGAACAGAAAAAGATGAGTCAGATCCAAAATGTGCACTGTTGGTGTGCATCCCCTTACGGAACAAAACTAAATGGGAATATACTGCAAAATATAATGCGATATATTAAATAATTAATTTCCATAAATGGGAAACTAGTGCTTATATTTTTCAATACACAGTACTGCAATATATGCATTGACCATGTATAATTATATATTAATGAATATAAAGTATGTATAAATGAAGACAAAATTCATATTACATGTAATATTCACAAAGTTTTATCCTTTATTGTGTTCATATATTGCACATAACTGTTCCCACATACATGTGAATGTATGTTCACACACATTAGTTAACATGAACTAATAATGAACTACACTTATACAGCATTTATTAATCTTTGTTCATGTTAATTTCAACATTTACTAATACTTTATTAAAATCTTGTTAACATTAGTTCATGCTCTGTGAACTAACATGAACAAACAATGAATAGCTCTATTTGATTAACTAACATTAACAAAGATGAACAAATACAGTAACAAATGTATTGCTCATGGTTAGTTAATGTTAGTTAATGCATTAACTAATGAACCTTATTGTAAAGTGTTACCATATTGTAAAGACTCAGGGGCGGATCTAATCCGTGGGGGAATTTGCATATCATAATTAATAATTGGTAATTAATAATTATTCATACATGTTTGGATTAGATCAGTCTTACATGTTAATAAATCTCCCGCTAAGGGATGATGTGTCATTTTACCTGCATGCATGCATGTGTATCCCTGCAATTAACCACAAGTTGATTGTAATTAATTACACGGACCACGTCTTACAAAACAGGCAAAATTAATTAGCTCAATTGTCAGAATAATATTTGTGGGGATCCACAATATCATCCTACTTTATAGGATTTCAGGAAACGCAATTCTGTGGCCACTAGAATTGGGTTTTCTGCCCTATAAACCAAATACTCTTTAAAGTATCTTTAATTTGTAAAGCTTGTAGCTTAAGTTAGACCTTTGACACTTAAGGGACTTGGAAAATGAGCAGAGGCAGTACATCAATCAAATGAATATAATGAATTTAATAAGGCAGAACTACTTATGTATTTACTACGTTACAGGAATACATGTATTTACAAACATTAACAGACAATGACAACAACGCGGGGCGTTTGGACAATGGATACACGTGTGAGAGAGAGAGAGAGGGGGAGAGGGAGTGAGAGAGAGAGAGAGAGAGAGAGCATTGGCAACATTCACCCTGACAGTCACCTGTCTGTAACAACACGAAAACATCATCTTAATGCTTCTTAGAAGCTCTATAAAGAGATATACTTGCACAAATTTCTGGGTCTCTCTGTGTCGCGGCATCACTGCACAGCCCTGTCTGGCCGCATGCGTGAGCGGAGTCCTTTAGGAAGCGTCACGTGGTGCTTCTTGGCGCGCGTGTTGAACGGAGGTTCAAAGTCTTTGGGGTAACATTACCAAAGGAAAATAGTTCGGCTAAGTTCGTTTCACTTCGTGGAAGTGAACAGAGTCGACTACGGAAAACAAAACTTTGACTAACAAAGAAAAGAAATAAAGATCTCTACGGTGAAATCACGCGGAGTTAACGTTACATCTTTGCATGGCTGGTGAAGAAGCGCGCGTGCGTCTCTCGGTCCGGAGCGTCACGTGGTCAGATGCGCGTGTTTCTCCTTCAAAGCGAGCGCGCGCTCGTTTAAAGGTCCCTTGTAGATGGATTTGCTGAAGAGATATGTCACGCGGTGTTCTTTTCACTCGACGATTGGAATTAAACACGGAGACTTATCTAAGACTGAAATACACAAACTAAACTAGAAACAAATAAAAGAAAGGCGAAGAGCTCGCCCGGAGGCGAGACGTTACATTATGACACGAGGACCAGAGAAGTAAGAGGGAGATAAACTGGTATTCAGTCCTTTTGAAGACCTGACGTTTCCGCCTTCTTTTGGAAGAGGGTCCAATCAGGAGCTGTCCCTTTGGAGGGAATTTTTATGACCCTTTGTGTTTTAAAAGACATTCAAATCTCTAGTTTCATTGGGTGTTTAAGAGAAGAATCTTCACAATTCTTATAATACTAATGTGTCACAAAGTTTAGCAAAATGTAATGTCAATTAACAAATGGGGAATGAAAATCGGAGTTTATCGAGACCAAACTTGCCACAAATGGATTTGGTTAAACATTAGTTGGCAAAGTTTGAAACATTATCCCATTAGAGTTGTCGAGAAACATGGACCAAACCACAAAAAGGCAACTCATGAAATAGGGAACTTAGATACATTGTTCATACAATTCTCAAGTGGATATATAATAGCATATATATATATATATATATATATATATATATATATATATATATTTATATGAGTACAGGATTCATTTCTCCTCCTTGGTTAGAATTCGGAGAGAGCCACAGTTCTGTGAACATTCCTTTGGGTCGTAAACGCTGTTATCTAAGAACTCCAATGATGTTAGTTTTGGTCTCTTTTCACTCCAAAGATGGAAAACATAGTAAACTATATTTTACTGGATATTACTGTACGTATTCTGATTGATCACACCGAAAGCATTCTGGAGGTGTCCAGAACTATGTGTACAAGTTATGGGAATAGACAGTTATATTTAACATGCATAATGAAGGTATTTATAGTTCACTTTAAGCTACGATAAAATCATAGTCATTCCAATGTGGCATGGGCAAATGGACACACATAAAAACACATTGAATATATCTGGTTAAATGTCTTTTAAAAAAAGAGAAGTTTCTTTCTCTGTAGAATCCTTCTTTGGGACATTCCAGTCAGTCATAAAAATGTCTCGTAACTGGACACCGCGCTCTGTCCTGAGCGGGCTTCACTTGTGGGGGATGCGTGTGTGGTTGTGAGTGTGTGTGTGTGTGTGTGGCTGGAGAGGTCACCTGGGTTTGCCTGCAGTGGGGGAAGTTTGTGAGTTGTTCGGGGACACATCACAGAGTCGTAAATGTTTCAGAAACAGTCTCATCTAGGCATTCTCATGCCAATGTCCATAATTTACATTCATTCTAAAAGACCTTGGGTTTTAGGAAGAATGTGCTTCATTTGTTTCAGAGGGACTGAGTCAATGATTCACCCAAATACCCTACAATATATATATATACACACTCACATTCACGGAATTAGTTACGACATATTTCTAGTTCCCAGCATGCTTTGCTTCTAAATGACTTCCGAAAGGAGAGCAAATGTTAAAATGAAGTGTTATTTAATGTGTTTGGCTCAATATTAAGATAGGTGGGAGATCTGTTAGTGTTTAATGTTCTATTAATTTGGAATTTAAAAGGTTTTTATTTTTAAAGGTTTAAGTTTTTGGGGTTATCATTGTGCTGAAGAGTAGAGCCTCTGTGGTTCGGTTGACGATTGGACAAACACCATTAAGACTGTTATTACTATATTTCAAAGTAATAACTGTGCACTCCTCACCACAGTGATAATCTCTTGGTTAAATACTTTGGCACATGCAGGTGCATTATAACTAGCTTGAAAATATGAAACATTTATAATGTGAATAATTAAGAAATATAAAAAATATATATCTTTATATATGTGTGTTTATTTCGCATGAGTAAATATATCTGCAATATATTACACATGTAGTACCATATCTGATCACATATACATCTATATATTAAGAAGTGTATTACTGAATATAAAATTACATACATTAATATATATTAGTAAATATTTTGTCACATATTTTTCAATATATGTGTCACGGAGTCACCAGATCAGCACACTCCGCCCACTCGTTCATTGTTCATTCAATACTTACCAATTCTGACCTACCTCGAAGTTTCCTCACCTGAACTTCGTCTCCGATCATCCGCTTCCCGTCATCCGTCTTCTGTCATCTGTCTCCTGCCATTGGGTGGGCACCCAATCCTCTTCCATCATCTGCCAACAAGATATTAAGATTATTGTTCAGCTAAGTTCATCATCCAGTTCTGATTCTCTTATTCATACTCACCAGTCTCCTCTGCTGTTCCACTCTGTGCCTCTGTTCATTAAAACTCTGTTTGAACTATTTTGCTGTCTGTTTCTCTCTGTACCATGACACCATGAAAAGCGGCAATTCCTTATGTATTATTCAATATATTGTAATATATGAACAATATATTATTCTGTATATTTTCAAATATACGGTTAAACCATTTAATATATTGATCATTCATATATGGGAAAAATGTGCAAATATGTCCTCTGAACAGGATTGGGAAACACTGCTCTGTCTTCTATAATAGTTTGTAGGTTCCCTCCCCCTTTTAAAGCTCCAGTCCCTTGGATATATCTAGACTGCGGTGCTGGGTTGGAAATGTGGACGTTAAAGAGTCACACAAGTTCCAGCCTTTCTCTGAGTGCAGACACCACTTCGTCTATGTCAGGGGAGTCCAAAATCTGTCCTGCAAGGCCACTGTCTCTCAGAGTTTAGCTCTAGCTTGCCTCAAGACACCTGCCTGGAAATTTCTAGAATGCCTAGTAAGACTTTGATTAGCTAAACTCTACAAGACAGTAGCCCTCCAGAGAGCAGGATAGGACACCCCTGGTCTATGCACTCATGACAGGAATGCATGTGACAAATAGAAGAAAACTAATAAAAAAGGAGAGGAGAAAGAACTTGTTTTTAAAGCTGGAGGATTTTTGTCAGTGAAAAATTCTCTCACGAAAATCACTCTGGTGGTGACTGGTGAGCGGGAACTGAACAAGCCGGAATGGCCACTCCTCTTGAGCGATTATAAATTCTTTAATTCTGTCGATTCTCTACAATATGGTTAAAAGAAAAAGCCAAATACTGACTGCACGAGAGGAGCTCGTGGAGGAGGGTGATTAGCTCCTGAGAAACGCGATAATAATACTGAACGAGCTTATGAATACAGTGATGGGCATTGTATTCCTATAGATAGACGTGGATCAGCTGAGAGTCAGTTGATGCGAGCTTGACCGGACCTGACGTGACCTGCCAGAACTGGCGGGAACTTGATTTCTGTCAGGACCACTATCGTCAAATATGATTGACAGTTAATATACAGTTTGGATTGGCGGTATGGTTCTGTTCTGGGGAGAGCAGCAATAACCCCCCAAAACAAAATGATATGCCGATATCCCCCAAACACAACTGACAGCGAAAATCTGGATGCCTTTTTTGTTTATACCCCCAACACGACTGCTGATAGAAGGGCTAATACATCCTGATGTTAGCGGCATTATAAAATGACAGACTTGTATTTAAAAAAAAATTTGTCCGATCGGGGAAGCACACACCCAGAAGAAATAGTTTGGACTAGCAGCAACAAAACAAAACTAGTGTAGTTTGGCAGGGGAAGCATACACCCTACAACAATAGCTCAGACTAGCGGCAACAAAATCTGATGCAACAAGCATGTTTGTATAAGAATAGGTCTAGTATTAAAACTAGTGTAGTTAGGCAGGGGAAGCATACACCCTGTAGCTCTGAGTCAGGTGCAGTGCGCAGCTAAGCTATGCAGTGTGCTTCCTCATTCATGAACATTGATTTCTGCTCCCGTCGTACTGATTTCATCGGCAGTGGAGGTGAAGATGACGACTCCCATGATTCCACACTCCTTCACGGGACCATCAAGCTACGATGTTGTTAGTGTTGAATAACAGAACTCTGCGGTGAACGTACCTACTGTGTATTTTGCACAAGTATGTTACCGATAATCTAGATAATCTTAGCCACAAGCATGTGCTAACTTTAACACAGCATGTTGCAATGATAGAATAAAGAACGTCTACGGTTACGTATGTAAGCCTCGTTCCCTGAGTAGGGAACGGAGACGTTACGTCGGATGACGACGAATGGGGTTTCGCTTAGAAAGCCTATCAACTTTGAGTATTACAAAACGAGCCAATGGCAAAGAAATGCCATGGGTCTGCCGAATTTGCATGACGTAACTCCGCCCCACCTCGTGGGTATAAAAGGAGGAAGTCCGCAACAGCAGTTTATGTTTCTTCGCTGAGGAGCCAAGACTGAGCTCAGGCGATCCCCGCGGTACAGCGGAAAGTGGAAGGCAGACGTAACGTCTCCGTTCCCTACTCAGGGAACGAGGGTTACATACGTAACCGTAGACGTTCCCTTTCGTTGTCACTCCGAGTTACGTCGGATGACGACGAATGGGGTTACCAGTCTAATCACGCCACCTTCTCAGCTGTCTTCCAGTGCCCTGCGTAAACAGAGATCCCTGTCAAAGACGGACGAAGGACTCCATTTAACACAGGAATACCAAGGTACACTGGGAAGCATATCCCAAGCTAGGGGAACTATGCAATTAATGCCCACCCAGAGGGGGGGACTTAGAGAATACACATATGACCCGAAGGAAGCATATGGAGAACACTGGGGTGTCCAGCCGCAGGTGGAATATTTCAACCCCAGGGGTGGCAAGGTGGCTTGCCAAGGGAAAGACACATGCTCAGAGAGGCTTACAGTGGAAATACACATGTGGGGGTCGCTCAAGGGAGGGACCATGCACACGGGAGGCACCTAGCCGACGCGCAGGCAAGAGACACTGGCGCCGACGTCAGGAGTGCTGGAGGAGCTCAGGGCTTTCGGGGAAGCTCACCTGAGGAGAATATCGCACGTATCCAGTCCGTGGAGTGGAATGGCGAGCAAGCGAAGACACCTGAGCGGGTCTGGTACTAGCTAGTTGAAGCGAGTACATGAGAGGACACTGGCTCCACTCGGAGATTACAGAATCTGGCGAATGTGTTAGGTGTCGCCCAGCCTGCAGCTCTGCAGATGTCTGTTAGCGAGGCGCCATGCGCTAGAGCCCAAGAGGATGCCACACTCCGGGTGGAGTGGGCCGTCACACCAAGGGGGCACGGTCGACCTTGCTGCTGGTAGCCCAAGCAATGGCGTCCACTATCCAGTGAGACAACCTTTGCTTGGAGAGAGCCTTTCCCTTCAGCTTCCCACCATAACAGACAAAGAGCTGGTCTGAGGACCTGAAACACTGCGCCCTGTCTACATAGGCGCGAAGAGCGCGTACTGGACAGAGCAGTGCCAAGGCTGGGTCTGCCTCTTCCGGGAGCAGCGCTTGCAGGTTCACCACCTGGTCCCGAAAGGGAGTGGTAGGAACCTTGGGCACATATCCGGGCCGGGGTCTCAGGATCATGTGAGAGAATTCCAGGCACGCTTCGTCAACGGAGAATGCGTGCAGGTCCCCTACCCTCTTGATGGAGGCCAGTGCAACCAGGAGCGCTGTCTTCATTGACAGGAACTTAAGCTCAACTGATTGCAGGGGCTCAAGGGGAGCACTCTTCAGGGCAGTTAGAACCACTGAGAGGTCCCAAGAGGGAAAGAGAGGAGGGCGAGGAGGATTTAGTCTCCTCGCTCCTCAGGAACCTGATGACCAGGTCGTGCTTCCCTACCGACTTACCTTCGACCAGGTCATGATGTGTGACAATAGCGGCAACATAGACCTTAAAGGTGGAGGGAGACAGCCTTCGCTCCACCCCTGCTGAAGGAAGGAAAGCACAACGCTGATCGAGCATCTCCGGGGGTCTTCTCGGTGAGAAGAGCACCAGTCGACGAAGAGGTTCCACTTCAACGCATAGGCGTGTCTCGTGGACGACGCTCTAGCGGAAGTGATGGTAGCCGCCACCGCTGGTGGAATGGTACTCAAACCTACCTCGAGCTGTCCAGGAGCCACACGTGGAGGCTCCAGAGATCGGGGCGAGGGTGCCACAGGGTGCCCCGTCCCTGAGAAAGGAGGTCCTTCCTCAGAGGAATGGGCCAGGGAGGTGCTGTCGCGAGGAGTACAAGTTCGGGGAACCAGGTCCGGGTGGGCCAATACGGCGCGACCAGAATGACCTGCTCCTCGTCCTTCCTGACCTTGCACAAATTCTGCGCAAGAAGGCTCACTGGGGGAACGCATATTTGCGGCCTGGCGGCCAGCTGTGCGCCAGTGCATCCGTGCCGAGAGTGCCCTCGCACAGGGAAAAATACAGGCGCAATGGGTCGAGTCGTGAGAGGCAAACGGATCTATCTGTGCGACCCTGAACTGGTCCCAAATCAGCTGAACCGACTGGGGATGGAGTCGCCATTCTCAAGGGAGGGGCTGAAGCCGTGAGCTCGTCGGCTGCACAGTTCAGAGCTCCGGGAATGAAAATGGCTCGAAGCGACCTCAGATGCTTCTGACTCCATAGAAGGAGGTGGCGGGCGAGTTGTGACATACGGCGGGAGCGTAGACCACCTTGACGGTTGATGTACGCTACAGTAGCGGCATAGTCTGATCAGACTAGTACGTGTTGACCCCTGAGCAACGCCGGGAAGCGGTGCAGGGCAAGGCGTACTGCCAACAACTCGAGGCAATTGACATGCCATAGCCGCTGGGGTCCTGTCCAGGAGCCCGCAGCAGCATGTCCATTGCACATGGCACCCCAGCCCGTGGTGGAGGCATCTGTTGAGACAACAACATGCCGGGAAGCTCGTTCCAGGGGGACACCCGCCCTGAGAAAACTGAGGTTCGACCACGGGGTGAAGAACTGACGGCAGGTCGGAGTAACTGGTACTTGGAGCGTGCCTTGTTGCCATGCCCACCTCGGGACTCGGTCGCGAAGCCAGAGCTGAAGCGGTCTCATATGAAGCAATCCGAGCGGCGTGACCGCGGCTGCAGATGCCATACCCAGGAGCCTCTGAAACTGTTTCAGTGGAACCGCACTCTTGCCCTCGAGTTGTCTCAGGCAAGTCAGCAGTGACTGCGCGCGCTCGCTAGTAAGCTGTGCGGACATGGCGACCGAGTCGATGTCCATACCGTGAAAAGAGATCCTCTGCACGGGGCAAAGTTTGCTCTTCTCCCAGTTGACCCGAAGGCCCAGACGAGCTAGGTGCCGGAGCACTAGGTCCCTGTGTTCGCAAACCTGATCTCCAGAGTGAGCTAGGATCAGCCAGTCGTCGATATAACTCAGGGCGCGAACCCCGTGTTCCCGAAGGGGAACAAGGGCAGCCTCGACGACCTTCGTGAAGATGCGAGGAGACAGGGCCAGCCCGAAAGGGAGGACCGCGTACTGGTATGCCTGCCCCTCGAAAGGAAACCGAAGGAACGGTCTGTGTCGAGGAAGAATGGAGACATGAAAGTAGGCGTCCTTCAGGTCGATCGCTGCAAACCAATCCTGGGGCTGAATGCATTCGAAAACGCGTTTGGCGGTGAGCATCTTGAACGGCAGCCTATGAAGGGAGCGGTTCAGCACGCGCAAGTCCAGGATTGGCCGTAACCCACCGGTTTTCTTGGGGACAATGAAGTAGGGGCTGTAGAGCCGGACCTCATCTCGGCTGGAGGGACAGTCTCGATTGCACCCTTCGCCAGCAGGGCAGCAATCTCTGCTCTCAAGATGGGGGCATAGCCACCGACCAAAGTGGAGCGGACTCCCCTGAAGTGGGGAGGAGACCGTGCGAACTGAATCGCATAGCCGAGCCTGACCGTCCGTGCGATCCAGCCGGACAGACGGGGAAGCTCTAACCAGGCTCCCAAGAACTGAACCAGCGGGATCATGCGAACGATAGGCGTCCCCTGGAGGGGCAGCGAAGCGGAGTAACTGGCCCAGACGTGGACGGCATAGCGGTCCGGTGTGGGGGCACAGTTAGCAACCGCGCCCTGGCAGAGGGGGCCAGGGGAGGACCAGGCTGGTCGTCCCGCGGGGGCCTGCTCCGCCAGGGGTCTGGCGACAGAGGGGGACAGGGGCGAAGCGGTCCGTGGACGGCACGCCGTGTCAACCACCTCTGGGACAGAGGGGGACGAGGAGAGCACGGCTAGTGGGCGGCGCTCTGTGTCATCCGAGAACTCTGTGTGCTCAGAGACGGGAGAGTCAGTTCTTTGGAGAATAAGGATTCTTCCCCGGCCCTCCACAGGGGAAAGGAGTGGTCCTGCTACCAACTGCTGGAAAGAACTGCGTCCCATCTCTAACCCGGCGTGTAGTGGGGGGCGGGGCTGGAGAGGGCTGTGGCGTCCGACCACGGCCTCCAGAGCCGGCCCGGGTGAACGGGCGGGGTGGGAGCCACGGGGGGGCGCCCTCGGCGGTGGGCAGACCGAGGGACCTGAGCGGACGGCGGGGCCGTCGGGACAGAGTCAACCTCAGCCTGCTCCATCCCCGAGAAGCCCGTCTCAGGAGCGCCGCTTTACCCGGCGTGTAGCGGGGGGCGGGGCTGGAGAGGGCTTTGGGAGCCGCGGGAGAGCGCCTTCGGCGGTGGGCAGACCGAGGGATCTGAGCGGACGGCGGGGCCGTCGGGACAGAACCAACGTCAGTCTGCTCATGGGCGGCTGAGAGCTGTTGGGCAAGCCCTCAACCGCACCGCCGAAGAGGCCGACCTGGGATATGGGAAAGTCGAACAGACGGGTCCGCGCGACATCCAGCACATCAGACAGGTTCAGCCACAGAATGGTGAGCATCACCTGACCCAGGGAGCGTACGGCCACTTTCGTCGCTCGGAGAGCAAGGTTAGTGGCGGCGCGCAGCTCAGTGAAGAGCCCTGGGTCAGTCCCGCCCTCGTGCAGGTCCATGAGCATCTGGGTCAGGTAGACCAGCAGAATGACCATGGCATGCAGTGAGGCGGCTGCCAGACCCGTGGCGCTATAGGATCTCGCTACAAGCGTAGATGAAAAACTACAGGCCACGGACGGGTGCTTAGGATTGCGCCGAGAAGAAGCACTCTGAGGACACATAGCATCGCAACAGAGCGTTCAGCCGGGGGAACCCCAGTGTACCCATGGGCAGCGGCGCCATCGAGGGGAGGAAAGGCGGATGAGATCAGCGAGCGGTCCCTGATCTCATCATGCACGTCCGGGAAGAATGGTATTGGGGTTTGCCGTGGACGAGGGTCAGCGGCCTTACCCAAAAACCAATCGTCCCGGGAAAGCATGGCCGTCATCTCCGGATCAGACTCGACGAGTCGTCACTTCCAGGAAAATCAAACCCACCTTGTGAAGCTGCTACAAACATAGTATCATCCTCTGTAGCTTCAAATGAAACACACGGGCCACCAGAGGGTAGACCCGTGGGAATCACCTGTTCACTAGCGGGCACCGTCATTAAAGAGGGGGGCTGGGGTCGCGGACACATAGTCTGCGCCTTGTTCCAGACCGTAACCCTCAGGTCACCCTGGCCACCAGCCGAAGATCGGGGGGTGGATGAGGGGACTCTCACTCATGTGAGTTCACCGAGTCTCGACCTTAATGACGCGATGATCATTTTTCCACGGAGAAAACATGAGTCATCCACGAGCGCTGCTCTAGCATGATCAAGCCCAAACATACTAGACAACGCTCGTGCCCATCAGAGTCCGATACCAAGCTGCCGCACCATTCATTTTTTTTTTTTTTTTTTTGAAATGCACGGGCGAGCCGTCTTTAAAAAGACGTGCCGCGTGCGAGCTCTTTTAGTGAGAGAAAACTCAAGTGTTGAAGCACCCGGGGAGACACGCACCGACTAGCAGACCACTGCAACAGATCAGCAGGAAGCACGCGCTCGCCGTAGGCTCCGAAGCGAAAACATAAACTGCTGTTGCGGACTTCCTCCTTTTATACCCACGAGGTGGGGCGGAGTTACGTCATGCAAATTCCGCAGACCCATGGCATTTCTTTGCCATTGGCTCGTTTTGTAATACTCGAAGTTGATAGGCTTTCTAAACGAAACCCCATTCGTCGTCATCCAACGTAACTCGGAGTGACAACGAAAGGGAACTAGCATTTTTCCAATGCAACCAGATAAGCCTAAAACAACGCTTGATTACTACAGCACGTTGCTTAGGACAAAAGGCACAATAATACTATAAAGCCTAAGTAACAAGCATATATTCAATAACATTTGCACTAGCAACCACCAGTACTGTACTGATAGCAATGTTGTTGAAACGACAAATGTTTCCAATAGCATCTAACAGCGTTTAGAGCAAGCAGTTTTCAATAGCATATAGGTTAGATAGCCTTTAAAACAACTGTAGCGTGAGACAACTTTAAACTCTATGGGAAATGGAGGTGCCCAATCCAACATGGCCTGACTACGCCACCCTGAATCCCTCTCAGGGAGAGTTAAGTTAAATAATAGACACAGATTCCTTGTGTACCTTTTCAACAGAAGGAACAGAGACGCGTTTCTCAAATAACAAACTTCACAATTTATTAACAGACATTATACAGAAATTGACACCCAATTATGGGCCTTAATTCTATGTCAGGGTAATCACACATGGAACGGTAATCTTAAAATAGGGAACACCAACTACAAGAAACAAAACAAACCCAAAAAAAGACTAGCGGACACTCGAGGAGGACTGACCGGCCACTGGCATGAGCCCACATTATTACCCCTGTGACATTCACCAGTACACGTGCCTAAAAAAAAGGAAATGCACACACACACACACAAAAGAAACAATGTGCACAACACAGTGTACATGAAGCACCACCGGAGAGTATCCACCAAAAGAAACCACACCCGCGTTCCAACCAGCACCCCTCAGTGATCCGCTAAAACAAAAGAAACAAGAAAAAAACAAATTAGTTGGTTCTCAAGGTAAAAATGATGCTCAGGAGACTGACCCTTATAGTTTAAACAGCCCCGATGAGGGCTAATACCCGCAGCAATACACAGCTGTACTAGACATGTCACAATATTAATTATGAAATTAATAAACCGACCTTAACCAGCAAAACCAAAAAAAAGAGAAGGGTTACATATAAAAAAAAAAGTTAAAAACAAGGGGGAGGAAAGACAGCAGTGGCAAAGAAACTGGAAATCCAATGCTCTAATGGGTTGAACAGCACCACCTTCAATGGTCACTAACATACGTCCACCAGCCCCACGACCATCAGAGAGATCTAATCAGCCTAAAACAAACCCATAAACATGGTTAAAACAAGTCACAACCTTCAAACGAAGTAAATCATACTGACCTAACTTATCCCTGACAGAATCAACGTTAAACTGACACAACTGAAAAGTGACTGTTTATGTCTTTTTAGAGCTGTGCCACAGCAGAAATTATTCCATTTGCACCGTGAATTGTTATTTCCCAACTAACACCGCAATCTGCTTGAATCTGTGCTGCATAGTGCTAAAAGCACAGCATGTGCAACGCGAGCAGTTGCCAATGATAACAGATAAGCAACGCACATAGCCAATATGATCGCATAAGCCTGGCAAGAGCATTTTAATGAAAACGACTATAAGCCCAAGCAACAGGGCAGCATTAGCAACAAGCATGTTGCCAATACCCTGATAGCTTTTAGCAATGAGCATTAAAAAGGAACTTAGCTTAACTTAGTGAAGACTTTCAGAGATAAATGAAGAGTGAATCAGATCTGTGTCAATGCAGCGATGCGAGCAGCAATGCAGATTGAGGTCACTCCAAACCAGGCAGCTTATGATCAATGCAGCGAATCTCGTGTTCAAGTTCACAAACTTGAATTAATCTGATGTGAATCCTTGTGGGGAACTAATTTCTCTCACAAAATTCCCAATTGCACGATTCCTGTAAGATGATGCGGATTGCCTGCCGAATTTCGCCATTTAATTAGTTCCTGAGAACACGATAGCTGCTGAAAATACTGAAGGAGTTTATGAATACAGTGATAGGCGTCCTATAGAGGGAATGCATTAACGTCACTTTCCCGCCGGAACACGCCCCCTCAGCCGGACTGAGTGGCAGAAGAGCAGCTGCGTGACTGGATTTAATAGGGGAAACTGCGAAAACGCAAGTAAAACAAACGATTATCAGTTTAAACTAAAGATTGGACTCAATATAGTGTTCCTTACAACTTACTAAAGATCCAGTGATCCATGGATATTGACATGCAGCCAGAAATCGTGTTTCCTGACATTTATATGTGCCTGATTTCGACACCGGGGAAATACATACAGCAAATTTGCCTGTGAACGCTTTATATAAATACAATATAGGCAGGTCTAAATCCAGGTGATCACTTATATCAATGTTATATATATCATCATATCGTCTAGACTTAAAACTTGTATAGTTTTTTGTCAGTGTTTATTTAAAAATGTCAAATTATACAGAATATACAGTGGTAAATATTTGATTGATGAGTTGTCACTGCAATATATAACAATACAATATATAGAGAATGATTTTACCACTAAATTCAGCATATTGACACAAAAATGATTGCAAACATTATCATATCAACGTTCGCAAAATGTTTTAAGGATATCATTGAGGCCTGAGATGACGGAGTGTTTTTTATAAAACGTTCTTGTAATGTGACGTGTTAACAAAGCAAGAACATTTTATATGTAACATTTTCAGGATGTTGTTGAGGTAAAAGTTTGTAGAATGATCTTTTATAATACATTGACACAATGTCCCATAATAACAGAGGATGAACATAATCAAATTAACGTTCGTAAAATGTTTTTGACACAAAAATGATAACTGCAAATCCACCTTTCGCTGCCTGGAGTCCAGTTGTTTCTATGAATTGCAACGATCTATTTGCTTCTCTGTTTAGGTAGTCTGTAAAAATATACCTCATATTTCTTGTCAAATCTAGTAGTACAGTCAGTCTCAAAGCTCTTTCCCGTTTTAGACGCGTTCTGTGTGTTTTTCCGCAGCATTCACACTGAAAACCAATGCTGCCGCTCAGTCTTTCTGCCACTCAGTGAGCGGAACAGCAGCGACTTCCGCTTACTGTGACGTCATGCGCATTCCCTCTATTCCTATAGGTAGAGGTGTATCAACTGATGCAAGCTTGACTTACGTGACCAAGCGTGCAGCACAAATGCTGAAAAGTGAAGCCATAACGTCTTGATCGCCCCCCGGTGGCTGGTTCCAGTATAGGTCATAAAGCCCGCCTCCTCATGAAGTCTAATGGACGCGATGGAAACTAAACAATCAAATTACACTTCAAATAAATTTTTTTCAAAGATGTTTTCTGTAGTTTTAGGTAGTTTTTATCACGTTTATTTAAGTTGAAGTGTTCGTTTTTTAAAATAAGTTTTTAAAATCTTAGTTTGTTATTTGATGCTATAAAAAAAGGGAATGTGACGTCATGATTGACAGCTGTGATTAGGCTTGTTTGAGATGAGCAAAATCTGCGCAGAACCGATCACCGGTGATCAGCGCGTAATGCATGCCGGTTAGAAATGTGTCCGAGTGCGGTCCGCCTTGCACTGATGTCATGCTTACGTGTGTCAAAAAGCTCTCGCGAGCGCAAGGCGCACATGGATTCTGTAGTCGCGCGCAGTTGCTCTCCACCGACTGCGCTGATCAAAAGCATGATGGGAAACGACTTGCTGACGACACAGCTTAATGTTGATTGGTTTAAACAACCGTGATGTCTTGTTCTCTTTTAAAATGTTTGATTTTAAAACTCGGATATCATGTTTTATGTGTATATGTTATGTGTGAATATTCCCAAACTCTCGGACAGTGCAATCTCTATGGGTTATGCAATTTCATTCTATTATATATATACAAAAACACATAGCCTATGTCTGTATTAAAGAAAAAATGATTGATAAACACTTATTTGGAATGGAAATAAATAACAAGTACTTTGGGTGTCTTGTTCATTATATTTATTTTCATATAAAAGCAACAGAACTTAAATTACATCCAGTTTATTAGCAACACTGTGCACGAGCGTGAATCCCGTGAATCCCGCGATATCCATCATTGATCTCACAGGTGTCAGATCCACTGCGAGAAGCGAGAACTGTCCGGCTTGCCTGCGCTTTTTTCACTCCTCCTTTCACTGCAGCCGCCTACTCTCGCCTACATTTCAGGCGAGGCAAGGCGCATCTCAAACAAGCCTATTGACAGCTTCTCTAAACGTAGTCACCAAGGCACCAACTGACTTTTTGTGGGATTTTCGGGTGGAGATTGGAGCTTCAACTTGAATTTATACATGTCCATAACTGTTTATTTTACACAGTAATCTTTGTACTAACCGTTTCTGCAGGAGTGAGGGCGGGACCTTGATATCACGGCTTTACTTCCTGCTCACTACTGCGCAGACTCGGGTTCCGCGTTCACTACTGCAGAATCAGGTCCCAAATCAGCGCAAGATGTCAGCGCCATATTGGGACTTTGGTGGCTTCACTTCACCAGTGGAAGAGAGTGAAGGGGCGTCGTCCATCTTTTTTTACAGTCTGAACGTGACCGGCCAAAACTGCCGGTACTCTTGATATTTTAGAGTGTAAAGTTCCTAAGTTTTGAGTGTACTGTATATCTACATGATTTATTATTACTATACATGACAATGTGCTTTGAAATGTAGCTCAGATCTACTCTCAACCATTGATTTATTCAGCTTTTTAACTCCCTTTTATATTGTATCAGCAGACTGTTAACTTGTGAAGATGGGACCATAGGCTTCATTTATAAAACGTGTGGACGCACAGATTTGAACTTAGAGTGTGCATACACTAAAATCCACGCCAACGTTCATATTTATAAAAACAGTGTTTGACATGGAAAAGTGCTTAGGGTCTAAGCAGTCTCTTCCTTGTGGCAGAGAGTCGGAGCACTGGCCATTCTCAAGTAAAGGATTTAGATGTTAAATGATGCTCTTTTATATGTTAATACATTTAATTAGGAGTCATTTACAAGGTGGAGATCTGAAAAACTTCAGCTGTGCACAATTTCAAGATTATTTGTGATTTAGAAATGTCACATCTGGAAGAGAGGTGTACCCACATTTTTTGTGCGTAAATTCGTTCTCTGAATTATGAGCTTGTTATAAAGTCAGAATTGCGAGATATACACTCACAATTGCGAGAAATAAACTCTTTTTTTAACTCTAAGTTTATTTATCGCAATTCTGACATCTTTTCTCAGAACTGTGTGATATAAACTCGCTATTGCTAGTTATAAAGTCCAATTCTGACTTTATAACATGCAATTGTGACTTTATATCTCCCAATTGCGCATTATAAAGTCAGAATTGCGAGATATAAACATGCAATTCAGAGAAAAAAAATGCAATTGCGGGTTTATATCTCACAATTCTGACTTTATAACATGCAATTGCGACTTAAATTGCATTTTGAATTACCATTGTGTATGAAATGTGCTATACAAATAAACTTGCCTTGCCTTGCCTAAATAACACGCAAATGTAATCTCGCAATTGTGAGATAAAAAGTTGCAATTACCTTTTTTTTTCATTATTCTGTGGCCGAAACAAGCTTCCATACTGAATCACACGTACACACATTGGAGAAATTATCTTAAGATCAAATGTTTAAACGCAACATTTTATAAATGAGTTCCCATGTGTCAGTCAATGGCCTGTCGAGGTGGCTTTTAAGGTTATATCAGACCATATTAGGACCCAGTGTCGAATCACAACATCAAAGCCTCCAAATTATTGAAAGGCACAGCCCATCCAGATGGGACCTTACGCCTCTATTGCGACTGCTATAATATAGTTTATATTCTGGGATGGCCTGTGTGCAGTCGCTTAGTCTTGAGCTCAGTATATTTGATTTGGGATTCAATGAATGCCTCTCTTTTGGTTTGTGTGCCATTTACTAAATGAATTTCCTGCGTTTGGAATGATGCCAACTGGAGTTTGATTCAATTGTATGGAAAACAGAGAAAACGATTGTCATTTATGTGCTTAAAAGTAAACATTGTATTCTAGTTTTGAATTTAAAATGAATGTATATTCAAAAGATATGTAATATTCATAATCTTGAAATCATTTAAAAAAAAAAATGTAAAAAAAAAAGGAGAGACTGGAATTTTTGATCTTTGAATCTTTGCCTCTGATAACATCATATTAAAAATTGAAAACTGAACTCTCTTTTCTGAAGTCTACGAAATATGTGCTTTTAATAATATTTGGCAGAGGTGTATGTTTTTTTAATGGTCTTCGGAGTACTTGTCTGTCTAAAAGCCCTCAACAAAGTGCTTTGAAATCTACAGTTGTCTGTGAGGACGAAGATCAGTGTGCAGTAATAATCATTTTGAAGTTGGTTCCATATGTGTATAATGCTTCTTTGTCCTTCAGGTTTTAAAGGGATCACATCGGAGACAACTTTTCCTTGATCTTTTGAGATAAAAGAGCTTCATGTACTATGAAAACATACTGTAACATTCAGAACTCAAAACTTTTGCTACTCTAAATACATCATTATGATCACCACATTTACTAGCATGACCTTACAGAACAGTTTTATTGGTTTGTCTCCGGTTGTTACTGTCCCCAGAAATGTATACAGTACATTCAAAGTAAAAAATGATGTAATGTGGCAAATGGCAAGGAAGACACATACGCTTAATCTTGTGGGGTTTGTTTTAAGCTACAGAGGGCTCTGCTCATTTTAGCAGATTCAAACTGTTTTATCATTTGTAATTCTCTACAGTAATTACTTTGCTTGTGTTAGTTTTAACATCTGTGAGAGCATTATCAGCTTCAAAGTTGGGGAAAAACTACTGGTTAAACAAATAGTTTAATACAATATTTAAAATCAGCATTGAAATCTGATATTAATTATATCATATTTCTTACCCTCGAATAACTGCAAAAAAAAAAAGGTAAATTTCAGGTGGATCCTTTGCATGTGCAGAGCAAAGGCTTTTCTACTTGACTTGAACACTAATTACAAATCGTATTTCCTGTATTTGGACCAAGTGTTGAAAGTGGGCAAGAAGAACACAAGTGTGCATAGAACTTTTTATTACCTGGTGTGACACTGTTACAGCATTGCAACAATTGCAAGTTTTTTAGAGAGCCTTATTTTTTTGATTTTCAATACATTGCACTTTAAAATAAACCTCTAAATGTCTGTTCAGCAGTTCCAATAGATGTAACAATTAAACCGTCTGTGGTGATAAAAAACACTTGCAAACGTTTTACAAAATATACTAATATACTAAAACTTTGGCCTGGTTTCACAGACAGGACTTAGATTAAGCTAGAATTACGCTTTAGCTAATCTTGGTCATTTAAGTAGCTTTTATGAACATGCCTTAAAAAAACATTACTGGTGTGCATCTTGAGACAAAACAATAGCACTGATATATTTTAAGATATGTCAGTGCAAGTTGCTTTTTACGTTTTCCAAAAAAAAAAATGATGTGTAATATCTAAATAATTTTAATTACACTGGAAATGTTCCTCGACAATGTGAGATTTTGGGGCATGGGAGTTTCTAAACATGATGAATTATGGGATACTCTTAGCATCAAATACCAGTCTGATGCATTATTAAAGATAGTGTGGATTAATGTTAAGGGCTTTGGCATTT
The DNA here is from genome assembly GCA_026230005.1 of Gila orcuttii. Classification (NCBI taxonomy): domain Eukaryota; kingdom Metazoa; phylum Chordata; class Actinopteri; order Cypriniformes; family Leuciscidae; genus Gila; species Gila orcuttii. The sequence continues at coordinate 14,056,378 of JAPDVR010000003.1, forward strand.
TTCAGACCTGCGACAGACTTCGCGTGCACAGGCCCTTAACATTTTCTTAACGTTTCACATAAAGACCAGGCTGTCAAATTTGCTTTTTTATTTAGAAAGACTTTCTTTACTAGAGCTGCCATATTGTATGTTCCAGTTCTGCCATATATTGTAATACCAGTGGTCCATCTCAGCTATTTACAGTCTCAGGCTCCCTCCAGCCCGTCCTAGAACCTATTAAGCTACTATATTGTTTGGGAAGTGGTCAGCTGGGTCAAAACTAATAAAGTAGTTTAACTGGATTTCAGGGTGAACATATGATTTTACCTCTTTAAAAAAAAGCAAACAGTTTTAATAATAATCATAATAAAATCATAAAGTAAGCTTACCCTGATGAAAAACCCTGCATTGCTGCTCACCAGCATAAGGTTTTGCATGCTGGTTGCTGGTTTGCTGATTCCCAGCCTGGGAAGCAGGAGGGCTGCTGGACCAGTTACACCAGCTCAGTTTTGCTAGATGACATAATAATTATCCTGTCCACCAGCTAGACCAGCACAATATACACTCTAACCAGCCCGGACCAACTGTTCAATTCAACCGTTCCAGGTAACTGCTCAACACCATTAATGGTTTGGGTCTTTGAGTGTTTCCGCAGCCTGGACAGTTTTTCTGTGTAATGACACATGCTGAGGAAGCAGGAGACAGCATTATTCGGTGTTCCTACACGTGTCTGTCTGAGAGATCACTCATCCTATTGGTCAAGACAGCAGCTCACCAGCACATGGGCAAAAACACATGCTTCAAGAACAGGCTCAGATTTCATCCCAACATCAAAAGAAAGAAGGACAGGTAACACTTTACAATAAGGTTTCAACACTTTATTTTGATAGTCTACTTTAGACATTCTATTAACTATAAGTAACTTTGCAAAATCCTGGATAAACATTCCAATCAACCAATCACATTTGAGGGACAAGTTTACAGTTTATGTCAAATTTAGGCTTACAGCCAGGGTTATGTGCTTCTACATCAGTTCTATTCACCCATCATTTCCCTCTGATTTTAGGGATAACTTACGGGTAGGGTTAGGTTTAGGGGTAAGGATATGGTTAGGATTCTATTTTCAGACAAGAATGTTGTTCCAGGATCAACAAAATATGTTGACCCAGGAATCCCAGCAAGCAATAGCCATCATTTCAACGTCTAGGTTAACTATAGACCCGATATAGTCCGGCTATGAGTAACCCACTTCTAGCCAAAATAACCTTGCATTTGGTTACATGTCGTTTTCGCCAAAATAACTTGCGAGATGTATGATATTCCATCATGTTAGTAAAGTAAACAGTGATTGCAAGGTGTTTGGTTTCATTCATTTAATTTCATTGTTATCTAATTGATGACTAGCCTATTCTTGGGCTATGGTTTAGACGTCTATTAAATTTTCACTGACAGCCCAAATTTTGCTTTGTTTTAGCCTAGACTCTGGGCTGTGTTTGGACGGCTATTAGTCATGTGTTTTCATTGCCGTGTGTATTTTAAAGCACTCAAATATCAATACCCAACCAAATTACCCAAGCCCAGCCCTACCACTACGCTGGGAAGTTTTTGCATTATAAATGACCATGACCTGCTAGTGGGCAATCTCCAGGAATTCTCACAAAAAATCTTGACAAATTTTGGGGAATAAACCAGCATGCAGTTGAGCGTTTTCCATACGTAACCGATTCAACCTTTCGACCCTGCGTCCAGAGTCAAAACTGCTGCGCTTCAGCTCACTGCTTGATTTGCATCTTTTGTTATATTGTGCAGGGTAATTATGCACATTACGCATATTCTTGCCTGGTGCTCTGATAAGAAAACCATTTATGTACAAAATAAATATAAATGTAAATGTGAGGGCACCTCTCTAATGCAATATCTAATGAATTGCAAGAGTGGACTTGTTTAGTGCATATCTCTGCAGCATTTCAATAAATTCTATTAAAAATACAACCATTCAGTAGTGTTATCACTCAAAAATGTTCACGAAAGTCTCAGCGTGGCTTTTTTTTTGTATATATTAAAATATTTCTGTAAAATATATACAATATTCTTCTTCATTTTTGATGCATTGTTGTATTGCCAAAAAGAAAAGTACAAATAAACAACAATTAGAGCATAAAACATTCTGAATCTACTTGGAATAGAAAAACTTTTCAGAGCAAAAATTAACATATATTATACATAAAATGTCATTGAAAAAAATATAAAGATAATGTTTTATCTATATTGACCAACTTTAATATCTCTTAGTAGATGAAGCATCACTATAAATGCAAAATAATGCATTCACAAGAATTAAATGATTCCAGAGAGCTCAGATTGTTTGGTAAATGGACTGTGCAAATGATTTTACACACTGTCACGAATTGAAATGATTTTTTCATCACAGAATATGCTTATCATTTGAAAAACTCTTAGCCTTAAACTAAGAAAGCTTTGATTGAGTTATTTTGCTATGAAGAGCAGAATGGCGAGAGCATTGATGAAATGTCTTAAATTCACAGGTCAGCAGTGAAGGTCTTAGTTGGCCCTTCAGACACCGGATTCATGTAATGTGATATTTCAGTGATATTAGTTAAACTTGTAAGGTTGAAGAGGTAGAATATTATGTAAGAGAGGACTGACAGTGGAAGAGTAGAGGAGAGGCATCGCTTTTTTTCATCTTTTTTTTTTTACAAACCAGAGAACTTTAAAGTAGAAGTTTACTACAACTGCCTGTAAAACTATAAGTGCAAAAGGGCATATTTACTTTTAAACTCAGTCCAGCGTAAGACATTTGAACCTGCTGTAGGGTTTTGTGTGTGAGGTCTCTAAAGACTCTCTAAGCTTTTCTGAAATCTTTTGAAGTTTTGAGTCCATGGCTGGAATTGCTTGCTGTTCTCTGCGGCCATGCACTTCTCGTTCTCCTTTACATACAGTATATGCCTGTTTTCTCCTTTAGAGATGTTGAGCTATCAGCTGAACACAAACCTGCACAGACAAATTGTACCTGCTGAAAATTCCTGAATTGGGCACAAAAATCTTCTGAAAAATAATGGCAATAGATGGTACGGAGCCCTGGAAATGACATATTGCTTTATATTGTGGCCACAAATAAAAAAATTGAATAAATATATATGGCGTTTTTAATCCAGATTTTTGCTAAAATTTATTTGATTAGCAACCCAATGCAACGCAGCCTGCAGCCAGTAAATTTAATGCTTCAAATAAGTAGCTACAATTTAACTACCCTTTTGAAAAATAGCCACTCAAAGGTTTCTTTCTTACTGTCAAAAAAGACTTTCTTCCACTCATTGGGGTTTTGGCCTGACACCCTGTGAAGAAGCCTTGTTAAGAACATAATTTAAATCTGAACTGAACAGAAATTGACATGAGGAATCAAGAATGAGAGCTGGATAGAGACAGACGTGTTGAGGGGGAGGCTGATCAATTTATGAGCTTAATTTAGTCTGTAGCTCAGATAAACTGTGAGTTGCAGAAGATCCTATGATTCATGGTTAATATTTTTGTACATGTTTAAAAAGCTGAACTTTTCAATATATATATATATATATATATATATATATATATATATATATATATATATATATATATATTTTGTATCTTGCTACTTTTACTAACAATTAGCGATGTCGTGTTGCAATTACTGTTAAAATTATTATGCATGGTAAAAACAAGGCTTTTGATTAAAAACACTATGGTTTTGACACAAATAAATTATTTTGACACATAAATTAGTGTGTTTACTACTTTTAGTAGTTGTATTTAGTGTAATCTGTTCAAGTTTACTGCCAATCATCATTGTTTTTAGTTCTAGATAAATACTGCAAAAATATTTAAATATATAAAAAAGATTAATTATATTTTAAAAATACAAATCAAATCCAAATCATATAGTTATTGTATGAGTGTGTGTGTGTGTGTGTGTGTGTGTGTGTGTGTGTAGATAATCACATCATTACCGCATGCCAGAAGCTGATTGGCCTCTGCTGATCCTCCAGCCAATGAGATTGCTCATTATTGAAATAGTGTGGTTCAGCGCTGTAAGCTAGTCCTGCATCAGCGTTAAAATTCAGAGGAACTATCAGAGTTCATTTGAAACCCTCCACCTCCCCCAGCTCCACCTGCCTCGAAGCAGATCTAGGCAGGTGGAGCAGGAGGGAAAAATACGGGATCTGTATGATTTATGTACCAGCAGCAGCAGCAGCGTATCTTCCATTCCCACAGCAGCGTGTGTGTTGGTAGTCCATACTTGATCTGCAGCGTAGCAGATCTAGTTCAACAAGACCAGACACATTAACACTGCATATTCATTAGCATACTAAAAAAGACGTTGTGCGTCTCTCAGAAATCAGAGCTTTGACAAGAGTAGCATAATCTAAACTACTACATCATACACATTTTCTAGTACTTGATGGGTTTATTTAAAGGTTTTAAACCTTGTATATGTTACTCTGTCTCACTCTCGCCCTGAGACTGAAAGCATTATGAAGCCTATTCTTTATCATTTTTGTTCGGATTTGCATTCGTATGCCTAAAAGTTGTTTTATTCAGTTGTTCAACCCCTGAATATTTTATTTCATCTTCTATGTTCTCAAATCAGCTATTTTATATACAGTCCTCTTATTTGAGTTTGTGGATGATTGTTCTGACAAAACAAATACAATTTTTGATTGAGGATACGTTTACACAACAATGATAGGCTTAAAATGGCAAAGTTTTTCCTTTGAGTTTTCCGCGTACAGACGACACCATTGTCAAATGATCCCCATTCACACGGATCCGCGAAAATGTCTAAAAACTTTGTATTCTGCTGCCAGGCCATTAGATGGCGATGAAACACTATAAACAGAACACGTAATACGCATGTGCGTGATGTCATCGTCTTCAGAGATTTGCATTTTTGTTGTTTACACAGAGACCATTTTCAAAAACTTGCACTTTGAAACCCGTTTTCAGGCACCCAAAACGCTGTTGTCGAGTAAACGAACGGCCAAAACGCACAAAAAGTTTTACTTTTTTTTTTTGGAAATGGTGTCGTGTAAACAGCCCCTTAGTTTTAGATTTTTCTCTTTTATTTAACATTTAGTGTTCGTGCTTTAATTAGAAAACATTTCATTACATTTTATAATTATTATTTGATGAGGTACAAGGCATATTTGTTGAATGAAAAATATAAAGGGAAAATAATTGCATTTTAAAACGGGATTCTGGTGGAATTTCATGAACTTCGGGTTAAAGCCACGCCCACTTCCAGATTGATCAGAATACTTTTAATATTTAATATTAACAGAATCATTTTGAAATTGTTACAGATACAGATATTATATCCCCTGCACACACCTAATATATGTATGCAGCATTATCCCTCTCCTGTATTATCACAAAAGTGAAGCTACACAAAGGACCTGAGTTACACTCCAAGGATGTACTGCACTGCCAGTATAATTTATTTATTTATTAAAGAAAAGCTTTGAAGAAGAGAGCAGCTCGTCTGTGTCTCAGAGCTGCATGAGTTTCTATTCTCAGCAGGTTTCTCAGATGATGCCTCTGATGGCAAAGCTGCATCATCACTGTCAGATTTCCCAGAATTCCTCCTGCTTTGAGACCGTCAGCTCTGCGTGATACAGGAGCGAACAATGAGTATCACACATATATGAGTCAACAGCTTTAAAAAGACACACACACGCACACACGCAGACACGCAGACACACACACACACACACACACACACACACACACACACACACACACACACACACACACACACAGACACACACACACACACACACACACACACACACACACACACACACACACACACACACACACACACACACACACACACACACACACACACACACACACACTATAGTCAACAATCCCAATGCTTTCTGAAGTTGTACACTTATGAAACATCCCACATTCATTTTCATCCCCTCTACAGCAGCTAAAAATGTAAATACTCCCATTTTAAAAGTATATTTTATTTTGTACAAACAATAGTGCATATGAAATATGTAAAATGCACATATTTACATAATGATTTTGAGTAACTCCATAAATAATTCACATCTCTTCTTTGCAAGCAGAGGGTTTTTTGTTTGTTTTTTTTGTTTTTCACAGCAGGGAATTTCATTCGATACTTCGAACTTAAAAGTCAACATGAAACCAAAACTGACCCTAATTATGTAATATGCATTGCTGGTCTTATAGTACCGTACATTCGTAAGAAAATGTTAAAAAAAAAAAAAAAAAGTCTTTGTAATCTTTCATCAAACCATAGTAATATTTTCTGCCTCTTAAATGACATTTCAGTCAATGTCACCTAGGCTGTGAAGGCTACTGGTTAATCTTTCAGCTTCACACACACAAGTTCTTGAGCCTTCAATTTTATTGTCAAGAACATGTTCCAAAACGAAACCAATGCTGTGTCAGATTTTGAATGTGTGGGTTCAAAGTCTTTTAGGTGATTTCTGCATCACATTACTGGCCTACAGCTTCAGCAGTTTTTGGTCCGTTATTAATAAGTATCTATGCAGGAAGTAATGCAGGACTGATGAGTAGTTCTACATTAACACTTCAACTACGTCTATTAACTAATAAAGAAACGAGCTTAACTAATCAGTAAGTAATTTCAAATTTAGGAGATAGTTTTTCCTTATTAGGTAATCAATAATCACTTAATGAGATTGGCCTCATTAATAACTATTAACTAACTGACAAATTATAAAGAACATTATCATGTGTCTGAGACATAATCAGTTATCATTTTTACTCTGAGTAAAATGCATTACTAATTACTCAAGTGTTACCTAGTCACTCTTCAAGGACTACTAGTGATCTGGACCGTTATTTTAAAGTGAAAAAGATGTTTCTCACTTTAAAATAATGTTCCAGATCACTAGTTGTTCCTGCATTGTGACTAGGTAACACTTGAGTAGTTAGTGATGCATTTTATGACCACGTTGAGAGTGAAAAAAAGACAATTGCTAATGTCTCAGACACGTTAATGTTGAAATTAGTAATTAATTAGTAATTATTTATAATTTGTCATAATTACCTATTAGTTCTTAATAATGCTTGTTTCTATATTCAGTTTTTCCCCTCAATTCAAGGCATTCAAAGATAAGAAAGGTCACTGGGTCTAGTAACACTTTTTTTAGGTGACACATACACATCTTACATGTACTTACTATATATATTAAGAACATTATATTATGTATAATTACAAGTAACTAACCCTAAACCAAACCCTGACCCTATAGTAAGCATTAATTGCGATTCATCGCATCTTACATACTGTTTTTGTTTGTATAATATATGTGTGTATATATACAGTATATTATTTAATTATCAAATTAATCTAATTAATCACAGGATGGCAATTCATTCATATAATTAAAGGCAAATTAATCACACATCAAATTTGACTGAGAAATTGCCCTCAAAATATAATTTCAATAGTCATTATTGTGTTAAATGCACATTATATTTATGCATTTGGCAAACTCTTTTATCCAAAGCGACTTACATTGCATTTCAAAGTACACATTTACATTCTTAGCATTTCTTGCTTTCCCTGGGAGTCGAACCCATAATCTTGGTGTTGCAAGCGCCAATGCTCTACTGTTTGAGCAACAGGAAAGCAACATTACAAAAAGTAGCTTTAGAATGTTTTATTTTTTATTTGATTCAACATTGATTTTAGTACAGATAAACGTTTAGGCTCCAGTGGCCATGAGGGTGAGTAAATGATGACAGAACGTTCAGTTTTGGGTGAACTATACTATTAATCAGTTTTTATATGGAAATATGATTTTATTTTTAATGGAATTATACTTTAAAGCCTGGATTCAGAGAAAGGGCTTAGATTAGTTAGACTTAGTTCAATTAGGAAAGCACAAAACGCGGAGTTATTAAAAAAATGAAAAAATGCTGTGTGTTGCTCAGAGAAGCACAACAGTTCTGCTTTGACTTTACAGGTAATATTTTCATAAAATTGAGCAAAAGCAGAATGTATATTATGTCTAAAAATATAATGTCAAATGTTCGCATAAATGTGCAAAAAAAGATTGAGGTGGAAGGCAGCAGAAACCATGTGGACACAAAGTTGCATAGAACCCACAGCAATACACCACTTCCTATGTGCTAGTGTCTTTTTAAACTCCTAAACAACATAAGAAATGCTCACAAAATTTAGTTCTAACTAAATATCTAATGCAAAACTACTGTTCCTTAGCAAGGTTTAATGTTAACCAATAGCCAAATAGATATTAAGCACGTTAACACATTAAGCACATTAACACATCCTGGTCAAAAAGCCCACTAAAAAGAGGATGAAGGAGGTGTTTCAGTTAGAGAAATGTTCTCCACAAACCACTGCAAAGTCATGTTCAGTTCTGACTCCACTGCATCATTTCTTTTCTCCAAACCATTTCAGGGCAAACCAGGCCAAAGTTGATTCTACAGATTTCACTGGTCATGCCAATCACAGTGCTGATACATACACAACACTAACAAAAACTAGCCCTAATCTAAATCTAAACCCTAAACTTAGCATTGGTATAGCGTTAGTGGAACATACGGTTTGCCACGATTGGATCCATCCATGATTTATTTGAACGCTGAACTGAATCCATGAAGTATGTACTTTGAAGTAAGAACATGGAGGAGAGATGTAGGCGCCTGAAACGGTCGTCAGGCAGCGACATTCTCTTCTTGCATGGATGTTTAAATTCATGGATTAATTCATTTTGCAGTCTAGCTAGTAAACCAACAGTTTTCGTTTATTCGTATTTTTGGCTTATAATTTTGACAGATGACAGATGTCGTATTTTATTTAGCCTATTTTTCTCCGTGACATTTTTTACTGTGTTGACAGTATCATTATAAGACAAAAATAACAAATAAAATTCTTGCATTTTAAAGTGCCCCTATTTGCTATTTTAAAGGTTCCTGATTTTGTTCTGGAGGTCTCCTACAACAGGTTTACATGCATCAAATGTAATGGATGAATCCGTCTTTCTAAATCCCTCTATTCCGCGAGCCTACTCCGCTCTGATTGGTCAGATGGCCAGTCTGTTGTGATTGGTCTACCGCTCACAGCGCACATAAATCACTGTGAGGCTTCCTAAAGCTTAGTGATTGTACACACTGTTAAGACAGTAACGATGGCGTCGATTTTACCATATCAATCCGAGCGCGAGTCCGATGATGAAATATTGGAAGAACTAGTTATTGAACCCAAACCTCCAGGATGACTTGATGCAGGATGTTTCTCATTGATACACTACTCAGTTTGAGGTACATTATGAAATGTTGCAACTGTAATTCCTCACCATCAGGATTAACAAGTGTACGTCCATCAACAAACCCATGTGTATATTTCCAATTTATTGTGGTGCACATGCGGGAACTGTACGTTAGCCGTGCACTAACGTGAATGACTGATGCAACATTAAAGTTTGCAAAACACAACTTGCTCCATCCTTTATCTTTAATCAATGTAGTAAGAACGAAAGACAATTTGCATTAATAGACAAAGTTTTAACCAATAGTGGCCCACAGCTGCTTAGAAGAAATATTTCAGTAAGCCGGTAATAACGTGAGTTAGCCGGTTAGCTGGAAACTTACACAATATAAAACACAAAACTATGTATTTTTAACACCCGGTAGAAAATATATACATCAATAATGATTCAGACTTACAGATTGTGATTCTGAGGAGCAAGTTAGTCCAAATAAACTGAGTACTGACCCATCTTTCAAGAGCAAGCGTTATGCGAATCCCGCTTTGAACTTCGAGATTTGAGAAGCAGTCATCAGTAAAATGACGTGTTCGAAGGCAGGACAAGTTGTTTGAGGGCGGACAATATACAACATAGGTGGGCATTATGCAAATGTCTTTTCTAGTGACGTAGACAGTCATCCAGTGGGATTCAAATTACAAATGACTCGTTTAGGTGGTTCAGAGTCGATTCTTTCTTTTGGGAGACACATTACTTATCGTGCACTTTCGACTTTACAACTTTGCAGAAAGTTTACATTCACAGACAGCTATAGTAAACACTGCATGAAAGGGAATATTCGAAAAACCATAATAAGGACACTTTAAGCGGGAACTGGCATGTGCAGAATAAAACCTACCCGGAGCGGACGGGAGTGGGACTCAAACAAAAAAAAGTTCCAGGCAGAAATCTACTTTCAATCTCCTATTTTATTCCAAAATATAACACATTAAAATGGGTTGTGTGCCTCAGTGATAATGTATTTTTGTAGGCCGAGCCGTAAGTTAAGCATCACACTGGTTCCATCAACAAAAAACAAATTGGACAATGGATTTTTCCATTGGCTTTTGTATTGCTGCAGAAAATAAGCTCTGTGACCAGCAAATGTTTATGATTTTTGCATGGATTGTTTATAATGATAATCTTCACAAATGAACACAACTTTTGCCAATTTTGAAGCCTAAATACAATTGTTACAAGTAAAAAGCTAAACGCAGGGTATAAATGTACTACACTACAGTCACATGACTTCAATGCCACCACTATTATGCTTTAGACAAATCTTTCAGTCTTTATTTAAAACCTTTTCCCTGGAAGTTGGAGTTATAATAGTTTGTAAGAGTGTGATTGCAAACACAACGAGGCTGTGAAAGCGACTAGTGAGTAGATGAGTTTATTTGTTCAGATGATGATGTTTAATGTCCTCAACAACCTCTATAGTCACATTTGTGACTCACATTTGTGACACACTTGTTAGCAGCCATCTTTTACAAGACAATTAAACGCTTAAAAAGGGGGGGGGGGGGGGGATTAATGATGTATTTCATGTTGTAGAATAAAACATGAACATATTTTGAGCTTGTGTTAATCACATACCTTATTTCAGACATTTAACCAAAAACTCATTCAACAAAGCCATTGAGTATATGTGATAAAATGCTAACTCATTTCCCAGTTTTGGCCTACAAAAATATGTCAACCCTCCAGTACTCTATAATGTTTCATGTTGACTTTAAAATTCATGTGCAATTCTGGCACTTTCAGCATTCATAAAACTTCAGCTATTAGAGTCTGGTCTGCATCACATAGCAGCCACAAACTCAAAACTGTATTTTGCATTTATTTTCAGCTCACACCGTCCAACCTTGAAGCCACCACCAGCCGAACTCTTTCAGATTGACTCCAAAGATGGTGAACATCAGGGTTACCATCTCGCTTACCATCAATAGCCCATCTGGAGGCAAAGTTTTGCTTTGGATCAAAGTAACCAAGAGTGAAGACACTTCTTCAGGTGCATCTTCAAGCTTGATGTCAATGACCTCAGTCCAGCAATTCCCATGAACCTGTTGATACCAGCGATCTGGGGATTCTGGCATGTTTGACTGCCCTGGACTGGCCCCAGTTTACCACAGACATCTTTAAAGGTCTATGGTGAAAGCTCAAAGGCAGTTCCTGCACAGCGCCACCTGGCCGTGGAGGTAGTCTCTGCAAGGGCAAATCCGCTGGTGTTTAGCACTGACTCCAGCGCAACTGAACAGCAACGGATCCTTTTGCTGGAAACACTCTCTTCTGTCCACCTGTACAGCTGGAAACACATGGTTCTTCTCTGCTTCCAAAGACTCACACTGAGCATTAAGCCTGAAATGCACATATTCACACACAATGCATCTGTTACAAACAACCACAGACAAGAACAGGGGGAAATATTAAATAGAGAACAATGACTGCTTATTTCTACAGCGGTCGTGGTTACGTAAATACTTTTCTCATTCATTTTCTTCATAGAGATTTAAGATCTGTCAGCTTTAAACCAAACCATCCAGCGGCGAGATGAATAACACATTACACATTCTGACTGAATAAAAATATTACATGAAACTGCTTATCCCATGAAGCTCTGTAAATAAAAATAAAACTACAGTGACATAAAACTACTGATTTCGTTGATTTCAAGTACAGGAATTATACTTTTCATGTTTTTATTAAAGACTTATTACTATCTTATCTAATATCTTATTACTAAAAAGGCTATTTGGTAACACTTTACTTTACAGTGTCCTTGTTACATGTTACATGTGCAGTACTTACCATAGTAATACCAGTACATTTTACATAATTATATGCAACCAGAGGTGTAAAGTCCAGGTTCAGAAAGTAAAAGTCCTCCTCAGTATTTTGTTCCAATCACCTGGATTTGCTAATTAGCACAGTTTTTCAGCCAGGAGATAGAACTAATTAGTGAAATCAGCTGGCTAAGTTCATGGGTGGAATAAACATATGGCAGAACTTTTATTTTCTGACCCCTAGACTTTACACCTCTGCATGCAACTAACCCTCAACCAAATCCTAATCCTGCCCTATCCCTATAGTAAGTACATGTAGTCAATTAATATCACTCAGTACTTAAATGTATAATTACACTGTAACAATGACATCTAAAAATAAAGTGTAACAGCCTATTTTTATTTGGAGAAAAGGATTGGGACATTTGCTTCGAGATTGCTGCACTTTATCATGTTTCAATGGAAAATTACCAACCATTCAGAACTTCTACTAGCCAAAAAAAAAAAAAAAAAAAAAAAAAAGAAGAAAAAGAAATGAACCAGATTAACTACCAGATTAACTACGTCACAGCACAACATATATATATATATATATATATATATATATATATATATATATATATATATATATATATATCACTGTAAAACCGAACAAGTTAAGCTAACTCATTTCATTTGAGGAAACCGATTACATCAATTCATTTAAGTTTATAAAAAACAATAGTTATGAGTACTCTGAACTTATTTTATTTGAGTTCACTAAAACAATAATATTTCTTAAAACACAATTAAACTTTACACTGCATTTAATACTGTATATAGCTGAAACTTCACTTTATTGAGTAAAAACAGTGAAATGACAAACTTTAAATGAACTCAGAGCACTTGCAGTTACTGCTAGCTCACAATATCACACACAAATTCAAATCCAATGAGTTAAGCTAACTCATTACATTTGAGGAAACCGATTACATAAATTCATTTAAGTTTATAAAAAACAATAGTTATGAGTACTCTGAAATTATTTCAGTTGAGTTCACTAAAAGTAGATATTGCAGTCAATAAATTAAGTGATTAATTAACTGATTAATTAAGTTATTGTTGAGCATTAATGATGAACACCTGCTGTTAACATCACTGAAGGAAAGAGAAACACAAGAACTACAACTGACTTCCAACCACAACATTAGATGAAATCAACTGAAGATAAAATAATTTTAAATCTCTCAAGATCTCAGCAGAGGAGGATTGAACAACTCCACAAACAGCATTACCAGCTTCACTTATTACTAACCAGTTTGGCTTTTATCATGCGTCTACAGAAGTTATTATTGTGAATGAACAGAGGTTTAGATGAAGATGATTTATTGAGTTTCATTTAAAGACACCATGATAGTGGTCAGTGTTTGCTTTAGTTGGGCTCTTGACCCTTGACTTTATAACACCAGTTTTTCCTCTGGCTGCTGTAATTGAGTGTTTATATAACACATTTGTTATTGCACAAAAGCCAAAAGAAAATTTTGTATTGATGATGATTTATGGAATGATGGATCAACATTTGGTGTCTTGATTCTCTGATCTTTTCTAGAGAGTAATCTCTGATAAACAGGTGATATATAACTTGTAGTATTCATTATAAAATAACTGTGATTCTGCTGCAAGGCCCTTTCAATCAGATTTTAAAAACCTCTATGGTATCATGCTGACTTATACAGACATCAAGAATCAGTATATGAATCTCAACAATGGTGACCATTAAAAAAACAATTCATGCTGCAATGCATGCTGGGAGCCATGGATAAGGTTTGTATTATGGTAGTACCCAGCATGCATTGCAGTATGAATAGTTTTTTTAATGGTCACCATTGTTGAGATTCATATGCTGATTCTTGATATCTGTGTTAGTTTTGGTAATGAATCACATTTTCTGTAAAATCCTTCATACTATCTGAAATTCATAACATTGCTAGTTCTTATGTTGTAGAATCTATTTTCAAATACAACTAATAATATAATCAGAGATTAGACTCTGAATGAGATCAGTGAATAAAGTCATTAAGTGATGATTGTCATCATCAAACCTTGACCTTCATCACCCGGTCATACTTTTCCTTGACTTTTGTACCATAACAAATGTTTTATAAACACCCAATTACAGCAGCCAAAGGAAAACTTGAACTCAAATGTCAAGGGTCAAGAGCCCAACTAAAGCAAATGCTGATCTCCATCATGGTGACCTTAAACCTTGTATTTCTTGTGTTTCTCTTTCCTTCAGTGATTCTGCTTGTTAACAGCAGGTGTTAATCACTAATGAACAATCATCACTTAATTGATGATTAATTAACTTAACTATACAATTATTATTCAATTATCATTCTGGGATCTAGAAATGTTCTATAACTCATTCAGTTTGAGTTCTGTTTCAGTCATTCAAGACACTTCAAGTTTCTGTATTATTTGAGTGCAGTGACCTCAATTTAATTGAGTAAATAGTACTGTTAGGTTTTACATATATATATATATATATATATATATATATATATATATATATATATATATATATATATATATATATATATTATAAAATATGGATTTCACATTCATTTCTTATTCAAACAAAATCCTGTCATCCAGCCATCTCCTCCCTTCCTCTTTAATCCTCATCTCCAAAAATGTGTTTTAGGAGGACAGATCAATAAAGTACAAAGAACATAAAAAAATGTTGGATGTATGGAAAATAACAGTCTTTTCTGTTAACCAAATGCTTTTTAATCTTCGCTATTGCTTCAATGCAATTGAACAAGCACACTATTATTTGTTGCGTAGTGACATGTTCAAGTAAGCCAGATATGCGCAGATTCTGCACAATACGCTGTATTTAATACATCATGATGACTCATGAGTTGCGGTAAATAGGGTATATTTGGCTTACAAGAACGTCCCCAGCAAAGTGAGTAAACATAATAAGTAACCCGCCAAATTGGCCAGTGATTTGACAGCGTTACCTGCAACAGTTGATTTTTACCCGCATTTGGCAGGTTGGCAGGTGTTTATTTCAAACCCTAATTAAACTCTTTAAAGGTGTATATGAATACATAAGCATTACAAAGCAAATATATAATCTATTATACAGTAGAATTAATTATTAATTATAAAATCAAATTAATATCATAGCTTCATATTAACTGGCTGTCAATGAACAAATACATAAAAAAAAAAAAAATAAGCAAAAATGCAGAAACAGTGTGTGTGTCTCACCCATTGAAGGCCTCCATATTGTTGATGAAAGGAAAGAAAGCTGGCTCGCAGATTAGACTGGCGTCCTGGCAGGTTTTCACACAGGATGAGGCCTCTGAAGACAGGAAAAGCCGGAGGGCGCTGAGGGGGGGCCAGCAGGCCGGAGCAGTGATGTTGGGTGCCCAGATCAAAGCTGTGGAGTTGGGCAGCTGGAGGAAAGGACTGGGTGGATTCCCAGGCCACGATCTTGATTCATTGACTTTAGGGAATGGAACGCTGCGGTGACAAAAATCCTACCAAAAAACAAAAACAAGAATTTGACTGGATAGATCTTAGGAAGAGAGCCTTATGATACATTATAAAATATAAATAAATAGCAGTTTTACCTGAACAGATACAGAATTCAAATGATGTGCACTGCTGCTATTTCAGTACAATTTTGTGATTCATCCAATCAGGATTTACAGACAACTATGTTTTATAAAAAAAAATAAAACAATAAAAAAACTGTTTTACTTTTGAATTATTTTATTTTATTACTTTTATTTTATTTTATGAAAATTACCATATAACAAGGCAAAGGCTGAGGTCACCAGACATAAGGTCTGCTGCAGCAATAGCAATAACGGTAACGTTAACTAGAACTATAAAGTTTTAATAATGGTTCGAATTCAATGAGAATAGGGAAATCCACACCACAACTATGACGATATCATACGATATTGAATTATATTGTCTGAATCACTTTCAGAACAATTATTTCCAGCTAAAAACATTGACAGAAAATCAAAGGGGTACATGCAAACTTTTGATAAAAAGTGTTTCAAAGAGCATGTTTTTGAAAACTATCCCATTATATTCCCAGTGACATTGCTATCTACTGGCCTGGGGTGAATAATACAGTGTTTTCATTTGTTTTCATGGATCCGTGTGAACGGGGATTGTTTTGACAACGTTGTAGTCTGTATGCGAAAAACACAAAGGAAAAAAAAGTGACAAACAACAGAAATTAAGCGTAGCGTCAGTTCTGGCAGGTCACGTTAGTCAAGCTCGCTTCAGCTGACACTCAGCTGATCAGATCCATGTCTACCTATAGGAATACGACGCCTATCACTGTATACATATATAAGCTCCTTCAGTATTATCAGCAGTTATCGCGTTTCTCAGGAGCTAATTACCCTCCTCCATCCCCAGTGTAATGATTGAAGTCCACTGGAGGCAAGTAGTAGTGAGAACCCAAATGCAATTTATTCCAAAACGTGATCAAACATAAAACAAAGGCATGACAATGCATGGAACTCAAAACAAGAACATAAACTTACATGCCATTACAGGAAACATTCAATACTAGACAAAGACACAGGGCAAACATGAGGGCTTGAATACACAAGACTAACGACTAGAGAAGGGACACCTGTGAACAATGAAACAATGAACCAATGACAACATGACAGATCAGACAAGGGAACACATGGCAGGATCACATGACTTGAACAAGGGATCACATGACATACATGAAACAGGAACAAGGAACAAAACCCAAAACGTGACATAGCCCCCCCCCCCTCTCCCCCTCTATGGGCGGCTCCCGATGCCCAACAAAACCAAAAAACAATAGTTCAGGAGGGTGGTGGAGCGGAGATGGTCTTGGGAGAGGCGCAGATCCTACAGTTCAAGGGTCCAAGGATGCACAGTCTCTGAGGCCTTAATCGGGTATCTACTGCCCCTCCCCACAATTTTCTTGGGACGAGGCTCTGGCGTGGCCGCGGCCATCTTTGGAAGAGATTCTGGCGTGGCGGCCATCTCGGGGCGAGACTCTGGCATGGACTGACGTGAAGCTCAGGATCTGCAGGACTGACGTGAAGTTCACGCTCGGCAGGACTGACGTTAAGTTCACGCTCGGCAGGACTGACGTGAAGCTCAGGCTTGGCAGGACTGACGTGAAGCTCAGGCTCGGCAGGACTGACGTGAAGTTCACGCTCGGCAGGACTGACGTGAAGCTCACGCTCGGCAGGACTGACGTGAAGCTCAGGCTCGGCAGGCATGACATGAAGCTCAGGATCGGCAGGACTGACATGAAGTTCACGCTCGGCAGGACTGACGTGAAGTTCACGCTCGACAGGACTGACGTGAAGCTCATGCTCGGCAGGACTGACGTGAAGCTCAGGCTCGGCAGGACTGACGTGAAGCTCAGGCTCGGCAGGACTGACGTGAAGAAGCTCAGGCTCAGCAGACATGACGTGAAGAAGCTCAGGCTCGGCAGGACTGATGTGAAGAAGCTCAGGCTCGGCAGACATGACGTGAAGAAGCTCAGGCTCAGCAGGCATGACGTGAAGAGACTGAGGCTTGGCAGGCATGACGTGAAGAGATTCAGGCTTGGCAGGCATGACGTGAAGAGATTCAGGCTTGGCAGGCATGACGTGAAGAGATTCAGGCTTGGCTACCATGACAGCTGGAACCTCTGGCATGGCAGCCATGTTACCATGAATCCATCTCCACTAATTCCACAGTGTAAGATGAACCACTTAACTGAAGGGCGTAGTCCAGGAATTCCACCAGCGACCCCCGAGGACCATCACGGATGAGTATGTGTTGGTAGTGGTAATTGAGTCTGTGGCAGTAAAAGTCAATGAGGGCAAAGTCTGGGAAGTCTGTGAGGTAGGCAATATCCAAAAAATCTTTAGTGTGGTCCTCGAGGGAATGGTTGCCCTGCCGGAGCTTAATTAAACAAATTGCTGGATCCATCTTTGGTCAGGTCTTCTGTAACTCAGGGTGAACTCAAGAAACAAAGGGAGAGCTGGATCAAAATGCAAAATAATTTAATTTTTAAAAAATAAACACATAAAACCATAACAGAGACCAGGGAACCAAGAACAGAATGAGAAACACCAAATGTACATCTATGTAGGACAAAACATGACAAAAAATACAGGAAACACAGAGGTTTAAATACACAGTGGCAAACCAGCAAGTTAAGACGACACACCTGGGGAAGACTAATCAACATGAAAAACTACAAAGAACTACAAAACACGGCACAAGACAGGAAATGACAAAAGGTCCACACAAGACAAGGGGAACACAAGACAGAAATCATGACACCCAGCTCCTCTTGCGGTGTGAATGGGTCAATGGTCTGTTTTATTCAAATACAATTAAAGAAAACTTGTATAGTGTCATAATGGCAATAAAAATAATACTACAATGCAAAATTAATTGCTTTTTAACTACTATTTTAACTTTTTTCACTTTAATAACCTATTTGTAATGAATTCTTAAAAATGAATACTCCCAAGAGTCAAAGGAGTCATTTTACTTTGTGTATGTTATTTCCCGGTTTAGAGCTGAAAAAAAGTGGTGCTAAGTACTGAAGGAGCTGAACAAAGCATTCAGAGTAGTTCAGGTTCTTAAAATGTTTCTGTGTATGTGCTCACATCAAATCCCAAAGGCAACCAACTAGCAAGCTCAGCATATACGTAGTTCACATCATAGGCAAAAATATGCTTACGCTTATTCTCTTACATTTTTGTCTACGTCTGCATGTGTAAGCGTAACACAGATCATAGACTTGCTCTGCTCACGATTCACACACTTTCTGTCCTAAACAGTATTCAACATACATAGCAGTGTGTCCCATATCATAAAAGGAAAAGTTACTGGAATGTAATCTTTTTCTAGAGGACTTTCAACGTGTCAAAATGGCTCTAGTTGTGCCATTTTTTCATGATGTCATGTTGGACCCAGAGTGATTAGTCACGTGGCATTTTTGGCTTGTGTGATTGTCTAATAGACCAGAACCTAGAATCTATAAGCAAGGGTGACTCAAATTGTGTATTTGAATTCAAAGTTTATATTTCCAGGGGTTCTTATCATCAAATGGCAAACAAATAAATGGGAAATACTAATGGATACTTTTCTCCAGTTGTAATATAAATATATACATCTGTTTTTATATTTGTTCTTTCAATAGTATTGAACTTGAAATGCATCCATACCTGATGTTGAATGTAGGCGTTCACTCTCTCCAGCATGCCTTCACAAGTGTACTCGTATGGTATAAAGGGCTCCACCTGCGAAAACAGATGAATGCTATGTAAGGAACTCAGCTTGTTGGAAATATTAATAATCAATAATATCTTGTTATTATTGATTATAAATATTTGGGTCAGTTGATTGGATTAACTTGATGTGGCTGAATTAATATTACAATCAATTAATCAGTTCGTCCAACGAACTCTTTTGATTATTAATTTATTCTAAGAAAAGGGTATCTTCCATGGCCACAGAAGAATAATTATTTCTTCGCATATACCGCACGTTGAGCCAGTAGCAAAAACCGTGATCATAAAGTGACATTGTATTGCAAACAAAGCAGAACCAAATACATATTATGTACAAGTTTGAATATAAATAAACTAAACAACATACACACATGAATACATAAATAGGTTAGTGATAGGATGAAATTGGAAACCGGAAGAGGGTCTATGAGAAGAACCATCAGAATTTCATTTTCACATTTCATTGAATTGAATACTTGCATTTGTAATGGGAACAATTCTTGAAGTTGTTGAAAATTGAAGTCGTTGATGGTTCCGGCAGTGTCAAGTGGAAGTTGGTTGAGCGTTCTCTTTCTCCAGGAACGCATGATTGGTTTGGTCAAGGCCTGGGACTCTGTTGAGGCCACGCCGAGTACCCAGGAGAAGTGAGGAAGTCGGAAGGATGGGTGATTGGAGTCGTTGTTGGTTGGAGTCTTTGTTCCAAAACTCCTGAGATTGTCTTTGGTTCTTTGTGAGAGAGTCTCCTCTCTTTTCCATGAGGCCGGATCTGGTTGGGATCCAGGCCTGCTGGAAGGCCTCTTGGCCCCCATGGAGGGGGGAGGGGGGGTTTCCCCGTATCACCCGAGACAGTGTTTGCGGCAGGATGGAAAACCAAGAGAGGGCGGTCACTGTTGCCTGTCTCTGATATAGTCTGAAAAAGAACCACCCCTAAGGTTTGAATGGACCTATGAGTAAGGTGACATGTCCAAGAGGGGAAGCGGCTCTTAGTTGATTTATGGTCTTTGTCCCCAGCGTGCTTAGACTGTTCATTCAAGCTCAAATAGACATAACAAATTCAAATTGCATTCTAAGAGAAGGTGATGTACATCAAAGTATGTGTCATTAAATGAGGATTAATTAGGTAGGAAGAATGATACAGGTGAAGTTATATTGACAGTTGGGTCATTGTGCAACCACATACACCCCAATCAAACATACCATGTTGTTATACCTAATAGTACATGAGACAGTAAATCATCACAGTTTCTGTGAGGCATGTTCCTTCATAGATCAGAGTAATACCGCAAAGTTTATTTAATTAAAGATTGTCTCTCTCTCTTGAGCATGTGGCGCATGTGGCCACATTCCTTTGAGGTCGTAAAAGTCTGTTATCAGTCTTAAAGTGTTTTGTAACCGGTCATCCGGCTGACAAAGTAACTTCATTTGTGAGGTTAGTTTTGGGGGAGAGTTTCATAGACCTTTATATTGATTAAATATAGTGAATATGAATAATTAGTGTGTGTCTGAATGGTCCAGACCCTACAGCTAAAAGTCACAAACAGAAACATATATACAACTTATGCAGCAAACACATGCTGTTCACTTAACTAATACCTGTCCATGCATGCCATTATTGTGAAGCCTGATTAAACTATGCGTCTTGATTAATATTTAAATGTACTTTCAATGTTATATTCTTCAATAAATCATAAGTGAACATTCTTCTTGGCTAACCAATGGCAGATGGGCAAGTGTTTAGGGATTGAACCAAGCCTTATGATAGCTTTGTGTGAAGAACTAACTTAATGTTACACATGGGAAAATCCTCTCCAATGCAGCTCACAACTATTCTTCTCCTTCACTTTTGCTTATGACACACATGAATACCAATGATGTCAAATCCAGGGTGTTAACATTTCTGTGTTTAGCATCTGATCGATATTTCAAATTAGGTTTCAAGAGCTTTTACCAGGGGAAATATATTCATATCACTACTGGTTAAGCTCTATTCGGACGGGACTAGTTTTCATGGAGGACGTTAGAGAAAATCACGTTTCACAGGTTTACTTTGTTTTGTATTTGTATTTGTATTTAAAATCATAAAGACTTGACTTGATAACTTGACTTGACTAAGAAACAAGAAACTCACCAACAGAGGTTACAAGGAACAAAGCTAGACAAGGCACAAGGGAAACGTGAAACAAACAGAACAGATGAAATGTGACACATGAAACAAGAGACGTTTTCATTCACTCCCTCAAGTGGAGTATATTAGTGGAGTAATGTAGGGAATAGCGAATGAGGGTATAGGGGGCGATTTTGAACAAAGCTGCAGACTGTGAGCATGAATTAAAAAACAAAAGACATGAACACATGAACAAAACCCAAAATTAACGTTACAGGCTTAAAGTGATATGAGCATGAGTAAATAAAAACAACTGTAGTTTGTAGGTGTATTCATTGACAACTTTAACCAGCCATTCGTTTAGAAAATCGCAATATTTCCACTTTTATAAGGTTTCACCAATGCCCCTAGTTCTAACTTTCTTTTTATTATTATAAAAAAAATAAAAAAAGTTGTGTCTCCATAAGATTAGCTAGACTGGCTAAACCAGCACCAAACCAGCATTAACCAGCACAAGTCTTTTCAGCAGGGATGTGCAATCATTCTTGGAAATGGCAATATCACTACAGTGTTGAAACAAATTTTAAATAATTGATTTTTTTTTAGAAGCGCTGACAAAGATTGCAATTTGCATGTCGTATCATTCAATGGGTGATGGTGAAACTCAAAGTAAGTTTGGAAAGACTGATCTTGTGTACATCTACACAATTGCAAACTGTTGTTCCCTATCGGTCAGTCACTACAACGTAGGTCATGACTGACCAATAGGAATCTCGCTAGAGAGGCCAATCTACTTCGCGTGAAACTAAAACAAGCCAATACACATTGGCGTGCAATCATTTGCATCAGCTGCGCGCCCTCGTTAGCGCGGGTATAAACGAGCAGCTGGTGCGATTGCACACTAGCTTTTTGCTTCGGAGCCAAACACTTCGATGTCTCTACTGCAGTTGAAATCAACTATCACGAGCCTTTCTGGACCTCTCCTTCCCGGTGTGGGCGTGACAGCACGGCAGCGCGAGCAGTTTCTCTTTCTCTCTCTTTCTTTTCTTTTGTTATTTTTAACTGAGCAAAGAAAAGAGCTGTTTTAACAGCTGGTGAGGTGCGCTTCAGAGCGCTCAAAAGCTGTTATAACAGCTGGTAAGGTGCGCCTGGCAAGCGCTCAAAAGCTGTTGTAACAGCTGGTAAGACCTCCAGCGAGAGAGATCCAGCGCACAGGCGGGTGCACATTCCCGTCTGTGATCGCTGTGGCTGTTCCCCTGCGTGCTTCAGCACCAGTGAGAGTAGTCCCTAAAAGAGCTTACACAGATAGTTCGCGTCTTTTTCAAGATGACGTTCTATCTGTGTGTTTCTGGATGCGGTCGTTACCTGGGGTCGCGGGATGGTCACGATCGCTGCCTTGTGTGTCTGGGCCTCGAACACGCACAGGCAGCGTTCGTGGATGAGTCCTGTACCCATTGTGGGAAGATGACCATCTCGGAGCTGAGGTCGAGACTCACGTTCCTGCAAAGCGGCGGAGTCCCCGTGCCTGCACCTCGTTCCAACCCCCCTTCGCGGGTTGCTACGGGCAGTGACACGGGTGACCTGAGGATTACAGTGAGCGCGCTTCCTTCGGGGAACCAACCCCCTAGGAACCCTCACTCCTCTCATGCTCCGCAACCAGTTGAGCTGCCAACGGAACGTTCTGGACCATCCTCGAGATGTGTACCAGTCGTTTCGTTCGGCGCTCCCTGCGACGACCAGATGTCGATCGCTGCATCGGAGGGTGGGTCAGACCTCTCCGCGGACGACGGCTCAGAGCCGCTGCCTCTTTCGGGTGTGCCAGCAGTGCCCGAGTCGGACCCGGAGATGATGGCCAATGCTTTCCCGGGCCGCCAACAGGATCGGGCTCGTGTGGAACCCTCCACCGTGTCCCGAGCCCTCGAGGTTGGACGATTGGTATCTCGGGGTGGCGCGCGCTGGTTCTCAGCAACCCACCCCAGTGCCTTTCTTCCCGGAGGTGCATGAGGAGCTCACAGGGACGTGGACGGCACCTTTTACTGCCAGAAACCGTCTCGGTGGCTCCTCCTCCCTCACCACCCTTGATGGCGGGGCAGCTAAGGGATACACGCGTATCCCGCCAGTGGAACGGGCCGTTGCTATGCAACTGTGCCCTAACTCCACTTGGCGTGGAGAACCGTGTCTTCCTTCCCGGGCCTGTAAGTACTCGTCGGACCTGACCGACAAAGCTTACAAGGCCTGTGGGGAAGCTGCCTCTGCCATGCACGCTATGGCGTTGTTGCAGGTTCATCAGGCCAAGGCACTGAAGGACCTGCATGAGGGTGGTCATGATCCACAAGTTCTCCAAGAACTTCGTGCCGCAACTGACCTCGCGCTTCGTGCGACGAAGGTCACTGCGCGGTCAGTGGGTCGTGCGATGTCCACACTTGTGGTCCAGGAACGCCATCTCTGGCTGTGTCTGGCTGACATGCGGGAGACCGACAAGATCAGGTTCGTTAACTCCCCCGTGTCCCAGACCGGCCTCTTCGGCGACGCGGTCGAGAACTTCGCCCAGCAGTTCTCGGCTGTACAGAAGCAGACTGAGGCCATCAGACACATCCTGCCGCGGCGGTCAGCTGCTGCCTCCACCCCACCGCCCGCGGCTCCTCGGTCTGCTCGTCGCCGTGGGCGTCCTCCTGCGTCTGCCCCTGCTCCCGCGCCGCAGCAGCAGCCTCCATCTAAACGGCGCCGTGGAGCCAGTCGCAGGCAGGGCGCCCCGCCCGTCCAGGCCCCCGCCAAGAGGGGCGGCAAAGCCAAGGGTAAGCGGCCCTAGGACGGGCGACCCGGAGATGGAAGGGACTGCTCTCCAGGAGACGATGACTGCATCGCTCCCTCCCCCGGAAGAGGGCCGGGTGGTAAATCCTTTGTTTCATTTTGTTTGTGTTCCGCCGCTGGCCTTAAAACCAGCGGTACCCAAATTCTCAATAAAAGAGCAGTTTCTATCATCTCTGGGTCCGAAGAAGACCCGGAGAGCAGTGGGGGGTTGGAATCCTCACCACTCTCATCCGCCTCTTCTTTCGCCAGCTGGCAGCTGTGTACGGTCCGAGAACGCCACCGAGCCGCCTCCCGCACCTCCTGCCCCGTGGAATCAGGTAAGTGCTGCACAGCACACTCAGACCCCGCTACGGGCCGCCTCCCAGAGAGAGCCCCCCGAGCCGCGTCCCTGTGTTCCACCTCGCTGCCCCACTCCGGGTACGCCTACGGTCCCTTTGGTCCCGCTTGTACGGTCTCTGCGAGCCTGGTTAGCGCTCCCCAGTCCGTCTCGCTGGCTCATTCGAACCATCAGGCTCGGCTATGCGATTCAGTTCGCCCGGCGTCCCCCCAAGTTTCGGGCCATCCACTCCACTACAGTGAGAGCAGCCGATGCCCATGTCTTGCGTGCGGAGATCGCAGTCCTACTGGCGAAGGATGCGATAGAGCCGGTCCCTCCAGCCGATATGAGGTCAGGGCACTACAGTCCCTACTTCATTGTACCCAAGAAAGGTGGTGGGTTACGACCGATCTTGGATCTGCGAGTTTTGAATCGGAGCCTCCACAAGCTACCGTTCAAAATGCTCACGCAGAGACGCATTTTCGAATGCATCCGTCCCCAAGATTGGTTTGCAGCGATCGACCTGAAGGACGCGTACTTTCATGTCTCGATTCTTCCTCGACACAGGCCATTCCTGCGCTTTGCGTTCGAGGGTCGAGCATATCAGTACAAGGTCCTACCCTTCGGGCTGTCCCTGTCCCCACGTGTCTTCACGAAAGTCACGGAGGGGGCCCTTGTTCCCATGAGAGAACAGGGCGTTCGCATCCTCAACTATCTCGACGACTGGCTCATACTAGCACACTCTCGAGATCAGCTATGCGAACACAGGGACCTAGTGCTCAGGCACCTCAGCCAGATGGGTCTTCAGGTCAACTGGGAAAAGAGCAAACTCTCCCCTGTGCAGAGGATCTCTTATCTCGGTATGGAGTTGGATTCGGTCACCCAGACAGCGCGCCTCACAGAGCAGCGTGCTCAGTCGGTGCTGAACTGCTTGAACACGTTCAAAGGCAGGACAGCGGTCCCACTGAAATTCTTTCAGAGGCTCCTGGGGCATATGGCAGCGGCAGCAGCGGTAACCCCGCTCGGCCTACTTCATATGAGACCGCTTCAGCACTGGCTTCACGGCCGAGTCCCGAGATGGGCGTGGCATCACGGCACTCACCGGGTGGCAATCACACCGGCGTGCCGCCAGACCTTCAGCCCGTGGTCAGACCCCTTGTTCCTGCGGGCAGGAGTCCCCTTGGAACAGGTGTCCAGGCATGCTGTGGTATTCACAGATGCCTCTGCCACCGGCTGGGGTGCCACGTACAACGGGCATGCAGTGTCAGGGGTGTGGACGGACCCCCAACTGCATTGGCACATCAATTGCCTCGAGTTGCTGGCAGTACATCTCGCTCTGAGCCGCTTGAAAAGGCCGCTACAGGGCAGGGACGTGCTGCTCCGTACGGACAACACGGCGACCGTTGCGTACATCAACCGACAAGGTGGTCTACGCTCCCGTCGCATGTCGCAACTCGCCCGCCATCTCCTCCTCTGGAGTCAGAAGCATCTGAGGTCGCTTCGAGCCATGTATGTCCCCGGCGTGCTCAACCGTGTGGCCGACGAGCTATCACGAGCTGTGCTTCCGGGAGAATGGCGACTCCACCCCCAGGCGGTTCAGCTGATCTGGAGAGAGTTCGGGGAGGCTCAGGTAGACCTGTTTGCCTCCTCAGAGACCTCCCACTGCCAGCTGTTTTACTCCCTGACCGAGGGAACACTCGGCACGGACGCACTGGCTCACAGCTGGCCCCGGGGCCTTCGCAAATATGCGTTTCCACCAGTGAGCCTACTTGCGCAGACACTGTGCAAAGTCAGGGAGGACGAGGAGCAGGTCCTTCTGGTGGCTCCCTATTGGCCCACCCGGACTTAGTTCCCAGAACTCATACTCCTCGTGACAGTCCCTCCCTGGCCCATTCCTCTGAGGAAGGACCTTCTGACTCAGAGACGGGGCACCCTATGGCACCCGCGTCCAGACCTCTGGAAACTCCATGTCTGGTCCCTGGACGGGACGCGGAGGTTTTAGGTGACTTACCCCCTGAGGTACTTAACACCATCACTTCAGCACGGGCGCCGTCCACGAGACGTGTTTACGCCCTGAAGTGGAACCTGTTCGTCGAGTGGTGTTCTTCTCGCCGAGAAGACCCCCGAAGATGTCCGATAGGGTCTGTGCTTTCCTTCTTGCAGCAGGGGTTGGAGCGTAGACTGTCTCCCTCCACCCTCAAAGTACATGCTGCCGCTATTTCAGCTTATCACGACCACATAGATGGCAAAGCAGTTGGAAAGCACGACCTGGTCGTCAGGTTTCTTAGGGGGGCGAGACGATTAAATCCTCCTCGACCCCCCTCCATACCCTCTTGGGATCTTTCCCTGGTGCTTCGAGCACTTCAGGATGTTCCCTTTGAGCCTCTGCAGTCAGTAGACTTAAAGCTTCTTTCCATGAAGACTTTGCTGCTGGTTGCACTGGCCTCTGTCAAGAGGGTAGGAGACCTGCACGCATTTTCGGTCGACGAATCGTGCCTAGAGTTCGGGCCGGGTGACAGCCACGTGGTACTAAGACCCCGGCCCGGCTATGTGCCCAAGGTTCCTACCACTCCCTTCAAAGACCAGGTAGTGAACCTGCAAGCGCTGCCTTTGGAGGAGGCAGACCCAGCCCTGGCTTTGCTCTGTCCCGTTCGCGCTCTGCGTATGTACGTGGACAGAACTCAAAGCGTCAGGACCTCAGACCAGCTCTTTGTCTGTTACGGAGGCCAGCAGAAGGGAAAGGCTTTCTCCAAGCAGAGGATGGCCCACTGGATAGTGGATGCCATCGCCTTGGCTTACCAAGCACAAGGCGTGCCCTGCCCGCTCAGGTTGCATGCACACTCCACGAGAGGTGTTGCATCCTCCTGGGCGCTGGCACGTGGCTCCTCGCTAACAGATATCTGTAGAGCTGCGGGCTGGGCGACACCTAACACGTTCGCTAGATACTATAGCCTACGTGTAGAGCCGGTCTCCTCCCGTGTTCTCACCCTAGACGGGTAGAAGCACTGAGAGGTCTGGCTCTGTCGGCTTGCTGCGCCCTACTGTGCACCCTTATTGCTCCAGAGTAAAACCTGTCGAGTCCTCCAAAACCCCTCGGCCCGGACTTGGCGGAGCGCCCGGCGCCAGGCCCTTATCCGCTGAATCCTTGAGAACCGGATCTGGGCTGGGTTCCATATGTGTGACCCTACGGGGATCCCATATGTGTATATTTCCACGGCTGCTCCTATCGGAAGCCCGTGTCTTTCCCTTGGGCTAAGTCACCCATTATTTCATATGCAGTACAGCCTTCGGGCTAGTCCATATGCATTTCCACATAACTCTTTGAAGAAGTGGCTTCCGCAGCGTTCCTTCCTAAACAGAAAGGGCACGCTTTCCCAGTGTTATCCAATATCTCACTGTATGGGTTACCACGGAACAACAGTGTCAGACTCACTCTGTGTAAGCCTCCGCCTATCGTCCTTTCAGGCAAGAAGGTGTAGAGGCTTGCACGGGGGCGCTGGATGGGGTGCAGCGGCTGTGGCGCTTTGGTAGGGATTCCTATTGGTCAGTCATGACCTACGTTGTAGTGACTGACCGATAGGGAACGTCTCGGTTACATATGGTAACCCTCGTTCCCTGAGGGAGGGAACGGAGACGTAGGTCCCGTCGCCACATCCGCTGCCGCCCGCCGGGGGGCCAGCTTTCTCAGGCTTGGCTCCTCAGCAAAAAGCTAGTGTGCAATCGCACCAGCTGCTCGTTTATACTCGCGCTAACGAGGGCGCGCAGCTGATGCAAATGATTGCACACCAATGTGTATTGGCTTGTTTTAGTTTCACGCGAAGTAGATTGGCCTCTCTAGCGAGATTCCTATTGGTCAGTCATGACCTACGTCTCCATTCCCTCCCTCAGGGAACGAGGGTTACCATATGTAACCGAGACGTTCTCTGTGCTCAAAAACATCCTATTTATTTTGTTTGCTTTCCCTATTTTTGCACTGTGGATGAAAAAAACAGTGATTTCTAACTTTTGACAGACACTCTGTGTGTTTCCATAACAACAGCAAGTTTGTGCTTTGAGAAAGCAACTGAGTCAGAACTAAAGACCAAGATGACTAAAAAACATTACATTGCACTCCTCTGTTTAATTGCCGCCATGGAAGATTTATATAAAAAAGATGACAGCATCTCCAAATATTCCTCTTCCAACTACTAGACATGTCTTAATGGGAGTATGTAAATTGTATGACCAAAAAATGTGGACATCCCTTTTCTATATTTCTTCATAAAGCCATTCAACAACCACTGTTACACTGCATCTAACAAAGCTGTAACAGAAAACTACAGTTACCTTGTCTTTGAGTATGTCTACAACAGCTGTCTCAAATTCTTGAGAGTTGTTGAAGTCTACTGTTCTGACATGGGGTTTGCCGATGTACTGTTCAGTGTACGGATGCTGAGATGACACCTGATGGGGAAATAAAAATAAATAGTGTTAACTACCATGATATCACATTGCAAGAGATTAGTTGAGGCAGGACCTAAATGCAGTAGTCAACTTTATTAAACATTCAATCAAATGAATAAAACACTTAGGAGATCAAGATAATGCAAAGAAGAAAAACAACACTAAGCAAAGACATACACTATGCTCTCTCTACATTATGGAAGTACCGCAGATGATCTGAAAACACAGACAAAACAAGTAAGCTGGAGTTGAGCGATCTCCATTTAGAAATTCTGCTTAAATGAAAGTGTCATTCAGTCAGTCTGTGTTCTGTTTGCTTGGACTAAATCTGCGATCAAACCTTCTCAGTGAATAACTGCAATAAATTCAAACATGGATGTAGACTATTGTTTGCGATTGTGGTTGCTGAATAAATGCACTTATGCAACCTCTGTGTGGCAATACAAAGTATTTTTTGCTGTTGTTTAAATAGAAAAACATTAATTAAAGGATTAAGGAATTCCAAAGTTTTCATTTTTGAGAGAAGTTTCTTGTTTTAAGAGTTTTCCTAATGTATAGAGTGTGTTAATTTAAGCTATATGATAATAGCGATAACGAATCAGGAAGCTAGATGAGGTCAAATAAACCACGCGTATGAGTTAACATTCTCTTAATTTCTGCTTATAGGTGAAAGTGGAATAATTCCGATGAAATATAAAAATATATTTCTCAAATGACAACAATCACTGTGATTTTAATTTTGAGCAAAATAATTGTGATTATCAATTTAACCACTATGCAGTATGACGAAAATGTGACTAGCTTTCATTGACTAAAATTATGCCCAGACATATAGTCTGGATGATTTTTTTTATTTAAAGAAGTAGAGTTACAAAAAATACAATTCAAAAACTCATACATGTATACATACTAATATATATACTGTATTACATGAATTTACTGTAGTAGTAATATACATTTTGTACAGCCCTGGTCAACTAAAAAAAAAAAAAAGAGAGAACTAATCCACAGAATATGATTACTGGCAAATATAGCGTGCAGACTGCAGTTACCTCTCTGGAAGTGGGCTTGCCTCTGAAGAACTCATGGTTGAGGGAGCTGCGAGGTGGGTCGAACTTTGGCTGCAGAAACATGCATCCATTGGCTATGGCCTCTAAAGGGGCGGGGCCTTCATACGGAAAGCCAAATCCCAGGAAGAGCTAAGAGAAAATGTAATGGTATAAATTGGTTTAAACTCTAAGCTAGGGTTGTCAACAAATTAAAAGTTCAATACATGTTTTAAATATGATCATTAATCAATAATAATAATAATTTGATGAAGGAAGTACCCTATGTAATTGCTCTAATGGTAGAGAAATCTCTTAGAATGGAATTTACATTCAGGTCAAGATGAAATTCATACTTTAAATTGACAGTCCTACACTAATATTTAAACTACATTATTACCAGTATTGCTGGTAATGCATTACAAGTAATATGTATTATGCAATACGATTACTTTTTTGACATAACGAGTAAAGTAATGCATTACTTTATAAATGTTCACATTCATATTTAATTGACTTTTTTTTTACAAAGTAATAAACTAAAAAGTAAAGTACAATTAATTTAAAAAATAAATAAAAAATAAACTACTGAATTAAAATCTCTTCTCCATAACAGTCACTTGCACACTCACTCATTAAAAAAAAAAAAAAAAAAGACATTGTATCAACTTTCATTAAATAGAGTTATACAATAGGTAAAATAACCCATAATGTTAAGAGACTTTGTATGGCATACATTGATCTAGGGGCCAGGAAATATTCTAAGTGAAGGTGTATGTTATATATTGATGGTGTTGAGTGCTTACTGCATTAAACACTTGCAAAATGTAACTTCTCAGTGTGACAAAATAAGGCAAGAGTAATGTAACACTAATGTAATGTAATGTAAAAAGTAACTGCAAGTTACTAATAAGTACCGCAAGGAGTAACAAAATATTGTAACAAATTATTTTTAAAAGTAACTTTCCCCAACACTTTTTATCAAAGATTTAAAAGTACATCATGCTAACAGTACCTTAGCCTTTCTCAGAAGCTGCTGTAACTCCTGTTGGGGCAGTAAGCCGTGGTTCCTGACAAATGCTGGCACCTCTGGGGGACGCTGTGCCTCATAGTACACTGTCCCATGGATGTCCATGTAACGGTGTAAGATGGTCAGCAACTTCTCCTTACCCTGCATCAGCACAGAAAGTGCAGAGAATGTATGAGAATAAGCTGTACACTGTACATTTCAAGTTGTTAATTTTACTTGAAAAAATCTTGCCTCAGGAAAATCTAGTGAAGAGTATCAGTGTATTCAAGTTTTTATAACTTGGCTTCTGAGTTTTACTGACTTAATATTAACAGAGTAACAGAGTGCATTGCGGCATGAATAAATTAAGCAATTGCTTTGTTTTTACTGTTTTTTGCTTTATTTGACAATTGTATTTACTGTCTTGTGTCAGTATTAGCACAATAAAGAACAAATACAATTGTTTTGTAATGGTCAGAATCTTATAAATTAAAAAATGAATGTAATGGTTACCATTGTTGTGTTTTGTCTGTTGAATGTTGATGTATGTGTGTCACTAAAACAATGGTGATTGTAAGATCTTGGCACAACTAAAGGGGGATCAACCCCCTTAAATGTTTACTGTTTCACAATAGTGTTAGCAATAAAATTGTAATAGACCATGTAGATTAGTTAGTGATTTAAATAGAAGTTTGGTATCTTTTAAAAGCAACATATGTATTACTTCACCTCTGAAACCACAAATAACTGTGATTTCTTGTTGCATCACTGCATCATAATTACAGTGATTCAAATGAAGTTCCAAGTACCCAACCAAAATGAACATTGATCAGCATAATGGTGAACAATTTGGCTAAACATTTTTAAGAAATCAACATCAATTTATAAAGTCAAATAATGTGATATTCTCTCAAAATGTTCAGTTGTATTGACAATTCAACAATGACAGAAAATAAGTGAAGGCAACTAAGGAGAAAGATACCTGGAGAAATGGAGGAAATGAGTGATAAGTCAATCAAGATTTGCCCCGCCTCTTTTGCTTGACAAAATGGTACTGAATCCAATCAAGTAATCTTTACTTGGGTTTTCTGAGTAACAAAGGCATAGTATGTGAAAAGTACAGATTACTAGATTTTTACAAATTGTTAGACATTAAGTAAACTAAAAAGGGTTGGCTAGAACAACTGTTAGGTTTTACAGTGATAGAAAGACTAGTGTGTTAAGCCCTCCTGGAAAGTCCCTACTTATGAGTTCTGTAATTACTATGTCATAAATACAGTTCAAAGTGACTTTGGAATAAAATTAATACATCTGGCAATTTTCAGAAAAAAAACTGACAAATTTTGGGCCTAATGCAAGTTTATATTATGTGCACTGCATTTAATTGTTGCTTTATCTGTTTTTTATCATAGTTCAGTCGCACAAATCTGTCACCTTTTCTCTAATTGAGTAGTGTTTTCTGGCATACTGTTCTTCATCAACAGCACACAAAATACATCGAAATTGTGCATTTAAAAAGTGATTGTTTCGCAACTACTGACTTGAGATCAGCACCATGGACAGCACACAAACAGAAGCATGGCTACATAGGGGAGCAGTGAAACTGACTCACAGGTGCTTACAATTACAACTTCACAGCAGAACGACAAAATCTTATGAAAACTGTAATGCATTTGCCTTTGACAAAAACAAAGCGCCTGATCTTATGAAGCCAGCATCCCAACAGCATTGATTCACTCTCCTTTTGTTGTCCAATAAAGCCCTCATCAGGGCACAACGTTTAATTTCTCTGTGTTTGTATACTTCTTTTTTTCTAGTTTGTATTTGAGCATATTTGACCTCAATCAGCAAAAACGAAATGGTATGTAATGGCATGTACACACTCAGAATGATTAAAGAAAAATATTAAAATAAATATTGCCAAAACACATCAGCATGCATTCATTATGCTGGCAGGGTATATTAAAACATATTACAACTTATAGATCACATCTTTAATTATGTATGACTAAAGTCAATTTCACCATCATCTCCACTGAGAATTTTTTATTTTATTTCATACATTAATACGGATTTGAGCTTGTCAGAGTTTGACTGAGAAACATGTAATTAAAATGAGCCATAGGCTACAATTTTTTTAAGTGTATTTTTTTATTTAGGTGGCATATTAAAATCATGCTTATACACAAGAGTAGTGATTGGATTTCTTTTTTTCTTGAGAATATTGTTTAGTTTATTCTGCCTATCTCAGTTTCTTATGTACAGGTATATGTAATCTAAAGGTCAGATTACATTATGTTTTACTCAATATTAGATATTAAAGGAGCATAGAGTTGATGGACTCTGGACGTTTTATGCTGTCTGCATGAGTGCATATGTTTTGACAACTTAAAAAAGAAAATGAAAATAAAAATATAAAAAAAGGTGAACAAGGTGGCTCCCCCCCCCCCCCCCCCCAACCCCCCAATCTGGCCCTTGACCGTACATTTGACATCTCTATTTTTGATGTTGCTATTTTCACATCAGAACAAAGAGAAGGACCATGTTCTCTGGACAATAATGAAAGTTTTCTTAGATGTGCAGTTAAAGAGGTGTATAAATTATTTACTTATTTAAATCATTACTCCATTAATAATTCATACATCTCCTCAGGCAAGTGTTACACCTAATTTCTTATATCAAACCATTAAAAGTTGTGGAGGCAAGCACCTTCTCTTGAGAATAAAAACACATTTGGCCCTTTTCCCCTGCGCAGCAAAATAACCTTGACTCTCATGCATGCTTTAACAGCACAGTTCTTAAACAAAGTGACTACAAAAGTTCAAAGTTTACCCTCTGGACATTTATGACCGAATGATTCTTGTGTGAACCAAAATTGCTTTTCCTCTAAGCAGTAATGAACGTGCGATTGAGGAATAAGAGTAACAGATGATGTGCTATTTCAAACAACGGACATTCAGAAAAATCAATGTAGGGCCTCGTTAAGGTTCACATTAAAGATTTCTGTCTGTCTCTGGAAAAGCATTGGTAGGTTAATTACATCTCCGTATCGATCTCTGTATGAAAACGTTAGTTAAACAGCGCTGAGGATAAAACATTGTTATATAAATCTGTAACAAGCAATCCATAAATTTAAATTAAACAAATTAAAGCTTATTTGTAAGTCAACAAGTTGACGTACATTACATGATTCATTCCAATGCCGTTTTCAGAATCTAAATGGAATCTTCTTTTTTGTTAAACATTTTAATGCATTTGATTATGAAGACTATGTTTTGTATATTGCATTTTTTTCTTGTATGTTATATGTATGCTCCATGATCAAACCACTGTTTAATGTGACCCAGTGTCTCATATCAAAATATATGTATAGCCCTGTTTACACCTGGTATTAAGATGCGTTTTGGTGGATCAGATCACAAGTAGACGAGGGAGACACATTCCCGTTCCCACCTGGTGTTTTAATCCGTCTCTTTTGTCCACTTTTAACAACTTCTGTCCACTTTTAACAACTTCTGTCCTGATGTATTCAAGAGGAGGGTCTATGGGTGAGTAAATTAATGTGTTTTTTCAGATCTTTTAATCTAATGGACAACAGTTATACATTTTAAATCCCATATGACTAGCAAACTTCCCATAATGTTTAGGCATCAAGTCAGTAGGCGGAGAGAAGACGGTCTTATGTGTCTGTTTGAACACTACGAAAGCAATCCAGTCAAAAGTGTTTTCACCTCTAGAAGTGGTGGAAAGTGGACAAGCTCAAAATGTTTTAGACCCCGTTTACACCTGTATTTAGCGTCTTCCACTTGTGATCCGATCGACCACAATGCTTCTTAATACCAGGTGTAAACAGCCTATGTGTGATTGTGTGTGTTTGGTTTTAGATTTGTTATTTTGCGTTCCATAGAATAGTTACAGAGAATACACTTTGGTGTACATTCACCAAAGTTTGATTCCAGTTTGATTCCAAGTTCACTGCTTACAGACAAAGTAACTAAATGATCTGATCTTGCTCCATGCTCTAATACATTAGAAGTGTAAGAAAGTTATTTTCCGTGGCCAGGAAAATAACATTTCTTAAGAGTAGACGATTACAGGATTTCCTTTTGAGTTAACTGCAACAACAACCTATCCATTTATTGAAACAGAGTTACAAAACAGCTCATTAGAGGTGCTTTCTAAGATATTCAAAATCTCAAGTCATATGAATAAACTTCAGTGTGTAACACATGCCACACTCTTGAGTCCTGAAATCTTCCTCAAGATCTTGTTGTTTTAAAATTTATATTCATTAATCGTGAAAAATTCTTAAGCAGCGCAACTATTTTGAACTGAGCACAAAAAGGAACAATATTCAATGCAAGCATGGCTGGGAGCTTCAGACAAACGCCAACAATAAGCAATTAAAGAAGTCTTTCGATTATTTTAGTCGTAGGGTGCAATCGAGAATTGTTTCTTGCCCTTATGGTTCAAAAGTTATTAAAATAGCATAAATGTAAGTGAACCTTTGGACAGTTGGTGGCGCTAGAGGGATTCAGTTAGAGACTCCAAATTTGCTTTTGGTGAATGTTTGGACTATACTCTATTGGTGTGCCAAATTTAACAACTTTTTACCATATGCTTCTATGGGCTGCCATAGACTTCTTGACAGAAGAAGAATAAGAAGAATAAGAAAACTAACGGATATAATAGGTGCGATCGCATCTTCGGTGCTTGGCCCCTAAACATTTTCAAATAGAAAACAGTCATATCAAATTGGAATAACATATTACAACAGTAGTGTTTTTACTGTATTTTTGATCAAATAAATGCAGCCTTAGGGTTGGTTTACACAGAATGCGTTTTTGCTGTTAAAATGCGAGATTCAGGTCAGTGGAATAAAAAAAATGCAAGGTCTAGAAAAGCATTTTTAAAAGTTGAACTTATTGAAACTTGAGCTGCACATTTTTAGAATGGCGTGTCATGAGCGAGACACTGCAAAAGACGCGAGACGCGAGACACGAGTGAAACGATTAAAGACATCCGTCTAGCGAGTGTTTACATTGAAAAACAATGGGAAAAAAGCACAGTGGAATGGAAAAATGCATTCTGTGTGAAGACTTCTTACGAAAACATTAATTAATCTTATCAACCCCAAACTTTTCAAGTTCCAGGCCTGGAACTTCCAGGTTCTCCATGACCGTGGGAACCCTGCTCATCCATAAACTGATGAGAAGATTGTCACGCTCTCAGTTAGAGCTGTAAGTGATCCAAGACGGTCGTCAAGAGACCAAAAAATAAATTAGAAATGGGGGGAGGGGGACAGAGAACAAGAGGAGATGATTGTCTTGCCAATCTCTAAGCATACAGTTGTGGTTCTGGGCTGAGTGACACATGCACAATGAGAGAGAGTGGGCTGCTATTTGGCCTGGAGGGAACTGTCAGTGTTTAGGGACTCCAGAGTGCAGATAGCTTTAAAATGGCAACCTGTCAAACAAACACAAATGACAATGCAAACCTCGAGCCGCACAGAGACAGAGATAGAGACACAATAACACGGCGCTGAAAAACGTAGCATTCAAAAACGGCAGGAAAAAAACATTCAGGTTAAACGTGGAGACTTCATTTCTCAAAGACTCAGCTTTTTCATGGCTCCTGGGGTGCATTTTGTTCTCATCAAAACCAATCTCCGCTCCCGAATGCCCAATGGTTCGAACACACTTTCTGATTAAAGTCTGCTACTTGTCAAGTTTTTATTTATTTATTTATTTATTTAGTTGGCGGACGGGTGGGCGCAGTTTCCTCTGGCGATGTTCACAGCCTGTCTCTCTCGATGCTGCAGAATGTTTGCTTTCATCCTGCTTTGAAGCGTGTTAAAGCAGGCTGATGTTATTTGCTGTCAGCACATCCAAACACCACTTTAGCACAATCACTGTGCCCAACAAGCCATGATAGGAGCCAGGCAATCAATCTCCGTATGTTCTGACAGTTACACGGACTGAAAGCAAGTCTACAGCAGTGTTTTCAAATACTGAGCAAGGCTGGCGATCTGACGCTATACTGCGTGATGGCTGTTTCTGTTAACCATCTGGAAAACCTTTGCTTTGACCTGCTATTGTTGGATGCACACATTCTTACCTTCCACATACTGGCTTCTTTGCCGTAAACCACAGCCATGTTGTTGACTTTGTCTCTCTGGATGTGGAATCTTTCAGTCTGGTTTAGTTCCTCGGTCACAAAACCCATGAAGGAGTTATCAGGAGTGTGTGCTGGGGGAAAAAAACACAGTAATTCTAATTTCATAAATACAGTTCCGTACAAGAATTAATTCATTTTGAATAGAATGTTACAGAGAGAAGCAGCAAACAGAATAGTTTTAAGAATGTCCTTACAATTTCAGTTGTTTTGTTCAGTTTAGATGTAAGCAATATGAAGAATAGAATGCAACAGTTGGGTAACAGAAGTAAAATATCCATTAATTTTCTCTATAGGATTTTTTTTTAACAATAACTTATAAACCTTTAAAGACAGCCTTACTGTGAACTATGAGGTTGTTAATCGATGGTATTTGCTACTGTTGAAGATGTCAGCCTGCCTTATTTCAACTTATTTTTAAAATAATTGTGTTTAACTGTGGAATTCATGGTGAAAACTACATTACCTATGATGCTGTACAGAAAATTCCACCAATTTAGAGTAATTTAGAGAGTAGAAACAAGCAAAATACAATAAAAGATCTCTTTAGCTTCACCCACTCCCATGAACACTGTGAGAATATATGCATATTTTGCAACACACTTATATAAACCAAATATCTTGTTTTTATATATATGTATAATCAAAATTTGTAATTGAGTAGTTTTATATTTCTCCATAGTTTTTAATTTGATCATGCTGCACGCAATGCTTCATGGGATTGTAGTTCTTTCAATGACTTGTACGTTTATATTTCTGTCTGATTTTGGAATGTTAAGATGCATTTCGTAGCTGGTTAGTTTGGTTCATGGCTTAAAACACTTTGATGGAGACTTTTTTGAAATCCCTTTGGAAGAAATGAGTGGATAAAAAAAAAAAAAAAACATAAACACAAGTACATTGTACCTGACCTATTTTATTTACATAGTAGTTAAAGACATGAAGTGGTACCAATATCCTTAATAATACATTTAATTTTTCTTTGTCAGTATTAATACTCAATATATAGACTATTTCTAAAAAGTAAAGAGATATTTACTGAAAATACATCTTTGTTATGAGCTGATTTTAAGTCATTCCAATCCATCATCCTGTGGGGAATCTGGCCAATTCAATTCAAATTTACACTCGCAAACTGAAAGGGAACAAATTGTTAAATTCTGAATTTCAGCCAACCCCTGTGTTCTGTTAATATATTTAAATGAGGAACAGTGCCTCAGACTGTCTAGATGCACATTTGTGAATATGCTGCACAGACCCAAACCCTCTCCAGCTCTGAGAACATCTGCTGCTCTTCTCCTGCTTACAGATGCTCTGCGCCTATAGCATCTGCTACCCAAGACACAAAACACTCACCCAAACATGCACTGTTCTTGTTTTCTGCACTGTGATAACTAAACATCTTTTATTATACAACCTGATAAACACATTAGAGAAGCTACTCACCATTTACTCTCTTATTTGTGTTATACTCTTAGAATAAAAGTTGCTATATATAGAACCTTAAAGGGTCTGTTTACTGAAAATGCATTTTTCAAAAAGGGTTTCAAAATGCGTGTTTTTGAAGATTGCACTGTTATTGTTTCTGTGAAAACTATAAAAATATGAATTAGTGAAAATGGTGATGTCATGCTCAATGTGTATTACGTGTTCAGTCTATTCAGTTCAGTCTTTTTAGCTAAAATAATATACTAAACACTGAAATAATGTAATACTCATTGATTTTAAAACATAAGATGTACTTTAACATACAACCTTAATGTACATAACTGATAACAAAAAAAATAATAATAAAAAATGAGAAACCGTTATTTAAAGTAAAAATAATTAAATGTGAACTGTCAAAAAAGCAGAAATGTCAATTTACGGTTATTTTTGCTTTAAATCATTTTTTTTATGAGATCAGAATGTTTGATACAATTGAAATTTCATAATTCGCGACACCGATTTCAATATAACAAAAAGTAATACTAGCCTAAGTTAAAAAAAACAAAAAAAACTCTCAAGCTTATAGTCCTTGATAAAACATGAACAAAGAGACTAATTAAAAGCAACATGAAAACAAACTAGAACACAGACACAAATGAAATAGACCTACCTGAAAAACTTCAAGCACTAGAAATACTACATCAATTTTGTAAAGCAATCAAATGTATATATAAAAAATACTGAATAGTCTATTTCTAACAAAAAGTTAGAATTGATTTCTAACAAAAAAAAAAATCAATCAATAGCAGTCTCTCTTTTGTTGTTTGATTAACGTTGATGGCACAGACAGCAGGTTTATTAGGCTGCTGTCACTTTAATACTTAATGCACTGATTCAATTTACTGTTACACATACATTTTCTTTATCACTGTTTACGTTCACATAAATGACTGTGTTTAAAAGGATACTTGCAAAGATGGGCATTTTGACATGTAAGTATGTGTATTTAACCATTCAAGCCCGATTACGCAACAAAAAGAGCTAATTTTAGTACTCACATGCTTTATGAGGAGCGGCTTTATGCGCGCACATCTCTCAGACAGCGCTCAGAAACCATCACACAATGTAGCATACAGCAAAATTAGTTCTCTTTCATTACTTATTGGACTTTAATGCTTTGAAACTGTGAATAATAAGCAGTCATAGACTCACGGAACATGGTCATGTACTGCTTGCCGTTGAGGTTCCAGTATCCCCAGTTGGTCCTGTAGCCATGCAGTGTGGCGTACTCCTCATTATTATATGCCGGCTCCGTGCCGAAGGTGTCGATCACACGAATGTGGCACCTAGACAGAAAAAGCAAAAGTGTGTTTTCACTTCAACCTCAAATCTGTTCATTTTCCAGCTAATATGCTCACACATCCCATTCCATCGAATAAAACGCTGTGTCCACATTAGCAGAAATGTTTCCACATTACAATATATGTTTCCCCATAAAATATAAAATTGCCTCATTCCCAAAGCAGAGAAAGTTTTTTCCATGTAACACAATGAAAAGCAACCAAAAGCAGACAAGCTCCAAAATTAAAAGCACCACAGCAGTAGATCATTTGACTTGTAATGCACAAATCAAATGAACTACCGCTGTGGTGCTTTTAATTTCTATGTCTTCTGAGGCAATATGATAGCTTTGTGTGAAGAGCACAGTGAAACTGAAGCCATTAAATCTTTCCCTCCATTCTAGCTATCACATCTCATTAATGCAATGA
This sequence comes from Gila orcuttii, assembly GCA_026230005.1. Lineage (NCBI taxonomy): Eukaryota > Metazoa > Chordata > Actinopteri > Cypriniformes > Leuciscidae > Gila > Gila orcuttii. The sequence continues at coordinate 14,096,870 of JAPDVR010000003.1, forward strand.
TATATGATTGAATACAAATATACTTATCAGACGTAATCAGACTACATGACTCCTAAAATCTGAACAGATTTTAAAATACTAGCCATTACACATTTGCTGACTTTGTAAATTGTCCCAGAAAAACATGGGCATGATACACTAAATACACACAAAATTTGTCAAGGATAAGGAATTGATCCCGGCACTACAGTTGCACACTCGCTCGCCAGGTTAACTGACACCATACACTAGTTTGGGGCTCCTTCTTATAGTCCACACCCAGCTCCGTTAGTTGAAACCATTGTAAACATTGGTGAGGTAAGTATAAGGTTAAATTTTTCCAATATCACATAAATATATACACATAAAATAACAAAATCAGAAATAACATGCAGACAAAATAACAAATACAAATATAGACAAATAACAATAAACACATAACAATGACGCCACATTTCCCTAATCCCCCTCATTAATACAAACAATGGACGAGCCAACTTCCGGTGGCTTTGCCCCGATGCACACCGACACTGGCACTATTTTTCCAGGACACAGGGTGGTGCTCGGGTCTGGCCAGCTGATGGAGAATACACTACATGAAAGCATAAATGGAGTGGATATGTTTGCGTGTGTGAAAACCAGCGTGCTAATGGTGTGTGTGTTTGCACCAACATCACCCCAGCAGGGAATGGAGGAACGACTTAAGATGGGGTGTGTGTGTGTAAGTGCTGCGCTAACAACAGGGACAGGTCACTCTGTAACATCACCTCCCTCCTCTCCAGGCCGCAAACTGACCAAATTCCGAGATAGGTAGTTGGGTATTTTGTTTTGGGGTCCAGGTCGATGTCTGACCTTAAACTGGTAAGGTTGCAGGGAGAGATACCATCTGTTCACACAAGAATTATGATCTTTCATTGTATGAATCCACCTCAGGGCTTGGTGATCTGCCTCTAGGATAAACTCTCTCCCCAGCAGGTAGTATCTGAGTCTCTCCAAGGTCCACTTGATCGACAGACCTTCCTTCTTCACTGTGGAGTGCCGGGTTTATCTTGGCAGCAACTTCCTGCTCAGGAACGCAATGGACCTCTCTTTGCCTGCATCTACCTGGGCCAGGACTGCTCCAATTCCCACAGCAGAGGCACCTACCTGAACGATGAACTCATTTGTGAAATCTGGACTTTTGAGGAATGGGCCAGAACACATCTGCTCCTTTAGTGTGTTGAAGGCTGCTTCAAACTCCTCAGTCCAGATGAAGGGTTCTTGACGTTCTTGCAGAGCAGGTTGGTCAACGGGACGGCGGTGGAAGAAAAGTTGGGGACGAAGCATCGATACCACCCCACCAGTCCCAAGAAGGATCGGACCTCCTTCTTTGTCTTCGGTCTTGGGCTGAGTAGAACAGCTTCTACCTTGTCCACTTGAGGATTTAGCTCTCCTTTTCTCAGGTGGTCACCAAGGTAGTTGGTTTCTGACTTTTCCCACTCACATTTAGCCACGTTTAAAGATAGACCAGCCTCTTGGATCTTGCTAAGGGTGTTTTTGAGGTGTAGAAGATGGTCCTCCCAGGTCTCACTCTATATGACAACATCATCCAGGTATACTGATGACAACTTCTCACAGCCTTGGAGGACTTGGTCCATCAATCGTTGGAATGTTGCGGGTGCTCCATGCAGCCCGAACGATAGTACCATAAAATGATTCAGCCCCAGCGGGTTCTGGAATGCAGTATAGGGTCTGGACGCCTCCTTCATGGGTACTTGCCAATACCCTTTACATAAGTCCAAGGTTTTAATGTACCTGGCTTGGCTGATCCTCTACAGAAGATCATCAATGCGTGGCATTGGATATGCATGAAATCTTGACTGAGCATTCAGCTTTCTGAAGTCAACGCAGATGCGTAAGGTATCATCTTTCTTCGGGACGATAACAATTGGGCTGCTCCACTCACTCTTGGAGGGTTCAATAACTCCCAACTACAGCATTGTCCTGATCTCTACCTTCAGGGGTGCCACCAGCCTCTCAGGAATATGATATGGCCACTGTCGTGAAGACGTCTGATCTAGAAGGTGGATTTGGTGTTGTACCAGGTTGGTACACCCAGACCTCAGACGGTCTCTCATCTTAAGGACGTACTGGACAATGCCCTTGTCAGACTTTGTCTCCTCTTCAGACAAAGCGGCCTCTCAGCTTTTCCGCAGTTGATGACAGACTGCCTAGACAGCAACAGGGAGAAGGCCCAAGAGAACCTCCGACTGGCACAAAAGGCACAGAATACTTGGTATAACCAACACGCCAGATCCCGAGAACTGAAACCTAGACAAAAAGTTCTGTTACTGCTCCCAACGTCTATGAACAAACTGCTGGGACAGGTCACTCTGTCAAAAACTACTTGCATGATAAATGCATGGTTCTTTTTGGAATCTTTAAAGATTGAAAACCCCATGTCACCATTAAATCTCATTCTATGTAAAGAGCAGCTTCAACATTCTGCGAGCATTCATCTCTTTTTGCATTCCAAAGAAGAAAGAAAATGTTGCCGGTTTGAAATAGAAGCGAACTATTGCTTTAAGGGTGGAATTATGAGGGTTGTAGTTACCTTATTTGACTTGCTCTCAGACAGCTGTTATAAAAGTTCTGCAGACTAAATTCACATCGAAACCCTCACTGCATAGTGGTGGGAATACACAGGCCTCTGTAAAGGGAATCCGCTGCATCCTAACTAAGTATTACTCTGATTTTTGGTAGGTAAACAAGTTTAAGGCTTAAGATCACAGCAAAATCACTTTCTAAAAGGCGACATTAGGGAATGTAGTGCAACAGTGGCCATGCACTTTTTCAGTGGCCTTTGTTCCCATTCATGCTGTCTGTAGGAATTTAAAAGACTTACTCAATAAAGAAGCCAACCAGCTCCAATATGAATCACAATACAATCTCATAGAAAAAAATAGACTGTGTAAATTGTGTTATGAGCTCATCATATGAGAATGAACTACTGGAAAAAATGAACAAAAACGAAGTATTTGAGGTTTATTGCAACATATTCTGATATAGACAAACATATAAGTTGTGTAAGAGTGTAGCAAGACTGACTCGATTAAGTAATTTGTAATGTATCGTGGGAGTCGACTTCATGCTTATTTGTTTCACATACAGTGAATAATTACATACATTGTAGTTTATTCCTTACAAAAATGCTATTGTCTGCTTCTGTCATGTGTTGATCCAACACGCATGAGATGAAGATAGATAACAAAGTTATGTAATAATCCAAGAGTACACGAAGGAGTAAGGGAGCAAACTCTACACAACAAGTGGTAGGATTTGGTTGAGTGTTAGTTGCAAGCAATTATGTACTTATTATGTAAATAGTTTACTGTTATTATTATGGTAAGTACATGTAACAAATGTAACAAGGACACTGTAAAATAAAATGTTACCACAATGGAATTAACTAAAGATTACACAGGCAAACTTAACCCTCTGGGGACCAAGGGGTTTTTGGGGTCCTTGAGGTGTTCTGACATGCTCTGACATTTGTGCTTTTTTCAGTTATTTATAAACATGTTAATGGCAAAGGTGTAAATTCACTCTATATAGCACAAACGGGGCTACCGTAATATGTGAGCAACATGTATGTACATGTTTGTATTTTTGAGAGAATATTGCTTATGCATGGTTATTGAAAAAACTAAAACTTAAAGTGTCTGAAATAAGGCCACAAAACACATACTAAATATGTGTCCACAAGACTTTTGACTAATGAGTGTTGTTGCCTAGAACTTTTGCTTCAAAATGATCTGAAAATCATCCTGCCTAATCATTTACACAAAACAATACATTGATTTAAATTTTATAAGACACCTTTTGTTTGGAAAGGCAATATGCATGGATGCGTGTTCACACCTGAGAAGACAAAGGCCGGATAATGTGCCGCATAATGAGCTGCATATTAATTAGCCCTTTCACACAGGTGTGTCACAGGATCCCAAAGAATGCAAGGACAAAAGAAATTATCTATATATACATATTTTACAATTAGAAATTGTAACCAATTAGATATAGGTTACAATTACAACAACAATTACAATTTTAACAATATTTCAAGTGTATTTCTTTGTAAAAAGTATACATTTTATCATACGTATTAAAAAAGGTAAGGATTCATTAGTTTGAATATTGGAACAAACACTATAATAACATCTTAGTTGATAATTCAATATACCTACTTTATTTTTGACAAAACATCATACTATAGTATATTTAACTATGAGCAGAAATTGGTGAACAAAAGCGTACCTATTTAATGTGACATTAGTCTTTTTTTTACAGTCAAAACTTTATAATCTATCCAAAACTAATCACAAAATCTTGTCTAAACATTCATATTTAGTCTGTAACATATTGTGTATGATATATTAGTATATACATGTGAATTTGCAGCTTGTTGCTTATACAGACATTTTATTTCAACATATTTCAGTCTATTTTTACTCATCTTAGTAGGCTATAGCAATATAGTTTGGATGTGTTCATGTAAAAATAACACGTTTACTAATGTAGGTGCGAGAGTGAATGAATGGCACAGACACGTGCTGTATAACTGTAGTAAACAAAGTGCGCGCGCCTGTGCCGTTCATTCATCATTTAGCCTACACACAGACACGCAATTCATATTTAAACAGTCTTTTTGCGGTTTACAGTCAGACACTATTCAATATCGCGATTAGAACAAAGCACTTAAGAATAAATGACTTACTACATCAGCTGGATCCGTTGCTCCTCGAAATGAAACTACCAGCACTTCTTGTACATTTTCCAGGGTTATTAGATAGTATTATTCCTCACAGCGAAAGGATACGCTGTGTACACAGCTGTACAAGATATTTACTAAACACGATGTGTTTTATAATCCAGCTGGTGGGCGTTGGCATGTTTGAATGGCTTGCCTTAGATCATTTGCGTTTGAATACCGCGCGCTCTCCGTGGGCGTGGCACATTAACGCGTAATTAGGTATAATGAGCTGGAAAGAAAAATACTGACATCTCTCTCTTTTCATACAGATTACATAAACTGAGAATATTTGTTTTTTATATAAATTAATTCATTTAAAAGAAGAGAGTTCAAGCTTCATTATGGAAAAACACTCGTGCCTGTATGACAAGTATTCACGGAATTACAGTTAATTTTCGGACGCGTTTCAGAATGGACTTAACTGACAGAGAGAAGGCAGAACGCGCATCATGTTTTTTTTTCTTTATTTGGCGAAAAGCACAACACTTTGTTTTTATTGTAAGTATCCACAAAAAAAAGACACTTATCAGGATCTAATGATGTACAACACTTAATATGTAAGATCAAAATCAACAGAGCATTTTGAGTTTCTTTTGCACTGATAAGTAAAAAAGCGAGACTATCGCACCGACCTCAGAGGGTAACAGATACAGAATATCAACCAAAAAATACAGAAAAAAACACATTATATAAAGGTTATAAATTGATTAGCATTTGATCAAGTGAAATAAGTATTTGATCCCCTACCAACCAGCAATAATTCGGCCTCCCGCAGATTGGTTATGTGCCCATGTGAAACAGATTAGTCCTGTCACTTTAGGAGAGTACTCCTAATGTCCTATTGTCAGTGGACACCTGTACATACCACAGAATCTGTATCTTCCATTCCAACCTCTCCACCACCATGGGCAATACCAAAGAGCTGTCACACGTCAGGGAAAATATTTTAAACCTGCACAAGGCTGGAGTGGGCTACAAGACCATCAGCAAGAAGCTTGGTGAGAAGGAGACAACTGTTGTTCCCATTATTTGGAAATGGAAGAATTATAAAATAACCATCAATCGCCCTCGGTCTGGAGCTCCATGCAAGATCTCCCCTAATGGGGTACGGATGATCATGAGAAAGGTGAGGGATCAGCCAAGAACTACACGGGAGGAGCTTGTTAATGATCTCAAGGCAGTTGGGAACACAGTCACCAAGAAAACCATTGGTAACACACTACGCCGCAATGGATTGAAATCCTGCAGCGGCCGCAGGGTCCCCCTGCTCAAGAAGGCACATGTACAGGCCCGTCTGAAGTTTGCCAATGAACATCTAATGATTCAGAGAAGGCTTGGGAGAAAGTGCTGTGGTCAGATGAGACCAACATTGAGCTCTTTGGCATCAACTCAACTTGTCGTGTTTGGAGGAAGAGATATGCTGACTATGACCCCAATAACACCATCCCTACAGTCAAGCACGGAGGAAACATTATGCCCTGGGGCTGTTTATCTGCTAAGGGTACAGGAAGACTTCACCATATTGAGGGGCTGATGGACGGGGCCATGTACCGTAAAATCTTGTACGAAAACCTCCTTCCCTCAGCCAGAACACTGAAGATGGGTCGTGGATGGGTCTTCCAGCATGACAATGACCCAAAACATACTGCCAAGGCAACAAAGGAGTGGCTCAAGAAGAAGCACATTAAGGTCTTGGAGTGGCCTAGTCAGTCTCAAGACCTTAATCCTATAGACAATTTGTGGAGGGAGCTGAAACTTTGAGTTGCAAAGCGACAGCCAAGAAACCTTAAGGATTTAGAGATAATCTGTAAAGAGGAATGGACCAAAATCCCTCATGAGATGTGTGCAAACCTGGTGACCAACTACAAGAAACGTCTTACCTCTGTGCTTGCCAACAAAGGTTTCTCCACCAAGTACTAAGTTATGTTTTACTTGGGGATCACATACTTATTTCACTCGCTGAAATGCAAATCAATTCATAACCTATATATAACGTGTTTTTTCTGGATTTTGTATTATGTCTCTATCCATTAAAATAAACCTACCATAAAAATGATTGACCCTTCATTTCTTTGTAAGGGGGCAAACTTAAAAAATCAGTAGAGGATCAAATAATTATTTTTCCCCATTGTATGTCTATATGGTAGTATACACTTAAAAGTTGACAAAATAAAGTTTTAGAATTAAAAATATAAAATTAGTTTCTCTTTCTAGAAAAAACAAACAAATGATAATTTAGGACAAGGAGCAGGAATTCTACATTCCATTCAACATGGAAAGTTGGAAGATCCAACTTAATTGTGGAAAATAATTAATGTTTAGAAATTCCTAGATGATAATAAAAGCTGTTTGCAGCCAAATGAGTAAAAGAGCTGTTAAAGCGGCACTATGCAGTTTTTTTTTTTATAGCTTAACTCAACAGCTTCGAAGTCATTGGAATGGTTATGTGACTTTTTTCGGGTTGAATGGTGGCTGTCTTGCTCCCCCCTGGTGCCTGTGAGCGGAAAAAACACCCTTGCCACTTTGGCCCGGGAAGTATTCCTCAGCTTCAGGAAGTATCGCGTGATATCAGCTCTCGTAATGTAACAAATTGCTTTATGGCACTGCACACATACACTATCTCAACATTTATATGCTAGCCTTCTGTGTCTCATACATACCTCAGTGGACATGGCTCCATGCGTTCGCCTGCTTCTTTGAAAACAAATACACATGGCCAGAGGGTAAAGATGGGAGGGGGAGATTCGCCAACGAGTTTTACGACAGTGTTGTCAAATATCTATTCCGAAGCTGTAGGGGGAGCTTTATAGAGAAACCTGCGACCAAAAAGCGAGAATACAGCGAAGAAATTGCCAAAAGTGCATAGTGCCGCTTTAATAATTTTACACCTGCGAAACGTCTCGGTTACGTATGTAACCCTCGTTCCCTGAGTAGGGAACGGAGACGTTACGTCGGATGACGACGAAATGGGGTTTCGCTTAGAAAGCCTATCAACTTCGAGTATTACAAAACGAGCCAATGGCAAAGAAATGCCATGGGTCTGCGGAATTTGCATGACGTAACTCCACCCCACCTCGTGGGTATAAAAGGAGGAAGTCCGCAACAGCAGTTTATGTTTCTTCGCTGAGGAGCCAAGACTGAGCTCAGGCGATCCCCGCGGTACAGCGGAAAGTGGCAGGCAGACGTAACGTCTCCGTTCCCTACTCAGGGAACGAGGGTTACATACGTAACCGAGACGTTCCCTTTCGTTGTCACTCCGAGTTACGTCGGATGACGACGAAATGGGGTTACCAGTCTAATCATGCCACCTTCTCAGCTGTCTTCCAGTGCCCTGCGTAAATCGAGATCCCTGTCATAGACTGGACGAAGGACTCCATTTAACACAGGAATACCAAGGTACACTGGGAAGCATATCCCAAGCTAGGGGAAGTATGCAATTAATGCCAACCCAGAGGGGGGGGACTTAGAGAATACACATATGACCCGAAGGAAACATATGGAGAACACTGGGGTGTCCAGCCGCAGGTGGAATATTTCAACCCCAGGGGTGGCAAGGTGGCTTGCCAAGGGAAAGACACATGCTCAGAGAGGCTTACAGTGGAAATACACATGTGGGGGTCGCTCAGGGGAGGGACCATGCACACGGGAGGCACCTAGCCGACGCGCAGGCAATAGACACTGGCGCCGACGTCAGGAGTGCTGGAGGAACTCAGGGCTTTCGGGAAGCTCACCTGAGGAGAATATCGCACGTATCCAGTCCGTGGAGTGGAATGGCGAGCAAGCGAAGACACCTGAGCGGGTCCGGTACTAGCTAGTTGAAGCGAGTACATGAGAGGACACTGGCTCAACTCGGAGATTATAGAATCTGGCGAATGTGTTAGGTGTCGCCCAGCCTGCAGCTCTGCAGATGTCTGTTAGCGAGGCGCCATGCGCTAGAGCCCAAGAGGATGCCACACTCCGGGTGGAGTGGGCCGTCACACCAAGGGGGCACGGTCGACCTTGCTGCTGGTAACCCAAGGCAATGGCGTCCACTATCCAGTGAGACAACCTTTGCTTGGAGAGAGCCTTTCCCTTCAGCTTCCCACCATAACAGACAAAGAGCTGGTCTGAGGTCCTGAAACACCGCGTCCTGTCTACATAGGCGCGAAGAGCGCGTACTGGACAGAGCAGTGCCAAGGCTGGGTCTGCCTCCTCCGGGGGCAGCGCTTGCAGGTTCACCACCTGGTCCCAAAAGGGAGTGGTAGGAACCTTGGGCACATATCCGGGCCGGGGTCTCAGGATCACGTGAGAGAAAGCCGGACCGAATTCCAGGCACGCTTCGTCGACGGAGAATGCGTGCAGGTCCCCTACCCTCTTGATGGAGGCCAGTGCAACCAGGAGCGCTGTCTTCATTGACAGGAACTTAAGCTCAACTGATTGCAGGGGCTCAAAGGGAGCACTCTTCAGGGCAGTTAGAACCACTGAGAGGTCCCAAGAGGGAACGAGAGGAGGACGAGGAGGATTTAGTCTCCTCGCTCCTCTCAGGAACCTGATGACCAGGTCGTGCTTCCCTACCGACTTACCTTCGACTAGGTCATGGTGTGCGGCAATGGCGGCAACATAGACCTTAAGGGTGGAGGGACACAGCCTTCGCTCCAACCCTTGCTGAAGGAAGGAAAGCACAACGTTGATCGAGCATCTCCGGGGGTCTTCTCGGTGAGAAGAGCACCAGTCGACGAAGAGGTTCCACTTCAACGCGTAGACGTGTCTCGTGGATGACGCTCTAGCGGAAGTGATGGTAGCCGCCACCGCTGGTGGAAGGGTACTCAAACCTACCTCGAGCCGTCCAGGAGCCACACGTGGAGGCTCCAGAGATCGGGGCGAGGGTGCCACACGGTGCCCCGTCCCTGAGAAAGAAGGTCCTTCCTCAGAGGAATGGGCCAGGGAGGTGCTGTCGCGAGGAGTGCAAGTTCGGGGAACCAGGTCCGGCCGGGCCAATACGGCGCGACCAAAATGACCTGCTCCTCGTCCTCCCTGACCTTGCGCAAGGTCTGCGCAAGAAGGCTCACTGGGGGAAACGCATATTTGCGGCCCGGCGGCCAGCTGTGCGCCAGTGCATTCGTGCCGAGCGTGCCCTCGGTCAGGGAAAAATACAGGGCGCAATGGGTCGAGTCGTGAGAGGCAAACAGATCTATCTGTGCATCCCCGAACTGGTCCCAAATCAGCTGAACCGACTGGGGATGGAGTCGCCATTCTCCAGGGAGGGGCTGAAGCCGTGAGAGCTCGTCGGCTGCACAGTTCAGGGCTCCGGGAATGAAAATGGCTCGAAGCGACCTCAGATGCTTCTGACTCCATAGAAGGAGGTGGCGGGCGAGTTGTGACATACGGCGGGAGCGTAGACCACCTTGATGGTTGATGTACGCTACAGTAGCGGTATTGTCTGAGCGGACTAGTACGTGCTGACCCCTGAGCAACGCCCGGAAGCGGTGCAGGGCAAGTTGTACTGCCAACAACTCGAGGCAATTGACATGCCATAGCCGCTGGGGTCCTGTCCAGGAGCCCGCAGCAGCATGTCCATTGCACATGGCGCCCCAGCCCGTGGTGGAGGCATCCGTGGAGACCACAACATGCCGGGAAGCTCGTTCCAGGGGGACACCCGCCCTGAGAAAACTGAGGTTCGACCACGGGGTGAGGAACTGACGGCAGGTCGGAGTAACTGGTACCCGGAGCGTGCCTTGATGCCATGCCCACCTCGGGACTCGGTCGCGAAGCCAAAGCTGAAGCGGTCTCATATGAAGCAATCCGAGCGGCGTGACCGCGGCTGCAGATGCCATATGCCCCAGGAGCCTCTGAAAATGTTTCAGTGGAACCGCATTCTTGCTCCTGAGATGTCTCAGGCAAGTCAGCAGTGACTGCGCGCGCTCGCTCGTAAGCTGCGCGGACATGGCGACCGAGTCGATGTCCATACCGAGAAAAGAGATCCTCTGCACGGGGCAAAGTTTGCTCTTCTCCCAGTTGACCCGAAGGCCCAGACGAGCTAGGTGCCGGAGCACTAGGTCCCTGTGTTCGCAAACCTGATCTCGAGAGTGGGCTAGGATCAGCCAGTCGTCGATATAACTCAGGATGCGAACCCCGTGTTCCCGAAGGGGAACAAGGGCAGCCTCGACGACCTTCGTGAAGGTGCGAGGAGACAGGGCTAGCCCGAAAGGGAGAACCGCGTACTGGTATGCCTGCCCCTCGAAAGCAAACCGTAGGAACGGTCTGTGTCGAGGAAGAATGGAGACATGAAAGTAGGCGTCCTTCAGGTCGATCGCTGCAAACCAATCCTGGGGCCGCACGCATTCGAGAACGCGTTTGGCGGAGAGCATCTTGAACGGCAGCCTGTGAAGGGAGCGGTTCAGCACGCGCAAGTCCAGGATTGGCCGTAACCCACCGGTTTTCTTGGGGACAATGAAGTAGGGGCTGTAGAACCCGGACCTCATCTCGGCTGGAGGGACAGTCTCGATTGCACCCTTCGCCAGCAGGGTGGCAATCTCTGCTCTCATGATAGGGGCATTGCCACCGACCAAAGTGGAGCGGACTCCCCTGAAGCGGGGAGGAGACCGTGCGAACTGAATCGCAAGCCGAGCCTGATGGTGCGCGCGATCCAGCGGGACAGACGGGGAAGCTCTAACCAGGCTCCCAGGAACTGAACCAGCGGGATCAAGCGGACGACAGGCGTCCCCCCGGAGGGGCAGCGAAGCGGAGTAACTGGCCCAGACGTGGACGGCATAGCGGCCCGGTGTGGGGGCACAGTTAGCAACCGCGCCCTGACAGAGGGGGCCAGGGGAGGACCATGCTGGTCGTCCCGCGGGGGCCTGCTCTGGCAGGGGTCTGGCGACAGAGGGGGACAGGGGCGAAGCGGTCCGTGGACGGCACGCCGTGTCAAGCACCTCTGGGACAGAGGGGGACGAGGAGAGCACGGCTTGTGGGCGGCGCTCTGTGTCGTCCGAGAACTCTGTCTTCCCAGAGACGGGAGAGTCAGTTCTTAGGAGAATAAGGATTTTTCCCCGGCCCTCCACCGGGGAAAGGAGTGGTCCTGCTACCAACTCCTGGAAGAACTGAGTCCCATCTCTGTGGAGCCCGTCTCAGGAGCGCCGCTTAACCCGGCACGTAGCGGGGGGCGGGGCTGGAGAGGGCTGTGGCGTCCGCCCGCGGCTTCCAGAGCCGGCCCGTCTCTTTAAACGGGCGGGGTGGGAGCCGCGGGGGGGGCGCCTTCGGCAGTGGGCAGACCGAGGGATCTGAGCGGACGGCGGGCCATCGGGACAGAATCACGTCAGTCTGCACATGGGCGGTTGAGAGCTGTTGGGCGAAGTTCTCAACCGCACCGCCGAAGAGGCCGACCTGGGATATGGGAACGTCGGACAGACGGGGCCGCGCGACATTCAGCACATCAGACAGGTTCAGCCACAGAATGGTAGGCATCACCTGACCCAGGGAGCGTACGGCCACTTTCGTCGCTCGGAGAGCAAGGTCAGTGGCGGCGCGCGACTCAGTGAAGAGCCCTGGGTCAGTCCCGCCCTCGTGCAAGTCCATGAGCATCTGGGTCGAGGACCAGCAGAATGGCCATGGCCTGCAGAGAGGCGGCTGCCAGTCCCGTGGTGCTATAGGATCTCGCCACAAATGTAGACGAAAACCATAGACCACGGGCGGGTGCTTAGGATTGCGCCGAGAAGAAGCACTCTGAGGACACATAGCATCGCAACAGAGCGTTCAGCCGGGGGAACCCCAGTGTACCCGTGACAGCGGCCCCATCGAGGGGGGAAAGGCGGATGAGATCAGCGAGCGGTCCCGAGAAAACCAGGGGGTCTTCTGGGACTTCGAGATCTCATCATGCACGTCCGGGAGGGAAGGTATTGGGGTTTGTCGTGGACGAGGGTCGGCGGCCTTACCCAAAAAACAATCGTCCCAGGAAAGCATGGCCGTCATCTCTGGATCAGACTCAGGCACAGCCGTATGCACACCAGAGGGTGGCAGCTGTGACGAGTCGTCACTTCGCAGAGAATCAAACCCACCTTGTGAAGCTGCTACAAACATAGTATCATCCTCTGTAGCTTTAAATGAAACACACGGGCCACCAGAGGGTAGACTCGTGGGAATCACCTATTCACTAGCGGGCACCGCCGTTGAGGGGAGGCTGGGGTCACGGACACGGAGTCGGCGCCTTGTTCCAGACCAACACCCTCAGGTCACCCTGGCCACCAGCCGAAGATCGGGGGGTGGATGAGGGGACTCTCACTCTTGCGAGTTCACAGAGTCTCGACCTATATGACGCGATGATCATGTTCCCACAGAGAGAACATGAGTCATCCACGAGCGCTGCTCCAGTATGATCAAGCCCAAACATACCAGACAACGCTCGTGCCCATCAGAGTCCGATACCAAGCTGCCGCAACCATTGGTTTTTTTTTTTTTTTTTTTTTAAATGCACGGGCGAGCCGTCTTTAAAAAGACGTGCCGCGTGCGCTCTTTTAGAGAGAGAACTCACGTGTTGAAGCGCCCGGGGAAGCACGCGCTCTCTGATGAACCACTGCAGAGATAAGCAGGAAGCACGCACTCGCCGGAGATCGCCGTCACACCAACACTCGAGGCACTCGTTCGTGAAGCTGATAATTCAGAGTTGGCTTGTGGAGAGAAGAATACACTTGGCTCCGAAGCGAAAACATAAACTGCTGTTGCGGACTTCCTCCTTTTATACCCACGAGGTGGGGTGGAGTTACGTCATGCAAATTCCGCAGACCCATGGCATTTCTTTGCCATTGGCTCGTTTTGTAATACTCGAAGTTGATAGGCTTTCTAAGCGAAACCCCATTTCGTCGTCATCCGACGTAACTCGGAGTGACAACGAAAGGGAACAAATGCTGCCACAGTACAGCATCATTAATCTCTGCTCAGCCAGAGGTTCAAAAGATAGAAAGGCAGCTCAGTTTTTGGAACAGAGGCTCAAACTGACCTGTGCTGTCTAAAGGAAAGGCCCATGTGCTGTTTCATCTGCTGCAGGCCGTGGTAGTCTGTATAGATAAGGTCAAAGGACAACGGGCCAATCAGTGGACAGCTTCCTCTTCCTGGAGGCACGCCAAGTGACCTAAAAGTTAAGAAAGAACAAGTTTTGACACACTGAAGCAGTTTAATTTGAAAGATTGAGGGCAGTCATCAACACCAATGGAACTTTTCAGTCCTCTGCATTTCATACATAATGACACAACTCATGCTTTAGTAAAATATAGATATTTAAGTGAATCTGTGGATTTCATTTACATTATGTTCACTAATTTAAGGATTTCTTGCACCAATACAGTATCAGACTTTTTTATGTCTCACTCATTTCACTTGAAACAGGCCTTGTGAGAAAAGGGGCCTGGGCATGCGCTAGAAAATGTGATTAATTTAAAATTATTAATTTAAATGTTAGTGCATACTAGTTAAAGACACCTGCGTAAAATAAAGTGGGACCAAATATCCTTTAGTTAACTATAAATGCTTGACAGTGCATTCAGCAGTACACTTTAATCATATTTCAAAGACAACAAAAGAAATTATGAAATGAGATATAAAGATGTAATGATGTCCTACTTATATGGATCAGAAAACAAATGAGCTAATTGCATTTTAAACTAAATAACATGTAAATAACATGCAATTAAGTATCCACAAAAATGTTGAGTATATTCTTATAAAATATATTACGTCCATAATAAGTTTTCATGGGACATAAGACATAGACAATGATTTTTATACTGTACAAACTGTAATATTCTATCCCTTTACACTAACCCTACCCCTAAAACCTAACCATCACAAAAAAAATGTCTGCATTTTTACATTTTCAAAAAACATCACTTTGTATGATCTATAATCTGATTTTCTAATGAGGACCAAAAATATGTCCCCACAAGAACAAAGATTTGGGATAATGACCTAGGGCAGTGGTTCCCAAACTGTGGTCCGTGAGGGTACTGTAGGTGGTCCATTGAAAGGCAAAATAAAATACAAAATAATATTTTTTTACCTTCACTTTACCAGGAAATTCCCATAAAAAAGTAAAAAGAATATGTAGGCCTATATTGATGTAAAATTTAAATTAAATTGTCAAGTTATTGTGTGATTACTAAAATAGGCTAGTGGCCTATTTTTGGATCGGTGGATAGCAACAGGTTCTCTGAAGAGAAAAGAGGCAGAGGCAAATATTTTGCCATTATATTAAATATTTGTCTGATTATAATTTCACCAACAGTAATTCTGGATTGCCTCCACCAAACAAGTAAATAGGAAATAAGCAAATCACAACACTGGGCGCCAAAACAGCAGTATGCGCGCAAGCGTGAACCACTAGTGTTTCTTCTTGCTGTATCTTTTACTGGGGTCTCCAACACGTCGCTCGCGAGCTACCGGTAGCTCGTGGCCTGATTGGAGGTAGCTCGTCAAGGGGCCGTTCACATATCGTGTCTTTTGCACTCTCAAGTTCGTTATTTCATGTAGGAGCACGGCAAGCGCGCTCATAATTGAAGCGACACGCTCATTTTTTCCAGGCGCAGCGAGATGAAAACACCTCAACTTTTCATAATGCCGCAAATGCACCGCAGTTCATGTGACAAGAACAAACCAATCAGCTTCATCCTTTCCGTAAACATTGAAAGCTCAGTCAACATGAACAATGGGGGTGCACGTGCACCCAAACACTACGGGTGTTTTTCTCTTCTCCGTAAATAAATCTTGTAGCAGAGCTACAGCAAGCGTTTTTCGATGGTGGAAATCTATTAGCTACTAAAACTTCTTTGTCGTTGTGGAGAGCGCAGTGCATGGTTGCATAGCAACGACAGACAGCATGGGAAATCGGACCGAATTTTACTATTAATAATAAAAAGATTGCTAATGTGCATCAATGTAAATGTCAAGTAATTTATCTTTTTTTGACTCATTCTTTTTATAAAAATTATTTAAAGGCTGAAATATGTGAGGTTTATCTTTTTATAAAACCTTTTTTGTGAAAAATTATTTAAAGGCTGATATATGTGAGGTTTATCTTTTTATAAAACCTTTTTTGTCAAAACTTTATTTGAATTTCATTTTACTATATGTGCCTATAGGGGTGGCAGGGGTTGGCGGCAATGTAAGTTTCTTGATATTTGCCGTGGTAAAAAGCTTCGATTACCTCTCTCTTTTTTAACCATACATGTTTGCATCCCTGAAATGAACTTGATTATGCCCTCGGGCGCTTGAGTAAATAAATAAATGAAATATGTGGCAGCCGTTGTGTGCAGTAAACTTTATTTTAACAAGCTGTTGTACTGATGTGATGACCAGTTATAGTTTTAGTGCTAGTGAGCCTATTTAGAGGTGTTAATTCAGGTAGGGCTGTGTGTAGACATATTTTATTATGTGTATTATGAGGTGGTACGCGAAAATTCTTGATTACAAATAGTGGTCCACACACACAAAAAGTTTGAAAACCCCTGACCTAGGGTATATATACCCCATACCCCATAAACACACGTGTAGGAGGTGAGTGTGATGAGTGCACCTTCTTCTCTCTGGTGGAGATCATTTGTCAGTTGGGCGTTTCTCTGGGATGGTCCTCCAGGGATACTGGAGCTGCCAAACCCAAAGCCTCTGGTGTTTCTGAGCAGATGCTTCAGCAGAGAATGTGTAAAACGCCACAGACCTGCTACTAAACTGGCTTCTGATATTTCATTATGAATTCTGAAATGGTTTCACCCACCCACATCTTTCATACAGAAAATGGGAAAAGAGCAATAAACGCATCACAATCGTATGCAGGTTGGGCTCCGGTAAAATTAATTTCCGAATACCAAAGGTTTTTGATCTTATTTCGATCTGAAATGTCAAAATGTGACCGCCTTTAACCGTAACACCCGGGGTTTAATAGACAATAATGGAAAGACCATTTAAAAAAAAAAAATCCTAGTTCATTTATGCAAATCCTCAGGCATAGGTAAAGATTTTTTAGATCCTGATCTGCAAATCTTCTATAAATGACACCACTGTAAGTGAGGTGGTCTCTTGCATAAACCAGGTAACTTTGTCCAAAGCAACGCGTTTAACCTAAAAAAACTAGGGGATAAAATACATGTAACATGATGTAATATGTTCATAGATGAATGTAGTGTGTTTGTTCCACAGGACCGGTGTGAAATCAGACATCCTGAAGATTTTTCCTGAACTAATGTGCTTGTATATGTTTGGGTTTTTCCAGCAATATTCATTCAAATGGCTATTTTGTTTTAAGGCAATACACGGCAGGTGAAAACATCGTTTTTTCATGCAGTGGTCAATTTTGAGATTTTGGGCCAGTTTGCTCCCTTAACATGTAAGCTTTCATGTCAAAATAATAAAAAAAAAAAAGTCAATATTACACATTAAGGTGGTCATTTAATTATATTTTGTCAACTTAGCTCCTTTAGATTTCTACCGGAAATCACCAAATGTTAGCATTCTAACGCGAGCTCCCGTGCCGTCACCATTTGCAGAAACATGTCATGCCTGTTATCATTGTAAAGCTCTCAGTCTCCTACACAGCATAGGAGACGCTTAATCCAAATATCGGGCATTTCCTTTGTAGAAATAACCAACCGCAAAAGTTTGCCAAGTTGTACAGCCCAAAACCACATCTGATTGGTCGACATTGTTAGACTTGTAAAAAACTAACATTTTCCAGTCCACTCGTGTGAAACGCAGGTGACAAAACGTAAGCACAGCCAAAAAGGTGACATGAGATCGAAGAGGGCCCTACATATGGTGCAGGCATGGACATTTAGGCTGTAAACAAACAGGGAGCTGTTTATTAGATTCAATTAGTTATAGATGGACATACAACAAACAGGGACAGTTCATTTGCAGTTTTTGTGACTGTTGTTATGTGTGTTTGTTAAGGTAGTTTTTTCTCACACTCAGAGTCAGATATATCTACTTCGGTAGCACCTACATGCGCCAACATTTCCATTCTTATACTTAACTATATTCTGAAGGCTTTTACAGAGGGATTTGTTGATATATCATTCCGATCATGAGTTATAGGTCATTTTACTCCAAAAACCATGGTTGTTTAAGGCTATTGTCAGTATTCTCAAATTTACTAAAGCACAAAATAAGATATCCAGAATCCCCTCTTTAAAAGCCCTTTCATCTAATATGTCAACAAATAGAACCAATCATTTTTAACCTGGTCCTTTCCAATTTCCAGATTATGTTTTTGGAAATGTATGCAAATAAGCGTATATTTAAGTATATAAGGCCTCATTTGCATATTTAAATATTAATTTACACAAAACATGTGTAATGCATTTTTTTCTTATGTTTATGCCAGTTATAAACTGGAGAAGTTTCACAGTGATATCTTCTAATTTAAAAACAAAAACAAATCCCTATTCACCTATAGTGTCTTGCATTTTTAAAGCTGCACATAATACAACCTTGTTCTAGCACAAAGGTAGATGAGCTGTCAGTCCTTCACTTTTGTCTAGCCCTTGTGTGAAAAAAAGTATACTTTAGCATGGTTTTAAAAAGAGTACTTCTTACAGAAGTGCAAACTGAAAGGAATGTTTAAATGTATTTAAATTAATTTAGAAAGCAATTAGTTGAACTTAAGTTGTTTTTTTTACCCACTTAATTAGGATTTAAGAACATATTTATGTTCTTTCATATTATATTCTATTGTCAATGAACTAGGATTAAAGTCTACTGCTGAATGTACTGACAAACATTTGATATACTAGTATAATGTAATTATAATGTAATTTCTATTGAAACTTGTATGCCAAAATGCCTAAAAACATTTGTAATAATGAGGTGGCAATTTAGTATATTTAATATATAATAACTTATATGTAATATCAAATAGCATAGTGCTTCAGTTCTTAAGTAGGCCTACTTAAGAAACATAGTCATGAACTCTTTAAGTACACTCTTTAAGTACACTTACCGGTCCTTTTATAGAGCACATTCAACACAATAAGCACACTTATTTTCCACAAGGATAAGGCTCACAGTATCAGGACACATTAGCCCTTCCAGTGCAAATACAATGTGATCACATGAAATTTCTGACCTTTAATTGTGGTTTAAGTGATCACAAAGCATGTTGGACCCTATTTACATCTGTATTTAGCACTGACATGTTAATCCAAGGGATAAACAAAGCCTGTATTAGCACAAAAGGTCTGTTCCCCTAATGAATCAGTGATGGATAGAGAATAGAAAAGAACAAAGAGCAGTGCAGACAGCAGGGGCTGGCATAAACACAATCATACTGCAGAAACAAGGAGCACAACAGCTTTACAGAGTGCAACAGTGACCACCCACTTTCTTAACAGCCTTGGTTCTGGAAGTATTTTTCACATTCATTTTCTCTAAAGGTATTAAAAAAAGGGAAAAAAAAATAATCATTAGTTTTGAGCCATGAACCAAACAGACCAAGCTTCCAGAAGAATCACAACATTACAAACTTTGTTTTAAAATAAAAAAAGTGATATAATTTCAGAAAAAAAAAAAATGTGTGTGTGTGTGTGTGTTTCAGGTAAACACTACATTATAGGGACAAAATGTCCCTACAGTGATGCAGTAGCTGAAATACTTGTCCTTGTGGGGACATTTTTTGGTCCCCATGAGGAAAAGAGCTTATAAATCATACTAAATTATGTTTTTTGAAAATTTAAAAATGCAGAAAGTGTTCTGTGATAGGTAGATTTAGGGTAAGTGGATAGAATATAAATCATTATTGCAATGGAAAGTCCCCATAAAACATGAAAACACAATACATTTGTGTGTGTGTGTGTGTGTGTGTGTGTGTGTGTGTGTGTGTGTGTGTGTGTGTGTGTGTGTGTGTGTGTGTGTGTGTGTGTGTGTGTGTGTGTGTGTGACAAAGGAGATAACTCAAAAAACTATCTTTAATTTCTACATTTTTCACCCATTTTATACCGCTCTTATTTTTCATGTAAATTATAAAATTTAATGCACCCATTAATTGCTTCAGTGTAGTTTTTTTTTTAAGATTTTCGTGTAGATTACTACTTTATATTAACTACTGTAAATTAACTGTAGTTAAACAACTTTAGGTCAACACTTGTTAGATGTATTTCTAACTGAAACAGGACATTCTGTACGGAAGAAATGTTGAGTGGGACATGAAGTTAATGAAGTTAGTTACTTGAGTCGGATTTTCTGTTGATTGACTGTATGAGTAGCTTGTACAGTGGCCGTACGTATTGCAGCACGTTTCTGTATTTGATTGCTTTGTGAGTATTTGCAGCATGTGATGTAAAATGTATGAAGATGTTTTCTTAATTTGATGATGTTTTTTATTTTCTATTTGCATGTTTTCTTTAGTTGCAGCGTGTTGAGCTCTCTCGGCCACCGTAAGCTTCTTACTTGGCAAGACACAGTTTGAAAATAGGTTCCCACAAACTTTGTCAAGTAAATATAAAAGAGTTACCACCAATGGCTGCTAAGCAGTTCCCTTTCGAGGGAACTCGCACTGCGTCAATGACGACACTATGGGGAACACCCCTTAGCGTAACATGTCTGAAGCATGAATGAAATTAATCCAATCCTATTGACGTTGCGTGATGACGGCTACAAAGGGACGCCGGCACACAACAGCTTTAGCTTTCGCTCTTCAGCAAGCGCTCTCTGTTGTGTGAAACATCTATTTGGTATTGTTTGTGATATATACAGTATAAAGTGTGTGCATCCCTGCCCTCGTTTTATCACCGGTGGAGACACACATGACATGTGTGTGTACTGGAGGGGGCTGCTTGCGGCACTATCGATCAGAGTGCTGCGCTCCCGCCTGGCTGTATTTGTATTTGATGTATCTGATAGATCGTTCAGATCATGGGGCTTGCAGAGAGTTAGCAGAGGGGATCGAGACTGCTTCGGCACTTTCTTGGTCCTCATCTGATAGCTCAGATCCCTTTGCTCCCCGTGTGGAAGCCCATCCCGCGGCTTCTTCCGCTCAGGTTGAGAGCCTGGTGCTGCAGCTGTCTGAGTCAGGGGGATCTAAACGAATCACATGTGCCATTTCAATCTACACCCGTGTATTAGGAGCTCGTGGAGGTTGTGATGCGTGCTGTGGCCAAGCTTAACATCAATTGGCCACAAGAGAGGCAGAAAGCGCAGGCTACAAGCAGGCTTGATGAGCGCTTCCTGCAGCACCGATCAAAGCCTTCACGTCCTTCAATATCGCTCGATCACGCGAATTTGATCGTAAGAAGCCAAAATCGTGATCGTGATTAAAATTTGATTAATCGTGCAGCCCTACATGAACATGGATTTAACATATTCAATGCATATGGAAACTAAATGGGAATTCCTTTTTAATATAAAATATAGCAAACTAAATGTGAAGCAATTGGTTTGCAAGATCAAACAACCTTAACTATGAAATGTGTGCATTGAAAGATAAAAATGTATCTTCCTATGAAAAATATCATAGGGTGCCTATATTTACAGGTATTTATAGATACAAAAAATGCTATGTCTGCAAATGGGCGTGAAGGTTATTGATATCACTGTGTATCGCTGTTTCTGCAACAGAAAAAAAAGAGAAAAATATAACTTCAGACTGTCCACCTCAAGCCTCTATGATATTCTGGTTCCCTTACGAAGGGAACTCAACGATGCGTCGATCGACGCCATGGGAACGCCCCCAGCGTGACTGCGTCTGAAGCATCTATGTCAACTAGTCCAATGGAAAGAATGAGCGTCACGGGCGGGTGACGTCATGACCAGGAAATGATAAAAGCACATCCGGTGCAAACCGGCATTAGCTTCTGTTGCCTCAGCAAGCGATCTGTGTTATACTGTCTCTGTCTATTTATTGTTGTCTGTTGCAATTTATTCGGAAACGTTATGGCGAAACAAGTGTACAAGCAGTGTGTTCCTCCCTGCCCGCGTTATTTAACGGGTGGGGACACACACGAGCTTTGTGTCATTTGTTTGGGAGTGGAGCATGCGGTCTCAGCCTTCGAGGAGGCTGAGTGTCAACACTGTGAAATGCGAATACCGCTCCGCATGCTCCGCTCTCGCCTGTCACTCTTTGATGTAAAGAGTGGGCAGGCTCGCGATCCTCAGGGATCAGGACCCGCGTCTGCCGATGCGGCGCGGAGAATGCATTCCTGGGGATCGCGGAAGGATCTTTCGGAGGGGTTGGAGACGGGTCTCTTGGCCTTTTCTCCTTCCTTACCCGGAAGATCCAGCGCTCTCCCCCCGGTGTCGGAAGCACGCTCTGCGGTTTCTTCCGCCCGGGGAGAGAGCCCTCCATTACTTCAATGCTCTTCCTCCGAGGAGGTCGATGTTATGAGTATGGAGAGTGAAAGCACACACAGGGGGGAAAAAGATTCACAATTTATTTCCCCAGCATATGATGAGCTGGTGGATGTTATGTCACGGGCTGTAAAAAAAATAAATATTGTATGGCCATCTGAGAATAAAGGCGCTCGTCCTAAAAGTAAATTAGATGAGCGCTTTTTATCATCCACTACATTATCTCCACCAGGAGAGCTTCCCTTTTTTCCTGATCTTCACAATGAAATATCGAAATCGTGGAATAAACATTACTCTTCACGACTTTTTAGCCCTCAAGTTAACACTTATTCGAGAATAAGAGGGCTAAAAGAGTATGGTTATGAGGCGATGCCCCAGGCGGAACAGAATTTAGCATAAAAAACAGCTATCTTTCGCCTGGTCCCGCATCGTCCCTGAAAGCCTCGGCTTTGCCCACTAGACCGCTTAAAGCAAAGAGACCTCGGTTTTAGTGGGCAAAGCTTATACGGCAGCAGGTCAAGCTGGAGCATGTCTGCATACAATGGCAAAAAAAGTGCTACAGACGTATCAAGCTGACCTGCTGGGGGATCTGGATAGTAGTGAGGGAATTACTCATGACGATATTCGAGAACTTCGTCGTGCTACCGATCTTTCTCTCAGGGCTACTAAGGAGACCGCCAGAGCAATTGGGCGGTCTATGGCAGCCTTGGTAGCTACTGAGAGACACTTATGGTTAAATCTGTCAGAGATTAAAGAAAAAGATCGAGCTTTTTTATTAGATGCTCCGCTTGAACCTTCTGGTCTCTTTGGCGACGCAGTCCACGCGGTCGTCGAGCGATTTCAGGAGTCTAAGAAGCAAGCTGACGCTTTTAAAAAGTTTATCCCTCGCCGTGTCCAGCCCCCTGGGGCTGCTGGGCGTGAGCAGACCCAGCCGTCGAGCTCATCATATCATGTGCAACAGAAAGAGTGTTTCGTCTCGTGCACCTCCACATAAACAATGGAAGCAGGCGCAACACTCTCAGTCGAAGTCTTCTAAGTCGAAGCCGGATCTGAGGACCGTTCTTCAGGCGAAAAAGACTTCGGCTCAAAAAAAAAAAAAAAAAAAGAGGTCCTGACGTCACTGGCGTCAGACCTGTGAGGACAGCCCCGACCGAAGTGGAGCGGTGTACACCTCAGAATACGGTGCCCGTTCCACTTCGGGGTCCTCACGGGACCGTTCTGCCAACCCCGTCACCCTTGGTGCTTCGGGGCGCAGCGGTCTCCAGCGAGTCGCTGATGCCATGCTGCGGCACTGCATCGGTTTCGCGCCCTCTGAGGGGGGTTTTAGAGCAGCCAGTTCAGGTAGTTCCTGCCATTATGTTTCAGGCTCCGGGACTGGCTGTCTCGTTAACACCAGAGACCAGCCTCGAGAGGCTGGTTCCCTTAGTAAATTTTCTGGCAGCGTGGAAGCTTCTGCCGAATATTTCTCGTTGGGTCCTGCAGATTGTAGAGAAAGGATACAGAATCCTGTTTGGTTCACGTCCTCCTCGTTACAGCGGGGTGTTGCCCACAGTGGTGCATCCCGAGCAGGCTCTGGTAATGGAGCAAGAGGTAAAGGCCCTGTTAGCGAAAGAAGCTATAGAACAGGTGTACTCACCCGACCGAGGTCGGGTTTTTACAGCCGTTATTTCATTGTTCCAAAAAAGGATGGAGAGTTGCGTCCCATTTTAGATCTTCGTCTGTTAAATCGTTCAGTACAGGAACTCAAGTTCTAGATGCTGACACTCAAACAGATCGTGACTCAAATCAGATCCGAGGACTGGTTTGTCACGATAGATCTGAAGGACGCTTACTTCCATGTCTCCATCTTCCCTCAGCACAGGAGGTTCCTAAGGTTTTCTTTCGGGGGCAAAGAATACCAGTATTGGGTACTTCCTTTCGGTCTAGCTCTATCACCCCGCACGTTCACGAAATGCGTAGATGCAGCTCTAGCCCCGCTCAGGCTGCAGGGCATACGTATTCTGAACTACATCGACGACTGGCTGATTCTAGCGGAATCAGAGCAGTTGGCGGTTCGGCACCGAGGTGTCGTTCTCGCTCATATGCAGATGTTGGGGTTGAGGCTCAATACCAAGAAGAGTGTGCTTTCTCCAGTACAGAGAACCACTTTCCTTGGTGTGGTATGGGATTCAGTGACGATGCGGGCCACCCTATCGCCCGTTCGTGTAGCTGCTATCCTGTCAGCCACAAAAGAGCTGAAGCTAGGCCAGTCACACACTGTAAAACAGTTCGGGAGACTGTTGGGTCTTTTGGCAGCAGCGTCCAACGGGATACCTTTTGGCCTGCTGTACATGAGGCCTTTACAGTGGTGGCTCAGGACCAGAGGGTTCTCCCCGAGGGGAAACCCACTTCGTATGATCAAGGTCACGCGGCGTTGCTTTCGTGCCTTAGTTATATGGAGGAAGCACTGGTTCTTAACCCAGGGTCCGGTGTTTGGAGCTCTTTGCCATCGAGTTACTATCTCGACAGATGCTTCCCTCACCGGCTGGGGAGCGGTAATGGAAGGCCGCTCGGTTCAGGGTCTGTGGAAGAGTCATCATCTCTCGTGGCACATAAATTGCCTGGAGATGATGGCTGTCTTCAATGCGTTGAAGCAATTCCTCCCAGACCTGAGGGGTCATCATGTGCTCGTCCGTACAGACAACACATCGGTGGTCTCTTATCTGAACCGTCAGGGGGGTCTGAGGATCCTCCTGTGGTCTCTGGGGAAGGTACTCTCCCTGAGGGCAGTCTATATTCTTGGGGACCAAAATATTGGAGCAGACATCCTGTCGAGGCAGGAGCTGAGGCCAGGGGATTATTTGGGAGTTTTACGGCCAAGCAGAGGTGGATCTGTTTGCGTCTCAGCATACGACGCACTGTCCACTTTGGTTCTCCCTTACTCACCCAGCCCCCTGGGCTGGATGCTATGGTGCAGACGTGGCCGAGGCTACGTCTGTACGCATTTCCCCCTGTTGCTCTGCACCCAGGAGTTCTGGAGCGAGTTCGCCAGTACGGAATAAGCCTACTGCTAGTAGCACCACGCTGGCCGAGTCGGATCTGGTTTGCGGACCTGATCCATCTCTTAGACGGTCCTCCCTTGGAGAAATCCCGATCAGGAGAGACCTTCTGTCTCAGGCCGGGGGCACAATATTTCAAAACCCCCGACCGGAGATTTGGAACCTGTGGGTTTGGCCTCTGAGGGGGCCCAACTCATAGAGAGTGGTCTCTCAACTGAGGTTGTTGAGACCATTCTAAGCTCCAGAGCTCCAGCTACTAGGAAACTATATGCGCTTAAATGGAAAGTTTTTTCTGTATGGTGTCACCGACATCAGTGGGATCCGGTTAACTGTTCTGTGAACACAGTACTCGAGTTCCTGCAGGAGCGCTTTACGTCAGGTTAGGTCTACGTGGCGGCCATTGCGGCTTACCACGCCCTGTGGGGGGTACATCGTTGGGTCGAGACCCCCTGATTTCACGTTTCCTTCGTGGCACACTGCGGACCAGGAAAGGCTGAACCTCTTGTGTCCAGTGCGATCACTGGATACTTATGTTTATCGGACATCTTCAATGAGGAAGTCCGACCAGTTATTTATTTGCTTGGATCACCTGAGAAGGGTCTTCCTGCTTCTAAACAGACGGTTAGTAAGTGGATAGTTGAGGCTATTTCACTTGCATACGAGTACTCTGACCAGCCGTGTCCTTTGGCGGTCAGAGCTCACTCTACGAGGGGTATGGCGGCCTCTAAAGCCTTATTACTTGGAGTTTCTCTTCAAGACGTGTGTGATGCGGCAGGCTGGTCCTCACCGCTCACATTCATTAGGTTTTACTGCCTGGACCTGGATGCTGCCCCAGGTTCTCAGGTGCTTAGTGCTTAGTTACAACAGACTAACACTCAGGTACTTGGAATTCTGGCGCTTTGGGTATTCTCGTTCCCATGGCGTCGA
Organism: Gila orcuttii; assembly: GCA_026230005.1. Classification (NCBI taxonomy): domain Eukaryota; kingdom Metazoa; phylum Chordata; class Actinopteri; order Cypriniformes; family Leuciscidae; genus Gila; species Gila orcuttii. The sequence goes on from JAPDVR010000003.1 coordinate 14,122,901, forward strand.
TCGACGCATCGTTGAGTTCCCTTCGTAAGGGAACGTCTCAGGTTACTATTGTAACCATAGTTCCCTGAGAACAGGGAACGAGACGATGCGTCACCCTGCCATACTTCCTGCATCCCTGTGATCGGCTTGCTTCGGCAATTTTCGAAGCTAATGCCGGTTTGCACCGGATGTGCTTTTATCATTTCCTGGTCATGACGTCACCCGCCCGTGACGCTCATTCTTTCCATTGGACTAGTTGACATAGATGCTTCAGACGCAGTCACGCTGGGGGCGTTCCCATGGCGTCGATCGACGCATCGTCTCGTTCCCTGTTCTCAGGGAACTATGGTTACAATAGTAACCTGAGACGTTTCTAGATATCTCAAACTAGCCTCTATTTACTTTTTTTGGGGCCAAAAACATACATATACATACAGTTTTATGCCACGATACATACAACAACATAATAAAATGTTGTCAGATTCATGTTCATCTGTTTTGGATAGATCTGGACATTTTAACATCACTCACTGAACCTTTCACTTTGAAAGCGTTGTGAAAAGTACAAGTAACGTAATATAATTTTGCAGAAATGTTACCATGCAGGCTCGTTTTCCCACTATGCATGGGTTGAGATATAGTAATGTCCACCCTTATTTTCTGAAAAGTCTGCTTAATATTTAGAAAATGTACCGGCTGGAGTGTTTCTGAAGCTAAAAAATGACATTTTCCCACTTAAAGCTGTCGCGGGTTTCCATTCTTTCTTTGTGAACCAAGTGAACTAAAGCCGTCTCTCTCTCTAAAAAGAGAAATGACTGTGAGCCAAGTGTGAGCTGTGTTTCTACAGGTCACTGGAGCTCAGCAAATGTGACGATTGACAGACACAGAAGCTGTCACAGTGAGCGGCACACAGAAATACAACACAAAACATCACATCAATGCAGCATTTACAACAAATGTGCAAGTATGACATCTACACCACAGTGGAAAACACCACATGTGTAACACTAACTCACGTAAACCCAAAGGAATGAAAAATCACAAATGTCATCTCCAAAACAGCAATGAAATGGAGAGAGAATGGAGATTTTGCTTAAAGACCACATGGAACTCTATTCATAACAAATTTTATTTTCCTAATTTTTTCAAGTGAATCGGGATATTAAACAATAACAATGCAGTTTTGGACCTTATAGTGTCCATTTTAATACAACATTTAGATATAAGACGACATAAATTGGAATAAATAGAATAATGAGCAAAGCTGAATGGACAAAAAGAACATGTATTAAGTAAATAGGGTTCATTTAGAAGTGTTGACTTTAGTCTCTTTCTTCTCAGTAGTCCACGGTAATCTCACGTGTCCCAAGTTTCAGGTGAGATCTCAACAGTGTCTCAAACTGAGCTTAGATTTGTCAAGATACCAAAAGTCTGAGATCTCAATATGAACTTAAACATTTCTTCTTCTTATTCTTTTTAATAACCAAATGCTATGAATCAAATATGTCAGATTAAAGAACAAATCATTTTTTTAATACCAATTCTTTTTAGTGAATTGGAGGAATATCTGGGGTTCCCTTTCAGTCGATAACGTCAGACGTAGTCGACGGTCGACTGAATGGGGATCACGCCAGGGAGCCTATCATCTTCGAGTACTATTGAATGAGCCAATGGAATTGGCACAAGTGATTTACATCACATACTCCCCCCCCCCCCCCCCCCGCGGCGCGGGTATAAATACGGAAGTGGATGCACGCACTAGTTGCCTTTCGCTTCGGAGCCGATCGTCTTTGATGTCTCTGAAGAGTGCTTTTGTATTCAACGAGCGAGTGTGTCGGTGTTCTTGCGGGAAGACCTCCCAGTGTTGGTGTTCTACAGTGTGGTGCAGCGGTGATCGCAAGCTTCTCAGCTCTCAACTGCTGTTTTAACAGCATCAAATTTCTCTGTTTTGTTGAGTGTTGACGGTTGGTTAGAGGGCGAGAAGTGAGTGCTTCACTGTTTTAGTTGAAAGACTATTTCAGTGTTTGCCGCGGTCATTCCCTGTGTGCTCCGGCACTGGTGACGGTCCCATTTCCTAAAATACGGGTGTGAGTGTGTCTTTTTCAAGATGCCATTCCATCCGTGCTTTTCTGGGTGCGGTATGACGCTGTCCCCCTCTGATGGTCACGAAAGCTGTGTCACATGTTTGGGCTTACAGCATGCTGAGGCAGCTTTTGTGGATGACTCATGTTCCCATTGTGGGAACATGGCCATCTCGGTGTTGAGATCTAGACTCGCCTTCGTCAAAAGCATTGGTGCAGTCCCCGCCTCTGGGCCCCGCCCTTGTTCTTCTTCTGGGTTACCTTCCCAGAGAAAGACTGGGGTGCCGTCCAAGCTGGGTGATCAGAGGATCACAGTGAGGGGTAATCTGCCCGGCAATGCCCCGTGGATCCCTCACTCCTCTTTCGCACCGGTGGAGCTCCCCAATGAACCTGCTGGTCCCTCTGTAATGGACCGACCAGTCGTTTCATTTGGGGCCCCTCCAGGGGACAGTATGTCTATCGCAGCATCGGAAGGGGAGCTGAACTCTGGAGATGACGACTCGGCTGTGCTGCCTCCTCCTGGGAGACCAGTGTTGTCCGAGCCAGATCCAGAGATGTCAGCTATGCTGAAAAAGGCCGCCGAGGCGGTAGGGCTCGTGTGGAACCCTCCACCGTGTCCCGAGCCGTCTCGGTTGGATGATTGGTTTATCCTTTCTTGGTTTACCCTTACCTTATTGGTACCTTTCTTTCCTGAAGTGCATGAGGAGCTTACGAGGGCATGGATGGCACCTTTTCTCTGCCAGAAACCGCCTAAATAGCTCCTCCCCCCTCACTACCCTTGACGGGGAGCGGTGAAGGGTTATGAGGCTATCCCTCCAGCGGAGCGCTCTGTCGCGATGCAACTGTGTCCGGCGGCCGCTGCTTCCTGGAGGGGTGATCCTCGTCACCCCTCTAAAGCCTGTAAGTTCTCGTCCGCTCTCACGGTTAAGGCTTACAAAGCTTGTGGGCAAAGCTTCCCGGCATGGAGCCGGCCGCGGAAGGGGCGCCCAGCCCGCTCCAGGTGCTGCCAAACCAGGTGGTAAGCGACAGCGAAAACGCTGAACTTGGACGGGCCCCCCAGGGATGGAGAACTTGCTCTTGGAGAAGTAACCAATCCACTCCCTCTGGCCGGTTGGAGGGCCGGCTGGAGTTTTTCGTTGTGTGTGTCTGTTCCACCGCTGACTCCTGTAAAAACGGAAAAAGAGCAATTTCTCTATTCATGGGTCCCAAGAGGACCAGTTGGCGAGTGTGACCCTGTAAATAGCCTTACACCCCTCAGCTCTCCCTTGGTCGCCAGCAGGCAGCATGGTGCGTTCGAGGACCCGGTCTCCGCCTTCTCACGTGCCCACTGCCGCTAGTGGAGACAGGTAAGTGTTGCGCAGCACACTAACACCACACTCTCCACTTTGCTGCCCCACTTCAGGCTCGGCTTCGTGCTCAGGTCAGTGATAATTATCACACATCGTGTTGAGCAGACGTGCTCCTGGACTCCAATGGTATCCATCACACCTTGTGTTGAGCAGTGCTCCTGACTTGTGCACGTATATCTTGTCTTGCTGGCGAAGGACTTGATTTAGCCGCCTCCAGCCGGTATGAAGACTAGTTGTAAACTCATTCTTCATGCTACTAAGTGGTGGATCGTGACCATCCTGGCCCAGGCTTGGTCTGCAGCTTCGACCTGAATGACATGTGCTTCAGATCTCTACCTTCCACGCCGCAGGCCATCCTGTGTGTTGCACGTGAGGGTTGAAGTATCAGTACAGAGTCCTTCCCTTCGAGTGCTTCAGAGCCCGTTGGGTCTTCAGGTCAACTGAGAGAGAGTAATCTCGCCCACGGGTTGAGTATCTCTTTTTCAGTTTTTGGCGTGGACTCGGTCCAACACGTCTCTCCAATGAGAGTGTGTTCAGCTGGTGCTTATTGAAGTGAGAAAGGGTCTCTCTGAAAGGAGCTTTCAGAGGCTCCTGGGGCATATGGTAGATGCAGCCACTTGGCTTCCTCCATATGAAGACCGCTTCAGCGCTAGCTTCTCGATCGAGTCCCGAGGTGACCATGGCAGAGCAGATCCCCCTGTGTGACTACGTCATCCCGGTCTGCTGCCAAACCCTCAGCAACTGAGGGGCCATGTACAAAGGGCGTGTTTTAACGGGGGCCTGGGCGACCCTCGACTTCACAGGCATTCGTGCCTCGAGTTGTTAGACATTGCGACCGTTGCACAAGCTTCCCTTGCATGTCACCCGTCACCTCCTCCTTGGAGTCTGAAGCTTCTGAGGATGCTTTGTTTCACTTTTCCCGCTCTACTCAATTGTGCCGCCAACGAGCCTCACGACAGTTACAGCCAGGGTGAGTGTAGACTCCATCCCTTGGGGTCCAGCTGGGTCATGACCACTCCGGGGCCGCTCAGATGCCTCTCCGGGTTCGTCTCCCTGCCTGTTGTTTCTGTCCGAGCTGACAACCCTTGGACAGACACTGGCTCTCAGCTGCCCCAGGGGCCCGCAGAAATGCATTTCCCTAGTGAGCCTCCTAAAAGCGACTGCGACTCGGGGTCGCCTTGCGCCTGCTCTAGTCAGTGAAATTATCACACTTCATTTTGAGCAGAAATGCTCCTGAAACTCAGTGAAGTTCATCACACTCAGGTGTTGAGCAGCAATGCTCCTGTGGCTCAGTGAATTAATCGCACTCAGGTGTTGAGCATAAATGCTCCTGAAGCCCAGTGAATTCTTTCACACTCGTGTTGAGCAGAAATGCTCCTGTGCTCGGTGTGGTTCTTCGCACTCAAGTGTTGAGCAGAAATGCTCCTGTAGCTCAGTGAGTTCATCACACTCAGGTGTTGAGCAGAAATGCTCCTGAAGCTCAGTGAACTTATCACACTCAGGTGCAGAGCAGAAATGTCTTTTGCGCCCGTCGCTTACACCTCGGTGCCAAGTCAGGGGGAACAGGTCTTCATGGTTGCCCCTTATTGGCCCAACCTGACCTGGTTCCCATTTACAGCCTTCCTGACTTGCCCTGATTCAGGGACGGGGCACGATGGCACCCGAGTTCTACCCCTGGAGATTCCGGGCGGTTCTACATCTGAATGTGGAGGTTCAGGCGGCTATCACAGAAAACGTGATAGTTACCATCACTTCTGCGAGCACCCCCTGAAGAGGTGTTGTGCTTACGCATTAGAAGTGGAACCTAGTCGTTGAGTGTGTCTTCTCTCCTGAGGAGATCCTGAAAGCTTTCGATCATTTCAGTGCTCCCTTTCCTGCAAGTTGGGTTGGAGTAGGCTGTTTTCCTCCACCCTCAAAATAATTTTGCCTCTGTATTCTTGATGCACATCATGATGCAGAAGCATGGGAAGCACGTCCTGATCGTCAGGTTCCTGAGGGAGCAAGGTAATATAAACCCTCGCGCCCCTCTTTATCCTCTTGGGCCTTATCTCTGGTGCAACTGCACTGCAGAGACCGCCCCTGAGCCACTACAGGCAGTGAGTTAAAAATTCTGTTAAATCAGTTCTCCTGCTCGCATGGTCTCTACTAGAGGGTAGGGACTTGCTCGCTTTCGGTCAAAGTATTGTGCCCGGAGTTCGGGCCGGCTAACTCTCATGGACCGAGACCCCGGCCTGAATTGTGCCCAAGGTTCCTACCTCTTCTGTAATTAGGATCAGGTGGTGAGCCTGCAAGCGCTGCCTGGAGGAGGCAGACCCAGCCCTGGCTTCTCTGTCCGTCTGCTTCATAGCAGTTATACGTGTACAGAACGTGGCCTTAGACCTCAGACCAGCTCTTATCTGTTAGGATTCAGGAGAGAGGGAAGGCTGTTTCCAAGCAAATTGGCCCACTGATGTGGTTGCCTTATTTTTTGGTGAAAGATTCCGAGATTCTCTTGTCCACTTAGGTGTCGAGCTCCTCTATGATGAGTGTTTTTGCTCCACCTGGGCGTTGACAGAGTGCTTTGCTGACAGATTTAGAGTTGGGGGCTGGGCGACACCTATTGAACCGCTGCTTCCCGTGGGCTCCCTTCTCATGAAGCCAGTTTCACCGTGAGCTCGGTTTAAGTGTCGGCTTGCTGCGCCATTCCCCTCCTGTGGACTGGATACGTGCGCTTTCTACTCCAGTTGAGTTCCCTTAAACCGAACCCTGTTGAGTTCCTCCATACCCTTCCGACGTCAGACGTGCGGAACGTCTGTTGTCAGGCCTACCACTAGTAAGCAGTGTGGAACCTGTGTTAGACTGGGTCCATATATTGTGGTCCCTACGGTGATCACATATGTGTATTCTTCCACGATACGACTCCCTACGGCGAGCCCGTGTCTTCCCTCGGCAGAGTTTCTCTGCCGTCACTGTCCGGTGAGTCTCCCCCCGTCTTGGCTGGAGCCACCCCAGTGACATTCCATATGTTATACTGCCCGGTCTCCGCCCAGTTCATATGTGTATTGTCCACGTTACCTCCCTCTGGGTTGGATGTGCTTCCGCAGCGTCCCTTCCTTCCAATGTACGGGGAACGCTTTCCCAGTGGTCCTGTAGGAACAGCAGTGACTTCCCTGGCCTAAGCCCTGTCCTTCCCCACCTTAAAATTGCGGGGGCATCAGGTGGCTTTTGTCTAGGCACTGGAAGGTGGCAGCTTTAGCGGCATTTTCAAGGGTTATCCCCATTCAGTCGAGCATTGACTACGTCTGACGTTATCGACTGAAAGGGAACGTCCTGGTTGCGTATGCAACCCACCGTTCCCTGAAGGAGGGAACGGAGGACGTAGTCCCCTTGCCACTACCGCTGGACCACCGCTGACCCGGGTTACGCTCGGCTCCTCAGCGAAAAAGCAACTAGTGCGTGCATCCACTTCCGTATTTATACCCGCGCCGCGGGGGCGGAGTGTGTGATGCAAATCACGCACACCAATTCCATTGGCTCGTTCAATAGTACTCGAAGATGATAGGCTCCCTGGCGTGATCCCCATTCAGTCGACCGTCGACTACGTCCGACTACGGTTGCATACGCAACCAGGACGTTATGTATAACCCTGTTCCCTGCAAGGAAACAAGACACTGTGTCATGGTGTTGACGCTATGGGAACACCTTCAATGTCCGCCGGTGTTTTAAGCATGAGTGAAATCATGCCAATTTGATTTGCCAACAGAGGTCATGTGAAGAAGCACAGTGTGTCAGCAAGAACATAAAAGGGCACTTACATCACAGAATCTCCAGATACAAATTGTCTGAAGAAGTCGTGCAGGCATGCTTGAAGTAAGGTTGAAATGTTGAACAAGGTTGAAAGTATACACCAGCACATACCTTGTGGATTAGCAGAATGGATTAACCCAAAAGGACCTGAGAGCCTGGGGTTGAATCAATGTCCACACAATAAAACCTTATTAATGTGTGCTGAGAGGACAGGCCTACCACAGCACAAACATCATGTGTCCCTTTGAAAAGCAGGATGCCACACTCCGGGTAGAGTGGGCTCTGGTGCCTAAAGGCGAAGTGAGACTGTGTGCCTAATATGCACAAGAAATCCCATCAAAAACCCAATTGAATAACATTGGATTGGTGGCAGTGTACCTCGGTTGTGCCCACAAACCAGACAAAAAGTTGATCAGACTTATGCTACTGGCCTGAGCAGTGAGTGTAAATCCTAAATTGTACAGCCTCTCCTGCTCTAGTGAGTCAAAGGGCAAAGGGAAGAATACCTGCATAACGATGAAAAGAAGAGGAAGGCACCTTTGGGATGTAGTCCGATCTAAGCTGCAATATGACTTGGACCAATCCATGGGCAAAATCCAAACAGGAGGATGCTACTGAAAGGGCCTGTAAGTCTTCTACCCTCTTGAGCGAAGTTATGGCAAATTAACAGAGCTACCTACCAGAGAAACTTCTCTGAGGTTGACTTAAAGTGTTCAAATGGAGCCCCTGGTAAGCCTTCCAGAACTATAAAAAGATCCCCAAAAGGAAGTCACCACACAAGAAACGTGATATCAGGGCATGAATCCCCACAGAAGCTCCATTAATGTGAACGTGGCAGGCCGAAATGGAGGCCAAATACACTTTAAGTGTAGCAGGCATCAGCCCGCTGAGAGATGCTTCTGTATGAACTCCAGAACTGAACCAATCAGGTAGTCGACTGGATCTAAGCGACCCTGATTGCACCATGATACGAAGAGTTGCCAAATCAGTGCAATTCCACGTCTGCACCATGGCATCCAGCCCTAACAGAGCTGGAGGTGTGATGAGTTCATTGGTGGCGTGCTTTACACTCTTGACTTGAGAGAGTCACTGAAGACTATAAATTTACTGCTTAATGTTATTTTTTGTATTATTTTTCTTTATTCATTTTCATAATAATTGGTATGTTCTTTACAAGGAGAAGAATGTTTTTCAACTGATGCAAATGTACCACAAATGTATACACCGAGGGATAGTTTCTTAATATGGAAAGTGGATTGCCATGTGTAAGCATGAGGTATACGTTCCATTTTTAAACATAAGCAACATGTTTTGCTACCTTACAAGGAAGTTGTAACTAAGTCCCTCACTGGTGTATATAAGCTCCATCCTTAGTGTACCACCCCAGAGAAACACAGAGGCATGACGGGGTGAGAGGAAGGATAAACTGAGGCATGAGGGGGTGAGGTAGGAGAAAACAGAGAAACCATTTACAGCTGGCATAGAGAGGATAGAGAAATGGGGAACAGAGAAATATCTGGAGTGAAGACCAACTCTCACACTCTAAAAAATGCTGGGTTGTTTCAACCCAACTTTGGGTCAAATATGGACAAACCCAGCCGTTGGGTTAAATTTTTAAAAAACATTTTTAATGTTTAAATGTTTGGGTTTTTCAATTTCAATGTTTGGGTTTGTCCATATTTGACCCACAATTGGGTTAAAACAACCCAGCATTTTTTAGAGTGCATGTAGCCTTATTCTTCAATGCCTGTTTCTCTCCTATGCTGATACAGGTATAAAATAATAAATAAGAGATCTCTTGGCAAAATATCTGGTGTAGCTTCCGTGATTCAACAATAATGGGGAAAAGCATGACTTTCAAATCTACAGTCACTCTATCCGATGCTTGGCATTGTATTTTGTAATGTGAAGCTTGCATGCAGCTGCTCAGACATAGCAACCCATTCCATGAAGCTTCTCCCGCACAATTTTTTGTGCTGATATTAATGCCAGTGGAAGTTTGTACTCTTTAGCTATGGAATCAGCTTGAGAGCATCTGTTCCACTGTTTGCATCGACCCATACCCATGTACACTTCCTGCCCTTCTTTGGGTCACTTGATGTTTAACTTGACAACTGCCTGGGTCACAACTTTGAGCAGTTCCTCATATCCTTTTGAATGAGGAAGTTGTTCAAAAGACGTGCCCAGTTCATTATAACCAAGATCCAGCTTCTCAGAGCCAGATGTAGCTGACAGTAGGTTCACATCGGGATTGGAAGCAATCACACAGCGAGCTTGCAAATCCAGAAAGGGTCCCTTGGAGTTAGTAGATAGAGGGGACCACCCGTCTCAGACTTGTTTACCAACTCCATCTGCAATCCCCATGATCTGAGCCACCACACTGCCTCAGCTGGAGAACCCGAACCACGAGGTGTAGACGCCAGGCTTCCATCGCTGCCGAAGAGAGCTAGGCGGGAACGGAGCTTCCTCAATGTGAAATTATCACTATGAGGGCAGTCAGCTCCCTCAAGAGCTGACAGAGTGTGCTCCACTCTTAAACAAGCCAGACAAAACTCATGTGCATCATCTCCCGAAATATGACATGGCCATGATGGTACACATCTCCTCAACTCTTTCCTAGAAGTCAGATTTTCTAACTGTAGAAAGACAAACAATGACAAACAATGACAAACAATTCAAACGTGATCAAACAAATGGTTTCTGAAGACAAAGAAGTTGGGGATTACATGACGTATTTGCTCTTTTATGGTTCTGCTGATTTCACAGGTGCTTCAGACACCGGGACACACTGGTGTCCCCATAATGGCAGTATAGTTTATGAGTCAAAATCAGTACACTCAAAACCGCTCTCGAGTCAAGAGTCGGTTAATGGTAACAACATGTTCTCGAGTCACCAGTGTATGAGGATAAGAGCATGCGTAAAACGAGCAGTTGACTCGAAAGAGGGGGCGAAATATAAGTTCCTTTATGGTTTCTCATGGGTTATTTCAAAAGGTGAGTTGATTAAGGGTGTACTCACACTAGGCACGGTTACTTTGTACTGTGCCTTGGTGCAATTGTCCCCACTTCCCACTCCCCCGCTGTCCCTCACTCACATTGCACTTAATGTTCCAGGCCAGGGCACGCTTACTTCATTTATGATGCATTTTTTTGTTTTAAAGAAAACCGGAAGAAAAGCACTTTCGCTAGACTGCCTAATATATTAATCATTTATGCTGTGCAGCGATTTTCACTTGATTGTGCTGCATGTATCAGTATATTATTACGGAATCAGCTGACGTTGATGGAGGAATTTGCAATTTCACTCGCAAACTACATTTCCTGTTCATCAATAAGTTGAGAATCAGACCTGTTATAAACCTAAAAGTGTATTGTCCAAGTAGTAAGATGTTTGCTGTTGTAATGATGACAGTAGCGCACACAATAATAGCTGTTCTGTGCTCCGGCACTGTTAGCGATCACACTACACACCTGAGACCAACTGAACTGTGCTCTGGCCCATCTCTTCCAAACAGTCCAGGGACGGTTAAACGAATCGTGCCTGGGCAAGGAATGGAGCGATCACACTTGTCAAATGAACCAGACTTTGGAGGTCAAACGTGCTTGGGCACAGTTCGGATCGCCTAGTGTGAGTAAAGACTAGATTCAGTGTCACCCTTAAATGTCATTATTGGGTAGAATTACATATAGTCCTATGTGACGTCATTGTGTGATTATGTAAACAAGTGTAGATCAGTTCATTAGTGTAAACACACTAGTGAACTGTTTTCTTTTAACTGGTTCATTGACACAAGCTGTCTGAAAAAAAAAAAAAACAGTTTGCAGAAAAGAAAAGGATTGCCATTACTAATCTGAATTATGCAAGCCACATTAATATTATTATTACTTACTTTTGCTGTATAACAACAATGGGCAAGAGACACACACACATAAAACACGCAGTTAAAATCAGATGTATGTTCTATTTCCCTGTAATAGATTTATCTTGCTGTAGTGTTTTAGTTCAGGGAAGAACAGATGTCTCCTTGCTAAACAGTAGCTAAATAATAAAATCTCTAAGACAGCTTGTTCTACAGACTACTAACTAAGCCATTACAAAAGCTCTAGTTATAAATACTCCTCCTCCTAGGACACCTGTGTGAGCTTATTGATGCAATTCAGTGTATCTGCTATTTTATTCCAACCGTTATGCTATAAATATTTAGTTACGTTTTAATAGTGCAACGCAAAAATATTTAGTAGTGCATAAGTTGTAACTTTGTGCTTGTAAGTTACGTCAAAACTAGGCAAAATTGTAACTTATTCACAGCTGGTGCAACCAGACCCTGCTGATTAAAAGACAGTGAGCACAAATGAAATAAAAGTAAAGTTAGTGAAGAGAAAAGATCCTGCAGCATTTGAGCACAGATGACTTTTCCACTGCAGTTATATTCAGACATTTTTAATTGTGAGTTAATTGTCCAAAAAATTAAATCAGAGAACTCATTTTTACTATGGAAATGGAAATCATGGCAAAACAGCTGAGCAGTGACTGTCCACTCCCATGAAGCATTGCACATAAATCAAGTTGGTCTCTCTACGTACTCAGACTATTCTGGTGCTTGTTGAATACTACTTAGAGATTCTTCTTCAAAAAGGGATGATGTATCCACCTGGCACCTTGTAAGCATGACTTTGTTTCCCAGTGGACTGCTGCTTTTCCCAAACTCCCAGAAGTCACCAATATTTTACCAATCAGTCTGGAACTAAACGTTTAAACCTGCTCTTCCATGCAGGCAGTTTTTGTGTACAATATGTATCAGGTGATCAGTGAACGGACCATGTGGATCTTTCATCTGAAACTGAAACCATTGCATTAATACAGGTAAATAAATTCTCAAACTCCTTTCTGTCTCCATAGTCTGTTAAACACTATGAAGCAGAAGCACTTTTGATGCCCCCTAAATTAGCCACATCTGAGAGCATCTCTGCCAGTTGCCACACTGTTTGTGTTCAGCTGTCACAGAAGTGGACCCATTAAAAATTAAAATGCCCACATTTCTTTCCATTAATTTCAAGCTTCACTGCTTCAAATGGTTATTCTACTGCCAGCTTAGTCCAATTATAAATAAACTCTACTCAAAGCTGTTGCAACTCTAAACTCTTAAAAATCTCTGTGAAAAAAAAAACAACAACAAAAAACCACACTCTCATTCCTTCAGGATTGTCTTCTTCCAAAAAGCCAAAGGTAAACGCCCCTGGTTCTGGTGACATTTCCTACAAAAACTCTAAGTGTGTACGGCTCATTTCCTATAATTTTCTAGCACAATCACAGCAGGACAGATCTTTAATACATCTCAAATGTGTTTTTTGTAACAAATGCAACAGATTACACAGATTAGAAGGCGGAGAATTTATGAATAGACGAACAATTGTGACAGGCGGAAAATCAAGAGAAGTGGTAGTGTATCACACAGAGAGAATGAATATGCTGTAATGGAAGAGCAGAAGGCTGTATTAAGCAGACTGTCGTTTCATTAACTCAACACTGCTAGAGGCTTTAATTAGATGTATGCAAATTCCAATATGAACTTGTGAAGCAAGCTATGTATGCAGTTATGTAGCACAAAGTTTGAGCAGTGGTAAAAATTAATCCTGCCTACACATAAACACATACAAGTAAGGAATTGAATGAATCTGGTTCCAATTCCACACAACCATTCCAGTTCCTTCTTTTAGTAATTTGGAGAAAGAAAGAATAGTTGGAATTGATTTTTTTTTTTTTTTTGCATACACTCAGCATCCTGTTGTTCTATTACATGTCAGACTTTAGCAGAACAACAACAACAATAATAAGAACTTATTGATGCTGCTTGAGGCTTGGAGAACTCACAAATACAAGGTTTTACTGCAGTCTTTCCAATTGCTCTGATGTTGACATATCTCTATTCAATTTACATATGGTTTACATACAGGACTCTTGTCTCCAAGCACAAATTCAATATCAGTTTCTAGGGAGTGCTGCAAGGTTCATTGTTAGGCCCTTAATCTTTTTTTTTTTTTTGATGCATATGGTGGAATCAGACTTACTCTGGGAGAAAGCCTGGCTAAACTGGATGCAGACACACATTTAGAGGGAGCAGTTTATGTTCTGTATACACTTCTGAGTACACAGCTCTTGGACACTGTTCCAATTCAACAGAGCCACACTAATCTCTCTCCTGATATCAATAAAGCCTAAGGAGAGATTCTATAGTGAACGTACCACTTCATTTTGACCCTGGGTCGGCAAATATAGCCAAATACTTCCATTCTAGTTAGATCATAGGGCTTCACATGAAGCCACTGGGGTTTAGATTGAAAAACGGCAGGAAAGTAATGAAGCATTCCTTTTGACCAGTGATTTATGTCATATGGAAGAGATTTTTCTGTTAGCATCGCCTCACTGCACTCAAATGAATCAGACACCTAGAGACGTGAGACAGATGCAGACAGAAATCCCAAACACCACTACTCTCTTTCTTCAGTAACATCTCAAAGCAAATTAATGCTGCGTTAGAAATAAGCCCACAAGGACACAAAGGAAATCATTGTAATCTTATAACAACATAAATCCTTATCCAATATACATAATTGTTTTTCTTAAAAAAAGATATTCAGGCGATTCCTACAGTATTGCAGATGAGCATGTGTGGTTCACTACAGATCTAAAGCTTCAGGATTGAGATTAGCTGACCTTGTTCAGACTGGATACAAAGTTGATAAAAGACCGTATTGTTTTCTCAAGAGGCTGAGCAAGTTTTTCATCTCCAGTAGAAAAAAAAAGCATTTTCATTTACATTTGAACAACTTTCCAGGCTAAAGTCATAAGGAAACTCAATAACCGTATATGGTTAACATGCATATATTATTGCAAATTATAAAGCCTTAAAATAAAAAAATTAATATGACACAATTCTACATCACACTTTTTTTTATCCAATTATGTTGAAAGGCTGATACAAAAGTGGCAGTAACTCAACATACATAAAAAATAGGAGAAGATTGGTTGCGATTATATTCTTGTTTCAGTAAAAATAAATTTAGTGTTTAATAATTCACAAATCAGATAATTCACTTTTTAAAAATAAGTGGGTAGAAAGAAATCTGAAACTTTGTTGTTGTTAATTTCCACCATTTATGCCACTAAACATGTCACTGAGGAAAATTTGAATTTTGGAATTTTTTAACCTTATTATTGGCCCCTGAACAGTAACACAAGTTTAATTTCCAGAAAAAAGGGAAATAAGGTGAAAATGATTTCCCTAAAGGATCCAACTTGCTTCCTTTGCAGCTGAATAATCAATCTGCAATAGATATATACTTTGGTATTCTTGCATTGATGGTCCTTGAAATGTGATCTGATCTTCTATGAAGACTTATAAAGAAAATGTAATGTCTATTCTAAGCTCAGGTCTCTGGAATAGTTTAGTATCCAAACTCTTTTTAACAAGCATGGCAGACCAAACCCTTACCTGAATTGATAGCACTCTAATTATCTTTCTTTCAATAACTCAATATCCTTGTTTACTTTGTTTAGTCAAATGAACAGTATCTAATCACAACTATTGTGTGTGATTAAACACGATAGATTTGATTCATTCTTATTAGTAGAAGATAACAGCACTGTAACGAGGTTCAGATGTTATGGCAAGAAGGAGGCGGGAACCGGTGAACATTCAACACTTTAATAAATAAACAAATACAAAAGTATAAGCCAGCAGCCACTCACGGACAACTGCTGGCCACACAAAACAGAAACAAAACACACGTTCAGGCCTGTTCCTCTTTCGATCTTCACTGTCGTCGCTCCTCCTTTATGCCTCCGCTCCTCCGTGAGAGATACAAGACCGGTGCGTCGCACAGGTGTCACTCATTATCAATCACGCCACCGCCCTCGCGCCGTTCTCTCATGTCCCTCGGCCTCGTCCTGCTCGCCACATGCACATATCAGGATAAACTCCACTTTTTGTGTCAATTAACTGTCATTAGATGTCCAGAGAGGAGAAGCTGGACGTCATTTGACTCTACAGTGAGTACCATTAAAAAAACTATTTTATTTTTGTTTTATACTAGTGAATAAAATGTTTTAAAAACTGAAACTGCCTCTAATGTTTGAAGGACCACGAAAAGGGACACAACATGAGAAATCAAATTTGACTTCTTTTGAGATGACAAAAAAACTAAAAAACACACACAATTAAATGTAACCAGCTGTTTACATGCAACCAAATAGTCTGTTTATAACCACGTTGATGGCTCAATCAGACTGAAAAGTTTTCATGTAAACACCTCATGCAGTCCTATTAAGCTCAGTCAGATTGTAAGGGGTGGTGCAGACCTGAAATAATCTAATCAACTGAAAAAAAAAAAAAAACATTCTTAATCGGATTTAAAATCACCTTGCACACATGCTCACAGTGCTGTGATGCCAATGTTCTCATTTGTTTTGTGCACATGCCATGCATTACGTCTATATTATGCATATACATGGTCATTCTTGATGGGGCCCTGTGACGAACGGACCCGAAGTTGACCCCCTCCCCCACCTCAGAATGTGATCGTGAGTGGACCAAGGCCCCACCTCATGCTTGGGACAGCCCTGCACATATATTATCCATATTTACGTGTCACGTCTTTCGAACTGGCATATCAGAAGAGTTTTTTAAGCAGATATTTTGTAAATATTCAGTCTCATTCCTAGTTCGTAAGACATGTAACTAACTCCATTTGAAAAATGTATTCAAGTGTTTACAGTTTTTCCTATTGAATAGATTATTTCAAGTCTACACCAGCCCATTAGTTCCTCTTTAGTAAGTCTCTTTGGATAAAAGCATAAATGTAAAAGTAGCTGTCAAACCTGGACAGTCAACCCCTGTTTCTGACTGTGTTTAGCACCTTTAACTCTACATATGAAGTTTCTCAATGATAGGAAAGTATTGAAGTATTTGTAAAAGAAAAAAAAAAAAATGATTGAAGAAAAGATCAATGCAAACTTTGTTGGACCTACCAGTAAACCATCACTTGTATGATATGAAAATGCTATTATTAATTTCACATGAGAAGAAGTAGTTTGCATAGATGTCTTGAAGACACAGCTGATTAAACAAAAAATGCCCATTTAATTATAAGAATCAGAAAGAGGGTGAAACAATCCAAAAACTAAAATATAATGTTTGGTGCACAAAATCTTCAAAGCAGTCCTCAGGGAAAAATACATGTATGACATGACCCCTTTAAAGCATAACATTGTAAAGTGAATCAGGCCTGTAAGCAATAAGATTGTTATTATTTCAGTAATAACTGACATCTTCAGTGCCTTGTGTGCCATAAGCGGCATACATAAACTGTTCATTTGCTGAATATTTCTCTACTGAACCGTTTTAGTAATGGAAATCCGTTCTTTGTACCACAGGGCACAGATTTGTCTTCCAAGTCCCATAATACATAATTCTGTGATAGGACAGCGTTCATACGCTTAGAGGCAGTCGATAATATAACAACATGCTTTGTGCCCATAGAAGGGCTCATGTGTCTTAGCGAATTTGTGCAGTGTATCATATCACTGTTATCTTGATGAGGCACCTAACGCTGCTTTTAACTGGAGTGCTGCTGCTCTAGATAGAGCTTCAAAGCATTGGAACAAAAGTACAGTGATGGAGGGAGAAAGAAAGAGCGTAAGTGCCCTGTGGCACTAAAAATATTGCTAGTGCACGAAAAAAAAAATCCTCTTTAGCGTTTCGAGAACGTATTCAAAGAAATTCTGTGCAACATAGGCTGACACCTTTAATACTGACTAGGGTAAAATAATGAGAGTCATGAACAACTATAAGACGTATAAACACACAGGACAAACCGTCTGATATGTGTTCACAGTCAGCAACCTATAAACAAGGGGTGATGCTTATGGAATTATTTGATACAGTACATACTGCATATAGTGAATAAGGTAAATCCTATTCTTAGAATGGATAGTGCACCTAGAAATCAAAATTCTTTCATCATTTTACACCCACATGGCTTTCTGCATGATCACAAGGGAGACTGTCTTGGCAGCTATTTTTCATATAATGAAAAGTGGATGGAGACTGGGTATATCAAGCTCTGAAATAAAATAAAAAACAACAACATAAAAGCACACAAAGAGCCAACACTATATACTATATTCCAAGCCTTCTAAAGACAAAACAAAACAACACAATCTGATATCACACAATGTGGTAACAATATGGTAAGTAAAGTAAAAGTGACTTTTTTCACATTTTTGTCTACTTTTATTGTACAGAAATAATACACAACAGTTCAAAAGTTTAAGGTCAGTACGATTTTTGTAAAGAAATGTATACTTTTATTCAGCAAGGACACATTAGACGTATCAAAAGTGACAGTAAAGTCATGTATAATGATACAAACAATTTATATTTCAAATAAATTAAATGTTTGAATGTTCTATTCGTTAAAGAAAATGTATCATGGTTTCCAAAATAATATAAATCACTGTTTTCAACATTGATAATAATCAGAAATATTTCTTGACCAAATTACTGTATTGACTGTAAACCTGTTCCCTGAAAAACGATAACGATATGCTATGTACTCATAAGCTACGGGAACATAATTTGTTTGATTGGTTGTGAAACGTGTGACAAACACGCCAATAACTTGGCTTAAAGGGGTGGTTTACTGCTTTTTTTCTTTGCATGATTGTGTTTATGGGGTGCAATGTAACTGTCTAAGTGTGTGTTTTTTTTTTAAAAAGCCTTATTTTTCATAAATTTCACCTTTATTGTAAGCCGCTTTCTCCTCTGTCATTTGAATGACCGGTTGACTTCCTGATTCTATGAAACCACTCCCTTAGAAACAGGCAATGGGCTCAGATTGGTTAGTTGGGCCGGTGTGTTGTAATTGGCTAAACTGCGTAGCGCACGTAGTCGGAAACTTCACGCCCATTACCTTTACAGGCGAAAGCTGCATGTGCTCCGGTCAAACGTAAATAGTGTCAATAGCCTACTGCCGTATCAGTTTGAGCAGGAATCAGACCCAGAAAGAGGCAATGAAGAGAGTCAAGCAGAACCTCCCCACGGCTCTTATAAAACATTTCTGAATGGTACATTTTATTATTATTATTCTATTCTATTCTTTTTTATTCTACTACTATTATAAGAATTTCGATACGCTGTTACTTGAAAATGCTACTGCTGCTTATAGCTTTTGAGATACGGTTTTCTCCAGATTAAACATTTAATATAACTGAATAAATGACAGAGTAATACCGTTTTTTAAAGTTATTGTTTTATCGATATAATGAACAACCGTTTATCTATTCACAAAACTTAGTTTACTCAGTGTATCGTTTTCTTTAGGTGTACATGTTTGTCTTACACACACAAAATAGCATCGAACTAACTGGCTACTATAAACAAACAGCATTGGCATTGGTTTACGTTCTTGATCAAATCGAAAAATTACGAAATAAAGTATACATGGAAAATACAATTACAAAATTAGTACATAATTACAAATTCAGGTCCAAAATGTTTGAACGCGTTTGTCATAGACACAAGAAATAGCATAACTAAGTGGCTACTAAAGCCAGCGCTGGCATTTGTTTACGTCCTTGATAAAACTAAAACATTACGTCTGAAATTATACATGCAAATACATTTAAAATTATTAAATCTTACTTACAGGTTGTGGCCCAACAACTGCTGCCTCTGGTTTTAAAGTTGGAACTGCTTCATGTTTTAGTAACAGTTGAATCCGGTGTTGCACCGGCATTGAATTCGTTGAGTTTCTGGAAGCTGTCTTCCGTAAAATGCGCAGCACAGAGAGCTAAATTACGATTGTAATTTTCTGGAACATAATCAAACATAAATTGTAGCCATTGTTGACGAACTACAGCGTCCGTAGGAAACCCGAACACAGAAGACCTGACAGCTGGGTGAAAATAACACACTTTCGACGGCATGGCTACTGCTCTCCACAAGCTATAACTCTTCCTCTTCGACAAAGCACAGAAATATGGCCATGCCCCCTTTTTTGCATATTCCGGAGGGAGGGTTGATTATGGGTTAGTTACGTATAAAACCCGGGAGTATCTCGTTGTAGTCCCATTTGAGTCGTTTTTGTAGGCATTAAACTTCCTGATTTTTAAAAGACGACATCTCTGCTTACGTTGAATTTTCAGCGCAGCAACTTTGCAGATACTGTTCATGCACCAACAGCAACATTACACACTATTTAAAATGAAAAAAGTGAAATCGCAATCAACCACCCCTTTAAATAAACTCTGACGATAGCGTCATTGGAATGCGAGCTCGTGATAGGCTATAAATAGACATGCAACAGGTGCGCATTCAGGTTATTATTTTATCTAAAGAGAGTGATTAGTCAGAATAGTCTGTACTACATGTACTACAGAAACACCCAGGGAAGACATTTGACAAAGGCTTCCTCTTCACCTCCTGGAACCTGCTGATGACTGTGTTCATGGATTCGCGAACAGTCTGAAAGGCAAGACAGGGACATCAAGTAGGAACACTTTGTCCCTGTCCTTGATGCCCGTGAGGTTTAGCCACAGATGCCTCTCCGTGGAGATCAAAGCCAACATAGAATGCCGATAGTACGAGCCATCTGCTTAGTCGCCCGCAGAGACAAATCTGTGGCCCGGCGAAGTTCTGAGAAGGCCTCCTCGTCTATGCTCCCGCTAATGCTCAAATCATTCAGCAGGTCAAGCCAGGTTTGCCTGTAACATCAGAATGACCCACTGATTAAAACGCTTTCCTCACCAGCGTGGATGTTGTTCTGCATTGTTGTTCTGCATGGTTTGATGGGGAGCGGTGGCTTTTTCAATGACGATGAGCTCCCAGGGGAGAGATAGCCCACAAGTGTCTCTTCCACCTGAGGCATCAACCATGTGCCCTTACACCCACAATAGTCAAATAAGTTGACGAGTAACTTATTCGAGTACCTCGAGTAACTCCTCGTGCACTTTATTTCTGTGGGAGGAGCACTCAGAGGTGGTGCTCTCAAAAGGACTTCCTGATCTGGAAAGTGAACAAGAGAAAGGGAAGGACCCATCTCCCGCTCCTCAGCCAGATCAATTCGCAAGCCCCCCGATCTTAATGTGGGGACTTGCCCTTGAAAATAAGCAAGACGAGCACAAAACACTTTAATCGAGAACAGCTCACAGTGCTTGCACTTGCCATGCTCAAACGCAAGGACAGCATGCTCTTCCCCCAAGCACTCAAAGCAGAACTCATCGTAATCGGGTATGTCCCTTGAACAGAGAGGCACACATCTCCTGATTGTTTGCAACATGATATTCTCCTTACTTTTCTTTCTTTTACACTCAGAAATTGTGCACATTGACAACTCAAACTCTAACTCATAACAAAGTGTACAGATAGAGAGGAAGCACACGCACAGGCACCATGCTGTCTCTGAAGACAAAGAAACCTGAAAGCGCACCTGTTTCACGTCTATTTATAGCTTCTCACGAGTGTTCTAATGACGTCAACGTCAGAGGTTATTTAAGCCAAATTCTTCACGTTTTTTACACACATGCTTCACAACCGGTTAAACAAAGAATGTTCCGGTAGCGTATGAGTACGCAGAATCGAGAGTAGCTTTTGAAAGGAAACAGCATATTAGAATGATTTCTCAAGGATGTGACACTGAAGACTGGAGTAATGATTCTGAAAATTTGCCATCACAGGAATAAATTACATTTAACAGACATTAAAATAGATTAAAAACAGTTTTTAAATTGAAATATTTCACAATATTACTGTTTTTACTGTAATTTTGATCAAGTATATGTAGCCTTGGTGAGTATAAGAGACTTCTTTCAAAAACAAATTTAAAAATCTTACTGATCCTAAACCTTTGCACGGTATATCTGCATTTTTGTTGATTCTGCAGAAGAAAGAAAGTCATGCCAGTTCGGTCCAGCTTTAGGGTGAGTAAATGACAGAATTTGTATTTCCTGCTGAACTATTGCTTTAAATTATGCACATCATTAACATTTCTCACAGTGAAAGACACTGGTGATTTGAAATGCACAACTGATGATGCCGCAGTGCAGACATATGCTTCTCTAATTCAAAGTGTAGTGAATGTCAGTTTTTAAACTGCTGTCCCCTCACAGCAGAGACCCCATTTATGCCTTCCACTGGCTCATTTTACCTTCAGTATGACAGAAGGAAGAGTGCTAAAAGGAATAAAGATTAAATAGACACTAGTGTGAGTCTGATCCACATTCTAAGACAGAATGAAATTAAATAGATTATATTAACACCGCATTAATCTTAATTTTGTTTCTCTCTAGATTATACTGATGCTGAATAATTACCAGTCTTTTGTACAGGAGATCCCTGATGGGACGTGACATCTGTCTTTGCCTCTTTTCTCACGGCATCTGACGGCTTGTGTGACAAACTGTGTCTGCAAGCTGTTCTGCCCTCCCTCTAAAGGAACCTGTTCTCCGCAGATGCCCGGGACTCCATGTCATTGACAAAATGATGTCTACAACACAGTCCCTCACTGCCATTAAACCTTTAATGGGGCGTTCATATATATAGCCACTGTATTGTTGTAGGTTAGTGAGTAGCTGTATTGTTGATGTAGTGCTGTTATACTCCTGGATTTCCTAACGTTATAGGTTAAGCTACACAACTGGCCAGAGATTGTGAAAATCGATCAAATGGGGTGCATTTCTTGTCTTCTGGGTTTGAAATGAACAGAAGCAAAATTAAAGAATGTATACAGTCTGTGCTTGCCTATGTCAGCAGTGTCTCATAATTATTCATGAGGCTGCACAGCCTTGTCCTATGTTAAGGCACTGTCTTATAATTATTCATGATGCCATGTGACCTTTTCTTTTTGACAGGTACTTCAAATACTTTCTACCACACATAGGTCACAAGTGTTTGCATGCATGGAGCAAAAGTATGGTGCTCTCACACGATGCTAAAAGAATCACTGACACCTTTGAAATGTTTATGTGCAACGATTCACAATTATGGAAATTGTTTCACAAACGATTCACATTTATTACGGAAAGGATTTTTAGATTTACGGAGAGGTGGATTGTTGCTCGTGTAAACTCGGCATCTCAAACACTATCCACTCTTACTGTAAGTGTGTCAATGATTACTGTATATCTGGGAATCGTCACAGAACGATTTAACAATTAAACAATAATTTAACAATTATTTATAAAAATGGCTAACACTTTAGTTTGGGGACCAGTTCTCACTATTAACTAGTTGCTTATTAGCATGCATATTACTGGGATATTAGCTGTTTATTAGTACTTATAAAGCACATATGAATGCCTGTTCCCGCATGTACTGCCATAGTAACCATGGCGACAAGACGTGGACAACTGCGTAGTGCGTAACGTCTAACGGCACGCTGTTGTTGTTTCGTTCAAACATTATGGACCATGGCAAGCATACTTTGGGACAAAATGAGAACTAAAACGAGGATCAATATCAGCATGGCGTTTTCGAGATGCCGAGAGCTTCACGTCCACGACTAACTTGGACTTGACAGAGCTTCAAGAGTCACGACTTGACAGGGAAGACGCTCTTGCGTTTATTTTATTATACAGGTGAGCAAATGTTATACAGGTGAGCTAGGTGTATATGACGGTCTTCTTTGAATCAAACACAATCTGAGTTATATTAAAAAATATCCTGGCTCGTTAAGCCCAAAAAAGTGCATCCATCCATCATAAAAGTCATCCATACAGCTCCAGGGGATTAATAGAGGCCTTTGAAGCAAAGCAATGCGTTTTTGTAAGAAAAAATATCCATATTTATAACTTTATAAACTATAATCACTGGCTTTTGGTAACGGTCATAGGCGAGTCAAGTTACAGCGAAAGAGTGACCTCTGACCCAACGCATGACGTAGGATGTAGGAGTAGCGTAAGCTCAGGTGAAAGCAAACACCTCTTACGGTTTAAACAAATAGGGCTGGGCAACAAACTCAAGCTCCTCCGACATTTCTCTATTTAAATGTCCCGTTTTCTAATTCATGACCAGTGTTTTGTTTTGCTCTATCCTCTGCTCTTCTGCTTTCATCAATATGTCATGTGTCGGGTCAGAGGTCACTCTTTTCCCAGGAACCAGACTCGAACTAGAGTCGACGTGTCGACTGATTGGGATCACGCATAGGGAGCCTGTCATCTTCGAGTATTGATAAAACGAGCCAATGCACATTGGTATGCAATATTTGCATCTCACACTCCCCCCCGCGGCATGGGTATAAATACGGATTTATACACCATTTGTCCTTCGCTTCGGAGCCGATCAAGTGTGTCGGTGTTCTTCTGGAAGACTCTCCCAGTGCTAGGCAAGGCAAGGCAGGTTTATTTATATAGCACATTTCATACACAATGGTAATTCAAAGTGCTTTACATAGAATAAATTAAAATAATCAAAAGAAATCAGAATAATTAAAACAGTTTAGAATAAAAGATAAAATACAGAAATAATCAAAAGAAATCAGAATAATTAAAACAGTTTAGAATAAAAGATAAAATACAGAAATAATCAAAAGAAATCAGAATAATTAAAACAGTTTAGAATAAAAGATAAAATACAGAAATAATCAAAAGAAATCAGAATAATTAAAACAGTTTAGAATAAAAGATAAAATACAGAAATAATCAAAAGAAATCAGAATAATTAAAAACATAAAATAAAATACAGTACAGTCGAACGAACAGTGGTACAGTGCTCATTCATTAAATGCACAGCTAAACAGAAGTGTTTTGAGTCTGGATTTGAATGTGACTACTGTAGGAGCACATCTGATCTCTTCTGGAAGCTGGTTCCAGCTGCGGCTGGCATAGTAGCTAAAAGCGGACTCACCATGCTTAGAGTGAACCCTTGGTATTTCTAGCTGATGTGATCCTAATGATCTGAGTGATCTGTTGGGTTTATATTCAGTGAGCATATCTGCAATGTATTGAGGTCCTAGGCCATTAAATGATTTATATACCAGTAATAATACCTTAAAATCAATCCTATATGTTACTGGCAGCCAGTGTAAAGACCTGAGGACTGGTGTGATGTGTTCATATTTTCTGGTTCTGCTCAGAATCCTGGCAGCAGCGTTCTGTATGAGCTGCAACTGTCTTATGGTCTTTTTGGGAAGGCCAGTGAGGAGTCCATTACAATAATCCACCCTGTTGGTGATGAAAGTATGCACAAGTTTCTCTAAGTCTTGACTGGAAACAAAGCATCTAATTCTTGCAATATTTTTCAGGTGATAGTATGCTGATTTAGTTATTGCTTTGATATGACTACTGAAACTAAGGTCTGACTCTAGAGACACACCAAGATTCGTGACTTGATTTTTAGTTGTTTGACCCTTAGACTGAAGGTATGCGTTCACCTTGAGAACTTCATCTTTGTTTCCAAACGCAATGACTTCAGTTTTGTCTTTGTTTAACTGAAGAAAGTTTTGGCACATCTAATTGTTTACTTCATCAATGATTGGAACAGAGAGTTAATGGGGCTGTAATCGTTAGGCGATAGGGCTAAGTAGAGCTGTGTGTCGTCTGCATAGCTATGGTAAGCGATTTGGTTCTTTCTCATTATTTGGCTCATTGGGAGCATGTACAGGTTGAATAGGAGTGGCGCAAGAATTGAGCCTTGAGGGACTCCGCATGTCATGGGTGTCCACTCAGACTTATGGTCTCCTATACTCACATAATAACCTCTCCCTACCAAGTATGACCTGAACCATTTTAGGACTATCCCAGAAAACCCGACCCAGTTTTCCAGCCTGTCAAGAAGTATGTTGTGATCGACAGTGTCAAATGCAGCACTGAGGTCGAGTAGTACCAGCACTGATAATTTGCTTGTATCAGTATTTAAGCGAATATCGTTTACTATCTTTATGAGCGCTGTCTCTGTGCTGTGATGCGGTCGGAAACCAGATTGAAAATTGTCAAAGTATCCATTTGAGCTTAAGAATTTGTTCAGCTGATTGAAGACAACTTTTTCAATGATCTTGCCTATGAAAGGAAGATTTGAGATCGGTCTATAGTTGTTTAATATGGTCTTATCCAGATTGCTCTTTTTCAGGAGGGGCTTGACAACTGCAGTTTTCAGGGAGTTCGGAAAACTCCCAGGGAGAAGTGAGGCATTTACCACTTCAAGGAGATCTGCTTCTAAGCTGTGTAACACCTTTTTGGAAAAAAAGATGTGCGAAGTGCGTCAAGGGCGCAGGTTGATGTTTTAAGGGGCTGTACGTTTTTTTCCAAAATGTTGTAATCAATTTCCTCAAAATCAGACATAGTGACTACTTTCTCAGGTTGTGGTCTGATCTGCCTGACCCCAGCGCAACTCAAGGATGATCTGATCACCTTTCTGATATTATTGATTTTCTCAGAGAAGAAAGAAGCAAACTCACTGCACTTGCTCTCTGAGAGCATTTCACTGGGAATCTGGCTTTGGGGGTTTGTCAGTCTCTCTACAGTAGCAAAAAGAGTGCGTGTGTTGTTTATATTGCTGTTTATAATATTCGAGAAGAAAGTCTGTCTAGCTTTGCCTAGTTCCTTATTGAAAGCATGGATGTTGTCTTTGTAGATGTTATAATGGACTACAAGTTTTGTCTTCCGCCACATGCGCTCTGCTTTTCTGCATTGTCTTTTCATATTTTGCACTGCTGTTGAGTTTCTCCAAGGTGCTTTTCTCCAGTGCTGGTGGTTCTACAGCAGGAGTGCAGCAGTGATCGCGAGCCTTCTGAGCTCTCAACTGCTGTTTTAACAGCATTACATTTCTGTGTGTTTGTTGACGGTTGGTTAGAGGACGAAGAAGTGAGTGCTTCATTGTTACAGGCTGCACCATCTTCTGTCAGTGTTGCCGCGGTCATTCCCCTGTGTACTCCGGCACTGGTGAAGGGTCCCATTTCCTGAAAGAGCAACACGGGTGCGTTTGCATCTTTTTCAAGATTCTGTTCAGTTCTGGATGCGGTCGTTCCTTCTCCCCCTCGGACAGTCACAATAGTTATATCACATGTTTGGGCTTACAGCACGCTGAAGCAGCTTTTGTGGATACTTCATGTTCCCATTACGGGCACAAGACTCGCCTTCGTCCGAGAAGATGGAGTCCCCATTACCACGCCCCACCCCAGGGTGCCGTGTGGGATGGGTGATCAGAGGATTATAGTGATGGCTTTCCCGCCCGGTAACCAATCCCTGTGGGCCCTTTCGGGGCCCCTGCAGAGGACAGGATGCTGATTGCAGCATTGAAGGGTGAGCTGACCTCTGGAGATGATGACTCGGCTGCGTTATCTATGCTGAAACGGACCGCCGAGGCTGTGGGCTCGAGTGGAATCCTCCACTGTGTCCCGAACAGTCTCGGTTGCATAATTCATTTCTCGGGGCGGTCCGTGCTGGTTTTCACCCCGCCGCCTCAGTGCTTTACTTTCCCGAAGTGCATGGAGAGCTTACCAGGTTGTGGACGGCACCTTTCTCTGCCAGAAACTGCTTGAGTAGCTCCACCCCCCACTCTACCCTTGATGGAGGAGCAGTGAAGGGTTACGAGGCTATCCCTCCAGTGGAGCGGCACACCTGTGTCCGGCGGCCGCTGCCTCTTGAACGGGGGATCCTCATCTCCCCTCTAAGGCCTGTGAGTTCTCATCCGTTCTGACGGGCAGAGCTTACAAAGCCAGTGGTCAAGCTGCTTCCTCTTTGCAAGCCATAGCGTTGCTACAGGTCTACCGAAAAAGGCCAAGGCACTCATGGACATGCACGAGCGTAGCCCAGACCGTGCGTTCATAGGTGAGCTCAGCACTGCAACCTGGTGATGTCCACTTTAGTGGTTCAGGAGCGCCATCGCTGGCTCAACCTGGTTGATATGATGGATGTCAACCATCATATTCTCCCAACAGTTCTCTGCCGCCAAAGTGCAGACGGAGGCCATCCGGCACATCCTGCCCCGATGGCCTGCTGCTGCCTCCACCCCGCCGCCAGTGGCAGCTCCTCCGCCTGCTCGTCGCCGAGG
The DNA here is from genome assembly GCA_026230005.1 of Gila orcuttii. Taxonomy (NCBI): domain Eukaryota; kingdom Metazoa; phylum Chordata; class Actinopteri; order Cypriniformes; family Leuciscidae; genus Gila; species Gila orcuttii. The sequence goes on from JAPDVR010000003.1 coordinate 14,150,141, forward strand.
GCCTCCCGCCGGGGGGTTGGTCACGGCCAATCTTGGACCTGCGAGTCTGGAATCGGGCCCTTTTTTAAGCTTCCGTTCAAGTTGTTAACGCCGAGACACATTTTCGAATGCTCCGTCCCTGAGATTGGTCTGCAGCGTGTAGCGACAACGAGAATGAACCAAACACAATTGAAGCTTTTAGGTGACCGTTCATACATAATCCCACAAAGAGTCTTCACATTCCAGAATCAAATCACCAGACCCAGAGCCATAGGCTCCAGAGAATCTGCAACCGGAAGGACCTTTTTAACTAAAGGAAGAACGTTGTCAATGTTTTCTAATTTGGCAAAACAGATCTGTTCAGAAATGGTGAAACAAGAGGCCCTAACAAGAGGTCACCCAACCCCTGTGACTAACAGACTACGTATTCTTAAGGACCAAGGTCCCATGACAGAGATGTAAAACAGACTTCCCCCTTCTTGAAGACCTTTGAATGACCTCATTGTTGAGACCTCTTAAAGGGCACCTATTATGCAAAATTCACTTTTACATGCTGTTTGAACATAAATGTGTGTTGGCAGTGTGTGAGCAAAACCACCCTAGAATGATAAAAATCCACCCAGTGTTTTTTTTTACAATCTCAATAATTCATATGCACTCTCTCAGAATGAGCTGTTCTAAGATTCAGCTTTTTGTGACGTAGAACATGGGAAAGGGGTTTGATTGACAGTGTGGTTGAGGCAGACCCCTCCCTCGGTGATCTGATCCTCCATTGTTGTTTCAACGACAGCCGGACCGCTGTTCTGAAGATTTGTGCTGCGTTCTAGAAAATGCCTCCTAAGCAAAATAAGTGTTTTGTTGTGGGCTGTAATACTTCGCATAGTTGTTTGCACTTGCTTCCGACATCAGAGCCACTGAAAACGCAGTGGGTGGATTTTATTTATGAAGGAAATGCGCCTCTTACACTCCCGAAGTACGTTTATGTTTTTTCAAACATTTGCGTCAACGTTATCACAGTTTGTGTGTGTCTGTGTGTGTGTTGCACTGCGATGACAACGCAATGAGTTCATAAATGTATCAAATAACCATTCCGAGACATCCTGGTCCATTCTCGATCGTGTTTCTTCAGCCAGAGTCTCTTCGTCATCTGGGTCGGACTCTGGTTCAAACATGTATGGCCGAATGCCATACACAATTGCGGGTCTATCACTCTCGGCCATTATGGTTCTACCGACTGTTAATTGCCATAGTTATGCAAGTTACGCCCACATCCAGCGGCAGGGTGGGGATTAGCAGCTCATTTGCATTTAAGGTCGTCTGCCTCAAAACAGCTTGTTTCAAAACAGGCCCCAAAAATGACACATTCAAATGGTTATAATAAATTAACTGGGGGGTATTTTGTGCTGAAACTTCACAAATACATTCTGGGGACACCCAAGACCAATATTACATCTTGTAAAAAGGGCCATAATAGGTGCCCTTTAAAAACCACAGAGACAAGAGACTTTTCATATAAAAATGCATACAATCATCACAAAACAATTCTTGACGAACTTATAATCAAACATCGTTCAACTACATATTTCTATATTGTGTCTATGACCCCTGTATGTGTCTATTATGCTTAATCACATATTAGTCATCTAATTGTTGTAACTATTACCTGTGTGAATGAAAGTGCATCGTGTCTCCTATCAATGCGACCACATATGTGACCAGTCACGGAAGCTAGGGACACAAGTCGGTTCCGGGGCATTTTGAGTTATTCATAGATTCTGAAAGTGTAGTCTCCAAGCTTTCCAACGATGTGTAACATGTGGAAATCTGATAATATTTGGAGAAGTTGTGGCCATTTGAAGGTAGACACTTAAAAAAGCTCAAAGATGAGAAAACGACCTCGAAAGATTGTGCAGTTCTCACCTCTCTCTGCTGCTAGGAGTGACAATAGGGCTCATTTACATCTCATTTAGATAAGCCATACCCCCTGTAAAGCTCCCCCTGTGCTTTACAGCTTTTTTTTGCACTTCGAATGAGTGCACTTCTGCAGCAGCTCTAGGCGAAAAACAATTGTGATGCCCCTCTATTTGCAACGTACCAGCAACAACACACAAAGACCAATATGCCATATAGCCTACATATAACGCAAAACCAGCAACAACACACAAAGACCAATATGCCATATACATATAACGCAAAACCAGCAACAACACACAAAGACCAATATGCCATACATATAACGCAAAACCAGCAACAACACACAAAGACCAATAAGCCATAGGCCTACATATAACGCAAATAGTGCGCAACGCGCGTGTGCCCAAAATGTCAACAATATTAAAGTTTATGCAGGAGGCAAATGCCTGCTGGCATTTTTCTTTAAGCAGTCATGACAGGAATTTTCCAAATAATCACATTTCACCTCCTCAAATTACTGTTGCAAATCTCTTTACACCACTTTCTTATGTGCGTATACTATACACACACAAATGAAATGTCCGCAAGCACATTATATCATCAGCAGGTTCAGCATTTTAAATAACGACTAAAGAGCAAATGAAGCTTAACTTACGTTTCAGAAACGCGCACGGCAGGCCTTCATCGCCTTCATCGCAGCAAAGGTCTTAACTGCATCCTCTATTTCGATTCTCTGTGCGTGTTCATGTTCTATTGAGATTGTTGCAAAGTCCATTAAGTCTGTTCAGTTCACAAAACTTTCCCCATTCAAAGCAATCGGGACGTCACATATGAAACAGCCAGCCACCGCTGTCAGCGAGCCGAGCCGCCATATTCAACACCGAGGGCGCGCGCGCCGCGCCCATACCTCCGGTTCAGTTTCCCGAGCCGCGAAAACATTTTCGGTGTAACTGCCACGGTTCAGCTCGTCTGCGACAATCTTTGCGGCGTCCATCTTCATTGAATTTTGATATCAGATAGAGCCTACCAGAGCACAGCATAATAAGTAGCCATGCGGTTCACTTGGAGGGCGGGGACAAAAGCGCCATATTCAGTATGGAAATACACACAGACAATAACACGCCACGCCCCTACTGCGTGCTAGAATCTCCGAAAACAAGCCGATTTCAACCTCAAAATGTAAGCTTTTAAATATACCAATACTGCTATCTCAAACATGGAGAGGCTTCTTCGTGATTTCAACTAACAGATTCTGCAAAAAAATGAAATTCACCAATTTTGAAAAAAAACTCTTCTTTCTCATTTTGCTCGAAAGTTGTGCTGCAGACTTGTGTCCCTGGTTTCTGTGACGGGTCACATATTCTTAATTCAGACATGGCTTGATTGAAATCTGTGTCGATGGTTATAGTAACCATGTAGACGCGTAGAGACAAAGAACCCAAATTAAGATCAGAAGAACGGGTTCAACAGCTTTAATCAAGCCATCATCATCTACTCTCGTCTCAATTTTCTTTCTTTCCTAAGTTTTCCTTTATTTTCTCGTTAAAAGTTTCGGTTCTAAGTTAAGTTTTGCTGCAAAGTTTCGTTTTAACGTTTCAACTGCAAAACCCGGTTCCAACTTCAAAGACTCTCATTCATCCGCCAACACATCACGTGATTGGCTGCCCACGATCTATCCAGGCACAAGAAGACCAGCCACGCAACGGACCCGGGAAACCCCTCTGATGCCGAGGAAAGGAATCCCCAAAAGTATCGCAAAGACAAGCAAGTAGCCTCCAGACTCTTAGCTGAACTAGTGTATATTGATAAAATTGCATAACCCGCCTAAGAAACGATAGAAGGGTTAAATTAATGATTGATGGTTTGTTCAGGTCATGTCTTATAAGTGCATATAGAAACTTGGGATTTCACCATCTCACTCTTAAAACTCATTTCTTTCCTCACTCTCTTTCTTTCTGCAACTCGTATGAAGGTATGTGTGTGTGTGTTTTTTTTAGATATTAGTTTTATGTTCTAGGATAATCAATAAAGTCTTGTTTATATTTTAAAGATAATTGTCTTGTGTTATGTGCTTACAGATTTATTGTCTTGAACTGCGATCTAAAGCTACCTATGCTTTTACCCTTGAATTATTTCTAAATTTACCTGTTAGCTGGGAATTAGTCTTTCTTGGCCAGGAAGATATTATATTTCCTAGAATTAATAATTGTTTATGCTTTCCGTTCATTGGATGAACTGATAAAATGATCATACTTTTGATTCTGCTACAGTAAATTCTGAAAATATATATTAATTATTGATCATAATCCGTTATGAATAATAATTAGTTATATTTATACGGGCGTATAAAAGCTACAAGCGTTTGACCTGAAGGACGTGTACTTCAGATCTCTATCCTTCCGCAACGCAGTCCATACCGGTGTTTTTTTGCATTCGAGGGTTTGAAGTCAGTACAAAGTCCTACCCTTCGAGTGCTCCACAGTCAGTTGGGTCTTCAGGTCAACTGGGAAAGAGTAAACTCGAATACGGGCTGAGGATCTCTTTTTCAGGTATGGAGATGGACTCGATCCAACACGTCTCTCAGGAGTAATGTGTCTGGTCATGCTTACAGAAGTGAGAAAGGGTCCCACTGAAACTTTTCACAGGCTCCTGGGGCATATGGCAGACGCAACTGCAATAGCACAGCTTCCTCCATATGAAGGCTGCTTCAGCACTGGCTTCAACGCTGAGTCCCAAGGTGGCCGTGGCAGAGCGGCATGCTCCGTGTGAAAATTACCTGGCCTGCCGTCAAACCCTCAGCCCGTGATCAGACCTTTGTTTCTCTGGGCCAGCCGCCCCAGAACAAGTGTCCACCAAACACCGGCTGAAGGGCCAGGTACAATGGGAATGCTGTAACGGGGGTCTGGGCGGGCCTCCGACTGCTTTGGCATCAACTGCCTCAAGTTGCTGGCAGTACACCTTGCTTCGAGACACCTCTGCTCAACAAGCCTGTACTGGTCTGTACAAACACTGTGACAGTTGCGCTATGCTTCCCTTGCATGTCGCAACTCGCCCGCCACCTCCTCCTTACACTTCATTTTCTGGCTTGCTCAATCTGCCGCCAACTAGTGGAGACTAGACCAACAGGCGGTCCAGCTGTTCAGGGACCACTTCGGGGCTGCACAGTTACTGTTTGCCTCTCCGGACTCGTCTGATTGCCAGTTGTTTTACACCCTGACTGAGCGGAGAACCCTTGGCATGGAGACACTGGTACACAGCTGGCCCTGGGGCCTCCGCAGAGATGCGTTTCCCCAGTGAGCCTTGTTGCACAGCCCTGTGCTAAGTCAGGGAGGAGAAGGAGCAGGTTTTGCTAGTTGCCCCATTTTTGGCCCAACCGGACCTAGTTCCCTAAACTTATGCTTCTCTCGACAGCCTTTGCTGACCCATTCCTCTGAGACATTCTCAGAGACGGGGCACCATTGGCATCCGCATCCAGACCTCTCAAAACTTCATGTCAGGTCCCGAATGGACGGGACGTGGAGGTTCTAGGTAATTACCACATACATGTCATAGATACCATCACTTCTGCGAAAGCACCCTCTATGAAGCATGCTTACACCCTGAAGTGGAACCTATTCGATGAATGGTGTTCTTCCCTAACCGAGAAGACCCCCCGCCGTGCTTCTTTCCTGCAAGATTGGGTGGAGCGAGGGCTGTCCCCCTCCACCCTCTAAGTGTATGTGGCCTTATTACCGCACATCACGATGCAGTGGATGCAAATCCATGGGAAGCACGCCTTGATTGTCAGGTTCCTGAGGGGAGCGAGGAGACTGAATCCACCTCGCGGGGGCCTCTGTACCCTCTTGGGACTTATCTCTCCTGCTACCGCACTGCAGAGACATCCCTTTGAGCCACTGCAGGCAGCTGAGATAAAAACCCTGTTTTTAAGAGAACAATTCTTCTGTTTGCTTGGCTTCTATCAAGAGAGTAAGGGACCTGCACGCATTTTTGGTCGGCGAATCGTGCCTGGAATTCGGACCGGCCAACCCTCACGGTATCCTGAGACCCCGGCCTGGATATGTGCCCAAGGTTCCTACCTCTCCCTTATCCCTCTGAGGTCTAAGGGATTTTTGGGGTCCTTGAGGTGTTCTGACATGCTCTGACATTTGTGCTTTTTTCAGTTATTTATAAACATGTTAATGGCAAAGGTGTAAATTCACTCTATATAGCACAAACGGGGCTACCGTAATATGTGAGCAACATGTATGTACATGTTTGTATTTTTGAGAGAATATTGCTTATGCATGGTTATTGAAAAAACTAAAACTTAAAGTGTCTGAAATAAGGCCACAAAACACATACTAAATATGTGTCCACAAGACTTTTGACTAATGAGTGTTGTTGCCTAGAATTTTTGCTTCAAAATGATCTGAAAATCATCCTGCCTAATCATTTACACAAAACAATACATTGATTTAAATTTTATAAGACACCTTTTGTTTGGAAAGGCAATATGCGTGGAGGCGTGTTCACACCTGAGAAGACAAAGGCCGGATAATGAGCCCTATAATGAGCTGCATATTAATTAGCCCTTTCACACAGGTGTGTCACAGGATCCCAAAGAATGCAAGGACAAAAGAAATTATCTATATATACATATTTTACAATTAGAAATTGTAACCAATTACAAATAGGTTACAATTACAACAAAAATTACAATTTTAACAATATTTCAAGTGTATTTCTTTGTAAAAAGTATACATTTTATCATACGTATTAAAAAAGGTAAGGATTCATTAGTTTGAATATTGGAACAAACACTATAATAACATCTTAGTTGATAATTCAATATACCTACTTTATTTTTGACAAAACATCATACTATAGTATATTTAACTATGAGCAGAAATTGGTGAACAAAAGCTTAACTATTTAATGTGACAGTAGTCTTTTTTTACAGTCAAAACTTTATAATCTATCCAAAACTAATCACAAAATCTTGTCTAAACATTCATATTTAGTCTGTAACATATTGTGTATGATATATTAGTATATACATGTGAATTTGCAGCTTGTTGCTTATACAGACATTTTATTTCAACATATTTCAGTCTATTTTTACTCATCTTAGTAGACTATAGCAATATAGTTTGGATGTGTTCATGTAAACAACGTTTACTAATGTAGGTGCGAGAGTGAATGGCACAGACACGTGCTGTATAACTGTAGTAAACAAAGCGCGCGCGCCTGCATGCCGTTCATTCATCATTTAGCCTACACACAGACACGCAATTCATATTTAAACAGTCTTTTTGCGGTTTACAGTCAGACACTTCAATATCGCGATTAGAACAAAGCACTTAAGAATAAATGACTTACTACATCAGCTGGATCCGTTGCTCCTCGAAATGAAACTACCAGCACTTCTTGTACATTTTCCAGGGTTATTAGATAGTATTATTCCTCACAGCGAAAGGATACGCTGTGTACACAGCTGTACAAGATACTTACTAAACACGATGTGTTTTATAATCCAGCTGGTGGGCGTTGGCATGTTTGAATGGCTTGCCTTAGATCATTTGCGTTTGAATACCGCACGCTCTCCGTGGGCATGGCACATTAACGCGTAATGAGGTATAATGAGCTGGAAAGAAAAATACTGACATCTCTCTCTTTTCATACAGATTACATAAACCGAGAATATTTGTTTTTTATATAAATTAATTCATTTAAAAGAGAGTTCAAGCTTCATTATGGAAAAGCACTCGTGCCTGTATGACAAGTATTCGCGGAATTACAGTTAATTTTCGGACGCGTTTCAGAATGGACTTAACTGACAGAGAGAAGGCAGAACGCGCATCATGTTTGTTTTTCTTTATTTGGCGAAAAGCACAACACTTTGTTTTTATTGTGAGTATCCACAAAAAAAAATAGACACTTATCAGGATCGAATGATGTACAACACTTAATATGTAAGATCAAAATCAACAGAGTATTTTGAGTTTCTTTTGCACTGATAAGAAAAAAAGCGAGACTATCGCGCCTGCGCGATAGCCGACCTCAGAAGGTTAAACGGGACAAGGTAGTGAGCCTGTAGTAGCGCTGCTCCAGAGGAGGCAGACCAAGCCCTGGCTTTTCTCTGTCCCTTCCGCTCCTTGCAGTTATAGCTGGACAGAACGCAAAGCCTCAGGACATCAGAACAGCTCTTGTCTGTTACGGAGACCAGCAGAAGGGAAGGCTGTTTCCAAGCAGAGGTTGGCCCACTGGATAGTGGTTGCCATCATCTTGGTGTGTTTACCCAAGGTGCACCGAACCCACCCGGGTAGTGAGCCTCTCCAAAGAGAGAGTGTAGCTCCTTCCTGGGCGTTGACACAGGGTGCCTCACTGACAGATGTTTTTAGAGCTGCGGGCTGGGCGAAACCAAACACGTTCGCTAGAAAAATAGCCTAAGTGTCGAGCCGGTTGCTTCCCGTGGGCTCCCTTCACATGAAGACAGTTTTCACTGTAAGCCCAGTTCGAAGTGTCGGCTTGCTGCGCCATTCCCCTCCTATGGACTGGATACGTGCACCATTCTTGATCAGTAGAGTTCCTCTTTAGCTGAACCCTGTTGAGTTCCTCCACACCCTTCGGCAACGGACGTGGCGGAGTGTCCGATGTCAGGCCTATCACTTGTATGCACTGGTATAACCTGTGTTAGGCTGGGTCCCATATATTGTGATCCTACAGTGATCCCATATGTGTATTCTCCCACGGTACGGCTCCCTGCAGCGAGTCCGTGTCTTCCCTTGGCAGAGCCCACTCTGCCATCACTGACCGGCCTGTTATAGGCTGGAGCCAGTGACATTCCATATGTTGTACTGCCCGGTAAAACGCACAGTCCATAAGTGTATCCTCCACATGTATACCTCCATACGAGGAGGATGTGGCTTCCACAGCATATTCCTTTCCTCCGAAAAGGCACGCTTTCCCAGTGTTATTCAAGTCTGACTGATTGGGTCTTGCAGAACAGCAGTGACTTCCCTGGCCTAAGCCCTTTACCATCTCCGCCTCAGTAATGTGGGGGGATCAGGTGGCTTTTGTCTAGGCACTGGAAGATGGCAGCACTAGTGGCATTTTAATTGGGATCCCAATCAGTCGACACGTAGAATCCGTCGAATGTGAGCGACTGAAAGGGAACGTCTCGGTTACGTAATTAACCCTTGTTCCTTTAAGGAGGGAACGGAGACGTAGTCCCGTCGCCACTATTGCTGGACCACCGCTGACTCCAGGCTCCACTCAGCTCCTCTGCAAAAAAACAAATGATGCGTGCATCCACTTCCATATTTATACCCGCGCTGCGGGGCGGAGTGTGAGATGCAAATGTGCATTGGCTCGTTTTATCAACACTCGAAGATGACAGGCTCCCTAATCGTGATCCCAATCAGTCGACACGTTGACTACGTCTCTGTTCCCTACTTCAGGGAACGAGGGTTACATATGTAACCGAGAGTTCTCCAATCTAAGGTGTGACCTAAAATATTTTTAAAAAGCTATTAAAAATGTAAAAACACATTTCCATATATTCAGATGTAGAGTACAAAAAAAAAAAACAGCTCTGAGATGACCTTTCGGTGTGAGACAGCTCCCATTGTCACCCCCTGCTGGTACCAGTCGGCCACTAACCAGGGCTGCAGAGCCGAAACGCAGAGTCACTCTGATCCGCCTGCGGCCTAAAGCCCAAGTGTGGTGAGGCACTAGGGCGTTCAACCAGCGTTGTAGCGGGTGCATGCGCAGCAGGCCCAGCTGAAGCACAGCCACAGCCGATGCCATACAGCCCAGCATCCTCTGGAATGTTTTCAGAGAAGCGATGCTGCCCTTCTGGAAAGATGGCACAGACACGCGCGCGCTGTGTCGATAAACGGGCTGTCATAGCGACAGAGTCCAGTTCTATTCCTAGAAAGGAAACTGACTGACTGGGCAGTAATGAGCTCTTGGTCCAGTTGACCGTGAGACCCAGGCTTTCCAGATGACTGAGGAGCACTGTTCTGTGAGATAACAGTTCTATCTCTGACTGTGCTAAAATCAGCCAATCATCCAAATAGTTCAGAATTCGCAACCCTTGTTCTCTCAAGGGGGCGAGAGCCGTGTCCATGCACTTCGTAAATGTACGGGGTGCCAAAGACAGGCCGAACGGGAGGACGTTGTATTGATATACCCGACCTTCGAAGGCGAATCTCAAGAATGGCCTGTGACGAGGGACTATCGGAATCTGAAAGTATGCATCTTTCAGATCGAGAGAGATAAACCAGTCCCTCGGGCGAACTTGCGAGGGGAATTAGTCTGGTCGTGAGCATTTTGAACGTCCTTCTCATGAGAGCTTTGTTCAAATATCTCAGATCTAAGATAGGTCTTAGAGCTCCGTCCTTCTTGGGTACGAGAAAATAGCGGCTGTAAAAGCCTGACTCACTCACAGAAGGAGGTACTGGTTCTATGGCCCCTTTGCACAGCAGTTTGGCTATTTCTGCGTGAAGTAGATGCGCTACATCCGCTTTCACTTTCGTCTCGGTCCGTACTCGAAAGCGAGGGGGACGGCGAGCGAACTGAAGCGAATAGCCCTGTCTTATTGTGCTCAGCACCCATTCTGATACCCCTGGAATAGCCTCCCATGCTTTTACATGTACAGCTAGGGGCAGAATGGACTCTGGGTTCCGATCGCCGCACTTCGTGGGCTCGGGAAACTGAATCGGAGGTGTGTGCGGGGCGCGCGCACCCTTGGATCTCGGACACGGCAGCTCGCTGACAACCGTGGCTGGCTGTATCACTTGTGGCGTCCCGAATTCTTTGAATGGGGAACGTTTTGTGATAATATTGAGCTCGAGCGGAGCCTGGGGCAAAGTGTTTGTTAGTAAGCGTGAGCGCTCGTGAGCGGGCACGTGACTTAACCCTCTGGGGTTCAGAAACGCCCCGGCGCATTTTGCTGTTTTTTTTCCTCATAGCAGCAACATAGACTTAAAATACTCCATCATTTTTGGTCATATAAATAAAATCAATACATGATTATAAACTATAGAGGGTCTTCTTTTTTTTGTGTACACTCACATTAACATCAAAACCGTGTGCTTTTGTAAAATGAAGAAAATAAACAGGGTGTGCTTTCTGTCTCTCCGTCTCCGTTAACTTTTTTTCTGGAGCACGCCTCTAAACTTAAACAAAGCTCAGCGAATACTATTCACACAAGCATGAGCAATATATCTTTATGACCATTTAAGTTTGTACTATTAAAATATCTAATTCAAAACTAAAATAAATATTCTCTGTTTATGTAATCTATAAAAAAAGAGAGAGGTGTCAGCCGATCTCATTATCTTTCTCTCAGCTCATTATTCTGCAAATGTGACATGCCCACGGAGAGCGCGCGGTATTAAAACGCAAATGATCTAAGGCAAGCCATTCAAACATGCCAACGCCCACCAGCTGGTTTATAGAACACATCATGTTTGATAAAAACTTGTACTTTACCTCGTCTTGCTACCTGTGAGGAATAATACTATCTAATAACCCTGGAAAATGTACAAGAAGTGCTGGTAGTTTCATTTCGAGGAGCAACGAATCCAGCTGATGTAGTAAGTTATTTATTCTTAAGTGCTTTGTTCTAACAAAATACAAAATATCTAATTCTAGATAGAGAATATTAAAAGGTTACAATTAAAGAAAAAATAGATCTTTGTGTGTGTGTGTGTGTTACTTACATTTCAGAAATTCCACTGATAACCCATCACTTTGCTGGGAAGAGTGGCAACATGTTAGTTCACTGCAACCTGTTTCTTCAGTACCATTTGCCCTGTCGTTTTAGATGGCAATTTTCTTTGTTCCTCTCTCCGGATTGATACATACAAAGCACCTAAAGGGCCAGGAAACAGACAATATGTAATTAAGACTCATTAACTCAACAGATAATATATCTAAAGGCAATTTCTGATATTGAATACATGTGTAAAATGCAGGTACTGAAGTTGTTAAGAATTCAATCATTACCTTTAAATGAACTCCAAGGTGCCTCCTCCTGATTGCATATGTAATATGCAGTGAACAGTATGGCAAGGCTAGACAGGAAGCTGGGCTGAATGCTCTCCTCACACACAACTTGGCCTTCCAGTGTCCACTTGTCAAAGTGTCTCCTAAAACAATAGCACATGTGGCAAAAGTTATATTTTACTATACCATTTTTATTTTTCAGCTTTTTACATTTAAACTATATTTTAGTATTCAGAGTGCAGGAACTCTTTCTTTTAAATAAAATGAACAAAGGCATTATACAAACAATAAGCTAATTACACACACAGAGTAGGCTATAGCTAATATATATATATTTACTGAAATGTAAGGGATTTTTACACCGGCATATTAAACATGCGACAAAACTGGTATTACAGCACCATTCAAAATGTAGGCTAACGTTATATGACACACATCCTCTGTGAGTCTGACGCAAGGTTTAAACAACGCCGTTTTAATTTCGGCGCCCATTTTAACAGATGACTTGATTTTGATTTGATTTACACCATAAAAAAATCACAACGAAGTGTGCTGATCAACACGAAGCTCGTGTGAATACCGACTGTTGTCATTAAAGCATGTAATTCTTAACATAGGAGCCCATAGATCCCGAGGAATGTGTGAAATACTACCGCGTCCACGCTGCTGAAGCCCCGCGCAAGTCTCCCTCGCGCCCCGCGGTCGGAAGATGTGTGATCCGGGGTTAAGTTACCAATATGAACCGCGAATATAACGTTACCTTCATAGTCTATGAGTAACCCAACATGAAAAATAAGAAACTTAAATAATAATTCACTTACCACAGAGTTGAGAATCACTCCTCTTGCCGCCGCCGACACGACCGTTGAAGATCACAATGCCTCTGAAGATTTGAAATTTACAGCAATATTCTGTATTTTGAATCAAACCGCCGCGTGACCCCAGAATGCATTGCAGTTTACAGCAATATGCTGTATTATTAGAAAACAGCCAGCTGCTGTAAAATAATGCTGTAATTTTTACAGCAATTCATTACAGTGTAATCCTTACCTTTTTTAATATGTATGATCAAATGTATACTTTTTACAAAGAAAGAGTACACTTGAAATATTGTTAAAATTGTAATTGTTGTTGTAATTGTAACCTATTTGTAATTTGTTACAATTTCTAATTGTAAAATATGTATATATAGATAATTTATTTTGTCCTTGCATTCTTTGGGACCCTGTGACACATCTGTGTGAAGCTAATTAATATGCAGCTCATTATAGGGCTCATTATCCGGCCTTTGTCTTCTCAGGTGTGAACACGCCTCCACGCATATTGCCTTTCCAAACAAAAGGTGTCTTATAAAATTTAAATCAATGTATTGTTTTGTGTAAATGATTAGGCAGGATGATTTTCAGATCATTTTGAAGCAAAAACTCTAGGCAACAACGCCCATTAGTCAAAAGTCTTGTGGACACATATTTAGTATGTGTTTTGTGGCCTTATTTCAGACACTTTAAGTTTTAGTTTTTTCAATAACCATGCATAAACAATATTCTCTCAAAAATACAAACATGTACATACATCTTGCTCACATATTATGGTAGCCCTGTTTGTGCTATATAGAGTGAATTTACACCTTTGTCATTAACATGTTTATAAATAACTGAAAAAAGCACAAATGTCAGAGCATGTCAGAACACCTCCAGGACCCAGAAAACACCTTGGACCCCAGAGGGTTAAGTTCATAACTTGGCCGATGTGAGGCTGTTGTGGCCGTGTAACAGAGCGGGTGGCGAGTAGGTGTGAGCACAGATTTGTGGGCACATTCTATACATCTAGCACTCGAGCGGCATTTGCCAGCTTTATGAGAGTGGGCTCTGTGAGTGTGTGAGACACGAGGGGCATCGTGTTTATGTGTAGGGGTGAGCACTGATTTGTGGGCACTTTTTCTACACTTTAAAACACCAACGGCATGAGCCGGATGACCAGAAATTATACTCTTTTTGAGATTTCTCTGGGTCGCCATAAAAACGGCGGTTGCGTGCAGGCGAGCGGGCTGTGTTGCCGACTCGTTGGCTGCTAAATGTACTTCTGCAGTAGCCTTCTCTGAGGGGACTGACAGGACGAGATATTTTGATATTTTGGCCTGTGGCGGCTGGACGAGCGCGATCTAGGACGGCTGCCCTGTCGTCGCTGCGAAGGCTGGGGCTGAGCTGGGCGCTGGCTAGCATTTCGTGCAGGCGGCTCACGTGGGCGACTTGCAGCGGAGCTAGAGCGTCGAGGCAGGAAGAGGTTCATGGCCTGCAAGGTCTTCTGTACTTCGGAAAAGCGGTCGACGATCCCGTTTACCGTTGGGCAGAAGAGACCAGTAGGAGAGAGCGGCACGTCGAGAAACGCGGAGCGCTCAGATTCCCTCATGTCAGCAAGCGTAAACCAGAGGTGCCCCTCTGTGACGGTGAGCGAAGCCATGCATCTCCCGATTGCCTGAGCCACGGATTTCGTAGCACGAAGGGAAAGATCCGTCGCGCTCCTAAAATCCGTGATGGCGGCTGGGTCCTTGCTTTTCTCGTCCCATTCACGGAGGAGATCAGCTTGAAGGATCTGCAGCACAGCCATCGAGTGCAGGGCGGAAGCAGCTTGTCCGGTGGCTGAAAACGCATGGGCGACAAGGGCTGAGGTGGTCCTGCAGGCTTTGGACGGGAGGGCAGACTTTGAGCGCCATCTCACAGAGGGCGGGCAAAGGTGCGCTGCGACCGCCTCCTCCACTGGGGGGATAGCTTTGCACCCCTTCTCGGCGGCGCCGTCCACTTGGGAGAGCGTCGAGGAGCGTGAGTGGAGCCTCGCGGAGAATGGTGCGTTCCACGATTTAGAAAGCTCAGCGTGAAGCTATGGCAGAAATGGCGCAGATCTGGAAACGGGCGGTGGGCGGCGGCTGTGGAGGAAACAGCCGTCGAGCCTATTGGGCGCGGGCTCCTTAGGCGGTGACCAATCCAGGCCGAGTTGGTCGACGGCCTTAGACAGGAGGCGTATGAGTTCAGCGTCCACGCCAGCCCGAGTCCTGCTGGATTCCTGGATTGAGGAGGAGGCGGAGTGATGAGAACTCGACCAGTCCTCGCTGTCCGATGCCAGGATGGAACAGCTGTCACCTGGGTCAATTCCTTCAGCTTCACCCCCTGAGGCGGCGGCAGTGAGGGCCGAAGCCGGCAGCTGCACGTCCGGGAGGGGCGGAGAAGGAGAGAGGGAGGCTGGCGGGATGCAATCCGGGGAGCACCTCAGTGTGACCTCAGGCTCCGGTATCCTCTGTGAACGGCGCTTCTTCTTGCGCGGTCCAGAGGGTGGAGTGACAGCGTCCGTGGTGAAGGCCTCGAGTTGAGCCCGCAGGGTCGACAGCGGAAGCGCTTCACGGTGCATGCAGCCTCCCGAATCAAGGGCGAGGGCTGCGTGGTCTGGGCCCAGGCAGAGAGCGCAAATCACATGGCGGTCTCCAGCACTGAGCGGGGCTCTGCACGAGCCACAGGAAAGGTGAGGCATTTTGATAAAAACGCCTCGCTCTTTTTTAGAGAGAGTGAGTGTCGTGGCGGCGAACACTCAGAGAAGGCAAAAGCACTTAAAGGATACTCGACGCCGGATGGCGTAGTAGGCACGGAAAGCTGAAGGTGGCAAAGACGACCGGCTTCTTCAGATGCTTTCCTCTGCGTGCTGGTCGCTGGTTTCAACGGCGGACGGCTTCTCTCAGAGTCCAGCGATGCGGAGAGCTTCGCTGAAGATGATGAAAATCAGTGACGCAGTCTCCGAGCCTGACTTTTATACGCTAAACCACCCCCATTTTGGCGGGCTGTGACGCGTAGAGGGCGCGACGTCACGCGTGAGGCTCAGTGGTAGGCTGCAGCAGTTGCCGCAGGGCAGCCAATGAGCGCGCAAGATAGCCTGCTCTAGGTCTGCTGGCTGCTGCACTGCATTGACAATGAATGGAAAATTAAGGATAATTTTTGGCTTCAATATCTCAAGAAAAGATGACTTTACCCGTAGCGTAAGCAACTTACGCAATACAAGAGAACCTCTCATAAGAGAACACATTTTTTGTGTACAATTATGAATTGCAGCATGCATTTGCAAACTTTAACACTTAAATCATTTTAACCTGTGATAATATAATGAAACTAATATAATCTCATTCCACAGGTTTCCATGCATACTTTTTAAAATTACATTTTCATAACTGCGGTGAGAATTGACCTGTGCTGAAACGGGCAGCTACATGACATTTTAAAACATGAAAGGATGACAAGCTTCTTTCTTGTAGCGTGTGGTGGGCTTTTGACAGGAATGATCAGAGTTCCATGTATTTGCTGTGAATCTGTGCTCTGCTATGACACTGACAGCATTCAGCCAGCAGGAATAAAGATGAGAATAGAGAGACAGCAGCTGCTGTGGAGGAGAAAGTATCATAAACCTCTGCAACAGCTGGAGAACAGGCATCTGTCTGTTCCCTACAGAGAAGAGACAAGGGGTATGCAGTCAAGAGGGGAAGCCAATCAGAGCATGTTGCCTTAGTGAGACTCATCAGAGAGGTTGAGTGTGTGTGTCTGATTATTTCAGAGAGTCAGAAGACATGTGGCTAGAATCAGGACATGCTGGACTTTTCTTAAAAATATTCCATTGAGACAAATAGAGAGGTAATGTTCTAGACAAGTGTTGAGGTAGAATTGCATGTATCATTTGTGGAGAAGACAATCTCAGAATGCACTGTATCATGATCTGTGAAAAAAAAGGTGGATAAAGTGAGAGAATTGCCCTATTTAGAATTTATTCAGAACAGAACAAATAAATAAAACCATACTCAATCCAGTTAAAATTGACTATTTTACCTAAAATGTGTCCATCTATTTTTATCCTTTTGAAAAAGAAGTACATTTAATTGTATTGATTGTGCACTTGTAGTGTACTTAAAATCCTACAAGAACATTTTAAAAACTGTACTTGCAGATAATATGATATTAATTAAATAAAAGGCCATGTGTCACAGTCATCGTCTGCACCTCTCTGTCTTCGTCTGCACTACACTTCCCAGAATCCCTCGTGTCTTCACACCTGAACTCACTCCCTCAATTACCCACCTGTTCAGCGTCTTCATCATCCGTGTCACCTGTTTTCACCTCGTTATTGTTGATTTGTGTTTGTATTTAATTTGCTTCAGTTCTGTCGGTTCTTGTGAATGTTACATTTGTGTCTACCCTCTGTCTGTTTGCCTGCACCTGTTTGTTGTTTTTGGATATTTAGTAGAAGTTTGAATTGGAGCCTTTTGACTCTGCCTCTTCTTCAGCCAGCACCACAACCATGACACCATGTAAGTGCCCTTAAAGGGAGACACTTCTATGAATGTTTCATGATTATCATCTTAACTGTAGTGTGTTTCCAATATTGCATATAAAGTTAATATATTTTAAATGTACTAAATTACAACTTCATCATTACAAATATTAGAGGTGTAAACCTACACTGGTCTCACGGTTCGGTTCGATTACGATTATCATGTCATCGATTCGGTTCAATTCGATATCGCGATGCATTGCATCCTCAATTTTCAATTTTACTTAAAAAGTGATGTGTGCGTGCGCGCGCGCGTGTGTTCGCCTGTTCGGGAAGTCGCAGTGACAAAAACAGAGACATTCCAGTTTAAGTTTCATGGGACTAAAGCCTGTTTATGCAATTAAGAAAATGAAATTATGTCAAATCAATTTTGTTTTAAAGAAATGTTCATTTAAAAGCAGCGCTCATTCATCAGTGTATAATGTTACCCTGGAGATGCGCGCATCAACCGTCACCAAGTCCGCTGTTGAAGATGATCATCCATTTATAATCACGCGTAACAACACAATTGTAATTTGACCATCGGGTGCGGAAGGGTTGCCATCTGTCTCGGTTTGTCCCAATTTATATTTTAATAACCTGTCCCGGGAAATGTATCCACTCTCCCGAAAGGCTACGTGAATGTATGTTCAAACCGTGTAGCGCGCGCACAGCAGAGAGGGAGAGAGCGAGACCTTGCGTGTGTGTGCCTCAAGAAGCGCATGTAACTTGCATGCGCATGTAATGTATGTATGTAAGAAAGAATGTTTAATTCGCACTCGCGTCTCGCCTCCCTCTGCCAGTGTATGCTACCGGCTACCGCGACAAAGCACATGCGCGATAAATGACGTCAGAAAAGCGTCAGTACATTATAACCGGTTATGGTCTATTACTGAACCGATACCGAATCGTCCTCGTCTGCATCGCGGTGCACCGTAGAAACGATTAATTTCGACACCACTAACAAATATATTTAAATGCATGGCATACAAGTTTCAATAGAAATATTAAAGTATATTTTAGTTTATCATAAATGCTTGTCAGTACATTCTGCATAAAAAAAAAAATAACATTAAATATTAGATGTTGTTGCTGAGATATTGTTGCTGAATTAATTAAATGTGAGTTTTGGGAACACAGCCTGCGATATTTTGGTCCCTATTTGGCTCGGGTCCATGCTAAGTAAATGCAAGAGATGAGGAACCATTTATTTAAATAATTCACTTGAGTGAATGTGAGAAGAGAAATACATGCAGTTTCTTAAAATTACTCTACTAGAATGCAAAGACTTTGTAAAGTGTGTAAGTGTTTTGGCTCTCACATTCTGTAGATGTTTCGTGATTTCACTTGCCAATTTATAGACATATCAGATCATAATAAAGGAATATTTTTTTCCTCCTCATGAAAAGACTATTGAAATTGCATTTCATCCGACTTCAAAGCAGCACATTGAAGTCTGACAGAGAATCGGATCAGCAAGAGCAGTAACTCCAGCAGCCTCACATGTTCTGACAAAACAGATTAAGGAAGAATGTCTTCAAGTTCAACAAAAACTGTAACTGAAGGCAATTTTCACACATTTCAGGTTTGACAGTTAGCGAGATTGGCAAAAACCAAAAGCTGAACTTTAGAAGGTGAAGTGAGGATAGCATAATCTTTCAAAGGACTGATGGAACTGTCTGTTGCACAGAGACTGGTAGACGCTTGTGTGAAGACCTTTCGCTTGATTCGCGTCAAAATGGCTCAATGCATTAAACTGTAGAGCAAACCATCAATTACAACATTATCTCCAGCGTCATGTTTTCAGTCAAGCATTGTAACATGGCATTCAAACAATTTCAACTTTGACCCTGTCTGCTGCCCTACGAAGCCCAGCCAAAGATTACCAGAAAATGTGCATCTCTTTGCAATGACAGGTACCATTTTAAGTCTTGAGATTGGATTTTATATTTATTTTTAATCTTGGATCCAAAGATCCAATGTATCGTGAAAACAGTGGTGGGCAGTAACAAAGTATTTCTACTTCATTACTGTACTCAAGAACATTTTTCAAGTATCTGTACTTTATCAGTGTAGTTTTATTTTGTAAAAATTTAATTCACTACATTCCAAAGCATAATATCGTATTTTTTACTCCACTACATTCCATAAAAACATGCCGTGTGACGTATGTGTAACAGTAATGTTTACTTCTGTTTAGTTTCATGGTGTTTTAGTTTGGTTCTCCCTGTTTCCGTTTGCATGTGCATGTAAATGTATCGAACACTGATCCTCAAACCGTCATAATTGTTTTTTCTATGGGGACGATGGGGCTTTTTCACATAAAACAGTAGTCCACAGAAAAAAATTATGTATGGTTTGGGGCTATGCATTCCATGTAAAGTTTCACATCTGTATGTTACATCAAAAAAAAAAAAAAAAAAAGTACAGCTTTGCCCAGGAGAAGGTCAAATTAGTTGTTGTCCAGCATCAAGCGAGATAAAAACCTGCTGTCACGGTGCTTCAGTTTTTCAGCTAATTTAAATTCACTAGGATCATCCAGAGACAGTAAAGTTCAATGTTCGACATTACCTTTTTTTTTTTTTTCTGATATTTATCAAAGCCATCACCATCATCAGAAACTTTTTTTTTTTTCTGTTGTTTCTCATTTACATGTTACTGTGTACACTTACTGCTTTCTTGTCAACTATTTGACAAAGTCTGACTGATTACATGCACACATTCAAGCAGGTGTCACTCCTGGGGTATTTTATAATAGCCTTATTTTCAGCTTTAATAATCCTAGAGCATCCAAGGCAAGTACAATGAAGAGATTTAAAATCTTCCAGACATATTTTCGTTAAACTCGAGCAAACACTGCCCGATTGCTGTGTGTATAAGGGAGCGGTCCATAGTGCTGAAATACACTCTTAGTATTGAATGCAGCAATTTGAAGGAGCACCTGTTGTCTTTGGCCCGATTGGTGCCTTAGGCGAGGTATTTAATTGATTAAAAATACAATTTTAAAAAAGTAACATTGTTGCAACTGAAGACAGTTATTTTAAATTGTAATATTTCACAATATACAGTTTTTAATGTATTTTTGACAAATAAATGCAGCCTTGGTAAGCATAAGAGGCTTCTCTCAGAAACATAAAAATATATATTCCAAACTTTTGGTAGTGTACATTGTGAAAAAATTCTAAATTCACTTGTCATTAGTTCATTTTGGAAAGGCTATATACATAGTTCAGTCATGAAACTCTTCCGAGCATCTGATTGGTTTTCTTAAAAAATACTGCTTTGGCCAATCGATCTGTTTGTTCTATCTATGTAACAGATTTATTTCCGCCCCAAACCGACTTAACTCCGTGCAGCGCACCTTGGGAATTGTCCTAGCCCTCCACCTCCCCCAGCACCACCTGCCTAGTGTTATGTAACACTATGTAGTAAGTCGCACAACGAGGGAGAATTCCAAAATATAGTCTTCTAATAAATCCACAGGAGGTTATCACATGAGACAGGCAAATCCACACACTAACATAAGTTACACATAGACGAGATCGGACAAAGGACTGAAAGACACGGAGCTACTAGAACTAATGAGATAAGTGATAAACAGGGCACAGGTGGATGACATTGCTAATTAGACAGACTGGGGAAAACTAGGTCACAGGGGCTGAACCAAAACCACAAGACAGAGCATACATTTAACACCTAGGGAGTGTTAACTTCCTTTGCGGCAGCTCGCATTCTATTCACTGTATTTATGTGCATGTTTCGGCAGTAGCCTTCACTCATGTGGCAGCAGCAGTAGTGTAGCAGATCTAGTCCACCAAGACTGAGCCTACGTACATTCTGTTCTTGTCAATAAATGCTGTCATGATTGAAATCAGTCTAGTGTATAGCTTTTGTTATTTATTTTGATGGTCCACTTTAGACATTCTGTTGACTATAAGTAACTTTGCACCTACATGTCAACTCTCATTAGAGTATTAGTAGACTGTCTGCTTAATATCTGCTAACTCTTTATTGTGATGCTCCTCCAATAGACACTCTACTGACTATAAGTAACTTTGAAAGTACGCCAACTTTTCCTACTAACCCTAAAACTAGCCCTAAAAATCTACTAATACTTTAATGAGAGTTAGTTGACATGTAGGTGAAACGTTATGGATATTCAACATATCAAAAAGTGTAAACATAACAAAAGTGTAATCTTTATTTTTAGTTTATTTTATTTTTAATAAACCAAGCAAAACACTTGTCTAGATAACCTAGTTAATTCCCACAGTGACGGGACCTGATGGCCAAAGTGTTAGAATGTGATTTTCAGAAATCAGAAAATGAGCGCATTTAACATACTTTACAAAGAAAAGTTTACATTTGAGTTTGTGTTTTCAAACATATTGTGTATGTTTGTATATTGTGAAGCTATCAATTAAATTATTAGAAAATACATATTTTATGGAAAATTTATTTTAAATGTTTAACTATTTATTAATCTGAGCAGATCTCAATGTCACCATCAAAAAACTGCAACTGAAGTGCATCTGCACAGGTCATCAAATAATAAATAGTACCAAGGCGACGGTTGGCTTATGAATATTCATGAGGTAACATGACTGGAGACTGAGTAGCATTATTACATGACTCACCCCTGCAGTTCTTTGACTGAGAGTGAAATCTTGAGGTTATGTCCCAGCACATGAAGGGTGGTGAGGATGTCTGCCCATTGGACCATCTCTCCAAGTGGCCCACCTTTCAGCACTTTTGGACTGAACACATCACCGGATTCCTCTGTCAGAAAGCCCACATGCACCAGGATCTGAAAGAGGGAAGAGAGGCTATGTTCAGAATGACATATTACTCCTACTACTATTTCTACAGAATAGTATGTCTACTCTGCACATTTTCTGTAAGCAGAGGATACCAGGATAACCTACTAGAATTGCCAAAATAAGCATATTTTTTAATCAGTGTGATAAAGGAACTGTAATATAATGAATATCAATTGTACTGCCAATTCATATACATTTCATACATAACTATTTCAGAGATGTCATTATACTCAAGATGTGTACCAAACTGTTGTTTCATTTATGTAATTTGTTTGTTTGTTTGTTTGTCTTTATTAAGAGATCCATTTCACTCATAAAGAAAGGTCTGATATAGGATGTACCAGGTAGACTGAAGGCGAACACATCAGTGCTTTTAAACTAAGGCATGATCAAAAGATATTTATGATTTGGATCCAAGCTTTATTTCAAGTCTCCATACAAGATTGAAAGCATTTGCCATTGACTAAAAAACATCTGAATTCACTTATCAACTAAATAGCTTGTCAAATAAACCTACATAAGAGACAATAAAAAATATCCACTGCTAAGTCTTTTTCCCAGCATGAGCTATCTTAAATATTTCTCTATCTTTCAGATACAAAGAAGAAATAGATAAACCGATAGACAGACAGACATTTTTTAACTATTAGTTTATAGTTAATTACTGTAGTTATACATGAATAGACTATATACAAATAGTGGGTTCTTCATTGTCACTATAATTAGCGCATATGTACAGAGTTAGATAATATTTTTTTAAACAACTCATTAACTGTAAATGTTATTAACAGTAAAGGTATGTTGGATTTCCATGTTCAATAGGGACTTTTAATAGAAATAATTAGTTTTATACTGTTCAAACTGTATATTCTTTCCCTAAATCTACTACTAATCCCTACTCTATTTTAACAATGTGATCTTATGAGTATTTGTATGTAACTCATATTGTCAATGTTTTATTTGTTTGTTTGTTTATTTTTAAGTGGTTATGTTTAGCTTAGGAGATAGGCTTAATGTATTTGTAAACATTTTAATGAACTCGTAATAATAATGCAATTACTGTCCAATAAATTTTGGTTTAAAGCACTTAATGTCATTTTCCCATTTTCCGTGACCTAATCTAAAGTGATAAATATTTAAAGTTAATACGTTGTTAAAAAAAACATTATCTAACTCTTTACATATGAGCTAATTAGCCAATAACACTTTGTTAATTACAGTGACAATGAATGAAGAAGGCTATTATAATTAATAACAGGCATTAGGTTTAGATCAGATCGTTACTATTTTGTCTGTTTAAATGGGGAAACATCTAAGATAATGTCAGTAAATTATGGAGTGCCGCAAGGATCTGTGTTAGACCCTCTGCTATTTTCAATATATGCTGCAACTTGGTAATATTATAAGAAAACATGGAATTAGTTCTCACTGTTATGCCTATGATACTCAGTTATATATTTCATCATGGATAATTTGAAGATTTAATTTGGTCAAGTTGACAGAGTGTGTTAAATATATAAAATATTTGATGACAATTACTTTTCTTCAATTAAATTCGGATAAGACTGAGAAATTACTTATTGAACCAAAAACCTGTACACAGAATCTCTTTGAATACAATTTGCATTTAGAAGGATGTACTGTTACTTCATCCTCTACAGATAAAGACCTAGGAGTTATATTAGACAACAACTTGTCTTTCTAAAATCATATTTCATATGTTAAAAAACAGCCTTTTTCCACCTCAGAAAAATTGCTAAGCCACAGAAAATGTCATCTGTTTCTGATACAGAAAAGTTAGTTAATGCGTTCATGACCTCTAGACTAGATTACTGTAGAGGTCTAGACTAGAAACTAGAGGTCTAGACTAGATTACTGACTAGCTGGTTGTCCTGCATCCTCAATAAACAAGCTACAATTAGTCCAAAATGCAACTGCTAGAGTTCTTACCAGTTCGAGAAAATATGATCATACAACACCAATAGTATCAACTATACTGGTTACCTATTAAGTTCTGTATCAATTACAAAGTATTACCACTGACCTATAAGGCCATAAATGGTTTAGGTCCTGTGTATTTAACAAATCTTCTATCGCCTTACAATCCATCACGCTCTTTAAGGTCACAGAACTTTGGGCTTCTGGTAGTATAGGATATGTAAGTCCATTAAATGAGGGAGAGCGTTTTCAAATTTGGCTCCTAAACATTGTTTTATCTCGGAATGCCCATCCTGAGGTAACTAGCGACTACGCCAGCTTCAGTTTGGATCCAGCCTCTTATGAATACTTCAGACGCCCAACACCTGTGAAGAGACACCGCTAACTCCTGACAGGACTTCAGATGATGCAAAACCTGCCAATTTGCAATTCAAATTTAAAAAAAAATAATAATAACCCTAACCCTATCTACAAATAAACAGCAACGGAATTTAATAGTTTCGGCCGTGTTGTTAATTGTAACCTATACATAGCTTACTTCATTAGCTGAGATAGATTTTTTTTATCCTTAAGAAATGTTAATGTTAATTATAATTTAATTTATTTAAAGAGAGCTGCCTTTATTTTTTAGGAAGGGAAATACTTTGTAAAGGGATCATTAAATATGTTGATAAATACATATCATATTTGGGGCGATAAAAAGTTTGTAACCCATGTTGTAGATCATCAGAAAAATGACCAGATGGGATCCCAGGATCCTCGCTGACCTGCGTTTCCTAAAATCATTGAAAGCTTAAGTAGAAACCATTTCCACCAATGGTCTCTACGATAAACCTAATGGTGATATTTTTGGAAACACAGCCCTTGATGCGGCTTGGATGAGTCTTGCTGAATGGTAGTAAATTGCTAAATTGGCTGAGAAGACGAGGACTAGATTGAGTACAATTTCTGACAGAAAAAGCTTTTCATAATTCATGTCTAATGAATGATCAAGTGCACCATTTACATGTCAAGTCAAAAGATTCATTTATCAATAAAACACTTAAAGTCAAAATTACTTACAAATGAAGACTGCTTTAAACCACAGTGATTTTAAGGAGGCAGAAACACATGAAAAGTACATCATAGCTGTAGAAGCCACATTAAACCTACTGTATCATACTTCATAAATACACAAGGCCTATAATTATCAACAATCAAAACTAATGCAAGTCTCCTGTCATCTGATTGATAGTTTATATCCATAGCAAATAAAAGTGTTTTTTTGTTGTTGTTGTTTTTCTAGTTGTAAAAATGTCTACCTTCAGGTCATTTTGCTGTGAAATCTTTACTGATTTTTATGAAGTAAACATAAGAATACATTTATATTGTTATATTTCAAGATGAACACTTACTGGACTTAAACAATGTAGGTTTGCTTGAGTATCATCAGGATTCTGAGGAATATTTATTTTATTTCATCTCACAATCATCATTGTATTGCATTTAATTTTAAACAATAAAACTAATTTTTTAATCTTAAACTATAAGCATTAAATATTATTGTACTAAGACATTATTGGGAGATTTACAGTGACAACTGATATAGATTTGTAATACTGTACTGTAATAAACTGCACCAAATTGAATATTTTTGCTCAGTTTGGGCCTCGGATAGTTTTGGGCTAAAATAAAGTATAAAAAGGTATTGTTGAGCTGTCATTTATCTGCATTGATGAATATTCCCAACACATAAGACATCTCACTGAATGTTAATACATGAAAATTGCACAGTCTTTTCCCTTAATGTTTAATTGATGGCGAGTCGCAGACAGGTTTAATGGATCAGCACTAATCGGCAGCAGTCTGTAGCTGCATTTTGCTGCTTGCTTTCATTCTCTTGAATTATTCTTATTCCTACCTGTCATTCACCCCTCTATACACTAGTCTTGGCATAAGTATGTTTCTGGTTGAAATGTATAATTGCTATTCATTAGTTTGTTTTCAAACAATAATGTCAGAGGCTGTTCTGAAAGATGCGGAGGACTGTATTAATCAGAACATCGTTTTCCTGTTGCTAGTTAGTATTTTATTCACATGGCCTTTCTTTAAGTGTCTGTAAGCAAAGATGGCAGCTTTTTTATGTTCCACCTTATTAACTGCCATTGAGATGAATGGATATGTTACCAAACAGCTCTTTCCAAAATGTTATACACCTCGCAGATGCTAACATGTTCCCGTGGTGTGTGTAGAAAGACATTAATAGTGTATTTTTTTAGTTTTAAGGGGAAAAACTGTTAATTTATGGATAATTAGGATGGACTTCTATCTTCTTCTGGATGGTTTATTGAATGAATGTCAATGGATGTACCGTCGATGAGTAATGTAGCTCTCAAATATTTCAAGGTATTTCAGAATGATTTATGAAGCTGTTATACGAGAATTTTTTTTTTTTTTTTTTTTTTGACCATTTCAGAGGCATTGTTTGCATGGTGCAAATGTATGAAATTGTTGCATGGCCTCCCTTGAGATACAGACGGACTGACACCTCTGAAATATATGTGTGTAACATGCATATCTTAGTATGTTGATATACTACAAATTATTTTATTTTTTTAAACAAGAAATGGCCTGATAGTGTTTTAGCTTATCAAACCCTACTCACATTCTCAAAAGTCTATAATTTTCTACTATTACTTCAGAATATGTATTTGTTTGTGCATCAAATTAAAGACACAAATGACCTGTGTGTATTTAGGTTGGCTTGAAAAAGCATACTGATTTACTATTCACGTTCTTAACAGGGCAACACTTTAGAATACTGTTCCTTCATTAATGAATAACTACACAGGAACAAATGAGTAACACACTATTAACATTCTAGTAACTACTATTAACTAACAAGAAACTCTGATTAACGAATTAGTAAGTAATTGCACTCATATGAATAACTATTAGCTAATCAGTAACTACCATTTCTTTATACCTCACTGAAGACTACTAAGAACAACTTAGAAGTCATTGTAAGCTTTTGAGGTTTTTGTAAGGTTTTGGATAGTAATGACTCAAGTGTTACTACATATTTCTAAAGGAACTACTAATTATTTGGATCAGTATTCTAAATTGAAGATTATGGAAAACACACTAGTAATGACTAAAGTTGACCAAATCCATCGGAAGGAATTACTATCTTACAAACATCTCAAAAGCTTACAGTGACTTCAGTCTATATTAGGTAGTTATGTTTTTCACTTTAGAATACTGATACAAATAATTAGTAGTTCCTAGTACTAAATTATGCATTAGTCATGTTAATTATGAACCTGTATATAATAGTTCCTATCAGTTTCTAACGTCGACATGACGACTTAATTGGGATCACTTAAGGGAGCCCTATCAATTTCGAGATTCTACAGAACGAGCCAATGAACGTTGGTGTGCGTGAATCGCGTTATGCGCCCAGCCCCACAGTGCGGGTATAAACAGGAAGCAGGCGCACACACACATTGTCTTTTACTTAACAACGTTGAAGACTCTATAGATTCTCTCCCTCAGTGTTGGTGTGACGGCACGATCAATGGTGGCCGCAAGCATTACAGCTCACAACTGCTGTTTTCACAGCACTGCATTGTGTGTGTGTGTGTGTGTGTGTGTGTGTCGGTTTCGGTGGGCATTCATACTGAGTGTGTAAACCTCATTACACTGCGTCTATCCCTGGGTGCCTCAGCACTGAAAGAGTTTTTTATTCTGTTTTTTGTTTTCTACTAAAAGAGCAACACAAGCGTGACCCTACGTCCTTTTCAGGATGTCATTCCGCCTGTGCATTTCTGGATGCGGTCATTCCCTGGTGCCAGCAGACAGCCACAATAGTTGCCTCTCGTGTTTGGGCATTCAGCACGCTGAGGCAGCTTTTGTGAATAGCTCATGTTCCCATTGCAGTAATATGACTATGGCAGTGTTGAGATCCAGACTTGCTTACCTCAAGGGAGGTGTAGTCCCCTCGCCTATGCCCCGATCTAGTGCTTATTCTGGACCTCAGAATAAGCCCACTTTGGTGCTTAGCCAGGGTGATCTGAGGGTTACCATGATGGCTCCCCGCCAAGGAAATCTCAGTGGACCCCTCACGCCTCACTAACGTTGCCGCTGACGAAGCCTCCAAAAGAGCGTGCTGGTCCTTCACATGGACGACCAGTCGTGTCTTTTGGAGCTCCTTCTGACGACCAGAGGTCAGTTGCAGCATCGGAGGGGGAGCTGCAGTCCTCTGGAGATGAGGATTCGGCTGCGTTGGCCCCTTCGGGGTGTGTAGCGTTGCCCGAGTCTGATCCAGAATGGGCAGCTATGCTTTCCCGGGCCACCGAGAAGGTCGGGCTTGCGTGGAACCCTCCACCACAGTTCCTCCCGGTACCATTCTTTCCAGAAGTGCATGAGGAGCTTACTAGGACGTGGACGGCACCGTATAGTGCCAGAAGCCGTCCTAGTGGCTCCTCCCGCCTCACCACCCTCGATGGCGGAGCGGCTAAGGGGTATGTGGATGTCCCGCAGGTGGAGCGTGTTGTTGCGATGTAACTGTGTCCAGCATCCGCTTCCTCCTGGCCGGGCAATCCACGCCTCCTGTCCAAGACATGTAAGTTTTCGTCTGGTCTTACGACGAAGACTTACACAGCCTGTGGACAGGCTGCTTCCGCTCTCCATGCCATGGTGCTCCTGCAGGTCTACCAGGCCCAGGCGCTCATGGACATGAACGAGGGTGATTCTGACCCAATTACTTCGTCACGTCGACGTTATGTCTACCGTTACATTAGTAACCGAGACTTTCTCTGGGAGGTATGAAAAAATAGTAGTTACTGATTATCTAGTAGTGAACTACCACATACAACTGAGCACTATTACTTACTAATTCTTTAATCAGAGTTTTTGTTAGTTAATATAAGTTACTAGAATGTTAATAGTGTGTTACTCATTTGTTCCTGTGTAGTTATTTATTAATGAAGAAACAGTATTTTAAAGTGTTACCCTTAACAGTACTCATCCTATAGATTTCAAGCTATGACCACCAAAATATGAGTCAGACCTTCAGGATGACTCGTTTTGCTATATCTGATCAGACTTATAGTTTTACATTAACCATATGATTAAAACAAAAATATTATAGACTTTCAACTCTAGCAAAGAATAACAAATAGCTTAGGATAAGCTAACAACATGTTAAAACATGCTAACGTTTGAAACCTGCACTGTAAAACCTAACAGTTAAATTAACTAAATAAAAATTAGTTTATTGTACTCAAACATTACTTAAAGTTATGTGAACAGAATAACTGAAAAATAACTCAGATTGAATGTTATAGAACATTTCTAGTTACTAGCATGGCAATTGGATAGTAATTTAATAAGTAAGTGATTAATTGAGTGATGACTGAACATTAATGATGCACGCCTGCTGTTAACAAGCAGAATCACTGAAGGAAAGAGACACTTCCAGCAACAGCCTTACGCCTGTTACAGACTTTGTGATTTTGCAATCCAATAAGATCATTACAAATGACACTGTTCGACATGGATCTAATAAACTTTGGTACGACATGTATGTAGACTGTACGATGATGACATCTATTGAATCACAGGCTACGACACAAGTTAGTATAGAATAATAAAATGTCATCAGCATGTGCTAGTGGTAAACACATAGAGCAAGATGAATCACACTTTGACATTTGTGTTTTTTATGTGGGCTGAAAAAAAGAGGAGGAAGTGAAAAAAGAGAATATGGACACGGTCATGGCTAGGGAAAAGAGGCCAACTTGGAATAATTTTTTTTTTCAAATGGAGCTTGGGGTAAGTAGTTTTAAGTTTTAGCGTAATGTCGTTTTGATCAATACGCCATTTCATGTTTCATTTTATTGGAAGTTGGGCATTTACTAGGGGTGTGCAAAAAAATATTCACATTTGTATCGCGATTCAAGATTTACCGATTCAAACTCGATTCATAGAATTCCAAAAATCGATTCATATTTTTTTTTTTCATTTTGTAATGGCGTGTATACTAATGTCTTGAAAGTTTAGCTCGCCATTCCCATAGATGGCGTTGTGTCGAATTCACACTGACGCCTTCACATTCTTGTCATAACCAAAAGAAGAAGTGCAGCAGAAGTAAGTCGGCGCAAACAATGGCAAACCTCACAGAAATAATTATTCAACCTGCTCCATCCTCACTGAAGGCGATAGTTTGGGCACATTTCGGCTTTTATAACCTTGAGGGAAAGACGGAACTAGATAGGAATCATGCTATATGCAGGCTTTACAAAGCGAAAGTTAAGTATTTTGTAAACTCCACAAATGTGAGAAATCACATGGTACGCCATCACCCAGAGATTAACATTAACCCTCTGAGGTCAGCTATCGCGCGGGCGCGATAGTCTCGCTTTTTTTCTTAACAGTGCAAAAGAAACTCAAAATACTCTGTTGATTTTGATCTTACATATTAAGTGTTGTACATCATTAGATCCTGATAAGTGTCTATTTTTTTTCTGGATACTCACAATAAAAACAAAGTGTTGTGCTTTTCGCCAAATAAAGAAAAACAAACATGATGCGCGTTCTGCCTTCTCTCTGTCAGTTAAGTCCATTCTGAAACGCGTCCGAAAATTAACTGTAATTCCGCGAATACTTGTCATACAGGCACGAGTGTTTTTCCATAATGAAACTTGAACTCTCTTCTTTTAAATGAATTAATTTATATAAAAAACAACTATTCTCAGTTTATGTAATCTGTATGAAAAGAGAGAGATGTCAGTATTTTTCTTTCCAGCTCATTATACCTCATTACACGTTAATGTGCCACGCCCACGTACAGTTCGCCGGTATTCAAACGCAAATGATCTAAGGCAAGCCATTCAAACATGCCAACGCCCACCAGCTGGATTATAAAACACATTGTGTTTAGTAAGTATCTTGTACAGCTGTGTACACAGCGTATCCTTTCGCTGTGAGGAATAATACTACCTAATAATCCTGGAATAGAAGTGCTGGTAGTTTCATTTCGAGGAGCAACGGATCCAGCTGATGTAGTAAGTCATTTATTCTTAAGTGCTTTGTTCTAATCGCGATATTGAATAGTGTCTGACTGTAAACCGCAAAAAGACTGTTTAAATATGAATTGCGTGTCTGTGTGTAGGCTAAATGATGAATGAACGGCATGCAGGCGCGCGCGCTTTGTTTACTACAGTTATACAGCGCGTGTCTGTGCCGTTCATTCACTCTCGCACCTACATTAGTAAACGTTATGTTTACATGAACACATCCAAACTATATTGCTATAGCCTACTAAGATGAGTAAAAATAGACTGAAATATGTTGAAATAAAATGTCTGTATAAGCAACAAGCTGCTAATTCACATGTATATACTAATATATCATACAAAATATGTTACAGACTAAATATGAATGTTTAGACAAGATTTTGTGATTAGTTTTGGATAGATTATAAAGTTTTGACTGTAAAAAAAGACTACTGTCACATTAAATAGTTAAGCTTTTGTTCACCAATTTCTGCTCATAGTTAAATATACTATAGTATGATGTTTTGTCAAAAATAAAGTAGGTATATTGAATTATCAACTAAGATGTTATTATAGTGTGTAGGCTAAATGATGAATGAACGGCACAGGCGCGCCCGCGTTGTTTACTACAGTTATACAGCGCCTGTCTGTGCCGTTCATTCACTCTCGCACCTACATTAGTAAACGTTATGTTTACATGAACACATCCAAACTATATTGCTATAGCCTTCTAAGATGAGTAAAAATAGACTGAAATATGTTGAAATAAAATGTCTGTATAAGCAACAAGCTGCAAATTCACATGTATATACTAATATATCATACACAATATGTTACAGACTAAATATGAATGTTTAGTCAAGATTTTGTGATTAGTTTTGGATAGATTATAAAGTTTTAACTGTAAAAAAAGACTACTGTCACATTAAATAGTTAAGCTTTTGTTCACCAATTTCTGCTCATAGTTAAATATACTATAGTATGATGTTTTGTCAAAAATAAAGTAGGTATATTGAATTATCAACTAAGATGTTATTATAGTGTTTGTTCCAATATTCAAACTAATGAATCCTTACCTTTTTTAATACGTATGATAAAATGTATACTTTTTACAAAGAAATACACTTGAAATATTGTTCAAATTGTAATTGTTGTTGTAATTGTAACCTATTTGTAATTGGTTACAATTTCTAATTGTAAAATATGTATATATAGATAATTTCTTTTGTCCTTGCATTCTTTGGGATCCTGTGACACACCTGTGTGAAAGGGCTAATTAATATGCAGCTCATTATGCGGCACATTATCCGGCCTTTGTCTTCTCAGGTGTGAACACGCCTCCACGCATATTGCCTTTCCAAACAAAAGGTGTCTTATAAATTTAAATCAATGTATTGTTTTGTGTAAATGATTAGGCAGGATGATTTTCAGATAATTTTGAAGCAAAAATTCTAGGCAACAACACTCATTAGTCAAAAGTCTTGTGGACACATATTTAGTATGTGTTTGGTGGCCTTATTTCAGACACTTTAAGTTTTAGTTTTTTCAATAACCATGCATAAGCAATATTCTCTCAAAAATACAAACATGTACATACATGTTGCTCACATATTACGGTAGCCCCGTTTGTGCTATATAGAGTGAATTTACACCTTTGCAATTAATATGTTTATAAATAACTGAAAAAAGCACAAATGTCAGATTATGTCAGAACACCTCAAGGACCCCAAAAAACCCATAGACCTCAGAGGGTTAAAGACGCTGACGAACAACAACCTAAAGTAACTAACTTGCCAGTCAACCAACGCACTCTCTTTCAATGATCTAAACACCCACTGCACTCTGAACGGGAAAATAAAATAACTCAATCCATAGCCTATTGCATTTCAAAAGATTTGACAATGAAGGCTTTCAATATATGATGCACATAATTGAGCCTAGGTATACTATACCATCCTGTCGCCTTTTTACCAAAAAAGGGATACCTTAACTATATCAAGAGACAAAGGAACAGGTCACGGGCAGCTTGCAGAAAGCAATACGAGTTGCATTAACCTGCGATGCCTGGACATCAAGAGCAGTTCAATCTTATGTCACCTTTACCGCTCACTTTATCACCGATTGTTGGCAACTTGAGACTCGTGTTTTGCAAACTCGTGCAATGAATGAGAGCCACACAGGAGCACATATGAATGAGATGTTTCAGACTGTTGCTCAGGAATGGCATCTCACAACCTCCGACCTAGTAATCGCCACAGAAAACGCTGCCAACATGCTAGCTGCTACGCAGTCGGGCAACTTCAAGCACGTTAAGTGTTTCGCACACACCATTAACCTCGTCACTCAGAGAGCTTTGAAACTGCCGACTGTGTCACGTTTGCTGGGGAGGATTAGGAGAATCACTGGATTTTTTCCTTGATCCTTGAGCAGAAACAGAAGCTACTCGAACTGCCACCTCACAAGTTAAAGACGGACGTGGCTACTAGACGGAATAGTGCCTTCAATATGATTGAAAGATTCCTCGAGCAACAACCAGCCATTTGCGCTGCGCTTCTCTCTCCCGAGGTGAGAAAAAGTGGAACAGATATCTGTACCCTGAGCGAAGCGGATGTCACCAATGCCGAAGAAATCGCTGTGACCCTGAAACCAATAAAGGAGGCAACCAACATCATGTGTGAGGATAGCACACCGACTATGTCCGTGATTGCTCCATTGCATGCACAGTTACTCCACGACACAGAAACAGGCTTCAGTGGTAAAACTCAAATTGTCTGAGAAATCAAACAGGCCATTTACGAAGATCTGTCGAAGACATACTCGACTGTGGCTGAGAAAAATATGCTCTACACAGCTTCAACTTTGAACCCAAGATTTAAAGCCCTTCCATTTCTCTCCCAAGATGAGCAGCATGACATACAATTCACAGTGATAGCTGAAGCTGCAGCACTTGAGGTAGGCTAACTATTTATATCTTTAACAATAAAACATGTAAAACAATGTTGTAAAGCTGTATTATATCACAATAATGTGTTTAACATAATTAGCTTATAATACAGATTTTATTAGCACAACCATACACATTGTGTGTGTGTGCGTGCGTGTGTGTGTGTGTGAGTGATGGATGTTACTTATGGAGAGATGCACCAATATGTGACCCTGGTCTTATGGGTACATTTTTTAAAATTGAGATTTATACATCAGCTGAAAGCGGAGATACAACTATTTGAAAATCTGGAATCTGAGGGTGCAAAAAAATCGAAATATTGAGAAATTTGCCTTCCTGTTGGCAATTGTGCTGCATTCACTCGCAAAATTCACTTTTTTTATATATTTAAGGTAGGAAATGTACAAAATATCTTCATGGATCATTATCTTTACTTAATATCCTAATGATTTTAGGCATAAAAGAAAAATCGATAATTTTGACCCATACAATGTTTTGTGGGCTATTGCCACAAATATACCCGTGCTACTTACGACTGGTTTTGTGGTCCAGGGTCACATATTTCTGATGTATTCCAGTTTATCTTGTAGTGGGAACTTGTTATTATATACTGTACAAGGTATAATAACACTGAACTTGGAATTTAAATATGAGGCTTATTTGTTGATTGTGATTTCTTTTATGATCTTTCACTGCAGCAAGAGGTGCGGCCTAAGGATTGCTGAGGTGCCCAGTGGCCCAGATGAAGGGCTAAATGATGAAGGCCCTCCTGGACCCAAAAGAAGATGTACTTCACTGGAGAGCCTGTTAGGCAAGACATCCAGTGATGCCGGGGTGGTCCCTATTACTAAATCCTACAAACACCAGAGTTGAGGAGGAGATGAAAAAGTATCTGGAAACCTCCCCCATTATCACTCTCAGAAGACCCCCTCATCTGGTGGAGGAGCCATGAGACTGTCTTTCACCTCCTGGCTAAGTTAGCTAAGCGCTATTTATGCATCCCTGTCACTAGCGTTGCGTTAGAGAGAGTGTTCTCAACTGCCGGAGACATAGTAACTGCACAGCGGAGCATGCTCACTCCAGAACACATAGACCAGCTTCTGTTTCTGCAAAATAAAAAATGTACACATTCCAGCCAGTGGTGGACTATGAACTGGTTACACACATACACATACACCTAATTGTTGATCCATTATGTGATTCTGACACATCACAAAAGTTCTGTTGAATTGACTGTAGTTGCCACAGTTCTAAAAAGAAAGGGCTTAATTTTAGGAAGTGCAATGTTCCCAGTCGAGTTCACATTTCAACAGTTAACCTGGTAACTGAAGTACTCCTTAAAACCACATTTAGCAGTATTGTTTTTTTGATCTGACTACAGCACTTTAAAGCTAAATGTAAAAGCTTTTTTATTTAAGTTTTATTTTAAACTTGAATTAAATGTATTTGAAAGCTGGCCAAAGCTTGGCACTTTGCACTTTTTAGTTGCAAAAGTTTTTATTTTTGTATGAAAACATATAAAGTAATATCAAACTACATTTAATTTGTTGTGTTTCTTTTCTTTTAAATTGTATGTCTACTGCAATCAATCACATACAGTAGGAAAAAGTAAACTACATTTACATACTGTGAATCGTTTTTTTTTTTTTTTAATCGAGAGTCGTTTTTGAATCATAAATTGATTTTGAATCGAATCTTGAGCCTAAAAATCGATATTGAATCAAATTGTGACATTTCCTGAATCGTGCACCCCTAGCATTTACTTTAGTTGGGCTATTGTCCTTGACTTTTAGTAAATATATTCTCTTTCAGCAAATGCAATAGTGTCATCAGAGGACATTTATGCATTGGCAACAATATAGCTTTAAGATAAAGCAGAGCAGTTAAAGTTGTCTGCATCTAACATTCAAATAAATGTTATAATAAGTGACACTTAAGTGTCGTATGGTTGAAGTATTACAAAATGATGTTAAATATACCTGTTGTGAAAAAGATAACTAATGCATTGATACTGTGATTACATTGAGACATTGAGACACTCATCGGACAATGGTGACAGCAACACATTCAATAAACAACACAACAGCATGACTTATTCATTCTGCAATGCATGCTGGGAGACATGGATGAGGTGTTCTTTTTTTTTTTTTTTTAACTATGCTGGCATCCAGCATGCACTGCAGCATTACAGTTTTTCTGAATTGCTAAAACCCATTTCTCGAAACCAACACCCACTCTCTCAAAACCTTAAACACAAAACCAAATTTTCCAACTAGATTGAGAGAACACCTGAATCTTCTGGCAAAATCAAACAATTGCCTCAAAACCATTTCATCTGTGCTCAAAATCAGATAATCTCAGATCTTCACACAGCCAGTCAAAATAACAATACAGATCACATTAGACACTACATAAAAAATTAAGAGCACAGCATCCAAAGCATGCATTTAGTATATTGTAACACAGTAAACTAAATTTTGCAATTACATAAAAAAAGTATAGTAATCACAACTTACATTGGTAAAGTTATTAAATTCTATATTGTACTGCAAGTATTACTGAATGTCCATATTTTCAACACTTGAAAACACACTTCTACTGTAAAAATTCAGTAGAATACATACAGTAGTCAAAATGCAAAAAGGTAAAAAAATCTGGGAACAAAATGAAAAGCATGTTACAGTACACTCAAAATAGTTGTACAACTGCAAAATCAAAGTCAATAGAGATTAATTCTACCTCAGCATCATATATTCATGTTAGGTTCGGCCGGAGGATTTTGTCCACATCACAGACAATGATATATATTGCCAGTGAAAGAGAAAAAAACCCTCTAGTGTGCCGGATCAAGTCTTGACAACACTTGACAACACTCCACGTAGACTGGTAGGGTTAGGGTTAGAATAAGTTGACATGCTCTTGCAAAGTTATTTATAGTTAGTAGAATGTCTGCTGGAGGAGCATCACTATAAAGAGTTAGCAGATATTAAGCAGATAGTCTACTAATACTCTGATGTTAGTTAGTTGACATGTAGTTGCAAAGTTACGTATAGTCAACAGAATGTTCAAAAGGGACCATCAAAATAAAGTGTTACCCTTAGCGCTTATAAAAGCTCTGAACACATGGTGTATATAATTAATTAATAGCCTAATTCTACATGTTACCATAACCTATGAGGGGGGAGGGGGGAAATTACATTTTTGGTTATTGTTTTGCGTGGCCACACTGCTTCGGGTGAGCTTTTTTTTATTCCACTTCTCCTTCTATTTTTTATTCTTTTGTTCATTTTATCTGGCAATGCTTTAGAGCATCTTCACTCACCACCATATTTCTTATGCTGTGTCTGCAGTGAGAGAACTGTGGTCAATACACCGCTCAAAACCCGAGTCAGAGATGGTGAGTTGGAGTTCTCTCGCTGCAGTGTGAACACACCGTGGAAAAAACAGAACTATTTTGAATTATAATCAGTAAATCAGGCCACTTCATTACAATGTTGTGACCATCAGTTAACAAATGTCACCTGTTTTCATTGTAACAGCAAAAGTGTTTTTTAAACACATTTTTATAATAACCAAGAAAGACTAAATTGAATCTCAAGGGTCAAGAATCCAACTAAAGCGAACACTGATCTCCATAATGGTGACTTCAAACAAAACATGTTTAATAAAACATCTAAACCGCTGATAATTCTCAATAACAACTGCTTTAGACGTATGACAGAAATGAAGTTTGTAATAAGTGAAGATGTTAATGCTGTTTATGGAGTTGTTTAATCCTCCTCTGCAAAGATCTTTTATTTAATATTTTTTTTTATATTTAATGTCTTATTTTATCTTCAGTTGGTTTAATCTAAGGATGTGGCTGGAAGTCAGTTGTAGTTCCTATTTTTCTCTTTTTCTGTTCTTGTTGTTCATCTTTCATTCAGTGATTCTGCTTGTTAGCAGAAGGTGTTCATCAGTAATGCTCAATCATCACTAAATGAATCACTTAATTGATCACTTAAATAACTGCAATGTATATATATATATATATATATATATATATATATATATATATATATATATATATATATATATTGTGAACTCAAATTAAATAAGTTCAGAGTACACATAAATATTGGTTTCTAAACTTAAATTAATTAAGGTTATTGGCTTCCTCAAACGTAACGAGTTGGCTGAACTTATTGGGTTTGACTTTGTGTGCTATTGTGAGCTAGCAGATAACTGCAATTGCTCTGAGTTCATTAAAAGTTTGTAATTGCAGTGGCTTTTCTAAATATATTGAAGTGTCAGCTTTATAAAGTATAGAATGCAGTGTAAAGTTTAATTGTATATTAAGAAATTACTTTGTGTTAGTGGACAAGTTATGAGTTTGTTAAACTTAATTGAATTCAGGTAATCAGTTTCTTCAAATAAAATGAGTTAATTTAACTTGTTGGGTTTTACAGTAGCCACATGCTAAAACATGTTCGCCACATTTTTAACCATGCTAGCAATATGCTAAAACAACTTTAATCAAAATGAAGCAAGCTAAAAACAAAATGTTAGCATCCTGTATTGCACCTAAAAAACATGGTAGCTTGCATGTTAAATCATTGTAGCAACTGGTTAAAATCATACTAGCAACAAACTAAAACATGCTGGAAACATGCTAGCAACATTATAGCCAAATGCCTAACATGTTAACACAGTGCTAAATCATGTCAGCAACATGGAAACGTGGTAAAACATGCTAAACCATGCTAGAATTGTTCAAATATGTTAAAATGTTAACAGTGTGTTAAAACATGTTAGCAACAGTTTATTTACTTCATATCTGTCTGCTTTATCTGACTTCTCACTTTTCACAGTCATTTTCAGACACAGTTTTGTAAAACCAACATCAAAGATTTAAACTTTACACATATAGATTGAGATTGTGGCCTTACAGAACAGCAGAGTTAGTTACCTTTAGTTACCTTTTTGTTGTTGTTGTTGTTGTTGTTCTGAATACCGACACCAAATAATGAAATAAGCTACAATACATGCTCTCCTCGCACTGAGACATTGATTCCATTTCTCTATTTGTGGTTTTCCAATGAGACCACTCTCAGTGAAAATGAATAGCTGATAAAGTGATAGATGACAATGGAGTAGAGGTCAAGTGCACAATCAATTTGCGTTTGTATGTGCTGGACAGCAACTTCAGCCACTTTATTTTCCATATCTTTCTGAAATGAAATGTTTTCATCCGTAAATTTCATGTGTAATTTTTGACATTAATTAATTTTATTTGTTGTATATCTTCTGATGTTGCTAGTCACCAACTTTCTAACCAAAATAAACATTAAATCTCCAACCATGAACTAAAATTATATTTTATATCATGTATAATGTCATTAACACTAAATTATGTATACATTACCACAAACAACTAACCCAAAACCTAACCTTAACCCTATAGTAATTATATGTAGTTAAATATTACTCATTACTGTAACTACACTGTAACAATATCACCTTATAATAATGTGTAACAAAAACGCGATCTGTCATAATAAATGATACTTTTATTAATATATAATATTTAACTTGGTATGTGTACCAGAAATATTGTTGTATTTTAGCTAGTTTAAAGTTATTATTTGGGCTTCCTTAAAAGTACTAAATAGTGTACACTGGGGAAAAATGTAGTCGTTAAGGAACCAAGATCATTAATTGGAATCAATTCTGAGGCAAAATAATTAAATTTCCTATACACATGGTAAACACAGACAGTTGGTAATCCATATCAATTAATAGCAGAAGGCAGATTCAACCAAGACTGTTGAAAGGATGTTAAATGACTCAATAGGGCACATTGAAAGTGCACCAACCAAACGGAAATGAAATGTTGAGAAAGCGAACGCGAAGACAAATAGACAAAGAGACCATAATTAAAAACTAGCACATGGGAAATGTGTGCAACCAGCCATTGCAATCAGTTTCACAAGCACCTGCAATTATCTTATACTTTTACCAGTCAAACTCATAAGCAGCATTCTTCATCTACGCTAAACAGCTTTGTCATTGTCACAGTCAAACTCTTTACAGAAAACCATTTCTCTAGAACAGAATTGAGAGTGTGTATCGGGGTTGTATCTCACAGTGAGATTGATTTAATTTAATATACAGTTTTGTTTTGTTTTTTTCAGGCTTGGCTTCAGGACAGAAAATGAAAATAATCAGTCTGTATCGGCTTATTTGGTACAGATTCTCTTGAAAGGAAATGGTACAAACATTACTGTTTATAATCTTCATAATAAATGTTCCTATTCAGGCGAGACTAGATTTTCCTGAGGAGGCAGGGTAAATTTGTGTTTTGCAGACGTATTTTCTGATTTTAATACTAAATCAAATCAAACACGGCTGTGTTTTTCTTATACAACCTCTAAAAAAGTTAAATTCCCTACTCTTTTTCTCTAACTATGAGAGATCTAATCCCGTTCAGATAGGAACATCTGTGATTGGTTTATAATTTGTTTCTATCGCTTCTCATTTATTTTGACCTTCATCAAATACCATATCTACAGCTAAACCTTCTAAAATTTCTATCAATACGTGATCCTCTGTTAATAATCGAAACTCAAATGTCACTTCGAAAACAAATCCCATCCGAATATTGCTAATGAATTCATTGTTTTACAAGGAAACCTCATTATAGAGCCTTTAATTGAGCTTCTTTAGACAGTGTGTGACAGCTCACCCTCTTCTGCTCTCTGTACTGACCGCGCAGACGCTCCTCGAGTCTTCGTGCAGCTACAGCCCACTGTGCAGACAGTCTGCGCATACGCCTTCTCATGAAGCTTAAGGATTCTTTGCCTGAGCCGACTCGTTCCAACAGTAGAGATAGGTCAGAGCGGAAAAATGCCTATGGAAAGAGAAAAAGTGAGAAAGAACAGGCGAGTATACAGTGTACAGACAAAATGTATGTCCATACAAAAGTACTTGTTATTTTATAGACATAAATCAGAAAACAATTATACAGTTGCACTTTAGAAGCACACTTTAGCATACTTTTAAATTAGTACTTATTACTGAAATAATATACTTTAAATTAACGCTTAAGTGTGAACTGAATGTAATATTTTCTGACACTCGATTGCATTTTAATTGCAATTAAATGAAAATGTATTATAGTTTAAATTTACAATAAATACTGAACTTTAGAGAGTTTTTTGACCCACTCAAGTAAGACTTAAGTACATCTTTATATGCAATTTCATTTCATTTAATTACTTCAACTGTCTTTGAAATATAATTAAAGTGTACTGATGAATGCTGACAAGCTTTTATGATAAACTAAAATATACCTTGTCATTTCTATTGAAACTTGTATGCCATGTATTTTAAAATATATTTGTAATTTCATTTGTAATGAAGCTAATATTTAGTACAACTATATTAACTTTAAATGTACTAAATCACACACGACAGTTACATGTGCTTTAGTATGTTAGTCAAGACATCAAAATAAGTGTACTTTAAGGAATAACAAATGATTAATAAAACATCATTATTTATAATATAATAATATAATATAATATAATTTATAGTATAAATTGTACTTCATGGTAAAACTTCTAATTTGAAATTACAAAGTGCACTTTTAAAAGTTTACTTAAAGACCCCCTAAAAAATCTAAATGTGTAGCATTTAGTATGAATATGTTAGCCTTAAGCAGTGTTGGGGAAAGTAACTTTAAAAAGTATTGTGTTACAATATTGCGTTACTCGCAAAAAAGTAATTGTGTTACTTAGTTACTTTTTATGAAAAGCAATGCGTTACATTACAGTTGCGTTACTTTTTCTCACCTGGGCTGGGCTTGCTTGTTTGTTTTTTAATAACAACAAAACAAATAATATTTTTGGCAAATGTGATGGCCCTTTAACACCCAATGTAAAATGAATAAGCTTCAGGCTGAAGGAAATGCATAATAACGTCTGTAGAGTAGAGGGTGCTGCTCAAACAAACCTTTCAGCTGTGCTGCTGTTCTAGATCAAAGAACAATAGGAGACAGGAGAAGGAAGTTCAACACTCTTATTTATAAATCTAATCTAAAGTTATTTTTGCTTTTTAGTATGGT
Source organism: Gila orcuttii (assembly GCA_026230005.1). NCBI lineage: Eukaryota > Metazoa > Chordata > Actinopteri > Cypriniformes > Leuciscidae > Gila > Gila orcuttii. The sequence continues at coordinate 14,192,210 of JAPDVR010000003.1, forward strand.
TGAATTAGATCATTGAAGGTCAGCAGCAAAGACATTGGTTAATACAATTCTGAGATTGCATTTTCTGTTTTTTATTCATTTTGAGGAATACTGAATGTTTTTGTGCAAGTGAGATGAGTAAAGGCATGTGCACATTTAATCTAGAACTAAAATAAACATCATGTTTACACAGCACACACAACACCTCCTCACTTTATTTCTCTCAAAATGAGGACAAGTCAGTCAATAAATCTGAAAATGTAACTAGCGTTACTTATTTGAAAAAGTAAATTTGATATTTTGTTGTAAATAAAAAAAGTAATGCGTTACTTTACTAGTTACTTCAAAAAGTAATCTGATTACGTAACTCAGGTTACTTGTAATGAGTTACCCCCAACACTGGCCTTAAGGTTATGAATAAGCTGGTGTGTTCCAAAACACATTGCATTTAGAAGATATAAGCATTCAAAACTTACAGTCTCTCACTTCCGCTCAAATGTATCACGGATTTTTATGACATCACCACGGACTTCAACTTCTCATTACATCTTCTGTCCAATCAAATGCTCTCTAGAATCTAAAGCTCCACCCCCTATGCTATAAACACCAACTGGCCAAAGCAACCGTTGATACGTCACTGAGCAATATGGGCTGGAGATGTGTGTTCGGTTGCTCAAATGCTCCAGTTGGTTAAGAATGAAATGGCTAGAATGTATTCACACCTCTAATATTGAATCCAACATATCATCAGCGCTCAGTTTCACTTCCATGTTGCTGTCAAATATGACTTGCATTCTGAGAGGTAAACTAAACGCTATTGGCTATTTGAAAAGGGGGAGGAGCCATTCAATATGTCCAGCCTTAACTTCCTGTTTCAGTGAAAATTACGTCAATGCATCATACAAAGCTGTGCGTTTCAAGGCACTTCAGTGGGCCTTTAATAAGAAACAGTCATGAAAGTGTACTCTCTTAAAGTACACTTAAGTGGCCTGTTATGTCGTTAATATTTTTTATGTACAAGTACAGCTTTATATTAGAAGAACACAACAATTGCACAAACAATCCAATTATGCACACTATGTTGGGGTATACAGTAATTTTCAGTTCTTCTCTTGGATATTTACTATGCTTACTAAATGACTCAAACAAACTGAATATCTTTCAAAGATTTGATGCCATAAAATCCAGTGATTAGGCATCAAAAGCTAAAAAGCAATCAACCCAATGCTTAAACACAACATAAATTAATGGACTCTGAGTGGCCATGCTGCATGAGGCTGAGGTTAAGCAGGATTTTACAAATGAAAGAACTGTCATTTTAAAATGCCAGATAGTGGCATAAGAGTTCAAGCGTATGCTGGTAAAAGCCGTGTGGAATTTAAAGAGGTAATTATGCTAGACAGGAAAATGCTACAGTTTTTTAAGCTCTAGGGGAAAGAAAACTCGAAAAAAAAACAATATCTCATTTCAGTCTTAGCAGGGTTCAGTGAAGTTGTGAATAAGTGTCAAACAGCTGGAATTCTTTCACTTGAAATGACACTGATAGTATCTACTAACCAGGTGAGATCTGCACGCTGCACACACAGCATAAAACCCACTGAGCTTCCTTGCTTTCTACAGCCTACTAAGGCAGAATCCTAACTGAAATTAAACCTCATAAATGACTGATTTGGAACGCTGCATAGGTGGCAACTTGTGTGTCATACAAACACATGCATGGGGAATGCGGGGGTCTCAACAAACAATGGAGAAAAGAGCTTTGTGGTTACATATTGCTAATCCAACAATGTGCTATACTTCAGCATCCAAAAATAAAATTAACATTTTCATTTGTATTTAACTTGTCAGTTACATTTATTTTACAGTATGTTCACTTACTTACCTAAGAAAGTAATGGTAATGTAAGGTAACTATATGGGTTAAGGTTAGGTATAGGGGTAGGTTCAGGGTTATTACCCAGTTATTGTAATTGCTATAATAAGAACATAGTATTCACATGGGGGACAGTGCTGTAAAATAAAGTGCTACCCAACATATTACAATTTAAAATAACTGTTTTCTATTTGAATACGTTTTAAAATGTAAATTATTCCTGTGATTCAGAGCTGAATTTTCAGCATCATCAAGGTGCGTTCACGCCATGTCGTAATTACCGCAATTACATGATTTCAACTTGTGAAAAGCATTCACGTCCTCGTAGAGCTCGTAATTACAGCTTGTAAGATGGGAATTGTTTGAGAGCTCGACTTGAACCACCTGACCGCTGCAGATTCATTTATTCGTTGATAGTGGTGCCATAGAAACGCATAATTCCCAGTCTGAGGATGTGAACAGTTTCGAATATAATGTCATCTCGAGTCTACGGTAATTACGACGGCGTGAATGCAGCATTTCTCACGTCGTATGTGTCACATAATTCTTCAGAACTCATTAAAATATTGATGAAATGTTGAAAACAGTGCTGCTTCATATTTTTGTGGAAACCATGAAACATATTTGCATACATCTTTACTTTCACTTTTAATAAATAAATCATTTCCTCTTTCTGATTTCAAACTTTCGAACAAAAGTGTATTTATAATTGCTATTTCTCTTGCTTCATCCATCAAATTTTTCTGGATATTTTTTTTTTTTTCTTGATAAAATATACCTGCAGTGCTGCCTTATGCAACTCATTAGGTTTAGGAAAAGAGTGTTATAAACTTCAGATTAGGGCTGCCCTAGACTAAAGATTTTTCTAGTCGACTAGTAGTCATTTTTATTTAAGCGATTAGTCGACTAATCGCGCGTTTATATCAATTAGCCATGAATCTTAATAATGAGTCTTTAATTGCCTATAATACATAGCCTAATCAGCAGTAAAACGCACGCATAAAGATTTCCCTAGCGCACTGGAAAAAGTAATGATTATGAGTGTGTCGTGAAAGACTGTTTGAACATTTTAACAATTTATTGATGATTTTTTTCTGTTTTCGCCTGCAGTAAGTCGACGATACTAACTCGTCATCTACGCAGTAGTTTCATACTACTTACATGTTTCAAGTGATAAGCCATATTTGAGGCAGATGAATGATAGGCGAATGTTTGGATTTCCTGCCGTTAATGATCTTCCTGTGGAGTTTTTTTTTTTTTTGTGACTAACCGACTAATAAAAACTTGGACGACCAAACCTCTTCTAATCAACTAACGGTTAGTATACTATTAGGGGGCAATAACAATAGCAATAACTCCTCACAAACCTCTAACTTTCTTTGTGTCAGTGAACTCAGTATTGTAATTATTGACTGTTTCAGGCACTCACCTGTCTTTTTGGGATGCTGCTGGTTGTTGGGTGGCTGCTTTGATTCCTCCCGACCAGCGGGGGGCAGAACCACTCGACTTCACTAAGGTAGATGAGGAAAGAGCAGTCGGAGCCATCTACTCCATAAAAGGTGTAGCAAGGGTCTGATGTCCACCTGGCTCTCATCCACTTGAACATTAAGAAATGAATAACAATTAACTGTAGGTTGGCACTATTTTGACATTTCACAGTGAGAGGACAGAGGTGTGATATCCAAACCAAGCATGACGGGACCCATCAAATGATTCGTTTTTATGAATAACTCAGGTTTGTAATTACATTTACATTATTTTTGACACTTTTATCCAAAGCAACTTAGAGGGCATTCAAATTGTATATTTTACCAGTACTGGCATTCTCTGCATGGGGATCTTGGCATTGTTCAGGAACTGGAACTGATAGAGCATTTCAGTTCAGGTCAAAGGGTCTTATTTACATGTTAGGTTCAGTCTTCATCTTAATGCCTCTGCAAACCTTTACAAGAGCACATAAACTGAAATGTGTGCTTTTTTTTTTTTCAAATATATACACTTTGCTAGAAAAGATTGGTTTGATTTGGCTGCTTTCAGGATTCCTTTGGAATGGGAGTGTTGAACAAACATTTAACCTCAAAGAATCTATCATCCATACAACAGCCACTTCACATGGGTGATGGTGTCATACTTCAGACATGAGTGACACATTGAACACAATTCTAACAGCCCTTTCACACCAAATTTGAGGTAAAGAAAAGTTAAACGAATCAGTGGCAAATGAAAGGAAAATACATGTTGGTACACAAGATGATACACGTGATGTGCCTTTTAGCTGTTCAGCTTTATGAATATCAGAAGCATGGGATGCAGGAGAAGCAAATTCAACACCCTAATTTAAGCAAAAAAAAAAACAAACAAACAGACATAACGTAACAAAAGTTGCATTTTTGCAAGATGGAATTCACCCAAAAATGAAAATTCTGTCATTACTTACCCTCATGTCGTTCCAAACCTGTAAGGCCTCGTTAAAGTAAAGACATCGTTAAAATAGTCCATGTGACTACAGTGGTTAATGTCATGAAACGACGAGAATACTTTTTGTGCGCAAAAAACAATAACAAAAACAATGACTTTATACACTAATCTCTTCTCTTCCATGTCAGTCTCCTACGCTATTCGCGTAGTAAACAGTGCAGCGCTTCCATGTTTTACATCAGAATGCTGGCTCATTATTGGCCAGCTCCAGTGTTAGCATTACACGCATGTGTCATGGTGCTCACGTGAACAGCATCGGCCAATAATAAGTCGCCGTTCTGCCGTAGAACCCAGAAGTTCTGCATTGTGTTTAGTACATCAACAGCGTAGGAGTCTGACACAGACAAGAAGAAACTGTTGAATAAAGTCGTTATTTTTGTTTTGCGCACAAAAAGTGTTCTCGTCACTTCATAACATTAAGGTTGAAACACTGTAGTCACATGGACTATTTTAACGATGTCTTTACTACCTTTCTGGGTTTTAAAAGTTGCAGTGACGTTGCTGCATATGGCTGGTTCAGAAACCTCTCGGATTTCATCAAAAATATCTTAATTTGTGTTCTGAAGATGAACAAACGTCTTACAAGTTTGCAACGACATGAGGGTGAGTAATTAATTACATAAATTTCCTTTTTGGATGATCTAACACTTTAAATCTTTCCCTGCAACCGTTTGTTTTTTAAAAGTTGCCAGCCAACGCCAGCATTTTTGATAATTTTCACAAAAGTTTCATGACCCCAGAATATTTTGTTGTATGGACATCTGAACAGGCAATATATAAAATGAAATAACAGTCTCTTATTATTTAAAAAATAAATAAATAAATAAATAAAAGTTTTATTCTAGCTTCATGTGGGTACCAAGCGTGCCGCACAAGCCCTGAAAAGTGAAGCAAAAGCGTCTCGATCGCCCCCCACTGACCGGTCCTAGTATAGCTCATAAACCCCGCCTCCCCATGTTATTCAATGGGACGTGAGACCAACTAAACAATTAAATTACACTTCACATATCTTTTTTCCAAATATAGTTTCTGTCATTTACTGTACTTCTCATCACGCTGATGTAATTTCAAGTGTTTGTTTTAAAAAAAATATTTTTCTTAGTTAGTTATTTGATTCTATAAAAACGGCGCTGTGGCGTACATGATTGACAGCTGTGATTGACAGGTTCTCTGAGCAAAGTAGTCACTGAAGCAACAACAGACTTTTTTTTGGGATCTTTGGAGGACTGAGGAGATTGGAGCTTTAAATTTAATATCAAAATTTCTATAATTAATTATTTCACACCGACATAATGGGTTATTCTGCAGCAGAGGCGCGTGCTTACGATTGATTCAGCGAGAGTGAGGGCGGGACGTTGATTTCACGGCTTTACTTCCTGTTCACTACTGCGCAGGTCTGGTCCCGAAATCGCAACTGCGCAGACTCAAGCCCCAAGATGTCAGCGCCATATCGGGACAATGGAAGCTTCACTTCTCGCCAATGGAAGAGAACGAAGGGGCGTCGTCCATCTTTTTTTACAGTCTATGGTGGGTACATTTCATTAAAAAGCAACATTTTGAACAAAAGCTGTGAAAATCATGTTATTGTTTTTTTTCAAAGACTACAACATGAATAAGCAATGCTTTTATCACTTGTTTCTGCTTCTTTTTTTGCCTGTGTTTAATCCAGAGATTCTGTTTTCTTTCAGAAGATGTGTAATAGCGCCATCTACCAAATAGCAATAAAAACAAGGAAAACAGGAAAATTCCGTCATTGGCAGGAAAAGAGTTAATAATTGAAGGTCAGCAGCAAAAACATTAGTAAATTAAGTAATATTAAGTCCATAAACTCTATTTGATGTATTATTTAATTATTGCAGATTTCATAAAGTTAAAAAATGTGGGATCAGTAAGATTTTTGGTAACTAACTATACATAACTTTGCAACTACATGTCAACTAACTCTCATTAGAGTACTAGTAGACTGTCTGCTTAATATCTGCTAAAATTTCATTTTGATGCTCCCCAACAGACATTCTACTGACTATAAATAGATTTGCAATTACATGTCAACTTATTCTACTAACCTTAACCCTCTGAGGTCGGGTCTCGCTTTTTTTCTTATCAGTGCAAAAGAAACTCAAAATACTCTGTTGATTTTGATCTTACATATTAAGTGTTGTACATCATTAGTTCCTGATAAGTGTCTATTTTTTTTTGTGGATACTCACAATAAAAACAAAGTGTTGTGCTTTTCGCCAAATAAAGAAAAACAAACATGATGCGCGTTCTGCCTTCTCTCTGTCAGTTAAGTCCATTCTGAAACGCGTCCGAAAATTAACTGTAATTCCGCGAATACTACTTGTCATACAGACACGAGTGTTTTTCCATAATGAAGCTTGAACGCTCTTCTTTTAAATGAATTAATTTATATAAAAAAAATATTCTCAGTTTATGTAATCTGTATGAAAAGAGAGAGATGTCAGTATTTTTCTTTCCAGCTCATTATACCTCATAACGCGTTAATGTGCCACGCCCACGGAGAGCGCGCGGTATTCAAACGCAAATGATCTAAGGCAAGCCATTCAAACATGCCAACGCCCACCAGCTGGATTATAAAACACGTCATGTTTAGTAAGTATCTTGTACAGCTGTGTACACAGCGTATCCTTTCGCTGTGAGGAATAATACTATCTAATAATCCTGGAAAATGTACCAGAAGTGCTGGTAGTTTCATTTCGAGGAGCAACGGATCCAGCTGATGTAGTAAGTCATTTATTCTTAAGTGCTTTGTTCTAATCGCGATATTGAATAGTGTCTGACTGTAAACCGCAAAAAGACTGTTTAAATATTAATTGCGTGTCTGTGTGTAGGCTAAATGATGAATGAACGGCACAGGCGCGCGCGCGTTGTTTACTACAGTTATACAGCGCGTGTCTGTGCCGTTCATTCACTCTCGCACCTACATTAGTAAACGTTATGTTTACATGAACACATCCAAACTATATTGCTATAGCCTACTAAGATGAGTAAAAATAGACTGAAATATGTTGAAATAAAATGTCTGTATAAGCAACAAGCTGCAAATTCACATGTATATACTAATATATCATGCACAATATGTTACAGACTAAATATGAATGTTTAGACAAGATTTTGTGATTAGTTTTGGATAGATTATAAAGTTTTGACTGTAAAAAAAGACTACTGTCACATTAAATAGTTAAGCTTTTGTTCACCAATTTCTGCTCATAGTTAAATATACTTTAGTATGATGTTTTGTCAAAAATAAAGTAGGTATATTGAATTATCAACTAAGATGTTATTATAGTGTTTGTTCCAATATTCAAACTAATGAATCCTTACCTTTTTTAATACGTATGATAAAATGTATAATTTTTACAAAGAAATACACTTGAAATATTGTTCAAATTGTAATTGTTGTTGTAATTGTAACCTATTTGTAATTGGTTACAATTTCTAATTGTAAAATATGTATATAGATAATTTCTTTTGTCCTTGCATTCTTTGGGATCCTGTGACACACCTGTGTGAAAGGGCTAATTAATATGCAGCTCATTATGCGGCACATTATCCGGCCTTTGTCTTCTCAGGTGTGAACACGCCTCCACGCATATTGCCTTTCCAAACAAAAGGTGTCTTATAAAATTTAAATCAATGTATTGTTTTGTGTAAATGATTAGGCAGGATGATTTTCAGATCATTTTGAAGCAAAAATTCTAGGCAACAACGCCCATTAGTCAAAAGTCTTGTGGACACATATTTAGTATGTGTTTTGTGGCCTTATTTCAGACACTTTAAGTTTTAGTTTTTTCAATAACCATGCATAAGCAGTATTCTCTCAAAAATACAAACATGTACATACATGTTGCTCACATATTACGGTAGCCCCGTTTGTGCTATATAGAGTGAATTTACACCTTTGCCATTAACATGTTTATAAATAACTGAAAAAAGCACAAATGTCAGAGCATATCAGAACACTTCAAGGACCCCAAAAAACCCTTAGACCTCAGAGGGTTAACAGTCTATTAACACTCTAATGAGAGTTAGTTGACATGTAGTAGCAACGTTACTTACATAGAGTGTCTAAAGTGGATTATCGAAATAATGTTTTGAATTGTAATAATATTTCACAATATTACAGATTTTACTTTATTCTTGGTCAAACAACCGCAGCCTTGGTGAACAGGCTTCTTTAAAAAAGTATTTCAAGTCATTGTTATAAGGCAAACACATAATTAGGCTCATTATAGTTTGTGCTTTATTCACAAAATGCCATGCTCCATGTGAAATATGTCAGATCTGCTGAGCTCTCCACAATACAGCACTGCGGTCCTGAGATCTCAACCGCACTGTGCACACTGCATTCAGCACAGATTTTGTGGGTCTGTTTTGTGCCGTTGCCTGATCTGCATAATTAATTTCGTGGATCGGGGGCTAAAGCAGCGAAGACAGAACATCCAAATAAACAGCTTTCAGCGGGAGCAATTCATTCTTAGTAAATTCCCCCGTGTGCATTACCTACAATACAAATCATTAAAGTCATCATAATTATTTTAACATTTTGACAGCCCTATATTTCATAAAAATCTATTTATTGAAAAGTGGAAAAGATGCAAATGTAATATATGTGGTGAAAGAATGTTGATGCAGGTAGGGAGATAATAATGTGCAAGAAGCGGAGAAATATTTATGAGGATGAACCATGTGTCGTGGAGGGCAAAAGTGTAAACTCGTGCTGAATATTTTATGTAGGCACCTTGCTTATCACAGGTTACACATCTATTTCATGGAAACTAAAGAGTTCATGAACTGCAAATATTTTATAAGTAATGTTCAGGCTTGTACGAAGACAACAGCAGCTAGATGTGCTTTTGGCTTCAATGCTGGTGTCAGTGCATTAGTGCCAACAAATGCTCTGATTTGGGACGTTCACCACAAACAATGTGCATTGTTTCTTTCAGTATATTTTTTGTGCTGAATATTTGCATTGGTGTGAAAGGACCGAGTGAACTCGCCTGGTTACATGGCAAATTTGGCTGATGTGTCCAGTATTCACAATATATTTGTTATTATTCTACTAGCAATATAACATTAACCCTCTGGTGCTCTTCGATTGGTGGTCAGAAATGACAGATTTTTTTATTTATTTTTGTCAATGAAATTAATGTACTATATTTTAGTTTGATAATGTTTTTTTAATTTAATGTTTTGTATTTTTAGGGGATTTTTTAAACTAAATTATAATCCATTTATTCACTTTTTGAGCATAGACCTGAAAATTTCCAGCTTAAACTCTGGTAAATCTTGATTGCTTTGGAGCACAGACTTAAGTTTGATCTCTTTTCAAAGACGACACTAAAACTGCAAGACAATCAAAGCCATAAATCTAAACAAGCTATGTTCCAAATTTGAACTTGATATCTAAAAAAAAAAACAGCTTTCAGTCAGATTTGAACTCCCATTAATTTTCAATGCGGTCATTTTTGACCACGAGGAGCACACGTGTGACTATATTGTACAGGACCATTTAACCTTTGCGAATCATGTCCTTGATTTTTTTTGTGTGTGTGTGTTTATATAGCAAGTGCCAAAACCTTTACCAAGTTTCGTACCATTCCAATGAAGTAAAAAAAAAAAAAAAAACACGTAAAAAATGTTTCGTTCAAGAGGCAAGACAGAGAACATTTCGATGTTTAATGATTTGTATGTGCTGTTTTTAAGACCATGAGATTATATCAGCTCTCTCTCTCTATATAAAATATTGTAAATGCACTCTAGGTTTCTTGTGGCCAAACACTGATAAGGAGACTTGTTCACATGGTAAATCTGGTCTGATTTTCAAAAATGAGGACAAACTGCACTACAATAAACAACATTAGAAGAGAGACATCATCTATAAAACAGCATCATCAATCAATGAAACAGGTGTGAAAACACTCTGCAAGAAATCAATGTGTTGGGTGCCAGTGTTTGCTTCCACCAATCTGTTTCCCTCCAAGGCAACCATGGAAGAAAAAAAGACAGACATAAAGGAGTATGAGAGTTTTTGAAAAAAATCTCTGTCAACTCACATCCACTTTACTGGCGCAATCCGGGTACCCAGGATCCTTCGGGACTTCGCACTGGCCCATAACTCCATCTCGGCCTGTAGATGAAAAGGACAGGCAGTCACAGTCTGATAACACTGTTCCACAGTACAGTAGCTTCGGTGTGGAACACCAGTGGGATCTGAACGCTCTCGGCTTTAATGAGGCTTTGGGAGAGTCCTCCATATCTTCTTCCATCTCCTCAACTTCCTTTATTAGGTATTATGAAAGTGAACTCTTGGCCTCATATCTCGTACTTGTCTGAGTAAGGCTTGCTCTGGGCTTTGTTAAGAGCTCTGTACTGCTTTCTGTTCACTAGGGTAGAAAATTGCAAACATCCCCCTCTCCTTGATTAATAAACTCCCATCTCTCACTGGTAGCCGGTCCCAGTCAGCCTAATTAACTTAGAAAGATGTTGTTCTTTGTAAAACAGGCTACTTCAGATCCATCAAGAAGCATACAGAGAAAGGAATTATGGGCTATTTTGCTTGATTATGAAAATACAGTAAGCAGCAAGCACAGTCACTGGAAACTGAGAACACAGCGAGTGTATGACTTTAGATCAAAAGATATTTAGTATTGTCAAGTCAAAACTGAAATATTACAAAGTCTAAAAAGTCATTAAAAACAATTTCAGCAGCACACTGAGGTGCTACTTTTCAAACAGAAAAGTTTTCTTAACAAAGTAAGCAGACTTTGAGAAGAATCCTTGTACTTTCTGTGCAAATGGCAGAGCAGAAGTATGAATTATGTTTGTCTTGCATTAATAGTTTAAATAAACCTCCCACACATCTTGCACATATGCTCGCTAAAAACCAGCTGGAAATCGACCAAACTCTGTTGGCAAACTTTAGAGATATCTAAACCTACAGAGGGCTTCACTGAACAAATAGCGGCAAGAGATGACTGGCATTATTGCGATGAAGTTCAATCAAGTTGCATTAAATAATAAATAGCGAATGTGTTGTCCTGAAAAAATGGCATTGAGCCCAGACCTCTTCATGTCTAATTTTAAACAGCATTTATAATATGATTTTGGCTCACTATACAGAGACTAAGTCGAGAGTTTTTGGTGAGTTTATCAATCTTGTTTGCTTTTATGTAATCAGGCAAAAAAGGACTTAATGGACTTAATGTATACTTAATTTAAGTATAGACACAATGAGACTATTTTTATAGTATAATATAGTGTGTGTGTGTGTGTGTGTGTGTGTGTGTGTGTGTGTGTGTGACAATAAATGAAGAACTCATTATATATAGCCTATTATTACATCTGTGTTATATCTGTGGAATACTTGATTCTGATTGGTCAATCGCGCCACCCAGCGGTATGTTATCCCCGATAACAACCACTAAAAATAGATAACACAGGGTCATCCGAAAAAAAACAACAACAACAACACTATTTTTAAATAATTAAAAACCGCATTGTCAAAAGTTGAAGTCTCATCCTCATATAATTAAGTAACTTCTGTTCTGTCACTTGTCAGATGTAATGCAGGGAAGCTTTGTCATAAATGTTAGTTTTTATTTTAATTGGCAGATTTTTAATCTATGCAGTGCCACTTTTGAAAGTTTTCTTCACCACATCAAGACATTCTGTTCTGCAGAAGATCCCTTGAATGAATTCAGTGTTTTTCCTTATTTAAAATGAGTTGAATTTTAGCAATTGTGGCAATAGTGTGTTAACATGGGCTCAATCAGAAATAATTAATTATTTAATTAAATTAGGAAATTAAGAAATTAAATTAGGCCAATTGAAAAATTTAGATGTGACCAGTCACTAGAACATTTTTAATTTGGAGAGGTCTGAAATTTTAACAGTGTAATAAAAATGACAAAATATTTTTGGTTGTCGCCCCAACAGCAACAAAATAGAACCTTATTGTAAAGTGTTAATACTATTTTGATATTAAAATTAGTATCCAATTTGTGATTTTTATCTTCCAACAACAACCCTTACAATAAGAAAGTCCTCAATCACCTCTGCCTGGGATGTTAGTCTTCTTGAGAATCTGCTCCATTCGTATAGCCATGTCAGACACGTTCTGGGCGATGGCCTGGATTCGCTCCACCAGACCTACCGGCTGGAATCTGGAAAAGTGAACAGAAGAAAGAGAGAGAAATGATGCCCAGCTATTAAAGAAACAGTTCACCAAAAATGACGATACTGGACTATTTTGATAATCCCTTATGGTGTTTTTTTTTTTAAGCATGACAGTATAATTCACAATCCACTTTGTTGAATGCAATGACCAGCTCAGAAAACATCTCATTTAAAGTTCCACAGAATAAAATAATAAGACTTTAAAGATGGATTAGAAAGGAGGCACATCTTACAGTGTCTGTGACTAATAAATATGAGAAATGAGAAGACACAAGGTCTAAAGATGTATCCTCTTGCCTTGACTGAAGCAGACGTGTCTTTATTTATTGTGGAACTGAATTGCAACATCCTTAAATGGTGCGATTACCCATTGGACATGCTAATTGCTTGAAATATGCTTGGAGCATGAAATAGCGATGCTTCTGCACTGAAACCATTTACATAGATAGATAATGAAAATGACATGCGGCATGTTTAGGCCTGGCCCTGAGAGAAAAACACGTTGAAGCAATTATGCCAGTAACTTAATTCCCTTGTTGTTGAAGCCTAGAAACGATCCGAGTGATTAAAACAACTGGGTTCAAATGAAAGGGAAACATTGCATCATTTAATTGTTCCAGAGGTGGATTTTTAAGATTTAAGAGTTCACCACTTTTTGTTAAATAAAACGGCCTTGGAAAGTTTTAAGTATGCGTTCATTATTTTCAAATGCATTTTATATGTCATTATGTATTGATAATTACAATTTTTTTTTTTAATTTTTTTTTTTATTAATGATAATTGACAAAAGAGTAAATTAATCCTAAAACATTTCAGTAACACTTTACAGTAAGGTTTAAAGGAATTAACAAATGTTAACTAATGGGACCTTACTGTGGACCTTGAAAATGCATAGTTCACCCAAAAATGAAAATTCTGTCATAATTTACTCACCAATCTCCAACAACTTTTTGGTTTCCAACATTCTTCATAATATTTTATTTTGTGTCCAGCAGAAGAAAGAAATTCAAACAGGTTTGGAGCGACTTGAGGGTGAGTAAATGATGACAATTTTCATTTTTGGGTGGACTATCCCTTTGTTACCAACATTTCAATTTTTATTAAGTACAAATTGTTATGCTATTTTTTTATGTTAGTGATGGGATACACAGTTGAGGGTCACCTATTTCTGAATTCTCTTGAGTTACAAGCTCAGATCTTTAACCATTATGCTTCCACCGCCTCATAATGCATAAAGACATGGCTGAAATGAGTCTTAAAAATGGAGTATCAAATAACAAAATAATAGATATATTTGTATTTTTGACCAAATCAGATATCCAAATAGTGGCCCTGAATATTTGCCCTGAAAAATATGGATATAATAAAACAATCAAAAGTGTAGTATGTAAATATACAAATTGAGTAAATTGTTAGATTGTGCCGATATCCTGCCGACAACGGCAAAATGTCAGAAATATCAGATATATTAGACATGTCCCAAATCACTGCCAGAAGATATCAGTCTTCTATCTGCCTAAGAATTTGAGTGAGAAAGCCAGGGAAGAGCAGAAGCAGGAGACGAAGTGATGACAGTAAAAAGAGTTTATTGAATAATCTTAGTTGCATGTTCCAATGCTCAGTCTTTGTCTGAAAATCTCGATGTTTTGACTTCGTCAGACCAGTACAAATCTAACAAATGTTATTATGCACTGCCCAGCCAAAAAAAAAAAAAGCGTTTTTTGATTTGTATAGGCAAATTCTTAGGAGTCTATGATTAGATCATGACAAGATCTTGACCAAAAATGTATGCACCTCTTGATGGAAATAAATGTTGTGATGTTATTTCCATCAAGAGGTGCATCAATTTTTGCTCAAGATCTTGTATTGCCAATGAATCCTCCAGCACATCCAAAAGACTTTCATATGGTCTGGAGGTGCCAATGCATGTGTGGAAATGCTTCTTCATGCTCCCTACCAACCATAGTCACAATCTGAGCCTGATGAATCTTGACATTGTCATCCTGGAATATGGCCATGATGTGTCTTCCTACATGGTTGTTTAAGAAATGAAAAGCTACTTCATCAATTAGGGTTAGAAGAACTGTTGCCAAACATATAACATCCTAGAAACACAATAATGGTTGTGATAATGATCAAATCATAGACTCTTATGCATTTGCCTATTAAAATCCAAACAACAACTTTTATTTTTATTTTGGCAAGGCAAAATACCACAGCAAAAAAAAAATAAATAAAAAAAAAATCCTAAAACTGTTTATGTAGTCTCTGTAGCCACTGTAGTTCTCCTCAAGCTTTGTGACATTCTAGTTATTTTTGACTATATATATATATTTATCTCGTTTCTGAGACTATTTCAATAAAACCTCAATACATTTTATTTCAGGTATCTCAAGAGACTTGAAAACTCTTTCAGAGACAGGAAAATGTCTTTCAGCAAGCTCGGGGAGTGCATTGTCATCTTTGGTTCACACTAAGAGTTTGATTTCTTCATAATACAGCTTGCATGAACCGCCTGCAACCTCATGCCCTGCAGCTACAGTACATCATGAAACACGCCGAAGCAAACAGCCCCCCTTCTGTGAGGAACTGTCACTCACAGTAAATGTCACCTCTGCACAGGACTGAACGCTCACAAAACCACGTCATCTGAACCCTGACCTTTCTGACTTCACACCGAAAGACAATAAAGCGTTTAGGCGGAGCTGTCACATGCATGTTTGACTTCTGCATCCTCGGCACTTCTGAGATTTATTTTTTTAGATACTGTCAGAACTTTTTACCTTCTGTAGTCTTGAATCCACACCAATCAAATCAGTTTTTATAAAAGAACGCCAGTGTTGATTTTTCAGTCCAACAAACACATTTCGAAAAACACAAGGTAAAGGCTCTAAGGCTTTGCTTATGCTGCACCCAATTCAATCTGTACTGTATTTGCAATAAATTTCAGGGCTGACTTTCACATTTTGTGAGTGATGACTTTGAATCCGTTTGTTCAGTCAGTGTAGTCAATATACGTTATTTCTACATCGGTTGTTGCAATAATTACTTCAGCTACAACAAGGTGCCCTAAGACTTTTTTCTACAGCAACAAAGAGTACAGTAGCATGGAAAGTGGTGAGCTCATCAGATAATACAAGCATCATAGGCATGACAGTATTTTAAACAATCATTTACATGTTCACTCATTCACTATTTACTATATAACAATACATACAAGTCGTATCACAAAGAGTGAACAAAAATTTGTTCTGGCATTATTGTAGACTGCATTGTGTATCTTAAGCTTCAAATTGGAATATCACAAAATATTTGAAAATGAAGCAGCATTTCCATCCCATGGGCCAAATATTAAGGATCTAAGCGCATGGTCTAAAGCACACAGCACAAGTGCACTTAGGGCATCCAAATCCACTTTTGCTATAGCTTAAAAATGGGAAAAATGGCCGGCGCACCCGGCGCATGGTCTAAAAGTGTTGTCCTTATTCTCTTAATGAGTAATGGGTGTGTTTTGGGCTTTACGTGCAATAAACCAATCAGAGTCTCATCTCCCATTCCCTTTAAAAGCCAGTTGTGCTCGCGCCATGGCGGATTCGCTATTTACATGGCGTAATTTGCAAGCGGAAAAACTGAACGAGTCTCCAGAGAGGAAACGGATCTGTTACTGCACAAGGTTGGAGCATGCAAGCAGACCATCTACGGGACAAGACGGATTCCACCATATCTTTATGTACACAATAATAATCTTTTACATTGTAATCCTTTTATTTTTAATATTTGGCAAGTTTATGTGCTGCTGTGTGTCCCTGTGTGTGTAATAAGCAGAGTGTACATGCGTTGTGGACCCGCCTATACTGTAGGCGCACATTACTAACGTGCTCTTTAAATAACAAAAAAAATATTGCGCCATTGAATTTAGACCAGGTTGTTGTGACTATGCGTCTGAACACACCCCGTTTTCAGACCAGTACGCATGGGCGCACAGATGGGCGCAAATGCATTTGCTATTTAAACAGGACTTAATGGTTATCACTGTTGCTTTTGGATGCTGTGTTGATTATGGGATATGATTTTCTATCCCATAAGGCCACGGGAGAGGATTTATGAATGGCAGTGGAACGACGCAACTGACGCTGATTGGTCACGTGACAATAACAACTTGGTGGATGTCCGAATTTCATTCATACTTTTTTCTATACATCAGCGGCTCTGTGTTGGATATTATTTAGGTGTAACAGTACATGTTTTCAGGCCAAAAAAGTTCAATATAAGACAATATAATTTATTTAAATATACTTTGATGTTGTGAAGGACACAGATTGAGCAGTTAAACACGAGATGTGCTCTATATTTAATGCTTCAAACTAAATCATAAAACCACATGGCTTGCCCTACTGTCAGATGCATGTGTTGTTTAAAGTCCCTGTAAAGGCAATTTAAAAAATATATATTCTACACACATTATAAATGAATTGCTAAAACATATTACAAAGACTGTGAACTGTGAAGTACTGAATTGTGGAGTTAGACCGTTAAACAGTTTTTCACCATTGCTATTTTCCGGATTTTTTTGGGCGGGTCTAAAACGGGGCTCGATATTTTATAAACTTTCGTCGGAGAACTGGGATTCCCTTTCGTTGTCACTCCGAGTTACGTCGGATGACGACGAATGGGGTTTCGCTTAGAAAGCCTATCAACTTCGAGTATTACAAAACGAGCCAATGGCAAAGAAATGCCATGGGTCTGCGGAATTTGCATGACGTAACTCCGCCCCACCTCGTGGGTATAAAAGGAGGAAGTCCGCAACAGCAGTTTATGTTTTCGCTTCGGAGCCAAGTGTATTCTTCTCTCCACAAGCCAACTCTGAATTATCAGCTTCACGAACGAGTGCCTCGAGTGTTGGTGTGACGGCGATCTCCGGCGAGTGCGTGCTTCCTGCTTATCTCTGCAGTGGTTCATCAGAGAGCGCGTGCTTCCCCGGGCGCTTCAACACTTGAGTTTTCTCTCTAAAAGAGCGCACGCGGCACGTCTTTTTAAAGACGGCTCGCCCGTGCATTTAAAAAAAAAAAAAAAAAAAACGAATGGTTGCGGCAGCTTGGTATCGGACTCTGATGGGCACGAGCGTTGTCTGGTATGTTTGGGCTTGATCATACTAGAGCAGCGCTCGTGGATGACTCATGTTCTCTCTGTGGGAACATGATCATCGCGTCATATAGGTCGAGACTCGGTGAACTCGCAAGAGTGAGAGTCCCCTCATCCACCCCCCGATCTTCGGCTGGTGGCCAGGGTGACCTGAGGGTGTTGGTCTGGAACAAGGCGCCGACTCCGTGTCCGTGACCCCAGCCTCCCCTCAACGGTGGTGCCCGCTAGTGAATAGGTGATTCCCACGAGTCTACCCTCTGGTGGCCCGTGTGTTTCATTTAAAGCTACAGAGGATGATACTATGTTTGTAGCAGCTTCACAAGGTGGGTTTGATTCTCTGCGAAGTGACGACTCGTCACAGCTGCCACCCTCTGGTGTGCATACGGCTGTGCCTGAGTCTGATCCAGAGATGACGGCCATGCTTTCCTGGGACGATTGTTTTTTGGGTAAGGCCGCCGACCCTCGTCCACGGCAAACCCCAATACCTTCCCTCCCGGACGTGCATGATGACATCTCGAAGTCCCAGAAGACCCCCTGGTTTTCTCGGGACCGCTCGCTGATCTCATCCGCCTTTCCCCCCTCGATGGGGCCGCTGTCACGGGTACACTGGGGTTCCCCCGGCTGAACGCTCTGTTGCGATGCTATGTGTCCTCAGAGTGCTTCTTCTCGACGCAATCCTAAGCACCCGCCCGTGGTCTATGGTTTTCGTCTACATTTGTGGCGAGATCCTATAGCACCACGGGACTGGCAGCCGCCTCTCTGCAGGCCATGGCCATTCTGCTGGTCCTCGACCCAGACGCTCATGGACTTGCACGAGGGCGGGACTGACCCAGGGCTCTTCACTGAGTCGCGCGCCGCCACTGACCTTGCTCTCCGAGCGACGAAAGTGGCCGTACGCTCCCTGGGTCAGGTGATGCCTACCATTCTGTGGCTGAACCTGTCTGATGTGCTGAATGTCGCGCGGCCCCGTCTGTCCGACGTTCCCATATCCCAGGTCGGCCTCTTCGGCGGTGCGGTTGAGAATTTCGCCCAACAGCTCTCAACCGCCCATGTGCAGACTGACGTGATTCTGTCCCGATGGCCCGCCGTCCGCTCAGATCCCTCTGTCTGCCCACTGCCGAAGGCGCCCCCCCCGCGGCTCCCACCCCGCCCGTTTAAAGAGACGGGCCGGCTCTGGAAGCCGCGGGCGGACGCCACAGCCCTCTCCAGCCCCGCCCCCCGCTACGTGCCAGGTTAAGCGGCGCTCCTGAGACGGGCTCCACAGAGATGGGACTCAGTTCTTCCAGGAGTTGGTAGCAGGACCACTCCTTTCCCCGGTGGAGGGACGGGGAAAAATCCTTATTCTCCTAAGAACTGACTCTCCCGTCTCTGGGAAGACAGAGTTCTCGGTCGACACAGACCGCCGCCCACAAGCCGTGCTCTCCTCGTCCCCCTCTGTCCCAGAGGTGCTTGATCAGGCTCGACTATGCGATTCAGTTCGCACGGTCTCCTCCCCGCTTCAGGGGAGTCCGCTCCACTTTGGTCGGTGGCAATGCCCCTATCATGAGAGCAGAGATTGCCACCCTGCTGGCGAAGGGTGCAATCGAGACTGTCCCTCCAGCCGAGATGAGGTCCGGGTTCTACAGCCCCTACTTCACTGTCCCCAAGAAAACCGGTGGGTTACGGCCAATCCTGGACTTGCGCGTGCTGAACCGCTCCCTTCACAGGCTGCCGTTCAAGATGCTCTCCCCCAAACGCGTTCTCGAATGCGTGCGGCCCAGGATTGGTTTGCAGCGATCGACCTGAAGGACGCCTACTTTCATGTCTCCATTCTTCCTCGACACAGACCGTTCCTACGGTTTGCTTTCGAGGGGCAGGCATACCAGTACGCGGTTCTCCCTTTCGGGCTAGCCCTGTCTCCTCGCACCTTCACGAAGGTCTTCGAGGCTGCCCTTGTTCCCCTTCGGGAACACGGGGTTCGCATCCTGAGTTATATCGACGACTGCTGATCCTAGCTCACTCTCGAGATCAGGTTTGTGAACAAAGGGACCTAGTGCTCCGGCACCTAGCTCGTCTGGGCCTTCGGGTCAACTGGGAGAAGAGCAAACTTTGCCCCGTGCAGAGGATCTCTTTTCTCGGTATGGACATCGACTCGGTCGCCATGTCCGCGCAGCTTACGAGCGAGCGCGCGCAGTCACTGCTGACTTGCCTGAGACATCTCAGGAGCAAGAATGCGGTTCCACTGAAACATTTTCAGAGGCTCCTGGGGCATATGGCATCTGCCGCTGCGGTCACGCCGCTCGGATTGCTTCATATGAGACCGCTTCAGCTTTGGCTTCGCGACCGAGTCCTGAGGTGGGCATGGCATCAAGGCACGCTCCGGGTACCAGTTACTCCGACCTGCCGTCAGTTCCTCACCCCGTGGTCGAACCTCAGTTTTCTTTTCAGCAGGTCATTTTGGTCACGCCGTATTGGCCCGGCCGGACCTGGTTCCCCAAACTTGCACTCCTCGCGACAGCACCTCCCTGGCCCATTCCTCTGAGGAAGGACCTTCTTTCTCAGGGACGGGGCACCCTGTGGCACCCTCGCCCCGATCTGGAGCCTCCACGTGTGGCTCCTGGACGGCTCGAGGTAGGTTTGAGTACCCTTCCACCAGCGGTGGCGGCTACCATCACTTCCGCAAGAGCGTCGTCCACAAGACACGTCTACGCGTTGAAGTGGAACCTCTTCGTCGTCTGGTGCTCTTCTCACCGAGAAGACCCCCGGAGATGCTCGATCAGCGTTGTGCTTTCCTTCCTTCAGCAGGGGTTGGAGCGAAGGCTGTCTCCCTCCACCCTTAAGGTCTATGTTGCCGCCATTGCCGCACACCATGACCTAGTCGAAGGTAAGTCGGTAGGGAAGCACGACCTGGTCATCAGGTTCCTGAGAGGAGCGAGGAGACTAAATCCTCCTCGCCCTCCTCTCGTTCCCTCTTGGGACCTCTCAGTGGTTCTAACTGCCCTGAAGAGTGCTCCCTTTGAGCCCCTGCAGTCAGTCGAGCTTAAGTTCCTGTCAATGAAGACAGCGCTCCTGGTTGCACTGGCCTCCATCAAGAGGGTAGGGGACCTGCACGCATTCTCCGTCGACGAAGCGTACCTGGAATTCGGACCCGCTTTCTCTCACGTGATCCTGAGACCCCGGCCCGGATATGTGCCCAAGGTTCCTACCACTCCCTTTCGGGACCAGGTGGTGAACCTGCAAGCGCTGCCCCCGGAGGAGGCAGACCCAGCCTTGGCACTGCTCTGTCCAGTACGCGCTCTTCGCGCCTATGTAGACAGGACGCGGTGTTTCAGGACCTCAGACCAGCTCTTGTCTGTTATGGTGGGAAGCTGAAGGGAAAGGCTCTCTCCAAGCAAAGGTTGTCTCACTGGATAGTGGACGCCATTGCCTTGGCTTACCAGCAGCAAGGTCGACCGTGCCCCCTTGGTGTGACGGCCCACTCCACCGGAGTGTGGCATCCTCTTGGGCTGTAGCGCATGGCGCCTCACTAACAGACATCTGCAGAGCTGCAGGCTGGGCGACACCTAACACATTCGCCAGATTCTATAATCTCCGAGTGGAGCCAGTGTCCTCTCATGTACTCGCTTCAACTAGCTAGTACCGGACCCGCTCAGGTGTCTTCGCTTGCTCACCATTCCACTCCTCGGACTGGATACGTGCGATATTCTCCTCAGGTGAGCTTTTCCGAAAGCCCTGAGTTCCTCCAGCACTCCTGACGTCGGCGCCAGTGTCTCTTGCCTGCGCGTCGGCTAGGTGCCTCCCGTGTGCATGGTCCCTCCCCTGAGCGACCCCCACATGTGTATTTCCACTGTAAGCCTCTCTGAGCATGTGTCTTTCCCTTGGCAAGCCACCTTGCCACCCCTGGGGTTGAAATATTCCACCTGCGGCTGGACACCCCAGTGTTCTCCATATGTTCCTTCGGGTCATATGTGTATTCTCTAAGTCCCCCCCCCTCTGGGTTGGCATTAATTGCATACTTCCCCTAGCTTGGGATATGCTTCCCAGTGTACCTTGGTATTCCTGTGTTAAATGGAGTCCTTCGTCCAGTCTAGTACAGGGATCTCGATTTACGCAGGGCACTGGAAGACAGCTGAGAAGGTGGCGTGATTAGACTGGTAACCCCATTCGTCGTCATCCGACGTAACTCGGAGTGACAACGAAAGGGAACGTCTCGGTTACGTATGTAACCCTCGTTCCCTGAGTAGGGAACGGAGACGTTACGTCTGCCTGCCACTTTCCGCTGTACCGCGGGGATCGCCTGAGCTCAGTCTTGGCTCCTCAGCGAAGAAACATAAACTGCTGTTGCGGACTTCCTCCTTTTATACCCAGGAGGTGGGGCGGAGTTACGTCATGCAAATTCCGCAGACCCATGCCATTTCTTTGCCATTGGCTCGTTTTGTAATACTCGAAGTTTATAGGCTTTCTAAGCGAAACCCCATTCGTCGTCATCCGACGTAACGTCTCCGTTCCCTACTCAGGGAACGAGGGTTACATACGTAACCGAGACGTTCACTGATAATCCGCTGTTACTGGTGAATTGGGCCGAACCAATTATCTCCCGCCTCGGCCTCCAGCCTCCCGTCGCGCCGACAACTGGTGCCATCATCGGCAGTGCGTGCCCAACAATGAGTGTAAGTTGCCTTGTGTGCTTATGTTATAATTAATATAATTAACCTAATAGGCTACTAGGAGCATCCATTCAGGCTGTAGCGGTGACAGTTGAGTGTGGCAACGGCAGCTTTCCCGCGAGTGGGCGTGGTTTCAGTGCAGCCAGCGGACACGCCCCCAGTGTTTGAGAGCAGAGACTACTGCTCATTTTTTCAAGATTTTGATAGCTTATTTTATGTCCTCCCGGCTTTTTTTATCATTCAAATTTGGCTGGGTGGCTAATAACACATTTTTCTGTGATATGACAAACTCAGAACACATACTTAATTTTGATTTAACAGGGACTTTAATGAGTTTGAGATGCATTTTCCTCAGACCTTACGATTGTATACTTGCCTATAAATGTTACAAATTCTCACAAGTATTTCCATTTTTCATTAAAGATTATGCTGACAGTTAGCGAGTATACATTTACTTTTCAACGTCAATGAAGGAGTGTCAGTGAACGCATGCACGTCACATAAACGGAGCAGATTAGAATTGGAGTGCAATAATTCTAACCTTATATGTACTGTATACATATATAAATATATATATATATATATATATATATATATATATATATATATATATATATAGAGTGAGAGAGAGAGAGAGAGAGAGAGAGAGAGAGAGAGAGAGAGAGAGAGAGAGAGAGAGAGAGAGAGAGAGTGAGTTTTATTTTCCCTGCTGAACCAAACTGTCATACTACCGTTACACCCCTAATATTATTGTGAGGCGTCTCTCATTTTTAAAAGAAAAAATGCATTCTGTGATAATCCCTTTACGCCTGTCACAACTTTTTTGTCAGACTGGACAGATAGTGAAACTAAAGGACAAAGGAACAGCTTTTAAAGCTATTTTTTGTAGATTGACAAGACAGAGTTTAGGGTATTTTGGTTTTGATGTGTGATTTGTAAATTGTAATGTGGACTCATGCATTTTCTGTAAAGCTGCTTTGAAATGATGTGTATTGTGAAAAGCGCTATACAAATACATGTGAATTGGATTGGATTGAATTAAATTGAATACCGGTAAAAATACATAACTCTACTTGTGTTAATATTTGTGTATTTACCATAAATATCAATCTGGTAATTTTACGGTAATTTACCATGCTTATTGTGTGAAAGCACAGAGTTTGAAATCATTGATTATTTTTGCAGTTCCATTGCTGATGCTAGATGTGCAGAAATTACACACTTTAAAATATCACTTCACTAATTACTTTTCACTGACACAGAAGAAACAGAAAGTTGACAACTTTGATGTGCATCAATGATTGTATAGCTGGGGTATGTGGGTGTGTTTATCCTCTAAGATTAGATGATGTCTGAAGATATCACACGGAAAGCCAAGGCACAAGTAACCATTTGAACTTCTGATGTGACAGATATCTGTTTCCATGGAGACAGGTGAAAAATATGGGAAGTGTCTTGACTAACTCATCAGCAAGTAGTTGACTGTCTGAAACATTCAGACTTGCTGCTGCCTTCAAGATTATTGGGAACTTCCTACTTGCAAACTCTGAAATTGTCACTACGGTGTGATGTGTTCAATTTCTATGTGTTCACAGAAAATGATGTCAGATGTGTTTTGATTTTGCTGGCCAGCTGCCTCATTAACCAGCAGCTATACTAGTGTTTTTGGAAAGCTTTTTCCAAGCTATTGCTCATTATATATACAAAATATATGCAATTCAGTGTTCACATTAACTCCTGGAAGTGGACAGGGGTTAAAAATGCACATGTAAAAAAGCAAATCAGTTCGCTTTCAAGGAAACTCACGCTGTGTCGATTGTCGCTGTAGGAACGCTCTGCGTGATTACGTCTTGAAGCATGTGTGAAATCAGTCCAATGTTGTGGCGGGACGTCAGAGGCGGGTGACGTCTAGGGTGACCACCATCAAACAAACCAAATGTGGGACGATTATAAGTTTGTGTGGGACAATGTGGGACATGTTACCAACACTAAAACATAACCTGAATCTGTTATATAATGTTTATCTAACTTAATAAAACATTTGTATTCTGCTTTTCAGCTGATAAAAATTCTTTGTTCTTTAGTCCCTTCCAGAAAACACAATTAGCCTACATCACAATGTAACATAACATGTCTTTATTTTACATGACATTTAAATTCAACATCACTGAGCCCAAAGGCAGCAGGCATCATGCAGATAACTATTTTTGAAACAGTTCTGACCAAGTCCAACTAAAATCCAACAAAATAAATAATGAACAAATAAAATATAAACCAACATGAATTTAGATCACTGACAGTCTTATATATTAAGAATATATTAAACCAAAAACGTTCATATTTTTTAGAAAGGATGTGAATTAAAACAACCACAGCAGGCAACAAGTTGATAAATTCTGTTAAATTTAAAATTTTAATTTACCGAATTATCCATTTGTTTTCTGACAAAAACACATGGAACGAATCACCGCTCCAAATTTTGATCGACAGCCGTCACAACCCACTAGTGACCGTGTTTACTCCTTTCCTGACAACCATTGGATAGGATTTTAAAAACGGCTGTTGTATTTGTACTTCTGACGAAGCGCTGGTAAATATAGGTGAAAAACTACACCGCAAAAATAATAAATAAAATGCTTTCATAAAAAGGCAAAAGAACGCATGCACGTTTTCTTAATATGATAATTAAAAACCAATAAACTGATGAAAATGCGGGACATTTTCTCAATATGCGACGTGCGGGACAAGGGGTGAAAATGATGTGTGGTATAACGCAAAGCGGGACGGGTGGTCACCCTAGTGACGTCACAAACCAGGAAACTATAAAGCCAGCACAAACAGCGCAGCGCTAGCTTCTGAGTCTTCAGTAAGCGCTCTCTGTGAAATCGTTATATTTCACATATTTGGTGTTGGACTGATTTCACATGTGCTTCAAGACGTAATTATGCAGAGTGTTCACACTTCACACAGCGTCAATCGACACAGCATCTCGTTTCCTCTTCAGGGAACCGAGGTTACAGTCGTAACCAAGGTATTTTTCTTCAATGTAGTGTATCAAATAAAAGTCTTCGAATTAAAACTTCTTTAGCAGCTGCAAAATCTTCTGCTTCATGCTTCATCCCACTCCTTTTTGGACATATCTTAATTACTGCTTATAACTCTTTATAGATATTGTTTTTTCCTTTGGTATGTTGCAACACACTTATTTTATTTGTATTCTTTTGTTTGAAATAAAAGACAGAAAGAAAGAAATCTCATTTGGTTCCTAGTTGATAATTTCACTGACTCGATTAACTCATACTCAAGTGATGAACTACATTTTCAGTTAAACTATGCACTAACTGCTACTGTTCACTTCATCCAGCACAAAGATAAACAAGTAGATAACTGGCAATTACAACATTGTGGTGCCTTTCATGGGTGCTTATCTCGTAAATACAATTATCCCCACACGACTTGAAGGCATCAAGTGACACCTGAATTCAAGAATGTTACTGAAAATGTTATTGCTGTGTTGTAATCATGAATGTGAAGTTGCACCTGTGGAGAGCGGAGCTCAGCTCCTCCAGTTTGTGGGACTCGCTGTTGTTACTCATTTTCGATAACGTGTCGATCCTCTTCATGATTATCTCCAACATATCGCTGATCTTTCTCAGGACCCCACGGGACTCGAGACCGCCCATCACTGTAACACAAAACAATGAGTACATGTAAATTTAGACAGTTACAATAAGTAGCCATGTACTGCCTAGAGATCCTGTTGAAAAGACCAGAATGACAAGTTTCAGAAACTTAAAATTGATAGAAGCAGCCTTTCAACATCATTACTTCAGTCTTCAGTGTCACATGATCCTTCAGAAATCATTCTAATATGCTGATTTGATACTCAATAAACAAGATTTTCAAGATTCTTTGATGAAATAGTAAGTTCAAAAGAACAGCTTATTTTTAAAATGTATTCAGTTTTGTACAGTGTGTGCAATGATTGCCTTAAATTCCTCAAGCATGTTTTACTCAAAGTTGTAAGTCATTAATACAAAAACATACAAAATAGTTTTGGGACAACGATAGACCATTTCGTTTGAAGTCACCATTATGGCAATCAGTGTTTATGGTGCTCATTATGGTGATCTTTAGTCGGGCTCTTGACCCTTGACTGTTTAGTATTAGTTTTTTTTTTTTTTTGGCTGCTGTAACTGTGTATTTGCAAGTACATTTTCTATGGCAAAGAAAGTCAAGACAGTTTTTGGGGATGATCTGTTGGTTATTTACTAATCATCATGTAGCCTGAATCACAGATCTTATCCCCAGGATTATCACTGAAAGAGTTCTAGATTATTAAATACTTTTGAATATTGCACTATCCACCCTGAAACATAACTGAATTGAGAGAAAGTAACTTGCGTGAATACACATTTGTGTAACATAGTAAACGTATTTTTGCTAACAGGTTTTGTCCAAATGCATAAGCAGTTCAAAGCTCTTCCCTGATTACAACAGCACCATAAACTGCAGAGTATGTTGCTGTGGCTGCAGCAGTATTGACAGACTTTTTTATTATTTTTATTTAAACACAGACATAGTTTATTCAGTAAACCACTGCTGAACCAAAGAAAAAGGCTTCAAACTTGAGATAAGTAAACAATATAGTAAACATATTGTCACATTTTTTTTCAATATATGAAAAGCAGCGATTCCATATGTATTATTAAATATATTGTAATAATAGTGAAAAATAAATAAACTAAAATGTGTTTGTAAAGTATGCTAAAATACATTTACATATTTATGTACTTAATATAAATACCCGGCAAATGTATTTTTTGTATCCTAAATTGGTATACTTCAACTCTGCTGAATTGGAACAACTAATGTTGTACTTAAGTTATCTGGAAGTAGTGTATAGATCTAACTAATTATATACATAAGTATATTTGATTGTGCTAAAGTGAAGCAATTGCAAGTATACTTTAGGTACACTCAAAATATCTTGCATTTAACGACTGATATTATTTACCTTTACATTTATTCATTTAGCAGACACTTTTATCCAAAACGACTTACAAATGAGAACAATAGAAGCAGTTAAACTAACAGTCAGACAACAATATGCAAGTGCTATGACCCTTCTCATTTTAATCTAATGCAGTATATGCATTTTTTAAAAATAATAAAAAATAGAATAGAAGAGAAAGTGTTAGTATTACTATCCTTACTAATAGTGATATTAAAAGACATTTTAGGCCAAATAAAGTTTAATTATAACCTTTATATCAGTCATTCTCAAGCAAAATGTCAGTAAATATGTTAATGGTTTTGTAGTATACTTAGTATAAAATAAATTTATTTTAAATACATTTTGGTATAGTTTTTTTTTTTTTTTCCCAGGGAATATATTAACACAATATATTATTTCATATATTTATCAATACATTTAAACCATTTAATATATTGATCGTAAATACTGTATATGGAAACATATTTTCATTCTGTAAGAGCAAGCACTAATTCAACATAGAAATTTATGTTGGCTTAAGCCAGTCTGTTTAGCAGTGGAGAAACACAATACAGAGATAAAGATTCTCTAGGGCTACACTCTCTTCTGAGAAAGGCTCAAAAACAAAGTCATGGCAAAACAAAGAGCCTAAATGGAGACTGAACTCAAATTCGCTGGCATATTAGTTGTATTTACTCATAAAACCAACAACAGGCTGAGGGTTTCATTCAACAACTTTTCAAAAGCTTCTCATTAGCACAGCATCTCTCTCTCTCTCTCTCTCTCTCTCTCTCTCTCTCTCTCTCTCTCTCCAGAGCATCAGCGATGAGGCAGCCTACTTCAACTCTCATAACTGAAGAAAGGACACAAACAGCACAATACAGGAAGGGAAGGGGACCAATTAGGCTGACAGTCGAGTTTAATTTCAGAGCTTTCCGAGCTCCTGCTGTCTGTTTGAGTGAGCTGGAGCTGGTTTGAGTGAGTGGATGCCTCTCACCTGGCCAATTAAACAGAACACATCTACAGCTGTGAGGTCAGTAGGCCTCCAGAACACTTTGCTCTGACATTCTCTGTTATAGAGATCATCCTGAACTGAATGCATCTTTCTAATGATTACAGCCGAGTTTCTTCTAAAGTGCCCCTGATTAAGGCCTCTGCGGCTGATCTTCCTCAGAGCTAGACTACATGCTTTTGGGGTCAAACAATTCTCACAACTGGATATTTGCACTTTCATTGCAAGTAGCATGCTCACACTTTTATAATGATGGTAAACATGCAGGATTCATTTGTTATAATGAAATTATGTAATGGTTTAAAAAAAAGTTAAAAAATTACTGGGGTTTGGTTCAAGATCCTTCAGATTCTAAAAACAAATGTAAAATTCAGTGACACTGTAAGTACTGGGAATTCAAGCA
Organism: Gila orcuttii; assembly: GCA_026230005.1. Classification (NCBI taxonomy): domain Eukaryota; kingdom Metazoa; phylum Chordata; class Actinopteri; order Cypriniformes; family Leuciscidae; genus Gila; species Gila orcuttii. Next base: position 14,220,937 of record JAPDVR010000003.1, read on the forward strand.
GTTGTTTGATGTTCTGCAAGGGTTTAAAAGCAGAATTTTGATGCTCCTTTTTTCTCTCTCAAAGCACTGAACTGGAATCTAGTTTGTTACTTAAACAACATTGGTGGTGGAGAAAGTACATTTTGAGTAAGTAATGAGTATTATGACATCATAAAATTATGTTTTGATTCCTCAGACTCCCTTTTCACTTACTCACTTATCTGAATGCAAGCATAAGTAGCGTAATTATTTAATTGTTACTCTGATCTCACATTACTCCACTTACCCATACAGCTTCACAAACTCCTCTTTATAAGGTTGTAGGGATTCCCCCCCAAAAAAATAAATAATAATAATTGGGAAAAGACTACATATGGTTGTTTTCTGGACTTAGTTGGTTTAATCTGTTTTAGCTCATGTTCATCTGCCCAAAACCATCACCAGACCAGCTTGAACAGTAGATATCAACCAGCATGGAGGCAAGTTAATACTAGAAAACCACCTTAGGCTTAGAATTCACCTTAGACTTATTTTTAATCTTTAATATTTAATCTTAACCGAAAAAGCCTGCTCAGATGCACACTTCAAAAATCCATTGAAATAGTGCACCATCTGGGCATCTTGGAAATACTATTTTCAGCATAGGTCTACTGTTATTTGGGATGCAAATTTTAATCATGCATACAATTCAGGACAGATTGTACGCAAATTAGGATGCAGTGAGTGATTGTTGAATAGTTGCTTTTAATTCCCTAGCACTAGATAAAAGCAAAACAAAACATAAAAATGCTTGGTAAACAACCACCGATTTATATGCTAACATGCAATTTTACACTTTTAAAGTCTGATTGTTCATACATTTCCCATTCATTTTTTCACTGAAGGGTGAGTTGACATTTCTGTCAGAGGTTACTGACAGCTGCTTAGTGAAACATAACCTGGAATATTCCTTTAAGAAATTCCTTAATTTCATTCAAATGACAGAATACAAGCAGTTCCCTTACGAAGGGAACTCAACGATGCGTCGATCGACGCCATGGGAACGCCCCCAGCGTGACTGCGTCTGAAGCATCTATGTCAACTAGTCCAATGGAAAGAATGAGCGTCACGGGCGGGTGACGTCATGACCAGGAAATGATAAAAGCACATCCGGTGCAAACCGGCATTAGCTTCTGTTGCCTCAGCAAGCGATCTGTGTTATACTGTCTCTGTCTATTTATTGTTGTCTGTTGCAATTTATTCGGAAACGTTATGGCGAAACAAATGTACAAACAGTGTGTTCCTCCCTGCCCGCGTTATTTAACGGGTGGGGACACACACGAGCTTTGTGTCATTTGTTTGGGAGTGGAGCATGCGGTCTCAGCCTTCGAGGAGGCTGAGTGTCAACACTGTGAAATGCTACCGCTCCGCATGCTCCGCTCTCGCCTGTCACTCTTTGATGTAAAGAGTGGGCAGGCTCGCGATCCTCAGGGATCAGGACCCGCGTCTGCCGAGGCGGCGCGGAGAATGCATTCCTGGGGATCGCAGAAGGATCTTTCGGAGGGGTTGGAGACGGGTCCCTTGGCCTTTTCTCCTTCCTTACCCGGAAGATCCAGCGCTCTCCCCCCGGTGTCGGAAGCACGCTCTGCGGTTTCTTCCGCCCGGGGAGAGAGCACTCCATTACTTCAATGCTCTTCCTCCGAGGAGGTCGATGTTATGAGTATGGAGAGTGAAAGCACACACATGGGGGAAAAAGATTCACAATTTATTTCCCCAGCATATGATGAGCTGGTGGATGTTATGTCACGGGCTGTAGAAAAATTAAATATTGTATGGCCATCTGAGAATAAAAGCGCTCGTCCTAAAAGTAAATTAGATGAGCGCTTTTTATCGTCCACGACATTATCTCCACCACGAGAGCTTCCCTTTTTTCCCGATCTCCACAATGAAATATCAAAATCGTGGAATAAACCGTACTCTTCACGACTTTTTAGCCCTCAAGTTAAAACTTATTCGAGAATAAGAGGGCTAAAAGAGTATGGTTATGAGGCGATGCCCCAGGCGGAACAGAATTTAGCTAGCTATCTTTCGCCTGGTCCCGCATCGTCCCTGAAAGCCTCGGCTTTGCCCACTAGACCGCTTAAAGCCACCTCGGTTTTAGTGGGCAAAGCTTATACGGCAGCAGGTCAAGCTGGAGCATGTCTGCATACAATGGCAGTGCTACAGGCGTATCAAGCTGACCTGCTGGGGGATCTGGATAGTAGTGAGGGAATTTCTCATGACGATATTCAAGAACTTCGTCGTGCTACCGATCTTTCTCTCAGGGCTACTAAGGAGACCGCCAGAGCAATTGGGCGGTCTATGGCAGCCTTGGTAGCTACTGAGAGACATTTATGGTTAAATCTGTCAGAGATTAAAGAAAAAGATCGAGCTTTTTTATTAGATGCTCCGCTTGAACCTTCTGGTCTCTTTGGTGACGCAGTCCACGCGGTCGTCGAGCGATTTCAGGAGTCTAAGAAACAAGCTGACGCTTTTAAAAAGTTTATCCCTCGCCGTGTCCAGCCCCCTGGGGCTGCTGGGCGTGAGCAGCCCCAGCCGTCGAGCTCATCATATCATGTGCAACAGAAAGAGAGTGTTGCGTCTCGTGCACCTCCACGTAGACACTGGAGACAGACGCAACCCTCTCAGCCGAAGTCGTCTAAGTCGAAGCCGGATCTGAGGACCGTTCTTCAGGCGAAGAAGACTTCGGCTCAGAAAAAAAAAAGGGTCCTGATGTTCATGCGTCAGGCCTGTGAGGACAGCCCCGACCGAAGTAGAGCGGTGTACACCTCATTATACGGTGCCCGTTCCATTTCGGGGTCCTCACGAGACCGTTCTGCCAACCCTGCCACCCTTGGTGCTTCAGGGCGCAGCGGTCTCCAGCGAGTCGCTGATGCTATGCTGCGGCACAGCATCGGTTCCGCGCCCTCTGAGGGGGGCGTTAGAGCAGCCAGTTCAGGTAGTTCCTGCCATGATGTTTCAGGCTCCAGAATTAGCTGTCTCAGTAACACCAGAGACCAGCCTCGAGAGGCTGGTTCCCTTAGTAAATTTTCTGGCAGCGTGGAAGCTTCTGCCGAATATTTCTCGTTGGGTCCTGCAGATTGTAGAAAAAGGATACAGAATCCAGTTTGGTTCTCGTCCTCCTCGTTACAACGGGGTGTTGCCCACAGTGGTGCATCCCGAGCAGGCTCTGGTAATGGAGCAAGAGGTAAAGGCCCTGTTAGCGAAAGAAGCTATAGAACAGGTGTACTCACCCGACCGAGAGTCGGGTTTTTACAGCCGTTATTTCATTGTTCCAAAAAAGGATGGAGGGTTGCGTCCTATTTTAGATCTTCGTTGGTTAAATCGGTCAGTTCAGAAACTAAAGTTCAAAATGCTGACACTCAAACAGATCGTGACTCAAATCAGATCCGAGGACTGGTTTGTCACGATAGATCTGAAGGACGCCTACTTCCATATCTCCATCCTCCCTCAGCACAGGAAGTTCCTAAGGTTTTCTTTCGGGGGCAAAGAATACCAATATCGGGTTCTTCCGTTCGGTCTAGCTTTATCACCCCGCACGTTCACGAAATGCGTGGATGCAGCATTAGCCCCTCTCAGGCTTCAGGGCATACGTATTCTGAACTACATCGACGACTGGCTGATTCTAGCGGAATCAGAGCAGTTGGCGGTTCGGCACCGAGGTGTCGTTCTCGCTCATATGCAGATGTTGGGGTTGAGGCTCAATGCCAAGAAGAGTGTGCTTTCTCCAGTACAGAGAACCACTTTCCTTGGTGTGGTATGGGATTCAGTGACAATGCGGGCCATCCTATCGCCCGTTCGTGTAGCTGCTATCCTGTCAGCCACAAAAGAGCTGAAGCTAGGCCAGTCACGCACTGTAAAACAGTTCGAGAAACTGTTGGGTCTTTTGGCAGCAGCGTCCAACGTGATACCTTTTGGCCTGCTGTACATGAGGCCTTTACAGTGGTGGCTCAGGACCAGAGGGTTCTCCCCGAGGGGAAACCCACTTCGTATGATCAAGGTCACGCGGCGTTGCCTTCGTGCCTTAGTTATATGGAGGAAGCACTGGTTCTTAACCCAAGGTCCGGTGTTGGGAGCTCTTTGCCATCGAGTTACTATCTCGACAGATGCTTCCCTCACCGGCTGGGGAGCGGTAATGGAAGGCCGCTCGGTTCAGGGTCTGTGGAAGAGTCATCATCTCTCGTGGCACATAAATTGCCTGGAGATGATGGCTGTCTTCAATGCGTTGAGGCAGTTCCTCCCAGACCTGAGGGGCCATCATGTGCTCGTACGAACAGACAACACATCAGTGGTCTCTTATCTGAACCGTCAGGGGGGCCTGCGTTCGCGTCTGCTTTGCAAACTGGCGCACCAGATCCTCCTGTGGTCTCTGGGGAAGGTACTCTCTCTGAGGGCAGTGTATATTCCTGGGGTCCAGAATATAGGAGCAGACATCCTGTCGAGGCAGGAGCTGAGGCCAGGGGACTGGAGACTCCACCCCGAGGTGGTGGAGAAAATCTGGGAGTTTTACGGCCAAGCACAAGTGGATCTGTTTGCGTCTCAGAATACGACGCACTGTCCTCTGTGGTTCTCCCTTACTCACCCAGCCCCTCTGGGGCTGGATGCTATGGTGCAGACGTGGCCGAGGCTACGTCTGTACGCCTTTCCCCCTGTTGCTCTGCTCCCAGGAGTTCTGGAGCGAGTCCGCCGGTATGGAATAAGCCTACTGCTAGTAGCACCACGCTGGCCAAGTCGGATCTGGTTTTCGGACCTGATCCATCTCCTAGATGGTCCTCCCTTCGAGATCCCGATCAGGAGAGACCTTCTGTCTCAGGCCGGGGGCACAATATTTCACCCTCGACCAGAGATTTGGAACCTGTGGGTTTGGCCTCTGAGGGGGCCCAACTCATAGAGAGTGGTCTTTCAGCCGAGGCTGCTGAGACCATTCTAAGCTCCAGAGCCCCAGCTACTAGGAAACTATATGCGCTTAAATGGAGAGTTTTCTCTTTATGGCGTTACCAACATCATTGGGATCCAGTTAACTGTTCTGTGAACACAGTACTCGAGTTCCTGCAGGAGCGCTTTACGTCAGGCCTATGTCCTTCCACGCTCAAAGTCTACGTGGCGGCCATTGCGGCTTACCACGCCCTGGTGGGGGGTACATCGTTGGGTCGAGACCCCCTGGTTACACGTTTCCTTCGTGGCACTTTAAGGCTGAGGCCTGCAACTCGCACTAGGGTGCCAGCTTGGGATCTTGCTATAGTACTAGAAGGCCTTTCTAGGGCTCCATTTGAGCCCTTAGATTCGGTTTCAGATAAGTTTCTTACCTTTAAGACGATCTTTCTGCTAGCTATTTCGTCCCTTAAGAGAGTTGGAGACCTTCAGGCCCTTTCGGTTTCCCCCACTTGCCTTGAGTTTGCACCGGGGATGGTCAAGGCATTCTTATATCCAAAACAGGGGTACGTCCCTAAGGTGCCGACCTTGACTCCGAGGCCTATTGTGCTGCAGGCTTTCTGTCCTCCTCCTTTTGCATCTGCAGACCAGGAAAGACTGAACCTCTTGTGTCCAGTGCGAGCACTGGACACTTATGTGCATCGGACTTCTTCATTTAGGAAGTCCGACCAATTACTGATTTGCTTCGGATCACCTAAGAAGGGTCTTCCTGCTTCTAAACAGACGGTCAGTAGGTGGATAGTTGAGGCTATTTCACTTGCATACGAGTACTCGGACCAGCCATGTCCTTTGGTGGTCCGAGCTCACTCTACTAGGAGTATGGCGGCTTCTAAAGCCTTACTATATGGGGTTTCTCTTCGGGACGTCTGTGATGCGGCGGGCTGGTCCTCTCCGCTCACATTCGTTAAATTTTACAGTTTAGACCTGGATGCTGCCCCAGGTTCTCAGGTGCTTAGTGCTTAGTTACAACAGACTAACACTCAGGTACTTGGAATTCTGGCGCTTTGGGTATTCTCGTTCCCATGGCGTCGATCGACGCATCGTTGAGTTCCCTTCGTAAGGGAACGTCTCAGGTTACTATTGTAACCATAGTTCCCTGAGAACAGGGAACGAGACGATGCGTCACCCTGCCATACTTCCTGCATCCCTGTGATCGGCTTGCTTCGGCAATTTTCGAAGCTAATGCCGGTTTGCACCGGATGTGCTTTTATCATTTCCTGGTCATGACGTCACCCGCCCGTGACGCTCATTCTTTCCATTGGACTAGTTGACATAGATGCTTCAGACGCAGTCACGCTGGGGGCGTTCCCATGGCGTCGATCGACGCATCGTCTCGTTCCCTGTTCTCAGGGAACTATGGTTACAATAGTAACCTGAGACGTTTAACAGTAAGGTATCAGAAGGCATTATGACTGAAAACTTTCCCTTTTGTGCTCCTAAATCAACCCTATTATGTAGGCAGAACAGTGCAGATAGCAAAACCAGCAGCACAGTTCAGTCATTACTGTCCACGAGAAAGTCACCAACATGTGTTTAATTACAAGATACGTGGTTTTATTGGGGTTTTAATATGATGAGATTAAGTTCTGCTTTTGAATAGTGGAGGTGGACTCCATAGTGTATGAAGTATGGCATAATAATGTCTTTGAGAATCCCTGCTGAAAATAACAGCATAGCTAGAGTCCAAGGCCATATTTTCACAATCTTGGTCTTGTCATGGACTCAGGAGCATTTGGACTCAACTACTACGACACCAAGGCTACGTTTTGTGGTTTGTGCAAGCTTACTAATATGATCCGCTCTGTGCTACAGTGTCTCTGAACCACTGTGTGTGCTGTGGAGACTTGTGTGATTGCTCATCCCAAAGGGAAGCACAATCATACAGCCTGAATTGTTCAGACCTCTTTAGGTCTGTGTCTTGACTTGAACTTGATTTGACCCTCTATGGTTTTGATCTTGTCTCGAAGACAACTAGAAGACCATGCCGATGTTGGTCCACAAGCTAGGCCAGAAATAACCCAGCACTATAATCAGCCTAGACAAGCATGCATATTCATTCTGGTCTTCTTCCAGGTCTAGTTTTATTGGACAAGACCTTGGAGTCTCCAGATTAGCAAAAGGTATCTCTAGGAATTAGTACATGTTTCAAAACTATGTTCATCTTACCACAGTCAAATCCCAGCTGAGATGTAAAATCATTATCCCCGATTCCCGAAAACCCTCTTGAACCTTAAGCGATACATTTGATCTTTGTGCTGTTCTAAGTTTGACTTTAATGCGGACACCATTTTCAAAGCTCTGGATCAGTGAGGGATGCTAGCAGTGTGTGCCTGCTAATCCTACTAACGTATGCTGCCTCAGCTTCCTGATGTATTTATTAGTTTGCTGAAAAGCCACCATTTGTTAAGCAGTGAGGGCTGATAGAGTGATTCACGACTCCCACATGCGGCTGTATACTGCTGACTGGAGCCGGATCTGCTTGCGTGTGCATGCATGCAGGTGTCTGTGTTAGAGATCCTTAAGGCCATTACTGTATGTGTTTTATGTGTGGGTGAAGGGGTTTGTGGAATACAGTAATACTGTATCTAGCATCCTCTATGACTAATTTATTTACTGCTTTTTGCTTTGTAGATTAAAGCTGAGTCTTGCTTAGGGATTTGGGAGTCAGTTGCAGTCCATTACATGATGGCTTTATGAATGAACATTAGTACTGAACAAATCCATGTGCCTGTATCTAAATACCTGATTGACCAATCTCACGTACAGTATTGTAGACCCTTTAATGGGACTGTGCTATGTTGGGTCTTCTATGAGAAGTGTTTCTAACCTTTCATTAGTACTGGGGCTCAGGCCCCCGATCAAAAAAGTGTCCTCGTATGTTGACACTGTTATATATATATGGATATAAATTGTCTTTAAAATCAGTTGCAACAGAGTTGTTCACAAACTACGTGCAATAAACAGCTTCATTGCCAACAAACTGAAAAAAATCAGATTCCTACAATAGTAAATATCCACTTTCTCCAGCACCTCCTTTTTGTTTTCTGACTTACAAATGATCCCGTTTCGCTGTGAGAAACCAGTGCATGAGTGAACTGTCCAAAAGTAAATCTTTTTTTGCAAACTGATTAGCTTGTTTGACTGATTAGATCAAAAGAGGGACTCATTCGCAATCTGGCATTGCTAAGTCTGATGCACACATGTAATGATTGCTGAAATACTATCAGAGAAAATGAATCTCAGGTCGTTATATGGTAATCTCCACCATCAGACAGATTTAACAGTTACAATTTACTGGGGCACAGAGTTATTTCACTGGGGCTCATGCCCCAGTAAAACGAGTCTAGCAATGCCAATGTCTGATATCCAACAGCCTATGCAACAGTTTGTCACCAAATTGTGGACTCTAAGGAGTACCACAGGGGTTGAGGATGACATTTGGAATGGGACCTTAGTTCAAATCAGACCAGGCCAAGATGCTGGATACTGAATAGGGGTTGATTTGCAAGAGTTGGCAGTCATGTCCTTGCTGACAAATCCAGCATTCGCCAGCTCTGTTTTGCTTGTGAACAACGTAACAATGCAGGTCCACCTAGAACAGCACTGACCAGCATATACCAGCCTGGATCAATGTGAAATTTGTGCTCATGATTGTGATGATAATACTGTGATGATTTGTAAATCTATATGAGGTTTTCACAGCATAAATTCAGTAAGTGAACCCAATCGCGTGTCTCATGTTCTTGTACTTTGGACAGTCACGGAAACACCATGCTTTGGGAGTTGTGGGTTGGTGGTCAAGTTGTGATGGAAAACCATACCAAACCATAAATAATACCAGGACGCACAATGCCAGAGCATTTATGTAAACAGGTCGCTTGCGTTGTGCGTCCAATAAATGAAACTGAAACCGCAAATGTGCAAATAAGAATGTTAACAGAGGGTTTTGGAATATACAGTGTGAAACAGCAGATTATGAATATACAGGAATAAATAATAGCCCAGGGTAAGTTATGAGAAGTGCGAAATGACTCAGGGTTAACTGTTTCAAGTGTGAAAAGCCCTAATGTGTGTATACATTGACTTTTGCCAAGTTACAGATATTCTTTTGTTTATGAACAATAAAGTACCATAAATTACACATGCAGTACTTCGTACGGCAAGCCACTGGCAACACTTAAAACAACTTTCACAGTTGTGATATAACACTTAAATTAACCTTCAGCAAAGTCAGAGTTTATTGCATCTTTTGGAGACTCTAAGATATGAGTCAAGAAGCAGACTGATAGGTAAACACTCTGAGTCAGCGCAGGCTGTTGGGTAAACATTCCCTGCTGGCTGCCAGCTCCTGAATATGGAGAAGTGTACCGCTGTGATTGACTGCAGCTTGGTGATGTAGCATGATGTAAGCCCTGTTGCCTTACTGCATAAGACATAGGCCATCGAAACTAGGGATTGTGGCTTTCAGTCCCATATGGGCTAAGTTTAGCCAGAGTGAGGCAGTAGATGCCTAGAGGTCAACGGATATAAACCATCCTCTGCTAAGACTGCTCATTACTCCTGAACTTCCCCTCAGGGATCAATACAGTGCATCTGTCTTCTAAGAGTTGAGAGTCTTCTGTACTGAACAGCTGGAGGAAATGTTTCCAGCAGTGCGAGTGCAGTGTGATGGGTTTCCTCCTGCAGAATATACAGATGTGTTGTCACTAATTGGCAGAAGAATAAAGTCACATTATGCTATACATGGGGTAAAATGGGTAAAATGTTTGCCTCTGGATTTAAGAGGCAAATAAGGTCCATATCATGCAGTTAGCTTTGAAAATCAAGCTTGCATTGATAAATGCTAAACATTCTTTAGTTGCCTTGACAATATATATTTTTTTACGTTCAAAACACAACCTGTTACTCATTTTAAGTTTAACTGCAGATAATCAGTTGAGTTAATTTAAGTTGAGTGTGATGCCATGATGTGGATCCAGAATTATGTAACAGTTCTGACCTAGCAATGAAACTTTTGTGGAGACTTGGAATTTTGACAAAGTCTTTTAAAAATAGTGAATGGTGCCAGGGTTTGCTAAGTGGTTGCTAAGGTGTTCTGAGTGGTTGATAATGCGTTTAAAAGAATCTGCTAGGGTGTGGCCAGTGGTTGCTAGGGTTTTCAGAGTGGTTGCTAGGGCTTGCATGTTCCAGGGTGGTTGCTCGGTTGCTCTGGGTGTCTTTGGGGGTGTTGTGGTAATTAAATAGCTTGTTCAGTACAACATAAGATCAATCAACAGCATTTGTTATTTGGATTACCACAAAACTGATCCTCCTCTAAAGGGTTAGTTTACCCAATAATTAAATCATTATTTACTCACCCTCATGTCATTCCAAACCTGTATGACTTAAAAAAAAAATCTAAATAAAGATATTTAGAAGAATGTTGGTAACAAAACAGTTTTGGTGGCCATTCACTTCCATTGTATATAAAAAAAAACACATTTCTCAAATATCTTCTTTTGCATTTCAAATGAAAGAAAACAAAAACCTGTGTGTGTGTGTGTGTGTGTGTGTGTGTGTGTGTGTGTGTGTGTGTGTGTGTGTGTGTGTTATTGATGTGGAAATTGATGTGGCTTACAGTTTTTTACTATCGCTATGACATTTTTTTTTTCAATACTTTTAACAAATTTCCTAAACTCTTAACGCACCAACACACCTACAACACACAATTGGCAAAACAGTTAATGTCATGCTCAAAATCACACATTGTAAACTAAACTCCAACACTAATTTTCAAAATACAATAATACACTAGCAACATTACACTATGTCTTCCAAAACACTGCAAACATGTCTCAAAATCAAATAATTTTTCAAAACACTAACATATGTTCTCGTCCAACAGGAAGATTTAGTCAATCATAGCACAATGTCATAAAAACACGAACATCAGATGGAATTACAGAAACTGCATTATTTTATGTGTCAGGTGTGCCATTATACAACAGACAGTATATTGTATTGATCATAGATTGTGTTTTGCACTGCAGTTTCTTTTGAAGCCTCTCTACATTTTTTTTTTTTTTTGTTGGGTTTAGGTCTTTTGCTGCAGAAATTCAATAAAAAAAAGGCCCATCTCAGAGTGCTTTATAGAACGTACGGTTACTGTAATGAAAAAACGAAGAGAGAGACTGAATTGGTGCAATGAATAAAATAAATAAAAATAAATGTATATATTTGCATAATTCAATCAGCTGTTTCTCAGTAACAATAGAATAAAATACAGGGGGTATATTTGTGTTTCAATTCACAATATAAACAGCTGTTTACCTTGACTTTAGCCTGGGTTAGGTTTAGAACATGGTGTTTTCTGTTCTGACATACAGTGTTAAAGCATTGGTAAATTTGCCAGTAAAAATACATTGTTTAAAATTTTCATTTAGTAAATGCAAACAGGTAGCTTGACATAATTGGATCACATAGTTTTTCTTTCTCCAAAATACACAAGCAAGAATCAAAATTCTGCACCATACCTCTACAAAATTATCAGTGATGATTAGTCGCAGTGAAGTCCACTTTATGACTGCAGGTACGAATACAGGATATTCCACACGTCAAAAAAACAAAAAAAAAACTACTGAAGTCTTTCCCAACCAAATGAACTGCCAAGTCAATGAAACTTAAACTAGCTTTGCATAATACCGTTTGATGAAGTCACTTGAGAGAAAAAAAATAAATAAGGAGGTACACTCAAGACAGAATAAAAAAATAATAAATTCTCAATTTTATCTTTAAAATGTAATCCCTTGCTTGCAGCGTTCTGAAATGAGAAAAATATAAATAAATATAATTAACCATATCCTGTTGTATTTTGTTTGTTTGTTTGTTTGTACACATGCTCTGCTCCACACTTCACAATCTAGTAGAGCAGACACACTCTGCCCTGTCTTACTGGAGCTCATGTGTGTCTCAGATATGAAAGTGTGTTTAATTCATGCCACGCAAGTGTATCTGTGTGTGTATCTGTGTGTGTGTGTGTGTGTGTGTGTGTGCGTGTGCGTGCGTGTGTGTGCGTGTTTGCTTTAATTAGCAAATGTTCGCTCAGGGATTTAAAACTGAAGTAAATAGTCTTGCGTGAGGGATTAGAAAGCATGTGACAGAAAAGACAAAAAGAGCAGTAGAACGATTAGGAATATTAAATCCGAGTACAGGAATATATTTCCACTGAAACGGAGAGAGAGGGAATGACTCAAGCTACAGTTCTTCATCGCTCTACAGCTCTTTCACACTCCACTGTTCTTACGCTTTAAACAATGACCACTGCCATCCAGAAGAGCGTGAGTGGCTCTCAACGTGCCACCATCCCAATATCGCTTTCAGCTGTAGGAAAACAAAAGCTCTGTTTCAAAAGCTAGTGACCTACATTAGCACACCTGAACATTTTAGTTTTTATAAATGCACTCCTGACAACAGAAGTGTAGCTATTGCCAATGCTATAAAGGATTAGTTGAAAATTCCAAACCCATGATTTTGGAAAAAGAATTATCAATGGAGACAGAGGCTTTTAAGATTCAAAACCGATGCAAAAGCTGACAAAAAAAAGTGTTCCATATGACTTGTGGACTATATTCCAAATTGATGTGAATATAAATGTAAGTCACTGAGCTGATAATCGATCTGACCAGATCATTAAAGCCGAGTTCACAGTGCACGATTGTAAAGCTTATGTGTAATAATGATATTCTGGTCTATAACTCCTTCCCGAACTCCCCGCTGTCCTGTATCTTGCTCTCTGTAGGTCATCTGTAGTTTTCAGTCAGAACACATTCACACAGCAGGATTTTGAATCGCAGACATGTCCAGATATTGAGCATGCCAAATATGTCACAGGTGTCGGCGACGCATCAGTGATTCTCTCAGATCGCGTCTTTGATAATTCACACTGCGTGATTGTCACTCGCGTGAAAGAGCACCGATTTGCCTCAGATTTCAGGCATTTGTCCAGAAGTGGGTAGTACCGAAGTACATTTACTTCGTTACATTTACTTGAGTATTTTTTTGGAAAAATTTTACTTTTAAGAGTAGATTTAAATGTGGGTATTTTTACTTTAACTCGAGTACATTTCTAATGAAAAAAACTGTACTTTTACTTCGTTACGTTGGGCGACGTTCCTCTCGTTACTTTATTTTAATGCAATACATGTTGTTAAATGCATAGTTTATATCTACCACGCTGTATCTTTTTTCTGGGGTATGAGCGATGCTCAATTCACAAATGAATCACTCTGAGTCGATTCTTTTCAAAGACTTCATCAAACAAGTTGGCAGATCTGTCTAAGTTGGTTCACAAATCAGTTTGAATGATCTGTTCAGTTTCCTGTACGCACTGAATTGTCTGATGCGGTTTCACACTCGGAGTCGTAACAGGAAGATCTAAGAACATCAAGAGCGTTGGATGAAGTGGCCGTGAAAACAAATCTGCAAATGCATCATATTGTTTGCCAGTGATGAAGATTTTTATTAGTTAAACATCTTCATAAGCTGTCTGTGAATGAATGATTCCACAGGACGATACATTCGATTTCATTTCATTCAGGTAATACATTTTACAACCAAACAGATTATTATGCCACAATGGCACTACTACATGACATTACCCTATTTTTGGACATATACCCTTAATTTATACATTAAATTAGTTAACATTGATCACAGTTTATGAAATTAACACCCGCCATCCCGCGGGAGTTTGTGTGCATTGCGCAGTGGCGTGCCAAATCGTCTTGAAACCGAATGCCTTTGCCTGTCTTAGACACAGTTAACCAGTTTAAACATGCTTGCAGAAATATACATTTGATTACATTTTGGAGAACAGATGGAAGAGGATCCGTCGATGTGCATTTGATCGTTGTTTGTGTTCAGATGTTCCGTAGCGGTCATGAGCGCGAAAACATGTGAAGAGTTTTAATTCTTTCTTCTCTGTCAATTGTTCCCTGCCTTTACATGCCTTTGAATGCAAAACTCTGCAGATTCACTTTATTTCGACATTGTCTAATAATCCAAATGTAGTTGTATAAGTTACTATTATACAAACCAAAGGACAGGCAATGGTTTTCAGGCTGCAGTGGCAGAAATAATACTGGTCTCTTCTGTTTTTGTTGTAAAGATAGCCTATCTAAATTTGATAATAATAGACATTTAAATTAAAAATAACTAAATAATATCATGTTATATGTGTTATATGTAACTATTAAGATTATTACTTTCACTTTTACTTTGAGTAAATATTTCTATAAGTACTTGTACTTTTAGAGTAGGCCTACTGATTACAGTCTTTGGATACTCTACCCACCTCTGCATTTGTCTACGATTTAGCAAAATCTGTCGGCGAGTGAAAATCAAGCCTAAAATCATGCATCATGTTAGTTACAAAAAGATTGGTCAATTTAAATCTGAAAAGTAGGACTGATTACATCTTAGCTATCTGCTAGTTTTTACAACACAGTCTTAAAGGGATAGTTTCACCCCAAAATGAAAATGTTGTCATCATTTACTCACCCTCAAGTTGTTCCAAACCTGTACGAGTTTCTTTCTTCACTATTTCTGGTTACCAACATTCTTTATAATATCTTCTTTTGTGTTCAACAGAAGACAGAAATGCATACAGGTTGAGGGTGAGTAAATGATGACAACATTTACATTTTTAGGTGAACTATCCCTTCAACAAAGTGGCTGTGCTTATGTAACTGGTCCCAGATGAACGTACCATAATTTTAATCTGTAAATGACAAGACATTAGTAATAGCCTAAATGAATTAATTTCGAGCTTTAATAATGTCCTTAATCTCTATGCAAAGTGTAGGAAATTGCTTTAGTCGGAAATTGCTTTAGGCTCCTGGCAATTAATGCCATTCAAATTGAGTATGGTCATCAGTCATTTTCTTTATATGCCCCCTTTGTTCTGTCATTGTCCTACAGGGATTTTATTTTTTAAATTTACACTGCAGTAATTCCCCAAAAAATGGACTGCATCATGTGTGTATGCGTGTTGCAAAGCATGAGCACAATGACATTGCTTCATTGCCATTAAGATGAACACCATACAAGTAACAAAGTTTAATACACTCAGCAAAGTCATCACACCCACTGTGAACTGAGTCAGAATGTCATTGATAGTCACTGGGTAAGGGTGTATAAATTAATTGCCTGTCAAAAGCCTGTCAAATAATCATTAATATGTTTGCTTTCTGTCAGAGCTGAGTCATTTTATGTCTTATCTTGGTCAAACCACATTCTTGTGAGACCTAATGGATTTTCAGTATTTTAATTAAGTCAGACCTAAGAAATCAGCTTGTCTAAGAAATCATCTAAAAATACATAAAGATAACTTAGAATTACCACCACAGGCTGACCTAAAGTTGAGTTCATGCAACAGAATATCAAATTATCATAAAACACTTCCATGTTCCACTTCCATATTAGTCATGAATGGTCCCAGGAGGAATCTGCTCACTTTTTTCACATTTTATTCAAAATTCTTGAACATCTTTTAACAATTCAAAGCCATGTAACTTGTAAACTTGAACAAATTGACCAGGGCTGCATTTCCCAAAAGTATCACATAGATCGTATGAGCCACCAAAGGTCTTTACGATCTATGATTTTGGGAAACATAACCCATAGTTCTGTCAATATTTTGTATAGTGGATTTAGCTGACTTTAGCTGGCCTATTTTAAGCCTTTAACTGTTTTCTCAGTGGTAAACCATTTGGCAACACAGTAAAAGTATAAAAACGCTGTGATCTATCCAAAGGTAATTAGACTAATGATCACAGCTAATTAAATAGATGCATAAAGTTCATTTATAGGCTGTAACATGAAGTCCACTGAGGCAAGCCGAATTAAGAACCCAAGGGAAGCTTTATTTATATCTATAACCAAAATACAAGATAAACAAAACCTGACTTGACCGAGAAACAAGAGACTCACCCACAGTAGGTTACAACATCAAATCTAGACAAGGCACAATGGAAATATGAGGGCTACACATTATTTACATGGACATGGGGAAACATGTGACAAAAACAACCAATGACAAGTGGAACTAATCAAACAAGAACCAATGAAAAGACACAACTGAGTACAAGAAAAGACAATAAACCAATGAGAACATGACAGATGAGACAAAGAAACCAATCAGGACATGACGCATGAACTAAAGAGACCAAAAGGGTGTGAAATATCAAAATAAAACCCATGAAAGCATAACGTCTCGGTTACATATGGTAACCCTCGTTCCCTGAGGGAGGGAACGGAGACGTAGGTCATGACTGACCAATAGGAATCTCGCTAGAGAGGCCAATGTACTTCGAGTGAAACTAAAACAAGCCAATACACATTGGCGTGCAATCATTTGCAACAGCTGTGCAGCCTCGCAGCGCGGGTATTTAACAAGCAGCTGGTGCGATTGCACAGTTAGTTTTTTGCTGAGGAGCCAAGCCTGAGAAAGCTGGCCGCCCCGGCGGGCGGCAGCAGATGTGGCGACGGGACCTACGTCTCCGTTCCCTCCCTCAGGGAACGAGGGTTACCCTATGTAACTGAGACGTTCCCTATCGGTCAGTCACTACAACGTAGGTCATGACTGACCAATAGGAATCCTACCAAAGCGCCACAGCTGCTGCACCCCATCCAGCGCCCCTGTGCAAGCCTCTACACCTTCTTGCCTGGAAGGACGATAGGAGGAGGCTTACACAGTGTGAGTCTGAACTGTTGTTCCGTGATAACCCATACAGTGAGATATTGGATAACACTGGGAAAGCGTGCCCTTTCTGTTTAGGAAGGAACGCTGCGGAAGCCACTTCTTCAAAGTGTTATGTGGAAATACATATGGACTAGCCCGAAGGCTGTACTGCATATGAAATAATGGGTGACTTAGCCCAAGGGAAAGACACAGGCTTCCGATAGGAGCAGCCGTGGAAAATATACACATATGGATCCCCGTAGGGTCACACATATGGAACCCAGCCCAGATCCGGTTCTCAAGGATTCAGCGGATAAGGGCCTGGCGCCGGACGCTCCGCCAAGTCCGGGCCGAGGGGTTTTGGAGGACTCGACAGGTTTTTACTCTGGAGCAATAAGGGTGCACAGTAGGGTGCAGCAAGCCGACAGAGCCAGGCCTCTCAGTGCTTCTACCCGTCTAGGGTGAGAACACGGGAGGAGACCGGCTCTACACGTAGGCTATAATATCTAGCGAACGTGTTAGGTGTCGCCCAGCCCGCAGCTCTACAGATATCTGTTAGCGAGGAGCCACGTGCCAGCGCCCAGGAGGATGCAACGCCTCTCGTGGAGTGTGCATGCAACCTGAGCGGGCAGGGCGCGCCTTGTGCTTGTTAAGCCAAGGCGATGGCATTCACTATCCAGTGGGCCATCCTCTGCTTGGAGACAGCCTTTGCCTTCTGCTGGCCTCCGTAACAGACAAAGAGCTGGTCTGAGGTCCTGACGCTTTGAGTTCTGTCCACGTACATACGCAGAGCGCGAACGGGACAGAGCAAAGCCAGGGCTGGGTCTGCCTCCTCCAAAGGCAGCGCTTGCAGGTTCACTACCTGGTCTTTGAAGGGAGTGGTAGGAACCTTGGGCACATAGCCAGGCCGGGGTCTTAGTACCATGTGGCTGTCACCCGGCCTGAACTCTAGGCATGATTCGTCGACCGAAAATGCATGCAGGTCTCCTACCTTCTTGACAGAGGCCAGTGCAACCAGCAGCAAAGTCTTCATGGAAAGAAGCTTTAAGTCTACTGACTGCAGAGGCTCAAAGGGAACATCCTGAAGTGCTCGAAGCACCAGGGAAAGCTCCCAAGAGGGTATGGAGGGGGGTCGAGGAGGCTTTAATCGTCTCGCCCCCCTAAGAAACCTGACGACCAGGTCGTGCTTTCCAACTGTTTTGCCATCTATGTGGTCGTGATAAGCTGAATTAGCAGCAGCATGTACTTTGAGGGTGGAGGGAGACAGTCTACGCTCCAACCCCTGCTGCAAGAAGGAAAGCACAGACCCTATCGAACATCTTCGGGGGGCTTCTCGGCGAGAAGAACACCACTCGACGAACAGGTTCCACTTCAGGGCGTAAGCACGTCTCGTGGACGGCGCCCGTGCTGAAGTGATGGTGTTAAGTACCTCTGGGGGTAAGTCACCTAGAACCTCTGCGTCCCGTCCAGGGACCAGACATGGAGTTTCCAGAGGTCTGGGCGCGGGTGCCATAGGGTGCCCCGTCTCTGAGTCAGAAGATCCTTCCTCAGAGGAATGGGCCAGGGAGGGACTGTCACGAGGAGCATGAGTTCTGGGAACCATGTCCGGGTGGGCCAATAGGGAGCCACCAGAAGGACCTGCTCCTCGTCCTCCCTGACTTTGCACAGTGTCTGCGCAAGTAGGCTCACAGGGGGAAACGCATATTTGCGAAGGCCCCGGGGCCAACTGTGTGCCAGTGTGTCCGTGCCGAGTGTTCCCTCGGTCAGGGAGTAAAACAGCTGGCAGTGGGAGGTCTCTGAGGAGGCAAACAGGTCTACCTGAGCCTCCCCGAACTCTCTCCAGATCAGCTGAACCGCCTGGGGGTGGAGTCGCCATTCTCCCGGAAGCACAGCTCGTGGTATCTTGTCGGCCACACGGTTGAGCAATCCGGGGACATACATGGCTCAAAGCGACCTCAGATGCTTCTGAGTCCAGAGGAGGATATGGCGGGCGAGTTGCGACATGCGACGGGAGCTTAGACCACCTTGTCGGTTGATGTACGCAACGGTCGCAGTGTTGTCCGTACGGACCAGCACGTCCCTGCCCTGTAGCAGCCTTTTCAAGCGGCTCAGGGCGAGATGTACTGCTAGCAACTCGAGGCAATTGATGTGCCAATGCAGCTGGGGGTCCGTCCACACCCCTGACACTGCATGCCCGTTGTACGTGGCACCCCAGCCGGTGGCAGAGGCATCTGTGAATACCACAGCATGCCTGGACACCTGTTCCAAGGGGACTCCTGCCCGCAGGAACAAGGGATCTGACCACGGGCTGAAGGTCTGGCGGCACGCCGGTGTGATTGCCACCCGGTGAGTGCCGTGATGCCACGCCATTCTCGGGACTCGGCCGTGAAGCCAGTGCTGAAGAGGTCTCATATGAAGCAGGCCGAGCGGGGGTACCGCTGCTGCTGCTGCCATATGCCCCAGGAGCCTCTGAAAGAATTTCAGTGGGACCGCTGTCCTACCTTTGAACGTGTTCAAGCAGTTCAGCACCAACTGAGCACGCTGCTCTGTGAGGCGCGCTGTCTGAGCGACCGAATCCAACTCCATACCGAGATAGGAGATCCTCTGCGCAGGGGAGAGTTTGCTCTTTTCCCAGTTGACCTGAAGACCCAACTGGCTGAGGTGCCTGAGCACCAGGTCCCTGTGTTCGCATAGCTGATCTCGAGAGTGTGCTAGTATGAGCCAGTCGTCGAGATAGTTGAGGATGCGAACGCCCTGTTCTCTCATGGGAACAAGGGCCCCCTCCGTGACTTCCGTGAAGACACGGGGGGACAGGGACAGCCCGAAGGGTAGGACTTTGTACTGATATGCTCGACCCTCGAACGCAAAGTGCAGGAATGGCCTGTTTCGAGGAAGTATCGAGACATGAAAGTACGCTTCCTTCAGGTCGATCGCTGCAAACCAATCTTGGGGACGGATGCATTCGAAAATGCGTCTCTGCGTGAGCATTTTGAACGGTAGCTTGTGGAGGCTCCGATTCAAAACCCGCAGATCCAAGATCGGTCGTAACCCACCACCTTTCTTGGGTACAATGAAGTAGGGACTGTAGTGCCATGACCTCATATCGGCTGGAGGGACCGGCTCTATCCCATCCTTCGCCAGTAGGACTACGATCTCCGCACGCAAGACATGGGCATCGGCTGCTCTCACTGTAATGGAGTGGATGGCCCGAAACTTGGGGGGACGCCGGGCGAACTGAATCGCATAGCCGAGCCTGATGGTTCGAATGAGCCAGCGAGACGGACTGGGGAGCGTTAACCAGGCTCGCAGAGACCGTACAAGCGGGACCAAAGAGACCGTAGGCGTACCCGGAGTGGGGCAGCGAGGTGGAACACAGGGACGCGGCTCGGGAGGCTCTCTCTGGGAGGCGGCCCGTAGCGGGGTCTGAGTGTGCTGTGCAGCACTTACCTGGTTCCACGGGGCAGGAGGTGCGGGAGTCGGCTCGGTGGCGTTCTCGGACACAGCTGCCGGCTGGCGATAGAAGAGGCGGATGAGAGTGGTGAGGATTCCATCCCCCCACTGCTCTCCGGGTTTTCTTCGGACCCAGAGATGATAGAAACTGCTCTTTTATTGAAAATTTGGGTACCGCTGGTTTTAAGGCCAGCGGCGGAACACAAACAAAATTAAACAAAGGATTTACCACCCGGCCCTCTTCCGGGGGAGGGAGCGATGCAGTCATCGTCTCCTGGAGAGCAGTCCCTTCCATCTCTGGGTCGCCCGTCCTAGGGCCGCTTACCCTTGACTTTGCCGCCGTCTTGGCGGGGGCCTGGACGGGCGGGGCGCCCTGCCTGTGACTGGCTCCACGGCGCCGTTTAGATGGAGGCTGCTGCTGCGGCGCGGGAGCAGGGGCAGACGCAGGAGGACGCCCACGGCGACGAGCAGACCGAGGAGCCACGGGCGGTGGGGTGGAGGCAGCAGCTGACCGCCGCGGCAGGATGTGTCTGATGTGTCGAAACGACCGGTACACATCTCGAGGATGGTCCAGAACGTTCCGTTGGCAGCTCAACTGGTTGCGGAGCATGAGAGGAGTGAGGGTTCCTAGGGGGTTGGTTCCCCGAAGGAAGCGCGCTCACTGTAATCCTCAGGTCACCCGTGTCACTGCCCGAAGCAACCCGCGAAGGGGGGTTGGAACGAGGTGCAGGCACGGGGACTCCGCCCCTTTGCAGGAACGTGAGTCTCGACCTCAGCTCCGAGATGGTCATCTTCCCACAATGGGTACATGACTCATCCACGAACGCTGCCTGTGCGTGTTCGAGGCCCAGACACACGAGGCAGCGATCGTGACCAGCTTTTTTCTTTGCTCAGTTTTAAAACAAAAAAGAAAGAAAAAGAAAGAGAGAGAAAGCGAACTGTTCGCACTGCCGTGCTGTCACGCCCAGCACCGGAAAGGAGAGGTCCAGAAAGGCTCGTAGATCAGTTTCAACTGACTTAGCAGAGGCATCGAAGTGTTTGGCTCCGAAGCAAAAAGCTAACTGTGCAATCGCACCAGCTGCTTGTTAAATACCCGCGCTGCGAGGCTGCACAGCTGTTGCAAATGATTGCACGCCAACGTGTATTGGCTTGTTTTAATTTCACTCGAAGTAGATTGGCCTCTCTAGCGAGATTCCTATTGGTCAGTCATGACCTACGTTGTAGTGACTGACCGATAGGGAACCATAATCAAAACCTAAAACAGAGTTTCTGTGCTACTAACAATGTTTTGTTGCACATCATTATTGGACACAGACATTTGTCACACTATCCATATGAAGGTATTTTCTTATTAGATCAAATAAAATAAGATAATTCAAGGTACATTTACACAAAAATGATGTACTATGTAACGACTGAGACAAATCGGACACAATTATTTGTTATAGTTAACACATAATATTTAAAACTTACTCTGGGATCTGTGGTCCCATCCCCCAACAAGGGCAAGAAGGGTCTTTGGTTACCACTACGCTCAGATAAGTTGGTTTTATTGCTGTTAAAAATGTGATCATGTGATCTAGACAGAGAAGACAGAAACAGATTTTAAAACAAACTTTGCTGCATTAATCATAGGCGAACGGATCTATAAATGAACATGCACCCCAGAAAATTGTGAATGATTTACTGTTTTGTGTAGTGTCTTTTAATTCTATTTTCATTTTTGATACTGTGGATTTTTATGCTAGAACTAACGATCACTGTAACCTCACCTATACCATGTTTGGTCTCTATAAATTGGTACTTTGAAGATCGAAATGACTGTGTACATGATATGTCGATAACAACAACATGTATTACAAGAATCTTTCATAGTTTCTTCATCAGCAACCAATCCAGCTGCACATGCAAAATCGGATTAACTGATTAACATTCTAATGTTAATTTAGCTACCTCAAGTTAATCCAATTAACTGACCCAAATATTCATAATTAATCATAAGTTATGAGTTATTATTAATATTTCCTCTTTGAGCTAACTCGTTACAACTAAAAACTTTGTTTTGCCCTTTGTGTCTTTCGTGTACAGATGACAACGTTGTCAAAACGATCCCCGTTTACACTGATCTGCAAAAACGACTAAAATCGATGTATTTTTCTATGGAAGAATTAATTGGACTTTAATATTTGTAACCCACAGAAGACAATCTACAAATGTGTACAATGATGCGCAAATATTTCACTATCTGCAAATGTGTATATTTACATTTGTGATACGTAAAATCATATCCACAAAAATACAGGGTGATGTGTACAACACAAAACTGTTTTTACACATTTGCAGATTACTTCCTGTGAATTTGTGGGTCATGTTACATTTGTAAGTTCCTTTTTACACATTTGTGGAATTTTGTCCAATGTGTACTGCGGAGATCTGTAAATAAACATATACACAAATATCTCACGATTTGCAAATACACACAATTAAATCTATACAAATATATTTTTATTTCACATACAAATTGTGATTTACGCATTTGTGGATCCATTTCTACACACAAAACAGTTTTTACGCATTTGTGGATTGCTTCCGGGTAATTTGCAGGTCACGTGACATTTGCAACTCCCTTTTTACACATTTGTGGATTTTTGTCCACTCTGTCCCGCTGCGATCTGCAAAAAGAGATTTGTAAGGCATACGTGTGAGAGCAGTTAATTAGCCACACCAGCAGGTGGCGGTGCAAGCGAGTCCGTGTACGTTTTGATAGTTTGTTTTCTAATTTGAAACGAAATAAGCAGAAACGAGAAAACGGCGCCTTTATTCCTTTTTTTTTTATTTCGGCTTGATTTTTCGTTTTTTAGTTCACAGGCAAAAAACGAATAATTGACTTCAAAATTCGTTTTCCATATGTGGGCGGTCATGAGACGCCCCTTTCAGCCGATTGGTCAAGCAAATCTGAGCCTGTGACGTCATCAGTAATTCCCCAAGTCTTTTCAACAAAATAATAGTCCTATGGCTCTGCGTACCGCTTCTTAAACTGTATAGGGCTGTGCAACTTCACGCGTTTCACAGAAATATTTATTTCAGAAATATATTAAATATGAATCTGCACCCAGCCGGTTTTATTTAGCTGTGCAGAGTTAAATCTGTGTAGTGCTGCACTAGACCGCGCAGAGCGGGTGAAGCACAGACCAATGTTCTGTCAAGTGTAAATACCTTTTTTACAGTCTATGGTAAATACGCAGCAGTCATAACTCTTCTTTTAGACAATACGCTCAGTTTTGGACAAGGGGTGGTCATTGCAAATACTGTAATGCAAAACTGCTGATGGTGGTGGTGGGTACCGATGATGGTAAATTAACTAATCATAACCGCGAGAGTGAGACAGCGAGATGATTGACGATAGCGGAGGAAAAAACTCAAGATAACCTAACATGTGTTGGTAAAAAAATATTTATTTCTTTAATATATAAGTGTGTTTGTATCTGAAAACAACAACGAAACAATCAAATAACAGAGTGAACCACAAACTGAGCGTTCATTTTAAAAGGACATTTCCAAATAGGCCTATCTCTTATTTAATTTGTTATAATGTTGTTGTTTTATGAATTCCGTCTTAATCGTTTTGTTAATAAACGTTTAATAGGCCCACAACACTGGAGTTTTTTATAGTAGCTTACTATTTTATTGTAGGCTATACAGGTCCTTCTCAAAAAATTAGCATATTGTGATAAAGTTCATTATTTTCCATAATGTAATGATAAAAATTAAACTTTCATATATTTTAGATTCATTGCACACCAACTGAAATATTTCAGGTCTTTTATTGTTTTAATACTGATGATTTTGGCATACAGCTCATGAAAACCCAAAATTCCTATCTCAAAAAATTAGCATATTTCATCCGACCAATAAAAGAAGTGTTTTTAATACAAAAAAAGTCAACCTTCAAATAATTATGTTCAGTTATGCACTCAATACTTGGTCAGGAATCCTTTTGCAGACATGACTGCTTCAATGCGGCGTGGCATGGAGGCAATCAGCCTGTAGCACTGTTGAGGTGTTATGGAGGCCCAGGATGCTTCGATAGCGGCCTTAAGCTCATCCAGAGTGTTGGGTCTTTCGTCTCTCAACTTTCTCTTCACAATATCCCATAGATTCTCTATGGGGTTCAGGTCAGGAGTGTTGGCAGGCCAATTGAGCACAGTAATACCATGGTCAGTAAACCATTTACCAGTGGTTTTGGCACTGTGAGCAGGTGCCAGGTCGTCCTGAAAAATGAAATCAGATGGAAGCATGAAGTGCTCCAAAATCTCCTGATAGCTGGCTGCATTGACCCTGCCCTTGATAAAACACAGTGGACCAACAGCACCAGCTGACATGGCACCCCAGACCATCACTGACTGTGGGTACTTGACACTGGACTTCAGGCATTTTGGCATTTCCTTCTCCCCAGTCTTCCTCCAGACTCTGGCACCTTGATTTCCGAATGACATGCAAAATTTGCTTTCATCCGAAAAAAGTACTTTGGATCACTGAGCAACAGTCCAGTGCTGCTTCTCCGTAGCCCAGGTCAGGCGCTTCAGCCGCTGTTTCTGGTTCAAACGTGGCTTGACCTGGGGAATGCAGCACCTGTAGCCCATTTCCTGCACACGCCTGTGCACGGTGGCTCTGGATGTTTCTACTCCAGACTCAGTCCACTGCTTCCGCAGGTCCCCCAAGGTCTGGAATCGGTCCTTCTCCACAATCTTCCTCAGGGTCCGGTCACCTCTTCTCGTTGTGCAGCGTTTTTTGCCACACTTTTTCCTTCCCACAGACTTCCCACTGAGGTGCCTTGATACAGCACTCTGGGAACAGCCTATTTGTTCAGAAATTTCTTTCTGTGTCTTACCCTCTTGCTTGAGGGTGTCAATGATGGCCTTCTGGACAGCAGTCAGGTCGGCAGTCTTACCCATGATTGTGGTTTTGAGTAATGAAACAGGCTGAGAGTTTTTAAAAGCCTCAGGAATCTTTTGCAGGTGTTTAGAGTTAATTAGTTGATTCAGATGATTAGGTTAATAGCTCGTTTACAGAACCTTTTCATGATATGCTAATTGTTTGAGATAGGAATTTTGGGTTTTCATGAGCTGTATGCCAAAATCATCAGTATTAAAACAGTATTATTGGTGTGCAATGAATCTAAAATATATGAAAGTTTAATTTTTATCATTACATTATGGAAAATAATGAACTTTATCACAATATGCTAATTTTTTGAGAAGGACCTGTATATACCGAGGCACTTCATAAACCCAATTAGAAAGCTAAACAGTTCTAAGCATGAACTCTAGCAAGATCAATTAAGATGTTAATTTGGGTTTATGAACTGCCTCGGTAAATATACATAGGCTACACATTACTTTATTTATGGGTATAGAGTTCATGGTAGCCTACTAATTGCATAAGCTCCAGTGGTTTTGATGCAATACATTTTATTGACGCATGCATGTTTCTCATTTTTATTTTTTGATTATACAACCATGATTATGATGGGCTGACAGTAATGCCACCAAATTTAAAGAAACTGAGACCAATGCAACTGAGTTAATGTATCGTATTTTCATGATATAATTATGTAATTGGCTTATGGCTGACTTGGCGCCACCTGCTGGCGGTCTTTCATATTGAAAGTATTGTTACATGTAACTTCATATTTTTCACTGTGGCATTTAATAGTCTCTTAGTATGCAATTGAAATTGATATGTAAATGCACTACTGTGCCAAATATGAGCTGCATAAAACTGCGTACATCTAAATTCCATGTCAGATACAGATTTCATCAGACAGCCTATATATTAGGCTACTGCAATTTGTGTTGATTAAATATTAAGAAAGTGATGACATTTACAGGTTTTAAAAAAAACAATTCTACATTTGCTTACAACATTTTTCTTACAAAAACCCAATTTCGCTGGACAATGTCTATTACAGTATACAACATAGACATAAGAGTGCTAATAGAGTGATACAACACTCTTTAAGAAACGTTTATTTTCATCACACTTTAAAGTGATTTAGAGGAAAATAAATAAAAAAGTTCAAATTCCAAAGATTTAAACTCTGTATGCAACACAGCATACTGTACATTAGTTGGTACCGCGGGAAGTAGGGGTGCTGAGGGTGACCCCTGGCGTAGAGTCCAGGGAAAACATATGCTGCCAATAAAGCACATAAAAGCTGTCACAAAGAACCAGCAAAAGAAATGATTATTAATATGTTAAATACAGCAAGAAGACATTTTAATTGTGTATTAATAAGCAAGTGTTTTTTTGTGTCAGTGTCGGCTGCAAAGATGAAGTTGACAATGCTGACTCGCGATCTTCACAGTAGTTAAAGCGCCAGAGAGAAATGCACATTTCATACTACATAAGCAGAGAGTCTGTTTTCTTTCGTTTTGAATTGTCCTGTTTAAAAGTAGACATTTCAATATAGATATATTTCTCAGGTCTGTGAGGCAAGTACGCTACCTTATACGCTGAGTTTCGGTTCATTTATGAGACGAGCTGCAGTTCACGTGCCGGCGCCTCCTGGTCGTGATTATCTATTGTCTGCTATATTTACTTCTTATTTATTAAATCCAGGTAATTGGTTGATGAAACATTGATTAAAAGTAAGATACAATTAATACAAAACAAAATTCACTGTAAAGAAAGGCTTTGTGCTTTCTGTTTGAGGTCTGTTTGTGAACGTTTTAAAGTCGCTTTCAGAGCGGTCGCGTCCGTAACGGAGAACTGTCACGTCCGTAACATTGTTTTTTCCTCATAAATGTGAACACGAAAAATTAAATAAAATGAATATTTTATGTTCTGTGGAGAGCCAACCCTTCTTCATCCGGTGGGTAGTATTGCGCATTGTAAATCACAGAATTACTAAAACATATTTTGCCACCTAAAAGTTAAAGATTTTTGTGTCATGTCCCACATGTGTATTTCACTCATATTAAATATAGAAAACATTTGTATTTCGCTCATATTAAATATAAAACACATGTACTGATATTTTTCTAATGTCTGGACTCCTTTATTAAGGAGTAATAAAGTAATAAACATTTTTTGTTTTGTTTTATTTGTAGGCTACTACAAAGAGTGTATATATTTGTTATTTCTTTTTGGTGCTTAACAAGCATAATTTAATTTTGCCCAGTTGTGGTCTGTTTAGGGGCAATAGATATCAAATGTCTCAAAACATCTATTGTGTTATTTTTATCGATCCACTATATAAACATAATATCTACATGGCATTTGATTGGAGGCTAGTCTCACTTTGTCCCACGGCAACATTAAAATAGTTTAGATTTGTGTACATTGTTTCTGTTAATAATGTATTGAATTAAGTGTCCATTTCATTATAATATTCAGGTTTATCGTTAATAATTGAACATGCACATGTATTTTAAGTTCCGTTAAAGAGGGGTGGAGGTGGGGTTACATTTGAGCATTTCAAAATGTACTTGAAAGTAACGCAATAGTTACTTTCTGAATTAACTTTTATAATTTGTAACTGAGTAACTAATTTAGTTACTTTTTGGAAGTAGTGACTAGTAACAGTAAGTAATTACTTTTTTAAAGTAACTTGCCCAACACTGATCATAACAAATAAATAAAAGATATTTGGAAATGTCCCTTTAAAATGAACGCACAGCTCAGTTTGTGGTCCACACTGTTATTTGATTGTTTCTTTGTTGTTGTTGTTTTCAAATACAAACTCACTTATATTAAACAAATAAATATTTTTTTACTAACACATGTTAGGCTATCTTGAGGTTTTTTCTCCGCTCTCGTCCTGTCAATCATCTCGCTGTCTCACTCTCGCGGCTATGGTTAGTTACATTTTAATTTACTATCATCGGTAGGTAGCCTACCCACCACCACCACCATCGTTTTGCATTACAGTATTTGCAATGACCAACCCTTGTCCAAAACTGAGCGTATTGTCAAGAAGAGTTATTATGACTGCTGCGTATTTACACTTGACAGAACATTGGTCTGTGCTTCACCCGCTATGCGCGGTCTAGTGCAGCACTACACAGATTTAACTCTGCACAGCTAAATAAAACCGTTAAAGTTGCACAGCCCTGTACAGTTTAAGAAGCGGTACGCAGAGCCATAGGACTATTATTTTGTTAAAAAAACCTTGGGAATTACTGATGACGTCACATGCTCAGATTTGCTTGACCAATCGGCTGAAAGGGGCGTCTCATGACCGCCCACGTGTGCAAAACGAATTTTGAAGTCATTTATTCGTTTTTTGCCTGTGAACTAAAAAACGAAAAATAAAGCCGAAATCGTTTTCTCGTTTCTGCTTATTTCGTTTCAAAGTGGAAAACAAACTATCAAAACGTACACGGACGGGCTTGCACCGCCACCTGCTGGTGTGGCTAATTAACTGCTCTCACACGTACGCCTTACAAATCTCTTTTTGCAGATCGCAGCGGGACAGAGTGGACAAAAATCCACAAATGTGTAAAAAAGGGAGTTGCAAATGTCACGTGACCTGCAAAGTCCAATTAATTCTTCCATATTTTTCACGCAGGTGGCGATGTAACTTTCTAAATAAACGCTGAACACATAATACGCATGTGCATGGCATCACTGTTTTCACAAATTCAATTTTTGTAGTTTACACAGAGATGATAATGGAATCAATTTAAAAAGCTTGCAAAAGTTTGCGTTTTCAGGCCCCTAAAACAGCATTGTCGTGTAAATGAATGGCCAAAACGCATACTTTTTCAGTTTTTAGTTGAAAACAGTGTCGTGTAAACGGTTCTTTATTTGTGTTTAAATTAATTTTCTTATAATAAATATACTAAATGATATGTATAATTATATAATAGCATGTAATAATATTTATATATATGCATGCAAACTAGGCATAACATTTGTTCCCTTTCGTTGTCACTCCGAGTTGACGACGAATGGGGTTTCGCTTAGAAAGCCTATCAACTTCGAGTATTACAAAACGAGCCAATGGCAAAGAAATGCCATGGGTCTGCGGAATTTGCATGACGTAACTCCGCCCCACCTCGTGGGTATAAAAGGAGGAAGTCCAGCAACATGCAGATATTTTTTCGCTTCGGAGCCAAGTTTATTCTTCTCTCCACAAGCCATCTCTGAATTGTCAGCTTTACAAACGAGTACCTCGGGTGTTGGTGTGACGGCGATCTCCGGCGAGCTCGTGCTTCCTGCTTATCTCTGCAGTGGTTTGTCAGACAGCGCGTTTCTCCCCGGGTGCTTCAACACTTGAGTTTTCTCTCACAAAAAGAGCTCGCACGCACTTTTTAAAGACGGCTCGCCCGTGCATTTAAAAAAAAAAAAAAAAAAAAAAAAAATTAATGGTGCGGCAGCTTGGTATCGGACTCTGATGGGCACGAGCGTTGTCTAGTATGTTTGGGCTTGATCATGCTAGAGCAGCGCTCGTGGATGACTCATGTTTTCTCCGTGGGAACATGACCATCGCGTCATTAAGGTCGAGACTCGGTGAAGTCTCATGAGTGAGAGTCCCCTCATCCACCCCCCGACCTTCGGCTGGTGGCCAGGGTGACCTGAGGGTTACGGTCTGGAACAAGGCGCCGACTATGTGTCCGCGACCCTAGCCCCCCTCTTCAATGACGGTGCCCGCTAGTGAACAGGTGATTCCCACGGGTCTACCCTCTGGTGGCCCGTGTGTTTCATTTGAAGCTACAGAGGATGATACTATGTTTGTAGCAGCTTCACAAGGTGGGTTTGATTTTCCTGGAAGTGACGACTCGTCACAGCTGCCACCTTCTGGTGCATACGGCTGTGCCTGAGTCTGATCCGGAGATGACGGCCATGCTTTCCTGGGACAATTGGTTTTTGGGTAAGGCCGCCAACCCTTCTTCTCTGCGCAATCCTAAGCACCCGTCCGTGGCCTGTAGTTTTTCGTCTACGCTTGTGGCGAGATCCTATAGCACCACGGGACTGGCAGCCGCCTCACTGCATCCCATGGTCATTCTACTGGTCTACCTGACCCAGATGCTCATGGACCTGCACGAGGGCGGGACTGACCCAGGGCTCTTCACTGAGCTGCGCGCTGCCACTGACCTTGCTCTCCGAGCGACGAAAGTGGCCGTACGCTCCCTGGGTCAGGTGATGCTCACCATTCTGTGGCTGAACCTGTCTGATGTGCTGGATGTCGCACGGACCCGTCTGTCCGACATTCCCATATCCCAGGTCGGCCTCTTCGGCTGTGCGGTTGAGGGCTTGCCCAACAGCTCTCGGCCGCCTATGAGCAGACTGACGTTGATTCTGTCCCGACGGCCCCGCCGTCCGCTCAGATCCCTCGGTCTGCCCACCTCCGAGGGCGCCCCCCCGCGGCTCCCTCCCCGCCCGTTCACCCGGGCCGGCTCTGGAGGCCGCGGTCGGACGCCACAGCCCTCTCCAGCCCCGCCCCCTGCTACACGCCGGGTTAAGCGGCGCTCTTGAGATGGGCTCCTCAGGGATGGGACTCAGTCCTGGTAGCAGGACCACTCCTTTCCCCGGTGGAGGGCCGGGGAAGAATCCTTATTATCCAAAGAACTGACTCTCCCGTCTCTGAGCACACAGAGTTCTCGGACGACACAGAGCGCCGCCCACAAGCTGTGCTCTCCTCGTCCCCCTCTGTCCCAGAGGTGGTTTAAACGGCGTGCCGTCCACGGACCGCTTCGCCCCTGTCCCCCTCTGTTGCCAGACCCCTGGCAGAGCAGGCCCCCGCGAGACGACTAGCCTGGTCCTCCCCTGGCCCCCTCTGCCAGGGCGCGGTTGCTAACTGTGCCCCCACACCGGACCGCTATGCCGTCCACGTCTGGGCCAGTTACTCCGCTTCGCTGCCCCTCCGGGGGGACGCCTGTGGTTCGCATGACCCCGCAGGTTCAGTTCCTAGGAGCCTGGTTAGAGCTCCCCGTGTGTCCCGCTGGATCGCGCGGACCGTCAGGCTCGGCTATTCTTAGGGCAGGTGTCCCCCTGGTACGAGCTTCCCGGCATGTTGTTGTCTCAACAGATGCCTCCACCACGGGCTGGGGCGCCATGTGCAATGGACATGCTGCTGCGGGCTGCTGGACAGGACCCCAGCGGCTATGGCATGTCAATTGCCTCGAGTTGTTGGCAGTACGCCTTGCCCTGCACCGCTTCCGGGCGTTGCTCAGGGGTCAACACGTACTAGTCCGATCAGACAATACCGCTACTGTAGCATACATCAACCGTCAAGGTGGTCTAAGCTCCCGCCGTATGTCACAACTCGCTCGCCACCTCCTCCTATGGAGTCAGAAGCATCTGAGGTCGCTTCGAGCCATTTCTTTCCCGGAGCGCTGAACTGTGCAGCCAACGAGCTCTCACGGCTTCAGCCCCTCCCTGGAGAATGGCGACTCCATCCCCAGTCGGTTCAGCTGATTTGGGACCAGTTCGGGGACGCACAGATAGATCTGTTTGCCTCTCACGACTCGACCCATTGCGCCCAGTTTTATTCCCTGACCGAGGGCACGCTCGGCACGGATGCTCTGGCGCACAGCTGGCCGCAGGGCCGCAAGTATGCGATCCCCCAGTGAGCCTTCTTGCGCAGACCTTGCGCAAGGTCAGGGAGGACGAGGAGCAGGTCATTCTGGTTGCGCCTTACTGGCCCAACCGGACCTGGTTCTCCGAACTAGTACTCCTCGCGACAGCACCTCCCTGGCCGATCCCTCTGAGGAAGAATCTTCTTTCTCAGGGATGGGGCACCCTATGGCACCCTCGTCCCGATCTTTGGAACCTCCACGTGTGGCTCCTGGACGGGACGAGGCAGGTTGAGTACCCTACCACCAGCGGTGGTGGCTACCTTCACTTCCGCTAGAGCGTCGTCCACGAGACACGTCTATGTGTTGAAGTGGAACCTCTTCGTCAGCTGGTGCTCTTCTCACCGAGAAGACCCCCGGAGATGCTCGATCAGCGTTGTGCTTTCCTTCCTTCAACAGGGGTTGGAGCGAAGGCTGTCTCCCTCCACCCCGAATGCCGCCATTGCCGCACACCATGACCTCATCGGAGGTAAGTCGGTGGGGAAGCACGACCTGGTCATCAGGTTCCTGAGAGGAGCGAGGAGACTAAATCCGCCTCGCCTCCTCTCGTTCCCTCTTGGGACCTCTCAGTGGTTCTAACTGCCCTGCAGAGTGCTCCCCTTGAGCCTCTGCAATCAGTCGAGCTTAAGTTCCTGTCAGTGATGACAGCGCTCCTGGTTGCACTGGCCTCCATTAAGAGGGTCGGGGACCTGCTCACATTCTCCGTTGACGACGCGTGCCTGGAATTCGGGCCGGCTTACTCTCATGTGATCCTGAGACCCCGGCCTGGATACTTGCCCAAGGTTCCTACCACTCCCTTTCGGGACCAGGTGGTGAACCTGCAAGCGCTGCCCCCGGAGTAGGCAGACCCAGCCTTGGCACTGCTCTGTCCAGTGCGCGCTCTCCGCGCCTATGTAGACAGAACGTAGTGTTTCAGGACCTCAGACTAGCTCTTTGTCTGTCATGGTGGGAAGCTGAAGGGAAAGGCTCTCTCCAAGCAAAGGTTGTCTCACTGGATAGTGGACGCCATTGCTTTGGCATACCAGCAGCAAGGTCGACCGTGCCCCCTTGGTGTGACTGCCCACTCCACCCGGAGTGTGGCATCCTCTTGGGCTCTAGCGCATGGCGCCTTGCTAACAGACATCTGCAGAGCTGCAGGCTGGGCGACACCTAACACATTCGCCAGATACTATAATCTCCGAGTGGAGCCTGTGTCCTCTCATGTACTCGCTTCAACCAGCTAGTACCGGACCCGCTCAGGTGTCTTCGCTTGCTCGCCATTCCACTCCACGGACTGGATACGTGCGATATTCTCCTCAGGTGAGCTTCCCCGTAAGCCCTGAGCTCCTCCAGCACTCCTGACATCGGCGCCAGTGTCTATTGCCTGCACGTCGGCTAGGTGCCTCCCGTGTGCATGGTCCCTCCCCTGAGCGACCCCCACATGTGTATTTCCACTGTAAGCCTCTCTGGGCATGTGTCTTTCCCTTGGCAAGCCACCTTGCCACCCCTGGGGTTGAAATATTCCACCTGCGGCTGGACACCCCAGTGTTCCCCATATGCATCCTTCGGGTCATATGTGTATTCTCTAAGTCCCCCCCTCTCTGGGTTGGCATTAATTGCATACTTCCCCTAGCTTGGGATATGCTTCCCAGTGTACCTTGGTATTCCTGTGTTAAATGGAGTCCTTCGTCCAGTCTATGACAGGGATCTCGATTTACGCAGGGCACTGGAAGACAGCTGAGAAGGTGGCGTGATTAGACTGGTAACCCCATTCAGAGTAACCCCATAGACGTAACTCGGAGTGACAATGAAAGGGAACGTCTATGGTTACGTATGTAACCCTTGTTCCCTGAGTAGGGAATGGAGACGTTACGTCTGCCTGCCACTTTCCGCTGTACCGCGGGGATCGCCTGAGCTCAGTCTTGGCTCCTCAGCGAAGAAACATATCTGCATGTTGCTGGACTTCCTCCTTTTATACCCACGAGGTGGGGCGGAGTTACGTCATGCAAATTCCGCAGACCCATGGCATTTCTTCGCCATTGGCTCGTTTTGTAATACTCGAAGTTGATAGGCTTTCTAAGCGAAACCCCATTCGTCGTCATCCGACGTAACGTCTCCGTTCCCTACTCAGGGAACGAGGGTAACATACGTAACCATTGACGTTTTTTCTTCTAAAAATTCAAGAATTGACTGCACTTAATAATTCTAGCTATTTTTCCCCCAGGTATGTTGGTGTTAAAATGTGAAGAAAACAAACCTGGATTCTGTCTAGTGAGTCGGTGTGAAATTCTTGAGCTCTTTAGCTCGACTCTGTCTGACAGCAACCGTGGGAGTATGTGATAGAAGACAAGAGATGCTGCCGTGAAACTGCATCGGTTTACTTATGACTCACTAGCTGTAAGATGACCTGAGGGCTTCTGAAGAGCAGCAGGTCACCAAAAACACTAGCTCCAAATGCTATGTGTGCCCACATCTGCCCAAGATATTTAGCATGAGGGGGCTTGATGGCATACATATACAAAGCGAAATGAACACACAAGCACACACACATTTTAAAATCAACATGAAATATAAACTGATCCTGTTTACTTTATATTGTTCATGTTATTATGCAGAAAATAAACAATCAAGAAAGTCAATACCTGGTAAGCTACCCATTTGGGTTTCACTTTATTTTGATGGTCCCTTTTACACATTATGTTGACTATACGTAACGTTGCACCTACATGTCTACTAACTGTCATTAGAGTGTTAGTAGAGTATTAGTAGACTGGTAGGGTTAGGGGTAGAATAAGTTGACATGTTCTTGAAAAGTTACTTATAGTTAGTAGAATGTCTGTTGGAGGAGCATCACAATAAAGCGTTAGCAGATATTAAGCAGACAGTTTACTAATACTCTAATGAGAGTTAGTAGAAACATAGGTGTAACATTACTTATAGTCAACAGCATGTTCAAAAGGGACCATCAAAATAAAGTGTTACCCCTGTTTGCATTCATTTCAATAGCCCCTTTAATATATACAGTCCTTCCTGCTAAATTGCCGGTAAAATACCATTAATAGATAAGTGAACAGGACCTTTTCAAAAATGCCAGAAAATCAATTATGGTTATAACATTATCAGTAAATTACCAATATAATGCTGTGTGTGAACAAAAAATTAAGATTACCGGTATGAACACGTACGAGGTCCGAACGCGCTGATGTAAGAAGTCTGCTTTGGGCCAATCAGAAAGCTCATGAAGCTTTTGTATTTTAATGTAAACATGCGCTAGCCAAACATCTGACCATTACGCCGCATCTCACGCCTATGCCTTCGTTTTCATTCATCAGCTCTAAAGTTTTTGCATAACTGCAGTACTATAATAACTATTATGTGTCTCATGTTTTTAAGAGCAAAACCGTGTTCACAAATTATATACAATGTGGCCATGATTTACTAAAATGAGAGAACAAATGATTATATCATGCACACAATTTACTTAAAAGCAGCGGCTTTTTACACTAAGTGCAAATAGCAATATATGCTTTTTAGACTAAGTGCAAATAGCAGATTTTTAGCGATAGATGCTATTTACGCTAAGAACAAATAGCGATAGCTGCTATTTACAATAAGTTTAAATAGCAATAGATTCTATTTGCACTAGCAAGCAAGCAAATTTATTTATATAGCACAATTCATACATCTAAGCAATTCAATGTGCTTTACAAAGAAAAAAATAATATTTAAAAACATCATAATAATACAAGATACAAAAGAATACATATAAAGATTAAAAATAGGACAAAAACATTGGAAGCTATAAGGTTAAACAGTGTGGTTAGGTTTAAATGCTCAGTCATAGGCACGTGAAAAAAGAAATGTTTTTAACCTGGATTTAAAAATCGATACGTTTGGGGCACGTCCAAGATCTTCTGGTAGTTTATTCCAGTTGTGTACAGCATAAGTGCTAAACGCTGCTTCTCCATGTTTAGTTCGGACTCTGGGGTCTACTAGCTGACCTGTGTTCATAGATCTAAGAGCCCTACTGGGCTTATATTGTTCAAACATAGAAATATACTCAGGTCCTAAACCATTCAGAGATTTATAGACTAAAAGCATCACTTTGAAATCTATTCTGTAACTGACTGGAAGCCAATGCAAAATTTAAGAACCTGAGTGATATGCTCAGTTCTCTTGGTCCTGGTTAACATTGAATAAGCTGCAGCTGTTTTACAGTCTTTTCGGAAGTCCAGTTAATAGGCCATTACAGTAGTCAACCCTAATAAGCCCCTTTCACACAGAGATTCCGGAAAATACACGGATAAAGTGACCCGGGATTTGACCCGGGTTCGTTTGATTTTGGTTCATTCACACTGCCAGTGATTTTCCGGAATCAGAGAGTGCGTTCACACACAACCCGTAAAAATCCCGTAAAGACACGTGACATCGATGTGACATGCAATGTCTCAGCAGCGTCTATAGTTTGCTTATGAGCTGCGATTTCTCCCTCGAGAAACCACGCTTGTGCATTTTTGTCTCTGATTCGATCATAAACTAGCGCATTACGTACCGTTTCACTAGCCTGCTTTCACTTCACTTCAGCGTCATCATTACGACACGGCATTGGTTACGGCTTTTGTTCACACAGCGCGCGTTCCGGGACTGATCCCGGCAATGTTACTAGGTCCCCAACCCGGCATCGATCCCGGCATCAATCCCGGGTCGTGTTTGCGTTCACACAGAAGGTGTTCTGGCAATTTCCCGGGATCAACGCGCTGTGTGAAAGGGGCTCTAGAGATAGAATGCTGTTTTGGTGACCGCTTTGATACGACTGTTAAATGTGAGATCTGAGTCTATCAGAACACCAAGATTACGCACTTGATCCCTGGTTTAGTGAAAATAGCTATAGATTACAGTGGATAGTATAAGTGAACACACCTATGCTAAAGTTGACTAAAAAGAGGAATAAAAAAATCATCTTTTGGAAATTGATCTTAATGCCTTAATTTAAAAAATGAGGACAAATTCAACCTTTAAGGACACCAATTTTCTTTGTGAATGAATAATTTATTGTAAATAAATAAATGTTCTTCCTTAAAATACAGGTTGCATAAGTCAGGACACCCCATGTTAAATTCCCATAGAGGCTGGCAGATTTTTTTTTAAAGGCCAGTTGTTTCATGGATCCAGTATACTATGCATCCTGATAAAGTTCCCTTGGCCTTTGGAATTAAAAAAGCCCAACATCATCACATACCCTTCACCATACCTAGAGATTGACATGGTGTTATTTCAGTTAAGTTAATAGCTGGTTTGATTTGCATTGAGAGATGATCTTATGGAAAGTTCCCCATGCCAATCTCTTACACTATGTGAAAATAGCAGTATTTTCTTTGCAATACAGTTTTTTACAATCGCTATGACAATTTTTTCAATACTTTTAACAAATTTCATAAACTCTTAACACAGTGTTAGCACTACATCCGTCGGTGTAAGCTATACTATTAACACATTTCTTGTAGCTTTAACACAAAATGCGAACAATTAACACAAATTTAAAATGCTTGAACTTCTTTTACACACAAGCTCAAACAAGACCAAAACAATGTATTTTTACTTGCAAATTTACCAATGCTTTAACACTGTATGTCAGAACAGAAAACACCATGTTCTAAACCTAACCCAGGCTAAAGTCAAGGTAAACAGCTGTTTATATTGTGAATTGAAACACAAATATACCCCCTGTATTTTATTCTATTGTTACTGAGAAACAGCTGATTGAATTATGCAAATATATACATTTATTTTTATTTATTTTCTTTATTGCAGCAATTCTGAGATGGGTCTTTTTATATTGAATTTCTGCAGAAAAAGACCTAAACCCAACAAAACAAAAATGCAGAGAGGCTTCAAAAGAGAAAATGCAGTGCAAAACACAATCTATGATCAATACAATATACTGTCTGTTGTATAATGGCATACCTGACAATTATAAAATAATGCAGTTTCTGTAATTCCATCTGATGTTCGTGTTTTTATGACATTGTGCTATGATTGACTAAATCTTCCTGTTGGACGAGAACATATGTTAGTGTTTTGAAAAATTATTTGATTTTGAGACATGTTTGCAGTGTTTTGGTAGACATAGTGTATTGTTGCTAGTGTATTATTGTATTTTGAAAATTAGTGTTGGAGTTTAGTTTACAATGTGTGATTTTGAGCATGAAATTAACTGTTTTGCTAATTGTGTGTTGTAGGTGTGTTGGTGCATTAAGAGTTTAGGAAAGTTGTTAAAAGTATTGAAAAAATTGTCATAGCGATTGTAAAAAACTGTAAGTGCAAGGCAGATGCTATTTACAGGTGATTGGTAAAAATAGACACTCCGTTACTTAAAACAAAAGAACAAATTAGCAAAACATGCTGACATATTTATAAATTATGGGAACAAATTGTTAATGCATGGCCACAATATACATATCGCCTGCCCACATGTCATATGCGGCGGGGCTCCGTAAGCTTGAGCTCGGTCTACCTCTCTCCTCCAACCACCTGATTCCATGCTGTTATGTAATACGTCTCATGATCCAATCAACTCCCAAAGGAGATTTTCATCATCATTGAATTTCTTATTTTACTCTGAAAGGAGTTACAGATTTAAAATGAGTTGCATTTCATGTTGACTTTAAGGTCTACTTTAAAAAGTTTGATCTAATCTGCAATCTATTTGTTCAGTTTTTTTTTTTATTATTATTATTATTATTATAGTCTTCGAAAATGTGCTGAAGCAAATATTTACAGCATTAATTTCACCCCAAGAATCCAAAAGCAGACTCCTTCAGAGTGTGTGGAAGAACTCGGCTCCCGTTCCCATTAGACCCTCATTTAGCATTATAAATACACAACAGTGCAAGGAGGAAAACATGGATGCTGGAGAAACTAGGGCACATCTCGTGGCGAGGGCACTGGGGATGATTATATCACAGCTGTATCCTTTCAATTCCTTAAAAAATATAGTAATAATAATAACAATATGTAAAAGGTTTGATTGATTTTGCAGCAGTCATTTGATTACATTTGATTTGCGACTTAGAAATAGTGCAGAGATTTGTTTCTAATTCATTTGACATTCTTTTTCAAAACTTTACATTCAAATCTGAGATCTGAGGCAAGACATTTCATTGTGGTCTCAGACATTTGTGTCCCACTGTGTATACAAGTGAGAAAATACCTCTATACAAGAAGATACAGGCTTATAATAGAATCAGTGTTTTCATCTCCTGCTGTGCCTGTGTGCCACAACTGTCAAAGGCCAGAGTTTTTGAACCCTGCATTGACTGTCTAAAGGAAAGAGTGCTGATTTTCATCTCGGAGCAGTGAGATATCTTCCGGAGTGTGATGAAGCACGGGGACGACTCCAACTGAAATATAAAGACCTTCCTAGAGGATGTTGTGTCAAAGCCCTGCAATCCACAGATTTATAAGTCACTAGCAACCAAACACCATACAAAGCACACGGGAGACTCGACTAACAGGGTGGTGCATCATTCAAAATAGAATTGAGCTTGAAAACAAGATGCAGAATTGCAATTTGAATATGAATGTTAGGAAGTAGACATGACAGGGTCATGCCATGATAAATTAAATGTTCCTTGATTGTTTACATTTGCATTCGCTTACTCATGTGCAACAGCAAGGGGGCATTGATACTTTTTTCTATGCATTGTAATTAGCCAATCATAACAGTGAGCATTTACTGCATGTGAAATTGTCAACGTAATTTATGTTGTTATATTGATGCGCAAACAAACACATTTCAGTGCATTCACGTTGTTTCCACATTCCATAATTCTGAGTGGATCCGTGTACTGTAATAGGCATTTAATGCAGTCAGGTCAGGGTGGTTGGTTTAAGTTTGTTGTTTTTTGGCATCTCCATTTGGTCCTGTTCGGTACCGCAACTTGTCTAAAATGTTTTTTTTGTTTTTTTTTCAGATGCATGCTTTAGTGTGCATACATTTATGAATTATATGAACTCATTGTCATTTGGTTAAGTTTCCTTTTTTGGAAAGATACCTAAATTAACCATGAAGAAAAGCTTGCAGAAAATACAGTTTTGCGAAAATCATCTGGTTTAATTTCCTAGATATAGCAAATGATGACAAAATGTAATTGAGTGTGCAATTAATCAATTAAAAGTAAAGTAATTTAACATTTTAATATATTGCTAGCCCTAATTATACATAATTTACTTCATAATCATCAACAGTGTTGGATCCTGGCATAGGTGATATAAGCAGTTTCTATGGCGTTCTTTTAACAACAAACGTCATTAAACATGAGAGCGTTAAAAATTTCCTTCACTCTCGCACAAAACTGGACACGCGCTCACAAACATACATTGGTCTCATGGCTCTCACGTAGTGTGAGCACCCACCGGTGAGCACTGACCGGCTCTCATTGGTCAGATGGCCCAGTCTGTTGTGATTGGTCTACTCTGCTCTGATTAGTCAGATGACCCAGTCTGTTGTGATTGGTCTACTCTGATCTGAGCTAGTGAAAATAGCCAACAAGGTGGGCTATTTGAGCTTAGTGTAAATAGACACTCCATTACTTAAAACGAACAAATTAGTAGAAAAAGGTCAAAGTAGACATTGTTTGTGAGCAGCCAATGAAGACCATAGACTGGCATTATGCAAATTTGTTACAAACCGTACTTTAGGTTTGAGTAGGAAGAAAGACTGGAATAACTGACGACTCATTCCAGGCAGTTCAGAATCTGTTCATTCTTTTGCTAGACAATTAATCCATTTATCGAGCACTTTGATCTTTGAAACTTTTAATATCAATGTAACACACTACATGAAAGGTAATATCTGAGAAAGAACAAAAGAAAAAAAATTGGCACTTCAAAGGAGCTGCCCCTTAAAAAACAGATAATTTCAGACAAAGGGTGAGAATAAGGGCCCTAACTTGCACCCAGCACAATTGACTTTTCACACCGACGCATGTATCATTCCTATTTTGCACCCGACGCACAGCAGACTTTTCCCTCCACAGACAGACGTCTGTAAATTAGGGAATGAACTTGCACTCCCGTAAACGTTCCCTGGTGCTATTTTGCAGTTTCAGAAAACAATTCCGCCACAGACCATGAAACACCTAGTCTAAAGTCAGTGGCGCGTTAATCAGATGCTATTTTAAGGATACATGCTTGGCCATAATGTACCGTGTGCACACCGCGCATACACTTTGCTTCTCTCATTTACACAGATGCAGCAGTTCCCATTTTTGCAAACCATACATATATACAGGTCCTTCTCAAAAAATTAGCATATTGTGATAAAGTTCATTATTTTCCATAATGTAATGATAAAAATTAAACTTTCATATATTTAGATTCATTGCACACCAACTGAAATATTTCAGGTCTTTTATTGTTTTAATACTGATGATTTTGGCATACAGCTCATGAAAACCCAAAATTCCTATCTCAAAAAAATAGCATATTTCATCCGACCAATAAAAGAAGTGTTTTTAATACAAAAAAAGTCAACCTTCAAATAATTATGTTCAGTTATGCACTCAATACTTGGTCGGGAATCCTTTTGCAGAAATGACTGCTTCAATGCCACGGCAATCAGCCTGTGGCACTGCTGAGGTGTTATGGAGGCCCAGGATGCTTCGATTGCGGCCTTAAGCTCATCCAGAGTGTTGGGTCTTGCGTCTCTCAACTTTCTCTTCACAATATCCCACAGATTCTCTATGGGGTTCAGGTCAGGAGAGCAGGTGCCAGGTCGTGCTGAAAAATGAAATCAGATGGAAGCATGAAGTGCTCCAAAATCTCCTGATGGCTAGCTGCATTGACCCTGCCCTTGATAAAACACAGTGGACCAACACCAGCAGCTGACATGGCACCCCAGACCATCACTGACTGTGGGTACTTGACACTGGACTTCAGGCATTTTAGCATTTCCTTCTCCCCAGTCTTCCTCCAGAC
The DNA here is from genome assembly GCA_026230005.1 of Gila orcuttii. NCBI lineage: Eukaryota > Metazoa > Chordata > Actinopteri > Cypriniformes > Leuciscidae > Gila > Gila orcuttii. The sequence continues at coordinate 14,262,595 of JAPDVR010000003.1, forward strand.
TCTGGCAACTTGATTTCCGAATGACATGCAAAATTTGCTTTCATCCGAAAAAAGTACTTTGGACCACTGAGCAACAGTCCAGTGCTGCTTCTCTGTAGCCCAGGTCAGGCGCTTCTGCCGCTGTTGCTGGTTCAAACGTGGCTTGACCTGGGGAATGCGGCACCTGTAGCCCATTTCCCGCACACGCCTGTGCACGGTGGCTCTGGATGTTTCTACTCCAGACTCAGTCCACTGCTTCCGCAGGTCCCCCAAGGTCTGGAATCGGTCCTTCTCCACAATCTTCCTCAGGGTCCGGTCACCTCTTCTCGTTGTGCAGCGTTTTTTGCCACACTTTTTCCTTCCCACAGACTTCCCACTGAGGTGCCTTGATACAGCACTCTGGGAACAGCCTATTTGTGCAGAAATTTCTTTCTGTGTCTTACCCTCTTGCTTGAGGGTGTCAATGATGGCCTTCTGGACAGCAGTCAGGTCGGCAGTCTTACCCATGATTGCGGTTTTGAGTAATGAAACAGGCTGGGAGTTTTTAAAAGCCTCAGGAATCTTTTGCAGGTGTTTAGAGTTGATTAGTTGATTCAGATGATTAGATTAATAGCTCGTTTAGAGAACCTTTTCATGATATGCTAATTTTTTGAGATAGGAATTTTGGGTTTTTATGAGCTGTATGCCAAAATCATCAGTATTAAAACAATAAAAGACCTGAAATATTTCAGTTGGTGTGCAATGAATCTAAAATATATGAAAGTTTAATTTTTATCATTACATTATGGAAAATAATGAACTTTATCACAATATGCTAATTTTTTGAGAAGGACCTGTACAAGGAAAAATATTACCACACGAAGGGAAAACCTTGTGGTGTTCATGAAGATGTGAAAAAATAGGCATAAATCTAGCTTACACATTTACCCAAATTATTACGCCTTTTTAACCGAAGGTAATCTGGGTGGGTTTCTCCCATCCCCATACAATGTCACTTCTCTGTCTTTTACGGCTCTGATGAGAACGTCGGGCTCCTCGGCTGTGAACCGCTCCTGGCATGCTCCTGGCAAATCCGCCATTATAATAGCAATCCGTCATGAAACAAGCGCGCCTGCTTTTAGAGGGAATGTGAGATGACGCTCTGATTGGTTTATTTCAGGTCACGCCCAAACCACACCTATGAGTAGTGTAGATACTTCAGACCAACCCATTTTAGATTTGCGTCGGGTGCAAGAGTCATTTATCCCGCCGGTATAATAGCAACAACGCCCGAGATCCGCCCACAAAGTTACTTGCGTTTCGCATTTGATACTTGCGTTTCAGATCTTTAAAAGAGGGCCCTGAGGGTTAAACGTGATCGTTTTTCAATATATGCTTTTTTTGTTTGTTTTAACATTGTTCATATTATAAGTGAACCTCAAGAAAAATATAAAAATAATTTTAAAAAATCAATGTCATGTCCCCTTGAACAGAGTACTATTGTAATAAATAGTACTTAAAATACATTAGTGTGTTGCTAATGTCCGTGTACCTTCTGATAATTTGCTTTTCAATTTAAAAAGAAAAGGCATTAACACACCTTCCGGCTGATTGGTCAACCAAAGATCAGCCCGTCCTGTCATGAGCTGATCTTTGGTTCTGTCTAATTTTTATATTGGATGTATGAATCACCATTCACATCCATTGCATGAAAAAGAGAAGATTTTCATCCCTAATAATGACGCATCTAAATATACACATTTCGGCAATATTTTGACTATAGATTAAATCAGATTTAATCAGAGGTTATATATCCAGTTGGAATAGTAATAAATTTGGGCCTGTCCAGTGAAGGGATGTATTCTCTAAACGCAACCTAGTTTGAAACCTAGATTTATGGCTGTAATGCTAGGCATCCTGTATTTCTTGCTTAACTAACACAATCCTGCTACTTAAAACTGACAAAGTGCTCCTTGCATCAACCCACACGCACGCTTTCATTAAAAATGTATAATAACAAACCTTTCTTAGAATAGCCATTAGTATCCATAAGAGGCATAATCCCAGAACATATGCTGGATGGTATTATTCAAGATAGAACATGGCCAGAGTGAAGGTGTAAAAGCTGGTGGATCTCTTATGTGGAAAAGGGGATCAGAGAATCAGCAGGTTTTCTCTTACGGGCCAAAAGTGAGCATTGAGATAACATGTTTACATGTTTACTGCTAGAGCTGAACATTACTGTTAGATCAGCAATCAGTAATGCCAAAAAAATGGCTACATTTTATTGTACAGTATGTGCACTTGCAGTGTACTTACCTAAAAAAGTACTGGGTAATATATGGTTTAGAGGTAGGTTCAGGGTTAGTACCTAGTTATTACCCAGTTATTGTAATTGCTATAATAAGTACATGGTATGGGAGACAGGGCTGTAAAATAAAGTGATACCAAAAAATTATTTAAAATGTAAAATAAATAAATAAAAAGATTATGTAAATTGTTAAGTATTTATACATAATTATGCTATTATATACATAATTGGTATATATCAGCATTGGTTTGCTTTAATACTGTAATACAATAAAAAATTGCCACAAAATTATGTAATATAGAAACTAAATGTGACAATAATGACCCAGTGTTTAACATTCTTAAATGTAACTCCATAAAACAAACCAACAAAAGACCATTTTAAGTTACACAGAAAAAAAAAGACATAAATAACAGCATGTTTATAATAACATAAACATTGTTTTTTTGGATGAACTATAAGTCATCTATATATAACTGTAAGTATAAGTCTATATAAGTCATGCATTGACTGACACCGTTATATGAGAACTGAACTTAGCTGGAAGATGACATCACGGTTTTCTGCAGAGCAGCTATATATATATATATATATATATATATATATATATATTTACTAAATTAATAACTTTTTTACAACAAAAAATGAACCATCACTGAACTTAATCTAGACTGTCGCCATTTTCTTCTAGAAATAAATTTTGTTGCATTATTTTTCTGTTATCACTGTAAAGCTGATTTGAAATGATCTGTATTGTAAAAAGCACCATTTAAATAAAGGTGACTTGACTTGACTCATCTAGTGCAGGGGTTATCAATCTTTTAGATCCCACAGCCCTCCAAATATGATCATTCTCGCATGAGGGACCCCAATTCTAAACATTACTCTTTTATAAACACCCAATTTATATACTGATTTTTTTATTTATTTATTTTTATTACAGTTTTTCTCTAGAGTTTTCCACGGACCCCCTGTCAATGACTTGCGGCCCCCTGACAATCCCGGACCCCAGTTTGAAAACACCTGATCTAGCAGATATGACTATTCTTGTGTCTTTATTTTTATTTCTTGCAGCAATTTAAAACAAATCTAAAAGCCAGACTGCAATATATGTAGTGATATTTGGATACTGACTGCATTTTAAGTAATTCATTTGTACTTAGTTTGAAATAATTAGTAATTTGTAACTGGAATTCACTTTAAAGTAACCCTCACATCTCACATGTCAGCGCTGGGCTCCCAAAACACAGTGACGTCCATCTCTGGCTGATCAGCAGGCAGTGTTTAATGAGCAAAAGCCAGATGCGTTCTCAAGATCTCAGCCTGGGAGTGGTTAATTAATCAGATTGTGCTCTCTTTCTCTCTCTCTCCCCCTCTTTTCTCCATGCGACCTCTCCCACAACATCACAGAACACTAATCCATCATCTTCAGCTTTATACTGGGGTTTGCTGAGCACACCATGAAACAGTTTTCCAATTTTCCAGCTACCGAGTGGAGCTCTTAAGATGGCTATTTGCCACATTTGGGTACACCATTTCCTGTTGGGCACAGCGGTGTTGAAACTAGAAAGGAACTGAATATTAAACATATTGGCTCTCTTCCAAAACCTCTGTAGTGAGCCCATGTAGGCAGAATTTTAAAGCAGTATAGGTGTGATTCCAACATCTAAGCTTTCACAAAAGGTAGACGGCATATACGCTGCCTCGCTAAATTCTAAGTCAGCATCGCATACATCTATTGCGGAGAAGACGATCTCAACTAGGTCACATATTTGGAACACCCTTCATTCATCACCTTTCACAAATACCCTTGATGAGTGAGTAAATGATGACTGAATGTTAATTTTTGGGTGAGTCTTTCTCATGGACAGGTTCTTTTTGGCATTTGCAGTGAGCGAGACCTCTAGCCTCTGGTGTGATCTTTTTTCATAAATAGTGATGACTGAAGACAAATGGGGTCTTCGACAGCCAGAGATGCTATTCACAGCACACCGACCCAAGGATAATCAAGCCTGTTAAAGGCCAACGCGAAGCCCTCCATTGACCCCATTAAAGATCCCATAAAATGACACTTTCCAAATGCCACAGGATGAATTAGACATGCATATGGTCAGCACAGGTGGACGTGCAGAGCTGCCAGTTATTAATGTACCTTCGGTCCGGATGCTGAATGGGGAATCGCCCAGTCGCTTGGCCGAGAACTGCCCCCCCAGAGAGGTCATTAAGAAGCACAGACTGAAGAAACCGATTCCCGCCACAAATATCCTGAAAAAGACAGACCGAGACAGACAGATATAAATGTGGTGTGGTGAAACAAGAAAAACATGTAAAAAAGACTTTCCAGCCAGACAGTGATGAGGATCAATTATGATAGTATATTGTTAGAAGACGTATGTTGTCTTTGTGAAACATGTCCTTTAAATTAATAGTTCACCCAATAAATTAAAGCTTTATTTATTTATTAATTTATTGGATGAGAAAAACATTAGCACAGCTCTTTTCTATAAAAGGATAGTTTATTTCCCATGTAAAAAAACAAACAAAAAAAACACAAAGGTGCTCATGCTCCGTTTGTCACACAGACATACCATATGACTTCGGAAGATTTGGAATGCGGCTGTTCCTCATACAATGCTATAGCCTATTGTGAGATTATTCCCTAGTTCCCTTTCAAGGGAACTCGAGCTGCGTTGAGACGCGGTGGGAACGCTCTGCGTGATTGCGTCGTGAAGCACGTGTATAATCAGTCCAATGGAAGAGCGAGACGTCATAGGCGGGTGACGTCATAGACCAGGAAGCTATAAAGCACACCAGAAAACAGACCGCGACAGCTTCTGTTGCCTTCAGCAAGCGCTCTCTGTATACTGTCCTTGTCTATTTACTGTTGTCTGTCACAAGCACATTATCTATCTATATATATATATATATTATGGCGAAACAAGAATTCAAGCGTTGTGTTGTCCCTTGCCCTCGTTTTATCACGGGTGGGGACACACATCAGCTTTGTGTTGCTTGTTTGGGAGTGGAGCATGCCCAGTCAGTTCTCGAGGGAGCTGACTGTGAGCATTGCGAGAAGCTGTCCGTGAGGACGCTCCGCTCTCGCCGGGCGTTCTTTGAGGAGGACGGTTCGGTTCGCGCTCCCCGAGGTGCGGGTCCCGCTGCTGCCGAGGCTCAGCGAAGGCTTTCATCTTGGGGTTCGCATATGGATCTAGTAGCGGGGCTTGAGACGGGCCCAGCCCTTTCTCAACCCTTACCTGCTGGATCCGGTGCCTCTGCCCAGGAAGGAGCCCGCGCTGCGGCTTCTCCTTCCCAGGTTGGGGCACCACTGCTGAGGCTATCCAGTTCTGAGGATCTGGATGTCGTCAGTGTTGATATGGGGGATTTTGAGTCTTCGCCAGCTCATGCCTCCAGTAATGATGAGGAGCTTATGGAGGTTTTATCTCGTGCTGTAGCTAGATTAAATATTGAATGGCCAGCCGATGATTCTCAGAGTGTTTCTAAGAAAAGTTTATTAGATGAAAGATTTCTACCATCTATAACACAGCCTCCACGTCGGGGACTCCCGTTTTTTCCCGATCTCCACAATGAGGTTTCGAGATCGTGGAATAAACCGGCGTCATTCAGAGTATTTAACCCACAAACTTCCAACTACAGTAATGTTTTGGGTGCATCTGACTATGGTTATTTGACGGTGCCTCGGGCTGAAGAGACGCTCGCGAGCTATCTCTCTCCCGAGTCATCGTCATCATTAAAAGCCCCGACGTTACCCACCAAGCCATTAAAATCTACATCTTCGCTGGTGGGTAAAGCTTATTCGGCAGCAGGTCAGGCTGCGTCATGTCTGCATACTATGTCTATACTGCAGGCATACCAGGCTGATCTGCTGAAGGATATCGATGAACGTGAGGAAGTCAGCGCTGACGCAATTCGAGAATTGCGTCGCGCAACAGACCTGTCTCTCCGGGCCACTAAGGAGACGGCCAAATCAGTGGGCCGTTCTATGGCAGCCCTGGTGGCCACGGAGAGGCATCTTTGGTTAAATCTGTCTGATATTAAAGATAAAGATAGGTCTGTTCTTCTGGACGCGCCACTGTCACCTTCAAGTTTGTTCGGCGACGCTATCAATTGTGTCGTCGATAGGTTTCAAGAAACGAAAAAACAATCGGCTGCGTTCCAGAGGTTTCTTCCTCGACGTTTCGATGTCCCCGAGACTGCTGGGCGGAAAATGATTATTAAAACCGAGCAGTCTCGTCCGAGTACAAGCTCCTCACAGCACAGAGTGCATCAAAAACAGAGCGTCGCCACTCGGGCTCCTCCACAATCTGGGGAACCTGGGTGGCGGTCGCAGTCCAGGCCAGTTAGGGGTAGGCAAGATCTGAGGACTGTCATCTCTAAGAAGGCTTGGGCTAAGAAGAAGTCCTGACGCCCAAGGCGTCAGGCTTCTGAGGGTGGTCCCCTCCGAGGAGGGACGTTTTCGAGAAATCGTTCATCCTCGGCACCCTCTGGGGGGCGATTCTCTGAGGAGAGTCGCAGCGCTGCCACATCGGTTGTTCCCTGCCGGTTCGCCGCTTCAGGGCACCGAGGTGTCAGCGTCCCCATACGATTCTCCGAGGAGGATCGTAGAACGGTCAGTTCGGTTGTTCCCTGCCGGTTCGCCGCTTCAGGGCACCGAAATATCCGTACAACCGAATCCCGAGGCCAGTCTCGAGAGACTGGTCCCCTTAGTAGAATTTCTGGCAGCGTGGAAACTACTGCCAAATATTTCTCAGTGGGTCCTGCATATAATAGAAAACGGTTACAGAATTCAGTTCGGTTCTCGTCCGCCCAGATTTCAAGGGGTCCTTCCCACAGTGGTGGACCCGAGGCAGGCTCGGGTCATGGAGCTAGAAGTACTGACGCTTCTGCGAAAAGGGGCTATAGAAAGGGTTTCTCCTCCCAGCAGAGAGTCAGGGTTTTACAGCCGTTACTTCATCGTTCCCAAGAAGGATGGGGGGTTGCGTCCTATTCTAGATCTGCGTCAGTTAAACAGCAGAGTTCAGAAACTCAAGTTCAAGATGCTTACACTCAAACAGATTGTATCACAGATTCAGTCCGAGGACTGGTTTGTCACAATAGACTTGAAGGACGCTTACTTTCATGTATCCATTCATCCTCATCACAGGAAGTTCCTGAGGTTTGCTTTCGGGGGCGAAGCATACCAATATCGGGTCCTTCCATTCGGCCTAGGTTTATCACCCCGCACCTTTACGAAATGCGTGGATGCAGCGCTGGCTCCTCTGAGACTCCAGGGCATTCGCGTATTAAACTATATCGACGACTGGTTGATCCTGGCTCGTTCCGAGCAGTTGGCAGTTCGGCATCGAGATGTCGTTCTGTCTCACATAAAGAGGTTGGGGTTGCGGCTAAACACCAAGAAGAGTGTTCTCCTCCCAGTCCAGAGGACCACTTTTTTAGGGGTGATGTGGGATTCGACAACTATGCAAGCACGATTGTCTCCAGCACGTATTTCTGTGATTCTCACAGCCGTAAAGATGGTAAAACTAGGCCAGTCACTCACTGTGAAACAGTTCCAGAGACTGGTGGGTCTCATGGCAGCTGCGTCCAACGTAATTACTTTTGGCCTTCTGCACATGAGACCCCTGCAGTGGTGGCTCAGGACCAAGGGGTTTTCTCCGAGGGGAAATCCGTTTCGCACGATCAAGGTTACGCGGCAATGCCTACGTGCCTTGGTCATGTGGAAGAAACCTTGGTTCCTCGCCCAAGGCCCAGTTTTGGGGGCTTCTTGTCGACGCGTAACGCTATCGACGGATGCTTCCCTCACAGGCTGGGGGGCGGTCATGAGTGGCCGCTCGGCGACAGGTGTCTGGCAGGACCATCAGCTTTCGTGGCATATAAACCGACTAGAGATGATGGCGGTATTTCAGGCTCTCAAATACTTCCTGCCAGACCTGAGAGGCCATCATGTGCTTGTCCGCACAGACAACACATCGGTGGTCTCTTACATCAACCACCAAGGGGGTCTGAGGTCCCGATTATTATGCAAACTGGCTCATCAGATCCTCCTATGGGCCCAGGGGAAATTACTGTCACTCAGGGCAGTTTATATTCCAGGGTGTTTGAATGTGGGAGCAGATATCCTGTCAAGGCAGGGGCTGAGGCCCGGGGAGTGGAGACTTCACCCCGAGGTGGTGGAGCTCCTATGGGAGAATTATGGTCAAGCTCAGGTAGATCTTTTCGCATCTTACGATACAACCCATTGTCAGCTTTGGTTCTCCCTCACATATCCAGCTCCTCTCGGACTGGACGCTATGGTACAGGTGTGGCCGAGGCTGCACCTGTACGCATTCCCCCCGATATCATTGCTTCCGGGAGTTCTGGAGAGGGTTCGCCAAGAAGGGGCTCATCTGCTATTAGTAGCCCCGCACTGGCCGACCCGAGTGTGGTTCTCGGACCTAGTGTCCCTCCTTCACGGCTCTCCCATGGAGATTCCTGTCAGAAGGGACTTGTTATCTCAAGCAGGGGGCACGATATTTCACCCTCGCCCGGAGTTGTGGAAACTATGGGCTTGGCCTCTGAGGGGGCCCAGCTCTTAGAATCTGGTCTCTCGACTGAGGTCGTTGAGACCATCCTTCAATCCAGAGCTCCTTCCACGAGAAAACTATATTCATTGAAATGGAAACTGTTCTCTACATGGTGTGGAGAACGCTTTTTAAATCCTGTTAACTGCCCGGTTGGTACAGTTCTCGATTTCCTTCAAGACCGTTTCTCTGCTGGATTATCTCCCTCCACCTTAAAGGTGTACGTAGCGGCTATATCTGCTTATCGCTCCCCTCTGGGGGCTTCTTCTCTTGGGAGAGATCCTCTTATTATTCGTTTTCTTCGTGGTACATTGAGGCTGAGGCCTGCACTGCACTCTAGAGCACCGGCTTGGGATTTGGCCATTGTACTTGAGGGTCTGGCCCTGGCTCCCTTCGAGCCTATTGAAGAGGTTTCAGAGAAATTCCTTACACTAAAAACTCTATTTCTTCTCGCTATTTCTTCTATCAAGAGAATTGGAGATCTGCAAGCCTTGTCGGTGGCTCCTTCATGTCTGGAATTTGCACCTGGTATGGTGAAAGCATTTTTACACCCTAGGCCGGGTTACATTCCTAAGGTCCCCGCTAATGTGGGGGGCCCTATTGTGCTGCAGGCTTTTTGTCCTCCACCTTTCATTACCCCAGATCAGGAAAGTCTCAATCTGTTATGTCCCGTTAGGGCTTTGGATGCCTACGTTCACAGAGCTGCCCTGTGGCGTAGATCAGAGCAGTTATTTGTCTGCTTCGGTTCAACCAAGAAGGGTTGCCCGGCATCGAGACAGGTAATGAGCAAGTGGGTAGTTGAGGCTATCTCACTTGCTTATGAAGCGGCCGGACAGCCTTCACCTATGGCTGTCCGCGCCCATTCTACTAGGAGTATGGCTGCCTCTAAGGCTTTAATTTCGGGGGTTTCCCTTCAGGACGTTTGTAATGCGGCAGGCTGGTCCTCACCGCATACATTTGTCAGATTTTACGACCTAGACCTCTCCACTCCCGGGGCTAGGCTGCTTGTTTCTTAGTGTGCGCAAGGACTCCACACAGAACGGGCATTTCTCATTATGGCGTAGTGGATATGGGGTTCCCACCGCGTCTCAACGCAGCTCGAGTTCCCTTGAAAGGGAACGTCTCAGGTTACGTATGTAACCCTGGTTCCCTGAGAGGGAACGAGACGCTGCGTTCTCCTGCCATACTTCCTGCATGCCCTGAATCGACTTGCTTCAGGCCTTTTCAGAAGCTGTCGCGGTCTGTTTTCTGGTGTGCTTTATAGCTTCCTGGTCTATGACGTCACCCGCCTATGACGTCTCGCTCTTCCATTGGACTGATTATACACGTGCTTCACGACGCAATCACGCAGAGCGTTCCCACCGCGTCTCAACGCAGCGTCTCGTTCCCTCTCAGGGAACCAGGGTTACATACGTAACCTGAGACGTTCTGGCATGAAACTCTAGATGGCACAGGCTGATAAGTCTTTGACTCATTTGGTAGCGATCACATCATTATCTACATGGCACAGTATGCAGCGCACTTTCAGAAACCCTCCACCTTCCCCAGCTCCACCTGATGTTGCATGTGCAGCAGCATGTCTTACATGCTCACAGCAATGTCTGTGAATGTATTTGCAGTAATAAGTCTTGGTACTTGCTCTGCATCAGCATCTGTGTAGCAGATCTATTCCACCAAGACCAAATACATTAACATTGCCATATGCATTACCATGCCAATCTCTACTACTATACCAATCTCCTGAGAGTTGTCATGACAAAACTTGGAATATAACACGAGTCATATGTTCTGTATGGTATGTAATGGTAGGGATATTTTGTCATTTTTAGAGCCTCTCAGACATGTTCACTGTCATTTTATGGAAAAGAACAGCATATATATTTTTTGAATGACATGAGGGGCTTTCGCACCTGGTACTAGCCACCAGGGTGGTTCCCCGAGAAGTAGTGGTTCCCTTAGGAACATTTTCCTGGTTGCATTTGCAACGCCAGTAGGAACTCTCAAGTGACGTAAGCCACGCTTGATGATGTGACCTTTATTTTGACGGTGCTGAGAACGTCAGCCAGAGCCTAAGCTCACAGTGCTCACATTCTCCGTGCTCATTAGTTTATGATCTGTCTAACAGTCCGGTCTGATACGTTATTAGATAGAACTGTTATACATAGAAAGTAGATAGTAGGTCTATATGAAAATGTATTAGCATATGCCGTGTGGTTGATATCCAGTGTCACTATCTGAACAGAAATGCATAGGCCTAATCATGTTTGGCTTGGTCCTCTCAAAGTTGCATTGGATTTTCTCCTTAACGTAAAGGTTAAGAGGCCCATCTATGGCAGTGTCACAAAATATGTACCATCAGGTACATATCACTGCAGTTTCTAACAGAAATTAACACTAGAGGCAGTAAAACAGCAAGCACTTTTAATCATGGCTTAAACTACAGTCATATTAATTTTAAAAGTTGCAGAGCTCCTGCAGAACAGAATGACCCACATCCTCGCGCTGCTGGATTCCCGCCACTGTGTGAAAACAGCGCGTAAGCTCGCCAGAATCTCACTTCTTACACCATCCTCACATCCTTTCCAGAAGCTCTTCTGACAACATCAATGAAATCCTCTCAAGAGCCTAAAATAGTTCCACCACCTCCACAAATTCACACCATGTTATTTGCAGTAAGCAGTTCTGTTTTTTTTTTTGTTTTTTTTTTTTTGTAGATACACTTTCATGTGGTAACAGTGAAGAGACGAAGTTTGACAACATTTCTGCTTTGTTCGAGGATACGAACTTGACAAGGTCGATAAGTTTGCCGCGAAATAGTTCGCACAAAAATTGCATGGTAAACATCTATCTATCTATCTATCTATCTATCTATCTATCTATCTATCTATCTATCTATCTATCTATCTATCTATCTATCTAAATATGATCTGGTTTGTACCTACACTACCATAAAGAAATTAAACAAAACGACAGTAATATTGTTAACGCTGTTACATTGTTTGATCTCACATTAATAAGGTCTCACATTAATTGTGTCAAATATCTGCAATATCTGAACATTTAAATCCTAGAGTCCTAGATTGTCAAGTCTTACCTGAACGGTTTGAACGTCAGCAGGCATCTTCTTATCATAGTTATACACTCACTATTTACAGCAATCATATTTCACGTGGGCTGTGCAACAACATACGAACTAAAAAATGCATAATTTACTTTAATCTTTTCCCCCCGGTTGTGTTTCTTAATATGCGAGCTTAATGCAAACGCCTTCCTTTAACTGAAAGCTCTTTGATGAAGTTGCTCAAAGAAAAACATCCGAAGATTGCTGATCAAAGTAATCAGCAGGTCATTCATTTGGTGATGTTGAACTCCTACTCATAATAGTTTCCAAATAGACTCAGAAGTAATCCAGCAGACAAAGGTCCATCTCTGTAGATTTTAGTGAAGTATCAGGGAGTAGAAGCTCGTGAGGGGAATAACCGCGTCAGAACTCCCTGCGCAGCGCGCGACGACACTGGATCAATTCAGCGGCACGACTGGCGTTTTCTGTGATGTGTGCCATCACTTTCTCCTTCTCTGGGAATAATGTTGTCTCTGTGGCTCAATATAAAGAGGAATATAGTTCAGCTCTCTTCGGATGAAGCGTCTGCAAGCTTAAACCGCTCAGCTGTAGTTTCAGAGCCGTGGACAGCTCCCAGTGCACACTAAAGGCATCAAGAGCGCCATCCGATGGATTTCCACCAGTTTACTCGGATTATCCGATCTGAGATATGACGAATTGGGTCTTTCTTTATGTTATGCAGAGTTGTATGTCAGTGCTGTCACTGTGCTTGCTACACTATTAAAAATAATGTTTTATTGGCATCTGTCTGGGGTTCCACGAAGAACATTTAGCATTCATGGAACTTTTCTATTCCACAAAAGGTTGTTTATAGTGGAAAGAGGTTCTGTAGATTTTTTAAAATGTTCTTCATACTATAAGAAAAATGTTATTTTAAGAACAGTTCACTGAAAGGTTCTTTGTGGAATCAAAAAAAAATGCTATGGCATTGCTGCGAAAAGTCCCTTCTGGAACCATTATTTTTCACCCCTAAATAAAAATAAAAAGTTTTATTTTTGCATAAAGAAAATTAAGCTTTTATGACTATTATACACCAACCTCGTTTTTATTACTGTACATTGTAAAAAGTTTATCCATTTGGGCAGTATTTGAGATAAGGAAAAGTGAGACAATACTCTATATTTCATGCTGCTATCAAATTAAATTGGAAGCATCAATAACACACTGTAATATATGTCACAAAATGATACCACAAAAAGGATGTCCAGTGACACAACTTGTCCCATATTAGAGTTAAGATGTCAATAATAAAAAATAATATTTAGTATTTGAAAACAGTGAAACATTTTTCAACATCCTGTAATAGTATTTGTAATAGTTGTAGTATTTCCTACATTTGGAGACAAAGCTTAATATCACCATCAGTTGAGCAACAAGCTTACGCCAACATGTCTGAACACATTACTGCACAGCTGTTTTTTAAGAAATGCTTCATTTTATAATTCATGGATAAAGTTCAGACAAATAATTTGTTTTTATATATTGGAAATTCCCTTTAAGATTACTTTTTTGAATATGACAGACTCTTTCTAAACATATAGTCATGTGACAACAATTGTGCACAGATTAAGGGGGCGATTGACATTTTTTTTTTAATTGGATGTACTAGAATAGGTTAATATGGTTTAATGTTAAAAACACATTCTTTTTCACATACTGTATTGTACATTATTGCAGCACCCCTATTCCCAGTCTGTCAGAAATGCTTTGGAGTGTGTTTCTCGTACAATGCCGTAAAACTCGCTGCTTAAATACCATAGTACGATGCATCGTTGAATAAATCAACTGGCTGGTTACGACTGTGTCCCAAAACCGCATTGCCGCAAACCTGTCGTTCAACCATGTTGGTTAATGATGTCACGCAGATGGTGGAGCAATAACTTCTTTTAATTAATGCATGATTTATTGCTAATTATGGACATGGCATCTGAGGAGAATTCTCATTTTTCTTAGTGATTTTGCAGATTCAATCATAAGCTTGTTCACTCACATGTGCACTCTTCAAAAACGGCACTTTAAATCTCTTGACAAACTAAAAGGAGTAAATTACATTTGTATGTATTCGACATAAAAGATGGAGGTTGTATTGAATGTCAGCTTGCATATTTTGCTCAAGATAAGGATTTATTAAGTTCACATGTCATGCAAACAAGAAACGTCTCGGTTACGTATGTAACCCTCGTTCCCTGAGTAGGGAACGGAGACGTTACGTCGGATGACGACGAAATGGGGTTTCGCTTAGAAAGCCTATCAACTTCGAGTATTACAAAACGAGCCAATGGCAAAGAAATGCCATGGGTCTGCGGAATTTGCATAGCGTATCTCCGCCTTACCTCGTGGGTATAAAAGGAGGACGCTGCAACATGCAGGTATGTTTCTTCGCTGAGGAGCCAAAACCGAGGTCAGGCGATCCCCGCGAACAGCGGAAAGTGGCAGGAAGACGTAACGTCTCCGTTCCCTACTCAGGGAACGAGGGTTACATACGTAACCGAGACGTTCCCTTTCGTTGTCACTCCGAGTTACGTCGGATGACGACGAAATGGGGTTACCAGTCTAATCACGCCACCTTCTCAGCTGTCTTCCAGTGCCCTGCGTAAATCTGAGATCCCTGTCGTGAGACTAGCACGGACGAAGGACTCCTATTTAGCACAGGAATACCAAGGTACACTGGGGAGCATATCCCACAATTTTAGAGGAAATATGCAATTATTGCCAACCCAGAGGGGGGGACTTAGAGAATACACATATGACCCGAAGGATGCATATGGAGAACACTGGGGTGTCCAGCCGCAGGTGGAATATTTCAACCCCAGGGGTGGCAAGGTGGCTTGCCAAGGGAAAGACACATGCTCGAAAGAGGCTTACAGTGGAAATACACATGTGGGGGTCGCTCAGGGGAGGGACCATGCACACGGGAGGCACCTAGCCGGCGCGCAGGCAATAGACACTGGCGGTGACGTCAGAAGTGCTGGAGGAACTCAGGGCTTTCGGAGAAGCTCACCTGAGGGGAATATCGCACGTATCCAGTCCGTGGAGTGGAATGGCGAGCAAGCGAAGACACCTGAGCGGGTCCAGTACTAGCTAGTTGACGCGAGTACATGAGAGGACACAGGCTCCACTCGGAGATTGTAAAATCTGGCGAATGTGTTCGGTGTCGCCCAGCCTGCAGCTCTGCAGATGTCTGTTAGCGAGGCGCCATGCGCTAGAGCCCAAGAGGACGCCACACTCCGGGTGGAGTGGGCAGTCACACCAAGGGGGCATGGTCGACCTTGCTGCTGGTATGCCAAAGCAATGGCGTCCACTATCCAGTGAGACAACCTTTGCTTGGAGAGAGCCTTCCCTTCAGCTTCCCACCATAACAGACAAAGAGCTGGTCTGAGGTCCTGAAACACTGGGTTCTGTCCACATAGGCGCGAAGAGCACGTACTGGACAGAGCAGTGCCAAGGCTGGGTCTGCCTCCTCCAGGGGCAGCGCTTGCAGGTTCACCACCTGGTCCCGGAAGGGAGTGGTAGGAACCTTGGGCACATACCCAGGCCGGGGTCTCAGGATAACGTGAGAGTAAGCCGGCCCGAATTCCAGGCACGCTTCGTCAACGGAGAATGCGTGCAGGTCCCCTACCCTCTTGATGGAGGCCAGTGCAACCAGGAGCGCTGTCTTTATTGACAGGAACTTAAGCTCCACTGATTGCAGAGGCTCAAAGGGAGCACTCCGCAGGGCAGTTAGCACCACTGCGAGGTCCCAAGAGGGAACGAGAGGAGGGCGAGGAGGATTCAGTCTCCTCGCTCCTCTCAGGAACCTGACGATCAGGTCGTGCTTCCCCAAAGACTTACCTTCAACAAGGTCATGCTGTGCGGCAATGGCGGCGACATAGACCTTTAGGGTGGAGGGAGACAGCCTTCGCTCCAACCCATCTTGTAGGAAGGAAAGCACGACACTAATCGAACATCTCCGGGGGTCTTCTCGGTGAGAAGAGCACCAGCTGACGAAGAGGTTCCACTTCAACGCATAGAGATGTCTCGTGGACGAAGCTCTAGCGGAAGTGATGGTAGCCACCACCGGGGGTGGTAGGGTACTCAAACCTGCCTCGTCCCGTCCAGGAGCCACACGTGGAGGTTCCAAAGATCGGGACGAGGGTGCCATAGGGTGCCCCGTCCCTGAGAAAGGAGGTCCTTCCTCAGAGGTATGGGCCAGGGAGGTGCTGTCGCGAGGAGAACCAGTTCGGAGAACCAGGTCCTGGTGGGCCAGTACGGCGCAACCATTATGACCTGCTCCTCGTCCTCCCTGACCTTGCGCAAGGTCTGCGCAAGAAGGCTCACTGGGGGAAACGCATACTTGCGGCCCTGCGGCCAGCTGTGCGCCAGAGCATCCGAGCCGAGCGTGCCCTCGGTCAGGGAATAATACTGGGCGCAATGGGTCGAGTCGTGGGAGGCAAACAGATCTATCTGTGCGTCCCCGAACTGGTCCCAAATCAGCTGAACCGACCGGGGATGGAGCCGCCATTCTCCCGGGAGGAGTTGAAACCGTGAGAGCTCGTCGGCTACACAGTTCAGAGCTCCGGGGATAAAAATGTCACGAAGCGACCTCAGATGCTTCTGGCTCCATAAGAGGAGGTGGCGGGCGAGTTGCGACATACGGCGGGAGCGCAGACCACCTTGACGGTTGATGTACGCTACAGTGGCGGTATTGTCTGATCGGACTAGTACGTGTTGGCCCTTGAGCACGGCCCGGAAGCGGCGCAGAGAAAGACGTACAGCCAGCAACTCGAGGCAATTGATGTGCCATAGGCGCTGGGGTCCTATCCAGGAGCCCGCGGCAGCACGTCCATTGCACATGGCGCCCCAGCCCGTGGAAGAGGCATCTGTCGATACAACAACATGCCGCGAAGCTCGTTCCAGGGGCACTCCGGCCCGTAGAAAGCTGAGGTTCGCCCACAGGGTGAAGGTCTGACGGCAGGTCGGAGTAACTGGTACTCGGAGGGTGCCGCGTTGCCATGCCCACCTCGGGACTCGGTCGTGAAGCCAAGCTGAAGCGGTCTCATATGAAGCAATCCGAGCGGCGTTGCCGCGGCTGCAGATGCCATATGCCCAAGGAGCCTCTGAAAAAGTTTCAGTGGAACCGCACTCTTGCCCTCGAACTGTCTCAGGCAAGTCAGCAGTGACTGCGCGCGCTCGCTCGTAAGCTGCGCGGACATGGCGACCGAGTCGATTTCCATACCGAGAAAAGAGATCCTCTGCACGGGGCAAAGTTTGCTCTTCTCCCAGTTGACCCGAAGGCCCAGACGGGCTAGGTGCCGGAGCACTAGGTCCCTGTGTTCGCAAACCTGATCCCGAGAGTGAGCTAGAATCAGCCAGTCGTCGAGATAGTTCAGGATGCGAACCCCGTGTTCCCGAAGAGGAACAAGGGCTGCCTCGAACGACCTTCGTGAAGACGCGAGGAGACAGGGCTAACCCGAATGGGAGAACCGCGTACTGATATGCCTGCCCCTCGAAAGCAAACCGTAGAAACGGCCTGTGTCGAGGGAGAATGGAGACATGAAAGTAGGCGTCCTTCAGGTCGATCGCTGCAAACCAATCCTGGGGCCGTACACATTCGAAAATGCGCTTGGCAGTGAGCATCTTGAACGGCAGCCTGTGAAGGGAGCGGTTCAGCACGCGCCGGTCCAGGATTGGCCGTAACCCACCGGATTTCTTCGGGACAATGAAGTACGGGCTGTAGAAGCCGGACCTCATTTCGGCTGGAGGGACAGTCTCGATCGCACCCTTCGCCAGCAGGGTAGCAACCTCCGCTCTCATGATGGGGGCATTGCCACCGGCCATAGTGGAGCGAACTCCCCTGAAGCGGGGAGGAGACCGCGCGAACTGAATCGCGTAGCCGAGCCTGATCGTTCGTGCGACCCAGCGGGACAAGTTGGGGAGCTCTAGCCAGGCTCCCAAGAACTGTACCAGCGGGGTCATGCGAACCACAGACTTCCCGTCGGTGGGGCAGCGAGGCGGTATGACTGGCCCGGACGTGGACGGCATAGCGGCCCGGTGTGGGGGCGCAGTCATAGACCGCGTCCTGACAGAGGAGACCAGGGAAGGACGAACGTTCCACGGGGGTCTTCTCTGCCAGGGGTCTGGCGACAGAGGGGGATGAGAGCTGCACGGTCCGGGGACGGCGCGTGCTGTCATCCGGCTCTGGGACAGAGGAGGACGAGGGGTGCACGGCTCGGAGGCAGCGCACCGTGTCGTCCGAGAACTCTGTGTGCTCAGGGATGAACGTGTCACTTCTTTAACCACATTAGGCTGCTGCCCACCCGGGGGTGAGCAGCGGAGAGTGGAAAATGAGGGATTCTCCCCCGGCCCTCCACCGGGGGAAGGAGTGGTCCTGCTACCATCTCCTGAGAAGTGACCATCATCCCTGAGCAGCCCGTCTCAGGAGCGCCGCTTAGCCCGGCGTTTAGCGGGGGGCAGGGCAGGAGAGGGCTGTGGCGTCCCCCCCGCGGCCTCCAGAGCCCACCCTGGTGAACGGGCGGGGTGGGAGCCGCGGGAGGGCGCCTTCGGCGGATGGGCAGACTTAGGGATCTGAGCGGACGGCGGGGCCGTCGGGGCAGAATGCCAGAGTCTGCTCATGGGCGGTTGAGAACTGTTGTACAGCCCTCAACGGCACCGCCGAAGGGCCGACCTGGGATATGAGGGGGTCGGGCAGACAGGTCCGCCGGACATCCTGCACATCGGACAGGTTAGCCACAGGCTTGAATGGTGAACATCACCTGACCCAGGGAGCATGCGGCCACTTTCGTCGCTCGGGGAGCAAGGTCAGTGGCGGCGCGCAGCTCAATGAAGAGCCCCGGGTCAGTCCTACCCTCCTGCAGGTCCATGAACACCTGGGCCAGGTAGACCAGCAGAATGGCCATGGCATGCAGTGAGGCGGCTGCCTGTCCTGGCCGCTATAGGATTTCGCCACAAATGTAGACGAAAAACTACAGGCTTTGGACGGGTGTTTAGGATCGCGCCGAGAAGAAGCACTCTGAGGACACATTAGCATCGCAACAGAGCGTTCAACCGGGGGGACCCCAGTGTACCCATGGGCAGCGGCCCCAGGGGGAAGGAAGGGCGGAGGAGATCAACGAGGGATCGCTGGAAGACCTGGGGTCTTCGAGGATTTCGAGATCTCCTGATGCACATCCGAGAAGAAAGGTATTGGGGTTAGACGGCGACGAGGGTTCGCGGCCACCCCAAAAACCAATCGTCCCGGGAAAGCATGGCCGTCATCTCAGGATCTGACTTGACAAATGCCATATGCACACCCGAAAGTGGCAGCACTGTCAAATCTTCACTTCCTGAAAATTCTTGCCCGCCCTGTGATGCTGCGATGGACAACAGATCCGATTCTGGAACGTCAAGGGAAAACCCGCGGGGGGTCCGAAGACGGGCCCGCGGGCATCCGGTGAACGTTCACGGGTTGCGTCAATAAAGAGGGGGGCGTGGGGCACGGACAGATAGTCGGCGCCATTGTTCCACACCAACAGCCTCAGGTCACCCTGGCCACCAGCCGAAGTAGCACTTCACGTGGAGAGTGTTAGATCGGGGTGTGGATGAGGGGACTCTCTCTCTAACGAGATCATTGAGTCTCGACCATAATGACGCGATGATCACGTTCCCGCGGGGAGAACGTGAGTCATCCACAAACGCTGCTCTAGCGCGATCAAGCCCAAGCACGCAGAGCAGAGAATGCGCCCATCAAAATCGGAAATGAGTCAACCGCGACCAGAAATGCACGGGCGAGCCGTCTTTAAAAAGACGTGCCGCGTGCGAGCTCTTTTGTGAGAGAAAAAAACTCTGAGAGTGTTGAAGCGCCCGGGGAGAAACACACTCACTGGCAAACCACTGCACAGATAAGCAGGAAGCGCGCACTCGCCGGGAGATCGCCGTCACACCAACACCAGAGAATCTCACTCGTCTGTAAAGCTGACAGTTCAGAGATGGCTTGTGGAACGAAGGATTAACTTGGCTCCGAAGCGAAAACATACCTGCATGTTGCAGCGTCCTCCTTTTATACCCACGAGGTAAGGCGGAGATACGCTATGCAAATTCCGCAGACCCATGGCATTTCTTTGCCATTGGCTCGTTTTGTAATACTCGAAGTTGATAGGCTTTCTAAGCGAAACCCCATTTCGTCGTCATCCGACGTAACTCGGAGTGACAACGAAAGGGAACTATGCTTCTGTTCTAACACCACTTTGCGATGCTGTTTGCGAAATATTCATTGGAAATATGGTTTTGGAAAACACACAGGCCCGTTGAACGATGTTGATGACAACGGAACTTGTGACCATAGTTGGCTAACGATGCTTTCTGGAAACGCACCCCTGATTGAGTCCCTCCTTTCGAAAAACTCAAAGTGTTCTGATTGGCAGGCTGACACGGTGTGTTGTGATTGGTCAATGGATTGGTCAAATATAACGCCCCTACCATAATCGCGAGCTTCAGCTTCCAAAGCATCTAAAGCAGTTGTAAACAAAGTTAATAATCTCATTGGTTTTATCGGTTTATCAGTTCAAGTCAGATTCTGAAAATGTGGATGACCAAGCAGATCGATCGGAACCAGCTTTGCAAGCATGACTTGAGGAGAATGTTTCACAGAGGTAAGTTTTTATTTTTTATATATATATATTATATTTTTTTTATTATTGCATGGGCTGTATTCTGCAGGATCAGGAAGCTGTCCTCTGTAAATGCACTGTATACAAGCAAACTTTTGATTCCTAATTTCAACCGTTTTCAAAAGGCCAAACAAAGCGGTTTTGCTTTCGCATCGAAACGCACAGCAGATCCAGACAAAATTCTCTAATGCCTTGCCTTCTTTCTTTGCATATACCTTTGGGCGGGCATTATGCTAATATTTCACATTGTGACTGAGATGTTTGCGTTATTATTATTGACCTCACTCGTACAAATTCGTATGATTTTTGCTAAATCGTACATTTTACGAGTTGCCCAATTCGTATGAACGCGTCCCTAAACCTACCCATCACTGGGGTTTAGACAAATTGTACGAATTCATACGAATTGGTCGTGAGATAGCGTTGGTCTATGCTTTATGCTTATACTATCATTGTGTCTAGTCAGGATGTGTTTCACTACAGTATGAACAGTAATGATAATCTAATGAGTGTCATCATTCAGAATAATGAGGATTATGAACTAACTTAAAGGAAGTCAAGCATTCTCAAACACACTGTCTCCTGTCTAGCTCATGGATTCTGCTAGTTTCATTCCCATCATTTCTGAGCCCTGAGAGCCCAAAGGACTATTAGCAGTGCTGCCCACACCTCCGGATGACACACTTCATATCCAGCAGTGAGTCTGACAGATCGGCCATTAATGAAAGCCTCTCTCTGTACAGTTTAAGATGATGAGCATCTGGTTTCAAAAAAAGAAAATCAATAGTTCTCTATTTTCTAGACCCAGAGTCTCAGAGTACAGCAGTACAACTACAAAAAAGGACAGTGGTGTACAAAACTTTTAGGTTGAGTGGAATCCATATTGTTTCAGGTCTACTTTAAAATGGAGAGATTTCTGACTATAGACGAGGAAAAAGTGAACAACAACAAGATGATTGTCTTGTCTAACAAAACAGACATACAGCGTGCACTGATTGATGCCATTTAGTGCTCCCCACTTTGTCTCTCTATATAATTTTCTCTATGAAACAACACCACAGATGCAAGGAAAATAAGGAACATGAAGTCGGCACCGTACACAATGTCCAGACTTGTTAACCTGCGCTCCGCCTGTGGAACACAAACACTACAAATGACAGACATGTTTGCAGTTAATGAAGCTTTTGGACTAGAGACAACTGCATGCATCATAGATCACAAATAGTTCATTATATTTTGGATGGCAAAGTGTGAAACTGCCATGTTTTTCTCAGTCTGCTGTGTTTGACGTCACTAGTGAAGGGCTTGAGACTCTCATGTCCCTGTGGTGTCATCAAACAATTAGCATTATCATGTTCCTGTGTCTACAAAGTGATTAGTCACATGACATTTACGGCTCAAGCAAAACTGAGTGCCTGTGAGCAAAGATAGATGCATGTAAGTCACTTCTAGTCCTGTGTCAGCGTTGTAACCAAGCGGCAACATTCCAATCTGATAAATGAAGCCTACCCGGAAGTGCGAAAAACTACAATACATCGAAAATCCGCTAGGGGCAGGTCCCAAAAGGGAGCAAATGTCCATAGACCCCCATGTTAAAATATCCGTTTTCACAGCATAAATTCATGTTTTTACAGGTTGGTCCCATGGACTTTTATTGTATTTTTCGATAGTTTCCGAGTGCCTGACAACTGTGAGGGGGTGAATTTTTTTTCTAACTCGTTAGTTTAGATCGTATTTATATATAAAATGTTTGACAAATAAGGGCATGGTTAACTTTGATTGACAGCTGATAATGGGCTGCGCCGAGTGGAATACCTGAAATTTGACGTCTCGGCCATAATCTGACTCAATACATCATACCACCTCTGTATCCTTTCTGAAAAGATTTTCCGAGATGGCGCTGCCCATACCCCCCATAAACGGCCTCAAAACCGTTCTTCAGAAAGTCTATGGGTGACGTCACAGATGCTTTGTCCATATTTTTTTTACAGTCTATGGTTGTAACATGCTATTGAGATAAATGGGAAGGCTAGTTTCTCCAGTTATTAAACCTCTTTGAGTTAATCAGCATTTTACAATGGTGTAGAGCAGTGGTTCCCAACCCTGGTCCTCAAGCCCCTCAGCACTGCACATTTTAAATGTGTCTAAAGATGTGCTCATTAGAAGAAACTCTAAAACCTGAATTGGATGTGTCAGATAAGGTCAGACAAAGTCAGATAACATCCAGTAAGGGCAGTGTTGGGGTAGTCAGGGTTGTTTCCGAAATCGCCATCTATACCCTTAAATAGGGCACTATTTGAAGGTACAGCCATTTGTAGTGGGGTCCGAAACCATAGTGGACGTTATCGAGAGCACTCATTCAATCCCACAATACACCACAATCACGAGTGTACAACCAATGTATTCTCAACAGCTAAAATACCCATAATGCACTGTGAGAGTCGCTGAATATATTCCCGCGTCTGACCAGAAGATGGTGCCCACAGCTGAATCATACATCCATCCATTTTCTAATCCGCTGGTTAGAGGTCTGCACAGGCTTTAAACTGAAGCCCGAACCTGGCCCGTACCCCAAATATTTAACCCGACCATTACGGTTAAATACATATTGTAAGCCTGAACCCGAGGTTTGCAAAGATAATCAAACACATATACATGTACAAACATCGTTTCACCAAGGCACAGCCCCCTCAGCAATCAGCACACAAGAAAAAAAGACTTACTACTTGGTGACGTAGTCACAAGTTACTACATGTACTTACTATAGTAATAACAGTAAATTATGCATAATTACAAGTATCTAAACCTAAACCAAACCCTTGACCCATACTGCAACTTTATAGTAAGTACATGCAGTTAATTAATATTACTATTTGAGTAAGTACAATGTAAATGTCTGCGTCACACCTTAAAATAAAGTGTAACCAAAAATGTAAACATAACAGCTGCCAATTTCATATTCTTGTTGAGCTCTTTATCGATCTACACGATAAAAAATAATTAATATTAGCACTTTATGATAAGGTTAATTTTTTTAACATTAGTTAACAGTTAAATGCACAATATGTATGATTTTTGGAATAAAATATCCAAAAACCACTAGAACAATGTTATATATTTTGACTTGTTTACTTACATCATCCCAAATTCAGAATTCAGCAATTTTAACCAGTGTAACGGCCCGTGTAATTGTGTCACCTATCAAATCACCTACTAACAAATCACCTACTAACAAATCACCTGTGTCACCTACTTACATCATCCCAAATTCAGAATTCAGCAATTTTAACCAGTGTAACGGCCCGTGTAATTGTGTCACATATCCGCGTTACCCTTGATTTCCAGCTTTAGTTCTGTAGGAACACCAAAGACACTTTAATATAGTATGTGTTTTATTAGAAAGATGAGCAACTGTTTGGATACTTTTAATGACATAAAACTAATTGTATAGCTCAAAACAGTTTTATTGTTGAATTTTTTGTTTTCTTGATTCACCGCGAGAAACATACTTGTACCCAAATAGTAAATCAAACAATACGGTTTTGCCAAGTGGCTAGCACGGCATAATTAGAAAAAGCTTTATTTGTAGCAACAGTAATACAGCATTTTTTCCACCATAAAATGTTTTAAAATTAAGTGCATTCCATTTAGCAACACAAGTCAGAAAACAGCGGCGAAACTTACATAATGTGCCTTATGTGAACTAACAGTGAGACATTCTTAAAGCATTTTTTTTTATCTTAGTTAATGGTAATTACAAAATGTATTAATATGTTATTAAAGTCCAAATTTGTTTCTGTTAATATTATTTAACGAATCCTTAGCTAACATGAATTAACTATGAACAGTTTTTATTAACTAACATTAACAAAGATTAATAAATACTGTAATAAATGTAGGCTATTGTTTATTGTTAATGCATCGCCTAATTTTCTGGACCTTGTTGTCAAGTGTTACCAAATTAGTAATAGAATATGACTCTGATCAAAGCGACACTGATGTGAAAGTGTGTGTTTTATTAAGTGCAGTTATTATAGTGCTGTAATAGGATTCTGACGTACACTCCCAATGATCTGATTCTCTCGCTTTGAACCCAATGAAAACAGATTGTAATATCTAATTGGTTTATTTTTAAAAGCGAAAAGCCAGCATTGAAAAAAACAAAAAGCAAACAAAAAACACTGAATTACATATTCTATAATTTGTGGTTCACACACAATACTAAAGCAACACAGAGATAAACAGTGCATATTTTATATTCTTGGGCTACTCCTGCCTTCCAGAAATCAAATTGATCTCAGTCCATCCATCATAAGCCAGCCAGTCACTTGTGTGTTTAGATGCCAATAAACCACTTCAGGCTCACAACTCCTCAAATTCAATTTACTCTCACTGTGCGCTAAAGGCTCTATGCACTCTAAATGCTCTCATTCATTCATGTACATTAAGAGCTATCATATTATTAAACCTATAATATTTGGGGTTGAAGTGCTCTTCAAAAGCAATATTATAGTAAGGACAGCTGGGCACTGGACCTGCATCAACCGACCTCATAAGTCTTAACTTGATAATGTTGACTGCAGTCTTCAGAAAATGACAGAAATAACAAAATCAGGACTCAAGATGATAGGTCTCAAGACTGATACTTGGGGTTAGGGGTTTGTTCAAATCTCTGGCTCCACACATCACCCAGAAGTGTGTTGTTGTACTTGAAGGGTGATAAACAGGTGGAAAAAAGCCCAATTAAAGGCTGACTGGGACCAGAGCCAGCAGGATATCATAGGGACTTGGGAGTGGACTCTTTTCAAATCTCAATTAATTTAAATAAAGCTATTTATAATGGCTTGTCGCTGAAACAGCAACTTTAATATGTCTTTATTATTCTTCATTCTACATGAGGGACTTTAAGAAATGAACATATGACACCCAAAACATTGATTTTTGTTTTAAATATTCATGGACGTATGGTGTGCATGGCTGTTAACAGCTGGTTTATAAAGTATTAATATATCCAAGTTTGTTTGTTTTATTGATATACATTCTGGTTCAGCTCCAAGGACAATTTTTTGCTTATTTTCATCCAGCTTTGTATTATTGTTACAATTGTGGTGGTATAAATGAACAACGTGTACTCTTGCTTGGTGTTAACTGCAGCCAGATACACTCATTTGTTTGACAGCTCCAGGGCTTTTGTGGAAAAATACATAGTACTTCCACATTTTTGTGTCTCCACCCACAGACGTTGGACTGAGCCCAGTGTAGTGCTTTATGGGTGCATTAAATTGTCCTACCTTTTTGGTGAAAAGGAATGCCACAGCCTTTTTTTTATTTAGTCATGTAACACCAATTTTTAAAAAAAGCACCTTTCTACTACATAGACAGCCCCTATTGCCAGCAATGAGTTTCATATTTAACTTGCTTGCTGAGATAGTCTATGCAGTTTATGCTCTTTTTAATGATTTTATAGACTTACAGATTCAGCACATAAGCATTATATATTTTTTTTATCATAAACATATCCTTGTTCTCTAGATATTGGCATTGGCCATTGAAACAATCTTTTAGCAACCAGTCTGAACCCTGATAGTAACAACTGATCCTGCCTTTCAGCACCACGGATAGCAAATGCAATGTAGCATCTGGACCAATCAGACACACAATTATTTGTTTTTAACGAATAATCCAACAGACCCATCAAGACCGTTATAAGCAAATTTAAATTCACATTATTAATTAATCCATTTCATCCAACATTTGAAAAAAAAAATTCACTCATTACAACAAACCCTCAGGCATACAACAAAAACACATGCAATGCATCTTGAGTGAAAGTCCTAAGATGCACCTTTACTTAGGACCTTTTTATTCTTCCATTCAATCCCCTGGTCACAGAGTGTGCAAGAGACGAACACACATGCAATCACCCCGTGACACAATGCTCCTTTATACATGTGTTTTCATGAAAAATGGCCCGAGGGATGAATCTCAGACTGAGTGATGGTCAACGGAAAGTCTTAAGTGAGCAATTCCAACCTTTTCTGAGTAAAAGCTTTAAAGTCACCACTCTTTTTCTTATTTCCTCTTCATAACCTGTTATTTTTTCATGCATTTTCAGTGAAATGTCAAGCTAAAATGCTTTAAATTAATGGTCAAATCTAGCTCATAAAATAGCTCACAAAAACCAAAAAAAAAAATTCCGTCATTGTAGTCACTCTCATTTGGTTCTAAACCTGTATTATTTAATCGTTTCCGTGGAACACAAAAAGAGAATTTCTGAAAATCTGCTCTGAAATCTCAATCACATTCATATTCAAAAATGGTGCATATATGTTTCATGCTTGACGTCACTGGTTATGGCATGTTATGTGACTGACTGCATCATAAGTAACCTGAAAGCAAATTATGACAAAAAAATTGTATGAACTTTTCCTTTACTGCAGAATTCCAAACACAAGACGACCTTGATGTTAATATGTAGGCCATAATCATTTGATAGGTGTGCCACTGTACTTCACTGATTTCACTAAGGCAACATGCTCTGATTGGCTTCCCCTCTTGACTGCATACCCCTTGTCTCTTCTCTGTAGGGAACAGACAGATGCCTGTTCTCCAGCTGTTGCAGAGGTTTATGATACTTTCTCCTCCACAGCAGCTGCTGTCTCTCTATTCTCATCTTTATTCCTGCTGGCTGAATGCGGTCAGTGTCATAGCAGAGAACAGATTCACAGCAAATACATGGAACTCTGATCATTCCTGTCAAAACACAATAAATCTTATTTATTATCAGGCCCTCCTCCTGGAAACAGGAGATTTTACATATGCGTTTGTGTTTTTAAAGGACACAGACAACAGTCAATTCAATTAACACTATCATGTGTAATAAAATCCAGTTGTTCCAGTCATCCAATAGAAGCTGACATCCACTTTGGACTGTTTTTTTTTTTTTTTACAGCCAAATATATTAAGAACGAAAGAACTTAATTTTGGTCAATATATATTTTTTAGCTTTTTAATTTATAAACAGAAAGTTATTAATTGAAATGAATAACTTAATTAAAATTAAACAAAAGCTAAAACTATAATACGAAAGTACAACTTTCTCTTAAGAAATAACTATTTGCTGTTTACTTACTATAAATAAAGGCAATTTTGTCTTTTGTGTATTAATGTGTATTGTGATGTATTTTAATAAATAATTTATTAATAATATAATATCTGTTTAATCACAATATATATATATATATATATATATATATATATATATATATATATGTATGTATATATATATATATATATAAAACATTAACATAAATATAAAATATATGATGAGCTCACTGAGTGGCCCAATTGAATTTCTCCAGATATCCCATGCTCACTGTTTAGGGAATAGTGAGCGATGTGGATTGGAACAGCTGCAGTCATGCACCATCTCGCAGTGCTCTTTCACTGTCATTAATGCACTATTCCTGTTGAATGAGGTTCTGTACAGCCGAGGGAGCTTGTGTTTCACTGACATTTCATTACCGTTGACTCTCTTATTTTCATTACCCTCTGGACATGAAGACGAATTACAGGTGTGATGACGCTGGTGCTCAGAGACACGGAGAGACACAGAAAGAAAGTGAGAGTGCAAGAGTGTGACAGACAGAAATATCCTTACCGCCGGCTCTGATATCAGGAGCTCTAATGCCACACCTTTGTCATTGCTCTCTTTCCAATACTGATCATTAAGGATAGCACTCATTCAGCTATTGTTGCTATGGTTACGTCCTCAGTGCTGACCACTAGGGTCCCCGAGGACCCTAGTGTGGATACAGCACTAGATGATTGCTAGGGCCCTATAGGCCTTGTGGAACCTTGATCAGACTCTGATGGCTACGGAAATGTCGTTTGAATATTAATAGGAAATATGTAGATTGGGTTCAAATCGTCTTTAAAGGGGTTTGACTCGAAATCTGCCAATATAAGCATGATGTTTTAAAAAACAATAATCAAACAAAATATAATTTCATTCCATTGTTCCACCTCGTGTGTTCTGCACATCAAGGGATCTGTCTCAGCTGAACTCTAGAGGGAAAACCGAAGAGAAATTACAGAGCTGTAGAATCAAAAATGTAGGACATAGTAGGAGAGCATTATGTTGTCATACAGAATTCATAAAGACTTCTGAGCTGCCGTACAGATGCGTACAGTAGCGTGTTGTGCTAATGAGATTGTAGACTTGGAGGGTGTGATCCAGATAATCATCTCCATCACGCTTCCAAATACAGAAATAGTACATGGTGTATATAGCCTGGCTAACGCCAGACCCAATTCTCGTTGAGACTTGGGTCTGGGAACCACATGTACATTTTCTCGTATTTGAGGCGTGGTTTACGAATGCCCGGCGCCGTTTATTGGGTGCTAAGAATGTCTATCAAATGCCCCTGTACGTAGCTCATAGCCAATCGTTTCAATTATACCAGATGACGTCTGTAGAGCGACAGAAATTTGACGAGGAAGAAGACGAAATAAACTTGCGTTCTAAATGACTTAGAACATTCTCTAAGGCTGCATCAAAAGGTAGCTTCGCATCTGCTACCATGTTGAATCCATAGAAATAAACAAACTGCTTCGGTGTGTCGCATAGATGTCGTCATCGTCTTGCTGCTCCCTCCCCGTTCTGTGATTGGTTCCCTAAATGAGGCGAAAATCTGGACCATGGTATCCATACTGCCTTTCAGCGTGAATAAAATCGCGCTGCGGGAAGGCAGCATGGGGAAACCCAGACTATGGTGTATAAACAGTAGGAGCACTGAACATATCTTGAGTTACATGAAAGGAAAATTCATACAGAATCAGTAAAGCTTGTTTTGACATGCAGTTTGACTGAGGGATGTATGTATTTGTCTTCTTTCAGCCGAACACAATCAGAGTTATATTAGCTAATATAAATAAATTAATATTACATATAGAATATAAATTAATTCAATATAAAATTCTATTAAATACATTAAATAATATGTAGGGTCAGAGGTCACCCTTCCACGGGGACTTGACTCTTGTGATCGTGCGTACAGTCGTTTGCCGGAAAGCCGGTGATTATGGTTTATAAAGTTTTAAATATGGATACTTTTCTAACAAAAAACACATTGCTTCTCTTCAGAAGGCATTTATTAACCTACTGGATTCGTATGGATTACTTTTATGATGTGCTTTTTGGAGCTTCAAAAACTCTGAAACTATTCAATACCATTACAAAGTTGGGAAGAGCCAGGATATTATTTAATATAACTCTGATTGTGTTTGGCTGAAAGAAGAACGGCTTATAAACTTATAATATAACACTTATAATAGGACGGCTTTATTAAATGACGGGATAATTTTCATTTTTAGATGAACTCCTTTAAGTGGGTCAAAAAACACACAAGTTCAGCTCACTGCATTTAATTTGCATGAAGATGTTTTTTTTTTTAATGCAATTAACGTGCAAATAAGTTTAGAAAACGTTACATTCAGTTTGCACTTAAGTGTATTCTTTTAAAGTAAATTAGTTGCATAAGTGCTATTTTTTGGAAAGTGTGCTAAAGTAAGAATGAATATAAAATTGTCATGTTATTTGCATGTTGTGACATTACTCGCCAACTGTAAACCATTAAACTCTTATTTGCAATGTTCCTTGCAACATGAATAAGTCCTTTCTCGTCTTAACTTGTTTGGGTAATGTCTCACTCTGTATTATGTGTCACTGGTGTCAAAATTGGTGCTGCATACGTGAACCAGAATGACATTTGAGACCTACAGCAGAGGAGAGAGTAAATGACATAATGTTCTTGTTTGGATGAGCTATTTTCCTCTTTTCCCCCACTGTCTCCCATTTCACACACACTTTATATTTGAAGAACAGAAAGGTCAGCATAAAATAGCAAGCTTTGAGATCTGCTCATTGGATAATGCTTGGGTCACTTGCATTGCCTGCCCTATTCTGCTTATTTGTTATTGATGGAAATGGTGTTTGTGTGAGCTTTAAGGCTGAATTCACACACACACTGACACATGATTGATAGAGCAAGCAAGGGATGGGAAATTGGTCTCTTATCAGCTCTACTCTGGTGCGCTTTGAACACATTCAGCACAAGGTCATCTGGTCTCAGGTACTCCGGTCGGCTCTCGGTCGATAATGGACCACAGAGATGGAAAAGCTGTTCTGCCACGCCGCTTCAGGCACATTCATACAAACAATTTCACCTGAATTTATTATTCACAAGCAAGCTGTTTCAACACTCCCATAAGGAAACATCACTCTCATGACTTTTATTCTACACCACCAAAATGTTACTTTGAAATAAATTTTACCACCATATTCACTCCTTCAGGGGATTCCATCACTTTACCAAAGACTAAGGGCCCTATCATACAGCTGGTGCAATGCAGCGCCAGGCACGACACAAGGTTTTTTTTAGCTAGTTTCAGCCCGACGCAGTCATCATTTTCACATCCTGTCCCACTCTGTTTAAATAGCAAATGCATTTACGCCCATTTGTGTGCCCATGTGCATACTGGTCTGAAAACGAGGTGTGTTCAGGCGCATTGTTGGTGTGTTGCTATTTTGAGGCAACTGAAATATTTTTTTGTTATTTAAAGAGCGCGTTAGTAATGTGCGCCTATGGGTGGGTCCACAACACGCGTACACTTTGTCCCGTAGATAGTCTGCTCGCGAGCTTTAACCTCACGCACGAACTGATCAGTTTCCTCACTAGAGAAGCGTTCAGTTTTTCCGTTTGCAAATACCACCATGTAAATAGCAATCCACCATGGCGCGAGCACAACTGGCTTTTAAAGGGAATGGGAGATGCGACTATGATTGGTTTATTGCACGTTACGCCAAAAACACACCCATTACTCATTAAGAAAATAGGAACAACACTTTTAGACCATGCACGCCGACCATTTGTTACGTCGTTAAACTAGCAAAAGTGGATTTGGACGCCCTAAGTGCACTTTATTCCAAGCGCTTAGATCATTAAAATAGGGCCCTAAATGTTAAAATGTTATGGAAATGCATGTTAGCTTTGGCAGTTAGCATAAGCTGGAAGATGCTGGAACTGCACCATTGCACTGCCAAAAACATGTTTCTCTATCAACAGACTGCTGTATCGGTCCATAAAAGAATGCAATTCAATCACAGCCAGAATATACTTGCAATTTAATGTACAGCTATGAGGAGCAGGATGCTGAACCAATTAGAATTCATGGCTAGTCAGCATTACTCCACGGAAATAGACACCAAGTGGTCGATAGAATGTTCTGACGTTCACAAATTTATTGCAGCATGATTCATGACTGGTGACGAGACAGTGATTTTGTCACAGTTCACTCAAAAAAGGAGAATTCGGTCATCATTTAAATCACCCTAATATTTAAAACCTGTATAACTGCCATTCTTTTGCAAAACACAAATATATTTTGAAGAATGTTGGCATCCAAACCACCCTGTTGACTTTCATGGTTTGCACCAAAACAAATTATAACCCAATCCCCCTTAATCCTCCTAATTGACCCTTTGCAAAGACCCGCCCCCCTTAGTGACCAGTAATAAGCCATGGCGCTCTCACGACACAGGTCCTCACGCAGTGATAAATACTTTGCGGAGCAAAGAGGACACTGACTACATGCCAAAGGACAAGACAGAGCATGTTACTTTGGGTATGAAAAAGTCTCATTGCATGATGAGATCAGAGACCATTTGCTGATCTCATCCGCCTTTCCTCCCCTCGATGGGGCCGCTGCCCGTGGGTACACTGGGGTTCCCCCGGCTGAACGCTCTGTTGCGATGCTATGTGTCCTCAGAGTGCTTCTTCTCGGCGCAATCCTAAGCACCCGTCCGTGGCCTGTAGTTTTTCGTCTACGCTTGTGGCGAGATCCTATAGCGCCACGGGACTGGCGGCCGCCTCACTGCGTGCCATGGTCATTCTGCTGGTCTACCTGACCCAGATGCTCATGGACCTGCACGAGGGCGGGACTGACCCAGGGCTCTTCACTGAGCTGCGCGCCACCACTAACCTTGCTCTCCGAGCGACGAAAGTGGCCGTACGCTCCCTGGGTCAAGTGATGCTCACCATTCGATGGCCATACCTGTTTGATGTGCTGGATGTCGCGCAGACCCGTCTGTCCGACATTCCCATATCCCAGGTCGGCCTCTTCGGCGGTGCGGTTGAGGGCTGGCCCACCAGCTCTCAGCCGTCCATGAGCAGACTGACGTTGATTCTGTCCCGACGGCCCCGCCGTCTGCTCAGATCCCTCGGTCTGCCCACCGCCAAGGGCGCCCTCCCGCGGCTCCCACCCTGCCCGTTCACCCGGGCCGGCTCTGGGGGCCGCGGGCAGACGCCACAGCCCTCT
Organism: Gila orcuttii; assembly: GCA_026230005.1. Classification (NCBI taxonomy): domain Eukaryota; kingdom Metazoa; phylum Chordata; class Actinopteri; order Cypriniformes; family Leuciscidae; genus Gila; species Gila orcuttii. The sequence goes on from JAPDVR010000003.1 coordinate 14,295,586, forward strand.
CTAGCCCCGTCAGGCTCGGCTTGCGATTCAGTTCGCACGGTCTCCTCCCCGCTTCAGGGGAGTCCGCTCCTCTTTGGTCGGTGGCAATGCCCCCGTCATGAGAGCAGAGATTGCCACCCTGCTGGCGAAGGGTGCAATCGAGACTGTCCCTCCAGCCGAGATGAGGTCCGGCTTCTACAGCCCTTACTTCATTTTCCCCAAGAAAACCGGTGGGTTACGGCCAATCCTGGACTTGCGCGTGCTGAACCGCTCCCTTCACAGGCTGCCGTTCAAGATGCTCACCGCCAAACGCGTTTTCGAATGCGTGCGTTCCCAGGATTGGTTTGCAGCAATCGACCTGAAGGACGCCTACTTCCATGTCTCCATTCTTCCTCGCCACAGACCGTTCCTACGGTTTGCTTTCGAGGGGCAGGCATACCAGTTCGCGGTCCTCCCTTTCGGGCTGGCCCTGTCTCCTCGCATCTTCACAAAGGTCGTCGAGGCTGCCCTTGTTCCCCTTCGGGAGCATGGGGTTCGCATCCTGAATTATATCGACGACTGGCTGACGACTGAACTTTCCCCCGTGCAGAGGATCTCTTTTCTCGGTATGGACATCGACTCGGTCGCCATGTCCGCGCAGCTTACGAGCGAGCGCGCGCAGTCACTGCTGACTTGCCTGAGACAACTCAAGAGCAAGAGTGCGGTTCCACTGAAACATTTTCAGAGGCTCCTGGGGCATATGGCATCTGCAGCCGCGGTCACGCCGCTCGGATTGCTTCATATGAGACCGCTTCAGCTTTGGCTTCGCGACCGAGTCCCGAGGTGGGCATGGCAACAAGGCACGCTCCGAGTACCAGTTACTCCGACCTGCCGTCAGTTCCTCACCCCGTGGTCAAACCCCAGTTTTATCAGGGTGGGTGTCCCCCTGGAACGAGCTTCCCACCACGGGCTGGGGCGCCATGTGCAATGGACATGCTGCTGCGGGCTCCTGGACAGGACCCCAGCGGCTATGGCATGTCAATTGCCTCGAGTTGTTGGCAGTACGTCTTGCCCTGCACCTCTTCTGGGCGTTGCTCCGGGGTCAACACGTGCTAGTCCGTTTAGACAATACCGCCACTGTAGTGTACATCAACCATCAAGGTGGTCTCCGCTCCCGCCGTATGTCACAACTCGCCCGCCACCTCCTCCTATGGAGTCAGAAGCATCTGAGGTCCCTTCGAGCCATTTTCATTCCCGGAGCACTGAACTGTGCAGCCGACGAGCTCTCACGGCTTCAGCCCCTCCCTGGAGAACGGTTCAGCTGATTTGGGACCAGTTCGGGGACGCACAGATAGATCTGTTTGCCTCTCACGACTCGACCCATTGCGCCCTGTATTTTTTCCCTGACCGAGGGCACGCTCGGCACGGATGCACTGGCGCACAGCTGGCCGCCGGGCCGCAAATATGCGTTTCCCCCAGCGAGCCTTCTTGCGCAGACCTTGCGCAAGGTCAGGGAGGACGAGGAGCAGGTCATTCTGGTTGCGCCGTATTGGCCCAACCGGACCTGGTTCCCCGAACTTGTACTCCTCGCGACAGCACCTCCCTGTCCCATTCCTCTGAGGAAGGACCTTCTTCAGCAGCAAGGCCGACCGTGCCCCCTTGGTGTGACGGCCCACTCCACCCGGAGTGTGGCATCCTCTTGGGCTCTAGCGCATGGCGCCTCGCTAACAGACATATGCAGAGCTGCAGGCTGGGCGACACCTAACACATTCGCCAGATTCTATAATCTCCGAGTGGAGCCAGTGTCCTCTCATGTACTCGCTTCAACTAGCTAGTACCGGACCCGCTCAGGTGTCTTCACTTGCTCGCCATTCCACTCCACGGACTGGATACGTGCGATATTCTCCTCAGGTGAGCTTCCCCGAAAGCCCTGAGCTCCTCCAGCACTCCTGACGTCGGCGCCAGTGTCTCTTGCCTGCGCGTCGGCTAGGTGCCTCCCGTGTGCATGGTCCCTCCCCTGAGCGACCCCCACATGTGTATTTCCACTGTAAGCCTCTCTGAGCATGTGTCTTTCCCTTGGCAAGCCACCTTGCCACCCATGGGGTTGAAATATTCCACCTGCGGCTGGACACCCCAGTGTTCTCCATATGTTTCCTTCGGGTCATATGTGTATTCTCTAAGTCCCCCCCCTCTGGGTTGGCATTAATTGCATACTTCCCCTAGCTTGGGATATGCTTCCCAGTGTACCTTGGTATTCCGGTGTTAAATGGAGTCCTTCGTCCAGTCTATGACAGGGATCTTGATTTACGCAGGGCACTGGAAGACAGCTGAGAAGGTGGCGTGATTAGACTGGTAACCCCATTCGTCGTCATCCGACGTAACTCGGAGTGACAACGAAAGGGAACGTCTACGGTTACGTATGTAACCCTCGTTCCCTGAGTAGGGAACGGAGACGTTACGTCTGCCTGCCACTTTCCGCTGTACCGCGGGGATCGCCTGAGCTCAGTCTTGGCTCCTCAGCGAAGAAACATAAACTGCTGTTGCGGACTTCCTCCTTTTATACCCACGAGGTGGGGCGGAGTTACGTCATGCAAATTCCGCAGACCCATGGCATTTCTTTGCCATTGGCTCGTTTTGTAATACTCGAAGTTGGTAGGCTTTCTAAACGAAACCCCATTCGTCGTCATCCGACGTAACGTCTCCGTTCCCTACTCAGGGAACGAGGGTTACATACGTAATCGTAGACGTTTCTTATTGCTTAAATAAAGCTTTTTCCTTTTCAGGCTGGACAAGCCAATGCGCATGTGCAATCATGAGCGTGCGTCTCCAAAATCGCATACTTCCCTACTATATACAGTAGTACGCCAATAACTGTACTGTATGTGACAAAAGTAGTATGTCTGAATTCACAGTACTCGTAAAAGTGTAGGCAAAATATATAAGGATGACCTACTTCTTCCGATGAGATTCTGAAGCGATGGACAATTTACTATCCCATGAGGTCACGGGAGAGGATTTGTGAATGACAGTGAATTAACATAACTGACACAGGTAGGTCACATAATGACAACATGGCTGATGTAGAACTTCCAGATTACATTAATTCTACACAAATTAATATTATAGAACTTACTTTTTAGCGGTTGTGAAGTAATTACTTATTTTAAATAAGTAACTACTCAAGAGAGTATATGATTATGGACGCAGCCTGACTGTTTCAATAGCAAATGGAGCTTCTAACTGCAGCTGTAGTGACATGATGATTTTACCATTCAGCGATTGGGTCTTTAATTTAGAAGGCGGGACTTATTCCACCATATTGCGCATTGCACTTTCTCCCATTCATACTGTAAGTAAAATGAGTGCACCGTCTTTGTAAAATCTTGGGAATTGCAGTGAAGTGACGCAACTGACTCTGACCATTATAAGGACAGCATAACAGATGCAGAACATCTGGATTGCATGTATACCATACACATTTATACTATATAGAACATATGATTTGCAACAGTTGCAAAGTAAGTACTTATTCAAAAGAAGGACTGAGTACCAAAAGAGTGATTTTTTTACTGTTATGTAATGTTAGTCCAGTTTACTTCCATTGTTACTGCATTGCTGTGACCACAATGTATTTATAAGTCTAAATACTGTTGTAATTAACATTATGGCACAAATTCTATCGATTTATTTTACTGAAGTCAGAACATTCCTATAATAAAACTGTAACAGCTGGTTAAAGTGCATTTTCTTCCATGAATATTTTTTTGACGAGACAGCAAAAAGAAATCATTTCTCCAGAATTGACAAAAAGCCTTTGCTGTTTTGAGGCGCTCGCATCCGTAAACACTGTTGTGTCTTTGTGAAAATAATAAGCAGTCTTGCGCAGTGTGATCTGCATTCGGACCTCTCTGCTGAAACAAGCTCTTCTACAATGTGGGTGCGTGTTTAATCTGACAGAGACAGAGAGAGTGAGATAATAAACAGAGCAGCACACTCCAGTAGGCACCCTGCTGCATGTCAGACTCTTCCTTTCTGTTAGAAGTCTTGTGTGCCAGTGTGTGTTTCTTATCTGTAATGCATCCAGCAGATGAAGAGAGCAGATACACGCTCCACATACAGGCTCATAAGTCACATCACTCTACTGTGAGCTGGTCTCGGATGGGAGACGAGAACAGGAAATGAGACGAATGGACAAACAAACGCGCTTGTAATGAATTGATGTAACCATAGTAGCAGCACTCGGGCGTAGCAAACATTATATTTGTGCATTTGAAGAAACTAATAAATTTCCCCGCTTACACACACACACACACACTTTTAATCGTCATATTTAAGGTTATTGCTTGGTCACAGTGCGAAGACTTGCACTCACCTAGCCACTTTTCAGCACATACCGAGCATCACATGATATGCTACTTAGAAACAAATAGTTCTGAGGATGTGAACAGACAGGTACAAGTAAAGTCTCTATGACAACATAAGTATTGATGGCAGCAAATACTCTGTCACGCCATAAAATGGCGTCAAACTGAATGCCATTTAAATTTGACATGAAATGGAAATGCATTTTTTTTTCCTCAAGTGAAACAGAAATCAAAAAGAAAAATATATATAGGGCAGGACTTGATTGATTGCTGTTTGGATTGTAAAAAAGTTTGTGCTGTGTAATGGAATGAAGACAGATCTGAATGTGACTGGCTTTACTGCAGTGCGGCTTTACATACAATATGTGAGAAATCGAGTGACTCACATCACAGGAAGAGCAAGTTATGACATTTTGATGAAAGATTAAAAAGTCAAAATATAAGTTTAGGGTTAGTAAAATGTTTGAATGTTTTTGAATTAAGTTTCTTGTGCTCAGTGAAAGCTGCATTATTCGACCAAAACTGCAGAACAACTAATATTGTGATGCTAAAAGCTGAATTATTTTCAAAATCATTACTCCAGTTTTCAGTGTCACATGATGCTTCAGAAATCATTGTAATATGCTGATTTGATGCTCAAAAAAAAAAATCTGTATATATTATCAGTTGAAGACAGCTTCATATTTTTGTGTAAACCATGAGAACACAATAATTTACTAAAGGTGCAGTAAGTGATTTCTGAGAAACGCTCTCTCTCCTCCTCCATCATGAGTGGACATGCCCCCTACTGCTGATTGGCTACAAGTTTGTTGTGCTGCTTGGTCCGATCCACTTTCAACAGCTTTTCTCAGAAATCGCTTACCGCACCTTTAATTATTTTATCCCGTTTTGCTTTTTTTGTAACTTCTGGAGACCAGGTTGGTTTAGATCAGTCAAAACGATACCCAATTAAATTTAAAGTGTTTTAAAGTGCTTACATTTTTAAATAGAAACAACAACAAATAATTTAATCATCTGTATAAGCATTCCCATCATTTTTATTTTCAGCATTATTGCAACGTTTTAGACCTAGTTATTGATCTCATATTACTGGAATGCTAGAGTGACTGGCATTTCAGGAAAGTTTACTTTTAAAACTTTTAAATGATATCTCTATGAAATGTATCCATAGAAACCAGTAATTCGCTAACTGATGAGATTCATAATGTTTATTTTAGAAAGGCGGATGAGATTTATAATGTTCCCCCACTTTTCAGATCATTCCTCCTCACATTACTCATACTTTTATCAAAATGGAAGGGTAAGAATATAATACAGCACTCTGAAATTAATTTTAACAGAGCTCTGCGTGAGATTGTGATGCGTTTATGCCCGTTTTTTTATTCTCTCAAGTCTCTAGATGAAAGATTTGGCTCGGTGAAACCATCTCAGAATTCATAATGAAATATCAGAAGCCAGTTTAGCAGCAGGTCTGTGGCGTCTTACACATTCTCTGCTGAAGCATCTGCTCAGAAACACCAGAGGCTTTGGGTTTGGCAGCTCCAGTATCCCTGGAGGACCATCCCACAGAAACGCTCTCAACTGACAAATGATCTCCACCAGAGAGAAGGTGCACTCATCACACTCACCTCCTGCACATGTGTATGTGCAACATTTTACTGTAAAGCCCAAAGTACACTTCACTTTTACGCTTGCTCTAGGGTCTGCATACAGTCCGCGTGATGTGAATTATCATCATCAGCACAGTCTCACAGTTCTAACCGCGTTTATGGTGATTTACTTTTTGCGCTTATTAGCTTTTACACAAGATGGCAACTTGGTTCACAAGGTAATAGAAGAAAAAACAGAAGCGACAGAAACGCAACAAAGGATGGCTACATGGATTGTGCAAGGAGGTTAGAAAGAACTCGCATCTGTACAACTCTAGCTTAAAACATTATAAAGATGTGTAAATATCTTCACAACTGATATCTCATGGCTACAAAGACGCTAAAGGGAAGGAGTGCAAGTTGTCGTAATGCTCATGCATTCCTACAATCGCCATGCAATTCCCCTTTCCCAAGGAAACGGCAAAGAAGGACTACAGCCGCCATTCTTAGTGAGACGATTTCTTCTATTTGACCTTCATTAGCTCTAACAGAAAACCCTCCTGAGTCTCTGAAAACCCACAGCGTCTCACAACGAGTCCTCTGTGACTCTACGCACCTTTAAAGAAGATTTGCTCTTCAATCAGTGGGTTCAATGAACAGATCAGCTCAGAGACACATAAAGGACTGATGATAACAAAAACATAATCCTGTAATTCACCTCATAAATAATGGAGAATATTTGTCATCGCTCACATCAAGATGCCGCATGCATAATATATTAGAATTAGTGGAGGTTCAATTAGTTGCAATTTCTCATTTGTCAGTTGTAAAATATGTCTTTATCTCACTCTATGGAGAATGAGGCTGATTTGTCTTTTGTGTAATAAATCAAATAGACTTTAAGAGTCAGCATCACTGATGGTGTTTGCCAAGTCAAGCATCGCTATTATTACTCATAGTTGGGTTAGTGATTTGAACAAACTTCTAACTCTTAAATTTAATTCTACAGACATGAATAACTCAAATCATGCAGCTTGTTGAGGAGAGGTGTTGGTAGTTTTCTAAGTGGACAGGCTTCTGATTTACACTTCTAATATTATAAAACGGACATCAATTAGGGTAGAGAGCAGAATATCATAGTGACTCGGGAAGTAGGCTTTTTAACTTGGGCCAGTAAGCAACCTCCCAAAGGACCCTAAAAAACACCTAATACTGTACTAGTAGCCACCCAAAAAAAACTTAGAAATCAAATAGCGATGGCCCTGGAAACCACCCAGATCACTGAGCTGAATATTGCAGAGCAACACTCACAATTTATTTTTACAGTTTTTTTTTTTTTTTTAATTCTAAAGATGAGTACTTGAACCCTGGGTCAACATTAACATACAAAGAGAGGTTAAAGTGGGATTTTAGAGACAGGGAAACCCTAAAATCTGCTGGTGATTCGAGTGCATTAAGTGAGATATGACAAACAAAACTTATTAGTATACAGGAAATGGAAAGGATTGAAAAACTTTTAAACTGAAGTCGCTGAACTTTTAAACAGATTTTTTTTTTAAACTGAAGTCGCCAAATACCCTTCTAAGGGGCAATTACAGAACACAGTTTTGTTTTGGCGGCCTGAAAACACAACCTTTTGAAAATGGGTTTCAAAGTCCACGTTTTTGAAAATTATACTGATATCGTCTTTGTGTAAAAAAAAAAAAAAAAAAAAAAACTAAATTTGTGAAAATGATTACGTCATGCGCATTATGTGTTCAGTCTAACGGTGAGTAGTGTTTCTTTACAATGTGACATCGCTAACTACTGGCCTGGCATGAATACAGCAATTTTACTCGTTTTCACGAATCCATTCGAACGGGGATCAATTTTCGCCTGTACAATAAATATCGAAAAGGAAAAACTTCACCACCAAACTTCATTTTTGTGTGTAAATGTACCCTTCGACAATTATTAAAAAAAAACATGTATTGATGTATTTAGTTTTATTTAACTAAATACATAATAATCGGCTAAAACGCATGCGCAGGATACTTTACTTCCTGAACAAGTGCGCACCCGAGTCCGTGTTGCTTTCACATACACACGAATCGCAGCACGGTTCGGGAGCAACCAAACTCAGACCACCTCCTCCAGGCAGTCTCGGGTTCGGTACCCCAGTGCGCACCCGGGTCCCATGACAGCGTTCACATTAGCGATTTTTCATGCGAACCGTGCCCCGTTCCGAACTAAACTGCCAGTGTGAAAGCCCCCAGAGTCAGCCACACGTCACAGCCCCAACTATCATTCAATCATCAGGACCCGCCCACTCGTTCACAATCACCAGAGTACTGACTCGCTGCACCTGCACTCCCTCATCAACATAGCCTACATATTCCCAGTTCACTATCCACTCATTGTCCCGTCTCGTCGCAGTTACAGTACCACTGCTCACCTGTCTATCCACCTGTGATTCGTCTCGCCAAGCTTCCAGTCTTCGATTCGTCATCCGGTTCCAGATCTCCTGTCTTTGTGTTCACTCGTCACTTGCACAGAGAATACACTTCAGTCTTCACCAGCTAAGTCACCATCATCAGTCAACAAGTCCCCATCGTCTGGTTCCCGCTGTTTCTCACCACTCTGCTCAATAAACACTTATCACTAATACACCTGTCTGTTTCCTTCTGTGTTGTGACACTGTGTTAATTGTATGCTGGCTATTGTATGTTTATAGTTTCTCACATATGCACTGAAATAAAATGTAATTTTAAAGTAATTTTCACAAATTTCAAAGTTCTGTAAAAACCTGCTTATTCGTTAATGGTAAGTTCCCTTACTATTAACAGTGGAAAAACTGTAATAGACCTAATGGGACATCTTAATGTAATTTTACAGTGAAATGTTATTTATTTACCTGAGCTTGAGGAAAAACTACTTGTGATGAACTTCATGCTTAGTACCACATTTTATGGTGGTTGCCAGTATATTACAAAGGTACAAAAGAGATTAGTATATTAACATTACTGTAAATTTAAGTTAATTCTGTAAAACCTACCACAATAGAATGAGCTCTGTACCTGCAAATAAAAAAGTAATGGGAAACCAAATTGCACCTTATTTGTGGAAAGTGCAGCAAACATTACTCTTGGTCTGTTATTACTGCTGTCACCATGGGAAAAAAACACAATGATGTTAGCTCTTAAAGGTCTGGGCTAATAATCGGAAGGGCACTGGTTCAAATCCCAGAAGGGGTGATTTGTAAAATGAGGCCAAGATCGGTTATCACCAGTGTGCCCTTGAAAAATCCACTTAACTGCATGTTTCTCAAAGGGAACTGAAGCCCTTTATAAATTTACTTTATTTTAAACAAGAATGCCTTTTGTATTAAAGGAATACAAATATTAAAGTACAGCTTCTTTCTTTTGTGGAAGACAATTTAAAAAAAAAATGTTTTTCAGTATGTCAAAGCTTGTTTTCCATGCAGTGAAAGCATATAATGACTAGTGGTGGTCAAGCTCTAAATAGGACAAACATACAATAAATGCACTATATTCAAAGTCTCCTGAACCCATATGATAGCTTTGAGCAAGTATAGAGTGAAATGGAAGTTGATTTGTACAAAACCTCAGTTGTGTTCCTCACAAAGCGCTACCATTTTTGGCTACAGAAAACGTCCAAACTTTTTTTCCATTTCGAAGCTTAACATGAATCTCTGTCCACTTTTCTTGTATGGAAAAGAACAGCTTCAAAAATTACAAAATATTCCCCCTTTTATAACAAAAAAAGTATTTTGGGTTTGGAACAACATGAGGGTGAGTAAATGATGGCATTTTAATTGTCGGCTGATCTATCACCGTGACTTTCCCTCTCTCGGAGTGATTTGAAAGGCTGTGTGATGTTTGCGCAGATGACAGGCTGTCGTGTAGAAACCATCTGTGCAGTGGCATCCCTAAACTGTTTTGAAGAGCACACATCATCCAGTCAGTTTAATGTTGCTTTGATCCTGCTTATTTCCATTCCTGTTAGACGGTAATCGCTTTTTGTTTGCTGTCAATCCGTTACACAGTTCACATCGTGATGTGACGCTTCAACACATTTCCATTTCTGACCTTATCAGTCACAGCACTCGAACGTTAGTAACTCATCACATTCTGGCAATGACAAATATGACTCATTTTTTACTGTAATTTTACTGCCAAAATGTCAACAAAATAACTTTAGATGGTGATACGCTTGTTTTAGTCACAGGCCCGGTCTTACAGACAGGGCTTAGATTAAGCCAGGATCAGGCCTAGTTTAATTAGGACTTTTAGGTATCTTTTATAAATGTAAAATCATTACTCGTGCGCATCCTATTCTATTCTATGCATCCTATTCTATTATCCTATTTTGAGACGAAACAATGGCACTGACATGTTTTAAGATTTCAGTTAAAACCGCTCAAACACTTTAGTCTGGGACTAGGTTTAAGCCTCGTCTGTCACAATGTTCCAAACTCAATACCTTCTGAATACACTGAAGATAGATTTATGTGAAAAAGAAGTGTGCTTAATTATATTGAATGTGCACTTGTAATATAGATAGTACACTTTCATGACTATTAAGTACCGTTTAATGAAATAATGTCAAATTAAAAGTTTTATTTTAAGGTACATTTTTAATAATTATTTTCATCATAATATTTTTGCACTAATTCCATGTTTTGACTAATGTACTAAAGTATATGTAGAGTAATTTATTAATTTTAACTGTAGTGTGTTATTAAATATTACATTTAAAGTTAATTTAAATGTACTAAATTGCTTCATCATTACAAATATATTTAAATGCTAGACATACAAGTTTCAATAGTAATGACATTAAAGTATATTGAGGGGCCGTTTACACAACACCTTTTTCAACTACAAACAGAAAACATTTTATGCGTTTTGGCCGTTCATTTACATTTACATAAATTTTCATTTAGGGTGCCTTGAAAATGGGTTTCAAAGTGCAAGTTTTTGAAAATGTTACCGTTATCGTCTCCATGTAAACTACAAAAAAACGTGAAGTCATGCGTAGAGTTTCTTTACAAAGAGACATCGCCAACAACTAGCCTGGCGTGAACACAACATTTTTAATCACTTTCAAGAGAACGGATTGTTTTGACAGCGTTGTCGTCTGTAAGCGAAAAACAGACTTTTTTCCCCGTTTTTTAGTACATTGTTGTCGTGTAAATATGTCGATAGTTTACTATAAATCTGCAGCACACGGACCAGATTTCAAAGACAATATACATAATTATGACATTACTTCTAAAGATGTACTTTAGTGGATCAAAAATCTCTCTAAAGTTCAGCTAACTGTATTTACTTTTAATTGTGCTGTTGTCACGAGGCACACTCAGAGATGAGGGAGAGTTGGATCCAAGTGCAGAAGGTTTATTAAAACAAATACAAAACAACCAAAAGCTGGAAAACAAGAAACATGAACTTGAGCAGCAACATTACAGCCATTGAAGGACGAGACCTGACCATGAACACAGGAAACACTGGGATGTATATACACAGGGTAATAGACCATCAAGTCACACATGGACACAATCAGCGAACTAATGATCAAGAAAGATTACAAAATGTGGCACTGGAAAAGAACAGGTCAAATTGCAACCTATAAGTTCACATAACAAAAACACAAGGTATACAAAACCGGGACAACGTAACAGCTCTATACTGCATACTATTCCTTAACTCTTTCCCTGCTATTGACAGAATTTTCCCGCTTTCAGTGTTTTCACTGTTATATGGTAGGGGGCGTATTACACATCTTCTGAAAGAGTACAGACTCTCCGGATCAAAACACAGGCAGGCGAAAAAATTAAAAAAAATAAAAAAAAAAATAAAGAAAGAAGAAACAAGCGATAAAAGCATTGTTTAAAAGCAGAGACTCTGTTCTTTCTTTAGATATATTGCATGTTCAGATATTCATAAACCAAAAAAAAAATTATATTGGGCCATGAAATTTAGTGAAAATCATGAAAAATGACCGGCAACTTTTTTTAAAACACTTGTAGGGAAAGATTTAAAAAAATAAGTGAAACAGTAAGTGATAACTACATAATATATTCATCAAAATGGAAATAGATGGTTAATTGGGCTACAAAAATGTATTCCATGCTCAATTTTGATGTGCATGTTACCCTCTCATACAGAAAAATGAGTACAGAGTACACTGTGCACAATAGACATACTGTACTAAAATTCTAAGAGTATTATGGCAGTATGTTATTCTGAACAGAGCCATTTTCTGTGTTTATGGCCACCATCACTATTGTTCTCAAATCGATCCTCTGCTGCCACTGACATAAAGGCAGCCTTCTAAACAGGGACAGAAATCTTAAGCGCTTTACTAAAAGGCCTTTCCATTGATTTCCCAAATGTCATTTTGCTCGTAATGACAGTTCATTCGTCCTGAAGCCCTTCTACCATTGAAAAAGGGTAATCAGTTTTGTAAATCTTCAACGGGAAGGTCAACTAACATCATGCCCGTTAACCTTAACCCTTTTTTATGAAAGATGTTTTGAGCCATTTTGTTTGATCTCGAATATGGAAATTGTCACAAATTTTATCATCAAGCCAAGACATGTGTGAAATAGAAATGAGGCAGCATTGTTATGATGTCTTTCACAAATCTCACAGAAACGTGTCTAGCAGTGGTGGATCTAGAAAATATATGTTTTGGGGTGGTAATGGAGTGCCATGAGGACTATGAGGGGTGGTAAAAGACCAAAACAAGCAGACATGCATAATGGATTAGTGGATTTATGACCTGACATACACAGTCATAAACGTCTCGGTTACGTATGTAACCTTAGTTCCCTGATAGGGAACGAGACGCTGCGTCAAGCTGTGGGAACACCTCTGCGTTGTGCGTCCTGAAGCACGTATGGAATCAGCCCAATGGAGAGATGGAACGTCATAGGCGGGTGACGTCATCGACCAGGAAACTATAAAGCACCCCATAAACACAAGCGCAATAGCTTCTGATAGGCCTGAAGGAAGCGCTAGCGGGAATGCCAGGAGTATGGTGGAATGACGCAGCGTCTCGTTCCCTATCAGGGAACTAAGGTTACATACGTAACCGAGACGTTCCCTTTCAAGGGAACTCGAGCTGCGTCAAGCTGTGGGAACGCTAATACCCACGTCGCCATAGGACCAAGTGACCGCCATGTGAGAACTAGCGCACAGAGGGCGAGAGCACCTGTGCCCCAGGGGAAGGAATTAAGTCTAGGTCATAGATCTTAATGAAAGTATGCGGTGAAGACCATCCAGCCGCATCACAAACGTCACTGAGGGAAACTCCTGACAATAAGGCTTTAGAAGCCGCCATACTCCTGATAGAGTGGGCTCGTACAGCCAAGGTGAAGGCTGACCAGCCGACTCATAGGCAAGTGAGATAGCCTCGACCACACACTTGCTTATTCTCTGTTTAGACACGGGACACCCCTTCTTGGGTGGCCCAAAACATGCAAATAGTTGTTCTGACTTCCTCACAGGGCAGTTCTGTGGATATAGGCGTCTAACGCCCTAGCAGGGCAGAGTAAATTAAGTTTCTCCTGGTCAGACGACAGAAATGGAGGAGGACAGAAGGCCTGCAGAACTGTAGGTCTAACAACATTAGTAGGGACCTAGGGAACTTAACCTGGTCTAGGACGCAACCAAGCCAGGCGAAAATTCCAGGCACAAGGGTGAAACCGACAGAGCCTGCAAATCACCGATTCTTTTTAGAGAGGAGATAGCAAGAAGAAAGATAGTCTTAAACGTGAGAAACTTCTCAGGAACTTCTTCGATAGGTTCAAGAGGAGCTTGGGAAAGACCTTCTAATACGATGGCCACATCCCACGCCGGCACCCTCGTACGAACTGCTGGCCTCAGCCTCAATGTGCCACGAAGGAAACGAGTTATAAGCGGGTGTCTCCCCAGAGAAACTCCACTGAAAGGGACGTGGTGAGCAGCCAGTGCCGCCACATACACCTTTAGTGTGGAGGGGGATAGCCCTGTGGAGAAGCGTTCCTGCAGGAATTCCAGCACTGCACCCACTGGGCCGTTAACCGGGTCCTGCAGGTGTCCTCCACACCAAGAAGTGAAAAGTTTTCACTTCAAGGCATAAAGCTTCCTCGCGGATGGAGCTCTGGAGTGAAGAATGGTCTCAACAACCTCGGTTGAGAGACCAGAGTTCATGAGCTGGGCCCCCTCGGAGGCCAAGCCCACAGTACTGGGCGGGGATGAAATATCATGCTGCCCGCCTGAGAGAGTAGATCCCTCCTGACAGGGGGCTCCAAAGGAGAACCGTCCAGGAGAGAAATCAGGTCCGCAAACCATACTCGGGCCGGCCAGAACGGGGCTACTAGTAGTAGGAATGTCCAGAGCACGAAGGCAGCGCCACGTGACTTTGACCGTGCGGAGCGGATTTCCCCTCGGGGAGAATCCCTTGGTCCTGAGCCACCACTGCAGCGGTCTCATGTACAACAGGCCGCAAGGTATAACGTTGGACGCTGCTGCCATCAGACCCGACAGTCTCTAAAACTGTATTACAGTAAGTAGCTGGCCTAGCTTTACTTGTTTCACAGCTGAGAGAATCGAAGCGATGCGGGTCGGAGCGAGTCGCGCCTGCATCGAAACCGAAACCCAAACGACACCCAGAAAAGTGGTCTTCTGAGAAGGAGATAATACACTTTTCTTTGCGTTCAGCCTCAACCCCAACTTCCTGATATGAACGAGAACGACATCTCGATGCCGAACCACCATCGTGAAAGTGCGGGGAGATAAAGCTAGGTCAAACGGAAGAACCCTGTGCTGGTACACCTCGTCCCCAAAGGCGAACCTCAGGAACTTCCTGTGTTGTGGAAGGATGGAAATGTGGAAGTACGCGTCCCTTAGATCTATCGTGACAGACCAGTCCTCGGATCTGATCTGGGACACGATCTGCTTGATAGAGAGCAACCTGAATTTTGGCTTCCCTACCGAGCGATTCAATAGGCGCAGGTCTAAAATTGGACGCAACCCCCCATCCTACTTTGGAACGATGAAATATCGGCCGTAATAGCCTGACTCCACACTGGGAGGAGGAACCCGTTCTATAGCCTCCTTTTGAAGGAGTGCTTTCACCTTTTGTTCCATAACCAGAGCCTGCTCGGGGCCCACCACTGTAGGCAGAACCCCACTGAATCTTGGTGGACGACACCTGAATTGGATAGCATAATCCTTTTCTATTGTCTGCAGGACCCAATGAGATATTTTTGGAAGGCTTTTCCCCTCTGCCAGAAATTCTACTAAGGGTACCAGTCTCTCGAGACTGGCCTCTGGTGTAACTTGAGCAGCAAACGCAGCGCCCTGTAACGGCACACCGGCAGGGAACAACTGGTTTAACCGCTCTGAAACCCTCCTCAGAGGGAGCGAGCGTCCCTCGGGAAATCGCTCGCTGGGACCGTCTGTGCCCCGGCATTAAGGCGGGGTTGGCAGAACGGGCCCCTGAGGGCACCGAGGAGGAATGGGCACCGTAGAAAGAGGTGAACACCTTTCCGCCTCGGTGGGAACCACCCTCAGTGTCCTGCGCGCCGTGGCGCCAGGACTTCTTCTCAGCCGAAGCCTTCTTAGCTAATATAACTGTCCTCAGATCAGTTCTATTACTGGGAGATTTCGGCTGAGAGTGCCGCGGCTGAGCCCACTGTCCAGCAGGGGGAGCACGAGACGCGACACTCTGCTTCAGCGCCTATGTGATGAGCTCGCAGACGGCCGGGGCTGCTCCCGCCCAGCAGTCCCAGGGACATGAATTTTTAAAAGGGAGAAATTTGTTAAAAGCTGTTGTTTGCTTTTCCTTCTCCTGGAATTTATTGATGACAGAATTTACAGCATCGCCAAATAAACCCAGGAAGGGAGAGAGGAGTGTCTAAAAGGAAAGCTTTTCCTTTCCCCTTTATATTTGTCTGATTTAACCACAGATGTCTTTCTACGGCCACGCAGGGAAAAATCAGCCGCCTGACGCAGTTCGCGAACCACGTCAGCACTGACCTCCTCACTCTCACTCACGTCCCTCAGCAGGTCAGCCTGGTATGCCCGTATATTTTTTTTTTTCATAATAGACATAGCAGCAGACATGACCTGCTGCCGAATACGCTTTACCCACAAAAAATGAAATATTCATAAGAGGCTTGGTGGGTAATGCCGGTGCCTTAACAGATGACGCAGCCTCGAGGGAGAGAAAACTCGCAAGCGTCTCTACCACGCGAGGCATAGCCGAACAACCATATGATTTATCCCCCACCATATTTAAATATGTTGAAGTCTGGGGACTAAACATTTTCTCTATATGACACCGTTTTTTCCCACGATTTCGACACCTCAGTGTGGAGATCGGGAAAAAAAAGACGGCACGCACCGGCGTGGAGGTTGCACTCGTGACGGCGAAATCTCTCATCTAATTTTAATTTAGAAACAGACTCCTCTCTAGTCACTGGCCATACAATGCTGAGTTTTTCTACAGCTCTTGTTAATACCTCCACTAGCTCATCGCTTTCGGGAGTGTAAGGTGGCGAATCCTCCACATCTCCCTTATATATACTAGCAACATCCAGCTCCTCAGAACTGGATAGAAGCAACACTGGTGCCTCAGCCCGAGCGGAAGAAACCGCAGCGCGTGCTTCCGAATACGGGACTGAGGCACTGGATCTCACAGGTGAAGGGAGAGATAAGGCAGAGCCCGTCTCTAACCCCGCTGAGAGATCCATATGCGATCCCCACGATACGCGTCGTCGCTCTGCCTCGGCAAGAGCGGGACCCGAACCGCGGGGTGCGCGCCCCGAACCGCTCTCCTCGAAGAGCGCCCGGCGGGAGCGGAGCGTCCTTAATGGCAGACGCTCGCAATGCTCACAATCAGCTCCCTCGAGAGCTGACTGGGCATGCTACACTCCCAAACAAACAACACAAAGAACGTGTGTATCCCCACTCGTTAAATAACGCGAGCAGGGAGGGACACACTCCCTAAACTGCTGTTTGTTCGCCATATCTCTCTTAATATATATATATATATATATATATAAATTGTTTGTGTGGTGCAGAGTATGTAAGGACAGACAATATTCACACAGGGACAGATTCACATATAGCGCGACTGAAGGCACAGAAGCTATTGCGCTTGTGTTTATGGGGTGCTTTATAGTTTCCTGGTCGATGACGTCACCCGCCTATGACGTTCCATCTCTCCATTGGGCTGATTCCATACGTGCTTCAGGACGCACAACGCAGAGGCGTTCCCACAGCTTGACGCAGCTCGAGTTCCCTTGAAAGGGAACATGAATATGCAGAACACTTACAAAACTTCACAGGAAACACAATGTAATCACTCTAATTAGCAAAACAAACAAACAAAAGTCTAAATAAAATATTAATATGGCACTGGATATTAAACGGGTCAATAACTTCTCTGGTAATTTAAAAAAAAAATAGTATACTTACGCATGATTTAATCTTATGTACTTTAGTAAACTGTAACTAAATGTTTTTTGTGGCAAACTATAATTTGGTATATTTAAAGTCTGTTAAATTAGAACAACTCATTTTTTACTAAATGCATTTTAGCTTTCCAAAAGCAGGGCTGAAGTTCTGCTAAAGTTGTATTAAATACTTGTTTGTGTTAAAGTGGACTATTCCATGTATACTTAAATACAAGACAATTTAGGAGGCAAGAAATAAATTTTCCAAAGGCAACTGACTGCATTCTTGCCTCTTTAAACCTGTTCACCACCGTCTCAACGGCAGCGCCAAACAGTCCAAAGGGCGGGACAGGGGCATCCAAGAAGACAGCTTTGTCACACTCCTTGATTCCTGACAAGTTGAGCCACAGATGCCTCTCCATCATCACCATAGCAGCCATAGACCATCCAAGGGAACGGGCTGCCTCCCTGGTAGCATGAATAGTTAAAACTGTTACCATACGCAGTTCAGAGACTGCCTCGGGGGACAAACCCTCCCCTTGATCCAGGTCTTTGAGCAGATCTGCCTTATAAGCTTGCAATATTGCCATAGTATGCGATTGTGACATAATCAGTTAAGTGATTGACAGTTGTGGTGTCCTATCAGGGGAGAGTATGATCTATTTAATGCCAAATTCCAAAGTCGTAAGCTTCAAAGCTTTGAAACCATATATTAAAATAACTCCTAATTTGTAAAAATAGTGCCTATTATAAACCTTAACCCATGTTTAACATGCATTAAATGAAAGATCCTGTCCTTAGGACATCAACCGTTCCCTTTTGAGGGAACTCAACGCTGCATCAGTCAAAGATATGGGGACGTGTCCTGCGGAAACTGGTGTCTGAGGCACATGTAGCAATTAGCCACTCATTGCCGACACAGTGAAGACGTCACAAGATGTGCCCCAACATATAAAAAGGGCATCTGAAAACACGTCATCAGTTTCAATATCTTCAGGAAGCCACGAGTCTGTGTGCTGTGTGAAGATTGCTCTCTTACCTTCTCTTCCTTCCAAATGCACTGCTGAGTTATGGTGAGCAGACAGTTTAAACGCTGTATCACTCCATGTCCACGTTTCATAATGTCTGAAGATGGTCACGAGCTGTGTGTTTTCCACCTAGGAGTGGAGCGTGCTCTTTAGACCTCAAGGGGGCTAGATGCATTCATTGTGATGATTTTTCACTGAGAAAAACTTCCACTAGCTCATTGTATTCAGCATTTTGCTGCATGGAGCAGGAAACAGATCTTTCATAAACACTGGTTTCTACTGATCACACGCTATCTATATCGTCAAAAGGTAAGAGAAGGTAAAAGAGCAATCTTCACACAGAACACAGACTCGTGGCTTCCTGAAGATATTGAAACTAATGACGTTTTTTCATGTGCCCTTTTTATACGTTGGGGCGCACCTTGTGACTTCAACACTGCATCGGCCATGAGTGGCTAATTGCTACACATGCCTCAGACACCAGGTCTCTCCCCATAGCACCGATTGACGCGGCGTTGAGTTCCCTCGAAATGGAACGGTCGATGTCCTGATGACAGGGTCTTTCATTGAATGCATGTTAAAAATGGTTTTGGGTTTATAATAGGTATTATTTTACAAATTAGGAGTTATGTTAATATTTTTTAAAGGTTTTCCTTTAACACATTCTAACATTCTACTAACTATCATTAGTGTTAGTGGAGTATCAGTAGAGTAATAGTAGACTGGTAGTATTGGGGTTAGAATAAGTTGACGTACTTTTGACATGCAAAGTTACTTATAGTAAGTAGAATGTCTGTTGGGGGACAATAAGGGCTTTCGTACCAGAGGAACTTGTCAAGTCACCTTCATTTATATAGAGCTTTTAACAATTTGGACTGTTTCAAATCAAAGTAACAGAGATTGTTTTGTCTTTACAGCAGCTCTAAAATATAGTTATTGTAGTTAAAGTTAGTTTTGATTGATTCACTTCCGTCGCAACAATTATTAGTTATTTACTTAGGGGCTGCTAACATGACACCATTCTAACAGAAAATCCTTAATGCGATCCGGCTGCTCATTTGCACAAAACAGTGCCTAGTGGCTCGAGAATGCAAACCATGAAATAGGTTCCAAGGTACAAGCCTTGAAAAATGTATAATACAGAATTTTTTATTGTTTCCGAGTAGCCACGTGAACCGGAATTATCCCGACAACGTTTTATCTGTACAGAGGTAAAGGCAAGGGAAGGAGGCCTTCACAGGGGAGAGACTAGTTGACACTTCAGGACTACCTTGGGTTAAACAGTGAGACTAATTTTAGCGTAGATGCCATCCTTCTTATGATGTAACAAGTACATCAGGATTTATGGGAAGTGTTCCCGGTTCTGGCTGACCTAATCTATGCAGCCTAACATTGAATTATAGAAGTCTATAATGTGTTATGTGTATGCTAAGCCAAAGAGATGTGTTTTTAGTCTAGATTTGAACTGACAGAGTGTGTCTGCTTCCTGGACAATGTTAGGAAGACTGTTCCAAAGTGTTGGTGCTAAATAGAAAAAGGATCTACCGCCAGCAGTCGATTTTGATATTCTAGGTATTATCAACTGGTCGGAATTTTGAGATCACAATAGACGTGAAGGACTATAATGCGTTAAGAGCTCGCTCAAGTACTGGGGAGCTAAACCATTTGGTACTTTGTAAGTAATCAGCAATATTAAAAAATGTATACGATGTTTAATTGGGAGCCAATGCAGTGTTGACAGAACCGGGCTAATATGGTCATACTTCCTGGTTCTGGTAAGAACTCTAGCTGCTGCGTTTTGAACCAGCTGTAGTTTGTTTATTAAGCGTCCAGGGCAACCACCCATAATAGCATTACAGTAATCTAGCCTTGATGTCATGCACGCGTTAACTAACTGTTCCGCATTTGCCATTGAGAGCATATGACGTAATTTAGATATATTTTTAAGATGGAAAAATGTGGTTTTACAGATACTAGACATGTGACTTTCAAATGAAAGATTGGTATCAAAGAGCACACCCAGGTTCCTAACCGACGACGAGGACTTGACAGAGCAGCCATCAAGTGTTAGACAGTATTCTAGGTTAGTATGTGAGGAAGTTTTTTGTCCAATAATTAGAATCTCTGTTTATTCAGGATTAAGTAGTAAAAAATTACTAGTCATCCAGT
Source organism: Gila orcuttii (assembly GCA_026230005.1). Lineage (NCBI taxonomy): Eukaryota > Metazoa > Chordata > Actinopteri > Cypriniformes > Leuciscidae > Gila > Gila orcuttii. The sequence goes on from JAPDVR010000003.1 coordinate 14,316,143, forward strand.
TTTTTTTTAAATCAGCTATGCATTCTGTTAATTTTGTGAATTGGTAAGTTTCATCAGGATGTGAAGAAATATAGAGCTGAGTATCATCAGCATAACAGTGAAAACTAATGCCATGCTTCCTAATGATATCTCCTAAGGGTAGCATGTACAGAGTGAACAGCAACGGTTCTAGTACTGAGCCTTGTGGTACGCCATACTGAACTTATGATCGATAAGACATCACTTCATTTACTGCTACAAACTGATAACGGTCAGATAAGTATGATTTAAACCATGCTAATGCAATTCCACTAATGCCAACATCATTTTCAAGTCTATTTAAAAGAATGTTGTGGTCAATGGTATCAAAGGCAGCACTATGATCGAGTAACACTAATAGAGAGATACAACCACGATACGATGATAAGAGCAAATCATTTGTGACTCTAATGAGAGCTGTCTCAGTACTATGGTACGGTCTAAATCCCGACTGAAAATCCTCGCAGATACTGTTTCTTTCTAAAAAGGGACATAGTTGTGAGGATACTGCCTTTTCTTTAAAATTTCTCCTTAGGGAGACTACAACGCACTGCCTGGTGCGATACTGTAGTAGAGTTATAATTTAAACTATAATTAATAATGTAATTTATAATTATAGTTACAAGATTGATGATATCAGGGAGAAAATTATAAGTAAAGAAGTTCATAAAGTCATTACTGCTGTGATGCTTTGAAACGTCTGGGGTTGAAGCTTTATTTTTCGTTAATTTAGCCACTGTTTCAAATAAATACCTAGGGTTTTATTTATTTTCTTCTAATAGGGTTGAAAAAGCAGATCTAGCGGCTTTTAAGGCCTCTCTGTATGCAATCATGCTCTCTTTCCATGAAATGCGAAAAAACTCTAGTTCCCTTTCGTAGTCACTCCGAGTTACGTCGGATGACGGAGAATGGGGTTTCGCCTAGAAAGCCTATCGACTTCGAGTATTACAAAACGAGCCTATGGCAATGAAATGCCATGGGTCTGCGGAATTTGCATAGCGTATCTCCGCCCCACCGCGTGGGTCTAAAAGGAGAGACGCCGGCAAAGGCAGATCATGTTTTCGCTTCGGAGCCAAGAGTATCTCTTCACTCCACAGCTATTTCTGACTTCGCTCTACGAGACAAGCCACTCTCCGGTGTTGGTGTGACGGCGATCTGCAGCGAATTCACATTGCCTGCTGGTCTGTGCAGTGATCTGCCAGTGAGTGTGTTTCTCCCTGCTCGCTTTAACATCGCGGAGTTTTCGCTTCTCTCACAAAAAGAGCTTGCACGCGGCACGTCTTTTTAAAGACGGCTCGCCCGTGCATTAAAAAAAAAAAAAAAAAAAAGAATGGTTGCGGCAGCTTGGTATCGGACTCTGATGGGCATGAGCGTTGTCTAGTATGTTTGGGCTTGATCATACTAGAGCAGCGCTCGTGGATGACTCATGTTCTCTCTGTGGGAACATGACCATCGCGTCATTAAGGTCGAGACTCGGTGAACTCGCAAGAGTGAGAGTCCCCTCATCCACCCCCCGATCTTTGGCTGGTGGCCAGGGTGACCTGAGGGTGTTGGTCTGGAACAAGGCGCCGACTCCGTGTCCACGCCCCAGCCCCCCCTCCTCAATGACGGTGCCCGCTAGTGAACAGGTGATTCCCACGGGTCTACCTTCTGGTGGCCCGTGTGTTTCATTTGAAGCTACAGAGGATGATACTATGTTTGTAGCAGCTTCACTAGGTGGGTTTGATTCTCTGGAAATGACCACTCGTCACAGCTGCCACCTTCTGGTGTGCATACGGCTGTGCCTGAGTCCGATCCAGAGATGACGGCCATGCTTTCCTGGGACGATTGGTTTTGGGTAAGGCCGCCGACCCTCGTCCACGGCAAACCCCAATACCTTCCCTCCCGGACGTGCATGATGAGATCTCGAAGTCCTAGAAGACCCCCTGGTCTTCTCGGGACCGCTCGCTGATCTCATCCGCCTTTCCTCCCCTCGATGGGGCCGCTGCCATGGGTACACTGGGGTTCCCCTGGCTGAACGCTCTGTTGCGATGCTATGTGTCCTCAGAGTGCTTCTTCTCGGCGCAATCCTAAGCACCCGTCCGTGGCCTGTAGTTTTTCGTCTACACTTGTGGCGAGATCCTATAGCGCCACTGGCAGCCGCCTCCCTGCTGCCATGGTCATTCTGCTGGTCTACCGGACCCAGATGCTCATGGTCCTCCACGAGGGCGGGACTGACCCAGGGCTCTTCACTGAGCTGCGTGCCGCCACTGACCTCGCTCTCCGAGCGACGAGAGTGGCCGTACGCTCCCTTTTACCTCGACACAGGCCGTTTCTCCGGTTTGCTTTCGAGGGGCAGGCATATCAGTACGCGGTTCTCCCATTCGGGTTGGCTCTGTCTCCTCGCGTCTTTACGAAGGTCGTCGAGGCAGCCCTTGTTCCCCTACGCGAACACGGGGTTCGCATCCTGAATTATCTCGACGACTGGCTGATTCTAGCCCACTCTCGAGCTCAGGTTTACGAACACAGAGACCTTGTGCTCCGGCACCTAGCCCGTCTGGGCCTTCGGGTCAACTGGGAGAAGAGCAAACTCAGCCCCGTGCAGAGGATCTCTTTTCTCGGGATGGAGATCGACTCGGTCGCCATGTCCGCGCAGCTTACGAGCGAGCGCGCACACTCACTGCTGACTTGTCTTCGTCAGTTCGAGGGCAAGAGTGCGGTCCCACTGAAATTATTTCAGAGGCTCCTGGGGCATATGGCATCTGCAGCCGCGGCAACGCCACTTGGATTGCTTCATATGAGACCGCTTTAGCTGTGGCTTCGCGATCGAGTCCCGAGGTGGGCATGGCATCACGGCACGCTCCGAGTCCCAGTGACTCCGACCTGCTGTCAGTTCTTCACCCAGTGGAGGAACCTCAGTTTTCTACGGGCCGGAGTTCCCCTAAAACGAGTTTCCAGGCATGTTGTTGTCTCCACAGATGCCTCTTCCACGGGCTGGGGCGCCATGTGCAACGGACGTGCTGCCGCGGGCTCCTGGACAGGACCCCAGCGCCTTCTGGATGTCAATTGCCTCGAGTTGCTGGCAGTACGCCTTGCCCTGCATCGTTTCCGCACGCTGCTCAAGGGTCAACACGTACTAGTCTGTTCAGACAATACCGCAACAGTAGCGTACATCAACCGCCAACATGGTCTACGCTCTCGCCGTATGTCGCAACTCGCTCGCCACCTCCTCCTATGGAGTCAGAAGCACCTGAGGTCCCTTCGTGCTATCTACATTCCGGGGGACCGGAACCTTGCAGCCGACGAGCTGTCACGGTTCCGTCCCATCCCTGGCGAATGGCGACTCCATCCCCAGTCGGTCCAGCTGATTTGGGACCAGTTCGGGGACGCACAGATAGACCTGTTTGCCTCCCACGACTCATCCCATTGCGCCCTGTATTACTCCCTGTCCGAGGGCACGCTCGGCACGGATGCACTGGCGCACAGCTGGCCGCACGCATTCTCCGTTGACGAAGTGTGCCTGGAATTCGGGCCGGCTTACTCTCACGTGATCCTGAGACCCCGGCCTGGATATGTGCCCAAGGTTCCCACCACTCCCTTCCGGGACCAGGTGGTGAACCCGCAAGCGCTGCCCCTGGAGGAGGCAGACCCAGCCTTGGCACTGCTCTGTCCAGTACGCGCTCTCCGCTCTTACGTAGACAGGACGCAGTGTTTCAGGACCTCAGACCAGCTCTTTGTCTGTTATGGTGGGAGACTGAAGGGAAAGGCTCTCTCAAAGCAGAGGTTGTCTCACTGGATAGTGGACACCATCGCTTTGGCTTACCAACAGCAAGGCCGACCGTGCCCCCTTGGTGTGATAGCCCACTCCACCCGGAGTGTGGCTTCCTCTTGGGCTCTTGCGCATGGCGCCTCGCTGGCAGACATCTGCAGAGCTGCAGGCTGGGCGACACCTAACACATTCGCCAGATTCTACAATCTCCGAGTGGAGCCTGTGTCCTCTCACGTACTCGCTTCAACTAGCTAGTACCGGACCCGCTCAGGTGTCTTCGCTTGCTCGCCATTCCACTCCACGGACTGGATACGTGCCAGTATCACGATATTCTACACGATATATCGATATTCTCCTCAGGTGAGCCTTCCTCTCTGAAGCCCTGAGTTCCTCCAGCACTGTTGACGCTGCCGCCAGTGTCTATTGCCTGTGCGTCGGCTAGGTGCCTCCGTGTGCATGGTTCCTCCCTTGAGTAACCCCCACATGTGTATTTCCACTGTAAGCCTCCCTGAGCGTGTGTCTTTCCCTCGGCAAGCCACCTTGCCACCCCTGGAGTTGAAAGTTGCCACCCCACGGGCTGGTCACTCCAGTGTTCCTCCATATGCAGCCCTCCGGCCATATGTGTGTTCCTAAGTCCTCCCTACGGGTAGGCATTCTGCGGCATATTTCCTCTGAGATATGCTCCCCAGTGTACCTTGGAATTCCTGTGTTAAGTAGGACTCCTTCGTCCGTGCCAGTATCACGACAGGGGGATCAGACTTTCGCAGGGCACTGGAAGACAGCTGTGAAGGTGGCGTGATTATACGGGAAACCCCATTCTCCGTCATCCGACGTAACTCGGAGTGACTACGAAAGGGAACGTCTCGGTTACGTATGTAACCCTCGTTCCCTGAGTAGGGAACGGAGACGTTACGTCTCCCGGCCACTTCCGCTGTACCGCTGGGCAGACGCCTGAGTTCAGTCTCGGCTCCTCAGCGAAGACATGATCTGCCTTTGCCGGCGTCTCTCCTTTTATACCCACGTGGTGGGGCGGACATACGCTATGCGAATTCCGCAGACCCATGGCATTTCATTGCCATAGGCTCGTTTTGTAATACTCGAAGTCGATAGGCTTTCTAGGCGAAACCCCATTCTCTGTCATCCGACGTAACGTCTCCGTTCCCTACTCAGGGAACGAGGGTTACATACGTAACCGAGACGTTTTGTTTTCTTCTAGTTGCGCTCCATTTTTCTGGCTGCTCTCTTAAGGGCCTGAGTGCCCTCGTTGTATCACGGTGTTGGACTATTTTCTTTAATCTTTCTTTAATCACAAAGGAGCTACTGTGTTTTAAGTGCTGGAAAAGAGAGAGTCAAAAGTTTCTGTCGCATTATCGAGTTCTTCTAAGCTATCTGGGATGCTGAGGAGATGAAACTGATCTGGAATATTATTAATAAAGTGATCTTTAGTGGCAGAAGTGAAACAAGTCTAAAGAAGTCTAACATATTTGTAACACGGAGTCGACTTTGCAGCCTTGGCTAAATGAAGTATACACGAGACTAGATAATGATCTGAGATGTCATCACTCTGCTGTAGAATTTCAACTGCATCAACATTGATTCCATGCGATAATATTAGATCTAGAGTATGATTACGACAATGAGTAGGTCCTGACACGTGTTGTCTAACTCCAATAGAGTTCAGAATGTCTTTGTAACAAGGTCAGATGTTGTGGGAAGAAGGAGGCAGGAACAGGCAAACATTTAAAGACTTTAATAACAAAATAAAACAAATACAAAATGAAATTAAAAGAGAGCAGCCCCTCACGGATGACTGCTGTCACATAATCAAACATAAACAACACATAAATCCAGCCCTGGCATCTCTCGTCCTTCACCGTTGTCACTCCTCCTTTTATGCTTCTGCTCCTCCGTGATAGATACGAGATTGGTGCGCCGTGCAGGTGTCGCTCATCAGCAATCAAGCAACCGGCCTCGTGCCGTTCTCCTATGGCCCTCGGCCTTGTCCTGCTTGCCACAGTTTTTAAATGGCAATCCCAATGCATCTTTTTCGTTATCTACATGTATTAAAATCACCAACAATTAGGACTTTATCTGCAATCAGTACTAGCACCAACACCTCAAAATAATTATTTTTAAAACTAGACTTTTCAGTAATTCTGAAGATATTACTCTAAATTACAGCAACACCTCCCCTTTGCCTTTCAGACGAGGCTCATATTTATAACAGTAATCTTGTAGGGTAAACTCATTTAAAGTAATGTAATCGTTTCTGTCAAACACAGCCCATCTAGGTTATAATCTGTAATCATATCATTAACAATAAGTGCTTCTGAAGTAAGGGATCGAATATTCAGCAACCCAAGCTTTATCATTTGTTCATCCGTATTATATCTGCTTTTTATTTGTTGCACATCAATCCAATTTTTACCCTTAAATGGGTTTAGGAGTTTTTTGTATGTCCAAATTCGGGTCTCTATATGATGATATATAGGTGAAAGAGACTATGTTGTGGGATTTATCTGACCTCAGTGACGTGAGACAGCTATCAGACAGTCGGTTTAGCCAGTTTGTCTGCTTCCTGACCTGAGCCCCAGATTGTCATGTTTGAGCTCTAACACTATGCGCCTTATTACTAGAGAGAAGAGCAGCACCATCCCAGGAGGGATGAATACCATCTCTTTTCAACAGGTCAGGTCTGCCCCAACTTTTCCAATTGTCTATGAATTCTATATTATTTTTCGGACACCACTTAGACAGCCAGCCATTGAGTGAGCACAGTCTACTAAGTATCTCATCATTCCTATGAACAGGAAGGGGGCCAGAGCAAATTACAGCTCCTGACATCGTACTTGCCAGTTCACATACCTCTTTACGTTAATTTTGGTGATCTCCGACTGGCGAAGTCGAACATCATTAGTGCTGACGTGAATAATCTTAGAGAATTTAAGATTAGCGTTAACCAGCACTTTTAAATTTGTCAGGCGCTCTGGCTCCCTGCAAACATGTGACTATTGTGGCTGGTGTCTCTATTTTCATGTTCCGTGAAATAGAATAGCCAATAACTAGGGCACATTCAACAGGATTCTCAGTGGGTGTTTCACTGAAAGGGTAGAACCTGTTTAATGTTGTTATCGGAACGGAAGAGCAGTGTTTTGTCCCGCGACTACAGCGTCTCACGTTCACCCAGTTGCCCTGCTGTACGAGCTCAACAACAGGAACCGAACAATTTACAGAGTTCACTGTACATCCTAGAACTATTGCCGTTAGTACCCGGATTTTGGCGTGTTCTCACCGCAGGAACTAGGAACGATTTTAGTTCTAGGAACTCCTTTTGGAGGGACTAATTTAGCTCCTACCTAAGAGTCGGGTCTAAACCAGCACTATAGGAACTACTAGAGACGTTAGTGTATGCTTGGCCGAACACACGCGAAACACCAGCATCCGCCATTTTTAAAAAAGCTGTGTAAACACAGATTATAACCTTTATATTTACTCCAGAAACGAACTCTACGAACATGGAAAACAGTGATAGTGGACCTCTCTACCTTTACGCTAAGGAGAAAATCCAATGCAACTTTGAGACTAATCTAGCAACTCATGACATCAACCACACGGCATGCACTATGATGCAGCAGCGGCATCATCTGAGAAACCTGCTTATAACAGAAACTCAGACACATTAGAGCTGCACTTTTTTTCAAAGCTTTTCTTCACAAAAAAAAAGAATTGACATTTCACTTTGAGGATCAATAAAAGTGTTAACATCTTAATTTGCTCAATCCTTGCAGGCATGCTTATTTTGAAACGCAAAATATGTGGATTTTTCAGATGATAATAACTTTGACTTCATATCTACTGAACTGAATTATGTTACCAGATTTGCACTTAAATGTTGTTATTCAACGCTGTTTCTAAAATACTAAATGACGTGAGCCATATGATTGTTTCATTAGGTCCAATTATGTAGCTACCCAAGGGAGACGTGTTCGTATTACAAGAAAGATGCCATAGCGTTGTGAGAGGAAAAAGAGGAATCTTGAATAATTACTTGCGCATTTGCAAGAAAATAGATTAGGTTTCGCCTTCTATTTAAATCACAGATGGTTTTGTCAGTTTTCATAACTATTGAATCCTGGGAGATTTGAGAGACAGCGGCTGCCTGCCTGGTTCTTTGCGCCCTTGCTGTTTTTATGGCTGTCTTTATGTATCTGTCTGTGATGCCGGTAGCTGGTTGTTTATTTCAGTACTCTGTAGGTGACACAGGGCTCTTGGATCTCTGCAGGGGTAAAATGGATGGATGCATAAATAAATGAGTGTGTGAGGAGCTCAAGGCAGAGAAGATCTGTAGCCGTGAGCTCAGACTTCAAATAGTCAATGATTCCATGTGAAACCTCATGTCTTCCAATAAACCTTTATCTTCCATACTGCAGTCATCTCAGCCTGCCAGATCATGCTGGAGCTGTCTATCGCTAATGCTGCTGGGAAATTTCTGCTTGTTGAGTCTTGCCAGTAATTCACAAGAGCAATATCCATTAAACCAGCATTCGTAAATAACTTTGTGTTATTGTAAAGAATGAAGATATTGTTGGCATGTGCTTCTATTGATGTCTATGACTTTTGCATATTGAAAATATCGGTTGACTTTTCACATTTCGCTTTTTGTAGGACGTTCCAATTCAGCCCATTGCAGTTTGCGCCAGTAGTGGGCACTCATGCAACGTAAGCAATGACGTACATCCGAGTGATCGAGACGGAGGGAAGTTAGCAAGTGAAGGGCATGACAATTTTGAACTGGAACGTAGCATGGGTCTCGTTCCTAAAATATTTGGAGCACACGCGCAATATCCGCTCACGCGAGTGAATGTCAAAATGAAAGATGCCCGTTACCATAACACAAATGAAACACCATACAAACATATCCAAAAATAAACAATAAATAAATTGCATAAAGACTATGAAAATAATAAAGCAGACAATATAAAACAAAGTCATTAACATCAAATGCTATTGAAGTTAGAAACGTGTAATGTTGTAACTTTAGAGATGGTCCCTAAATTTGCGAATATCAAATGCCCATGTGAAGCCAACTTTATGTCAGTTTAAATCTGCCCAACATATATCTGTTTTAAAGCAGTGTATGAGTAATTCACTCATTGATTTGCTTAATAAAAGGCTACTTTGAGATTCTGTTGATTTAGTGCATTATTTTCTAGCCCTGCAAAAATAAACGTAGCGCCAGTAATTCGCGTACGACGTATCTGGTTGCCATGACAACCTCGCGCTTGCTTGGTGCTCTATGTAATCAGTAAAACCACTTAAATGGCACAATAAGTGTAAATCGTTGTTTACTCTCAACTTCCATTTAGTAATTGTCACAAATATTACTGGTGATGGCAAATAGTGGAGGCTCTGTTAGAATTTGTGACGTTAAAGGCGTCTTTTTTTATTTTTATTTTTTTTATTATTAAACATTACAAAGCATTAAATGGAAAAAAAAAATTACAACAAGATACACAGACACAAACAAGTTGCCAGGGTAACTAAAGAAAAAAAACTAAACAATGCAATGCATTTATACCTTAAGAGGACAAAAAGGATGAATATAGAGATACAGTTTTCAATGCTTTGGGATTGCCGTTAAAGGCTGTCAATACAGCTACAGAAAGCTAAAAAAATAAATAAATAAAAAAAACTACTGGAACACAAGCCAACAGCAAGAGTGGAATGTAACTGCCCAAAACCATTTTGCACAGGATGCCATCCGGCGACGAGGGCAAACGACAATGGCTCACAGCACTTAATTTGAAATTACCGCCCCGTAACATCCATGTATGATCATTCCACTTTATGGACAGACAACCAACAACGGAAAATCCATATCCTGAACTTTGGCTTGGTTGATCGACCATTAAGAAAGAAGAGAAGACGACGAACTTGTCCGGAGGAAGACTATTCATTAACATTATTTACAAGGCTAACGTGCGGGTCTGCACAAATGTGGCTTATGATACGGATACAGTGTTTTCAGTACCCTGAAGTTCTCATGTGTGCTTAAACGCCTTTAAAAAAACAGCGTTTCCTTCAGCATTAAGTGTGATCATTTAACAAATGACTCTTTAGTATCGGCTCTTTAAATGAACCATTGACTCCCTCACTCGTGTGTTAGTGTTTTGATTCAGTATGACGAATCGTTTAAATTAGTCAACTTTACGCTCCACTTTCAGTGTCAATACAGCGCAGTTTAGTTTTTATTTTATTGTATTAATGTTGAATATTTATATGAATATGTTGTTTTTACTCTGTTCCCCTTTAGTCAAAGAGGTCTGAGTAAATATTTGACTAAATGACTAAATATTTTGGCAGCTGAGTGTGGTCTGTTTGTTCATTTGAGCAGCTGCAGCAAGAGATCTTAAATCTCATCACAGCTCAAATTGCAATGTTTAACAAAATAATACCTTTCAGTAATTGTTTATAAGCTCATTACGGTATGCAGGAAAAACTCAGCATTTGGTCCTTCATACATGCCATTTAAAAGTGTATTAGTGCTAAACTAAAATTCTGCATGATTATATTTTTAAATATATTAATTTATTAATTGACTAACTTTTTTTATTGTAGCCTATACAATTAAAAAAAAAATCATTATTTTCTAAATAGAAAATAATAAAGACCCAGCTAATTATAGATATATGTGAATGTGGCATACCACAGTGAAGTTGAACAGCAAATCTTGCTCACACCAATGAAGCTGAAATTAAACCTTTTGATAGAAGACCTAGCCATTCAATTTTGTATATCAGTGAGTCAAGTGAGCAGGATCATTTCTTTTTGGATTGACACCATGGCTGTAGTCTTGAAGGATCTGATACCATGGCTCCCCAAAGAAACAATAAGGGCCACAATTTAAACAATATTATCACAATGTTACCTGTATCTTAAGCCCTATTCGCATGGGATTAGTACTATAGGGACCTCGTGTGATTTAGAATTTCATGTGGCGCATTCGCACGGGATAACCGAAGCCTGCGATTTTATTCAAATTTACTGACTTATCTCCCGGATATGACGTCAATAGGCTATTGCTTGGAAATGTCTTTTCGTTATAGGTCTAGTTGTATGATATATTGTGGCATAAACAGAATAAAGTTCCTTACCGCATGCTGCTATACATGTCATTCATCTCCATCTAATCATTCTTTTTGTTTTTGCTCTTCTGATGATTTTCAGCTTTCACTTTCTGCAAATTTTGTAGTTGTGTATAGCGATATGACCCAGCAACCAAAATACTATCAAAACACTCCAACACAGCCTCCATTCTTCACGAAAGATGGCTAAAAAGGCGCACATGAAACAAAAACCTTGAAAAAAATTATATACGATCCGGCCAAATCACAGAGTCCAGTTCACGCGCCGGCGACTCTGTGTCATGATGATTTATTTTCTACTGTATTTACTTCTTATTTATTAAATCCAGGCAATTGGTTGATGAAACATTAATTAAAATTAAGATACAATTAATAAAAAAACGAAATTTACTTTAAAGAAAGACTTTGTGCTTTCTGAAGTCTCTGTGAATTTTAAAGTCGCTTTCAGAGCGGTCATGTCCGTAACAGAGAACGGTTACGTATGTAACATTCTTTTTTCCTCATAAATGCCAACACGAAAAATAAAATAAAAAATAATGTTTTTTTTTCATAAAAAAGAAAATTTTATGTTCTGTGGATAATTTATATTTCAAGTTTTGACTGCAAATGTCATGTCCATAACGCTGGAATTTGTCCAATTTTAAAGAATTTATCCTCAACTTGTTTTTTGGTGTAGGTCTGCGTATTGTATTAGCCTATGTTAACTTCAAATAATTCTAATAATTTAGCTTTATGTCTAACACATCACACTCCACTGTTATGGTGGCAATTTCAGTAGATTTACTCACGAACATTGTTGTGGAAACCCAATAAGAATGGAAACTAAAATATGGTTCTATCAGCTGCAGTTCTGGCGCCTCAGTCCCAATACACTCAACGTACATTCATATCACATGCTAATGCCGCGGTAGAGTTACACTCACAGGACACTGCACTTATTCGCAATCACAAAAGTTCATTATTTGCTCGTGCTTTAAAGCTATGCCGGGTAAACATTTAATTGGCGTTAGACATTCTCTAACATGATGCACTTTTTCTGAGCGCGCACTGTCAGGCAGCGGCAAACTGGATTTTTGTTGGGTCAGACCCATCTGATAGCGATGGGGGACCGAGACCGAGAGAGCTACATAAAGCTACATGTAAAAAATATGCACCAAACAAGCCACTTTGAAATGTTGCTGTTTTCATGAATACAAAAGTTGGGTGACCCTCCCCCTAGACTAAAAAAAGTTGAATGACCCTCCCCTCAACAAAGAATAAAAATACATGACCCTCTCCTTTTTTCCTCCGGTGGCCCTTTCCATAAATAGGGGAGACCAGGGGCAATTGACCGTTCGCAAAAGCCACGCCCCCTAGTTATTGTTACTACGCCCATCAAACAAATGGTCAAACGCGACCAGCGCCATAGATAGCCATGACGGGAAGAGGTATACCCGTGCATGTCAGTGACCTTTTTTGGAGCAATACCTCCGCGATATCCCCCGGATCGAGGCAAAAGGGGTTACAGTATGCAGTGGAGGGATATATTACAAATATAAAAATACGCAATGAAGGAGACACGACTACCATTACTATCGAGGCTAATGTTATACGGTAAGCGAAATCTGAGAAACCCCATGACCTGTAACATTACCTCAAATGCAACCAGCACAGCCTTGAAGAAGATTTTATAAGCTGGTTCAGTGGCTAATTGTTTGGAGTTAGAAATATATAACTCACCCTGCATATTTAGTAATTTTGCCTCAGATACAGGATTAGGCTATACATTCGCTTTAACAAGCAGGTTGTTCATTACCACGGCAACCGCTTACGTGTCATGCTAAATACGATTTTCGTGTTTAAAAAGTAACTATACATAAGAGACGGAAAGATGCAGATAACCATACATTATTTAAGGTTATTTCTATTCGTTACGATATTGATATGCTTTCCCCGTTGCGAACGTGCACTCCTCTCTAAACTGTAGCCTACAGGTGCTGCACTGCTATAGTGACTGCTGCTCATTTCCCCCCGAAAATATCATGTTAACAAAAACACTTTAGAAAACGTAATTCCTTTGTGGATCCTCTTGATCTGCTTTCTCCATGCTTCTTTGACTAATCTCAGTGTCTCAGTCTCACGCACGCTGCACGCGAGTTAACCATGTTCGACACATTTAACTGGGAGTGGGGCCATCCACACTGTTTTTATCCATTGTAGACACCGCTCACGTTGTGTTTTCGGCTTTGGAAACGGAAAGAACACAACTCCTCCAGACAATCTCTCGGGGTACCTAGTGTCCGATTTACAAACGCCGTGGGCGCACCGCTTCACCATCTTGCTTGGAGTCAATGTTTGACGGACCTGCTCACATAGTAACGGTTGCTATGATGTGTGATTGGACAATGGCCGTTTTGGGGGAGGGGCCGGCGAAAGGTCAATTGTAACAGGGGGCGATTGTAACACACTCAATTCCTCCAATCAGAAACAAGCTAGAGTGATGACACTTAATCTGTACATGCCCAGTAGGATTCTCTCTCTATCTGTGGAAAAGAAGCGAGAAATTTTAAACTTTAGCAGAAGTTGTTAACGACAAACTGATTTTGAGGTATGAAAGTTATTTTTTGGATGTACAGTATTTTTCTTCTGCTGTCTAAAGTTTAGATGTCTGTGAATTTAAACTTATATACATTTTATCCCTAGGTTATTGATTAAAAACGAACATGAACAACCTATGCTAATACAGGTTGGGCTAGCTAGCATATAAGATTTTGTCATGGCTGCAGTATCGGGGGCAATTGTAACACTGTGTTACAATTACCCCCGAGCCACAAGGCCCATTGTATTAAGCTTGTTTGTGTGTGTTGACATACTTTTCTGTTAAAAAATGAACATATTTCACTAAATTCTATTGTAAAACTTCATTTTAAAAGGGTGTATTAAAATAAATGTTTGTTCCAGTATTAACAAATCATCAATTAACATACATTTTTTTATATAATGCGTGTGATGCCTGACATCTAAAAAAATTTGAACCATATACAAAAAAACTCTTAAGTAACATTATTAAATACAACAGAAATAAAGTGATTACTTTGAGGTAGGCTTTTATTTGAGATAAAGTGAGTTAATAGGAGTTATTTATCAGTGTTACAATTGCCCCCACACACTGTTACAATTGTCCCCTTGGCGGGGGCAATTGTAACACTCTGACTTCTTGCATTTAATTAAATACAGTATTTTAGTCTTGTTCTTATAAGTGAAAATATATAAATTGTATTATTAATTAGTGCACATATATATGTTTCTTGTATCAAAAGATGACTAGTCTATCTGAAGTAGTTTGTGAGTTATTAAGGAAAATGTAAAATATGTTCCAATTGCCCCCGGTCTCCCCTACCGAATGGTCCCTAAGGATACATGTTGAACGTGCAATGACTGAAAGTATACAAGGTGTCATCACAAACCTTGCCTATCACCCTTATGCCAAAGATTGATAAAATTCTGCGTATAGGCCTATGTGCAGCTTTAGTGAATTTGCATGGTGACCTAGTGCATGAAGCAGAAAATTAATGCTCAGTCTGCATATCAAATATGTACATATGTATTTAATTACAATACTTTACATTTTTAATTCTAAACAAATCTCAATATGTTTTCTGTTTTTGTGTACAATGTAATTATAATTTATATTAATGGTGGGCTGTTATCGGCGTTAACGTGCTGCGTTAACGTGAGACTCTTAGGCTATCGGGCGATAAAAAAAATATCGCCGTTAATCTATTCTCAAAGTTGGATTGGGATCATAAAATAGCTTTTTCGAATATCGTTATATTTTCGCGCAATTCCACGTGTAGCCTAGTATATTTGACATAATTGACGCCGCGCCTACTGTCACAGATCGCGCAGCAGGGTATTTTCCTGTCAGGGACACAAGTGGTGTATACTTTTACATGTTACGTTGGGCGACGTTACTCTCGTTACTTTATTTTAATGCAATTACATGTTGTTAAATTAGTTTATTCCAAGCGCGCTGTATCTTTGTATGAGCATGAGCGATGCTCAATTTATAAATGAATCACTCTTTTGAGTCGATTCTGTTCAAAGACTTCATCAAACAAGTTGGCAGATCTGTCTAAATCGGTTCGCGAATCAGTCTGAATGATCTGTTCAGTTCCTCACGCACTGAATCGTCTGAAGCGCGTTCACTCGACTCGGATTCGTAACAGGAATCTACAGTTTAGTCTAGTGAAAGCAAATCTGCAAATGCATCATATTTTTGCCAGCGATGAAGATCTTTATTAGTTGAACATCTTCGTATGCTGTCTGTGAATGAATGATTCCACAGGACGATACATTCGATTTCATTTCATTCAGGTAATACATTTTACAACCAAACGGATTATTATGCCACGATAGCACTACTAAAAAGTATGACATTATGCGTCTTTTGAACATATACATTAATTTATAGGCTACAAAAAATGCTTCAGAGCGTCGGCGCACTGGCAAAGGTTAACAGGTTAAATAAGCTAACGTTACCATTGTGTACAGTTTATGAAATGAACACCCGCCATCCCGCGGTAATGTGCTTATATTGCGCAGGGGCATAGTCACACGAATAGTTCCCTTACGAAGGGAACTCAACGATGCGTCGATCGACGCCATGGGAACGCCCCCAGCGTGACTGCGTCTGAAGCATCTATGTCAACTAGTCCAATGGAAAGAATGAGCGTCACGGGCGGGTGACGTCATGACCAGGAAATGATAAAAGCACATCCGGTGCAAACCGGCATTAGCTTCTGTTGCCTCAGCAAGCGATCTGTGTTATACTGTCTCTGTGTATTTATTGTTGTCTGTTGCAATTTATTCGGAAACGTTATGGCGAAACAAGTGTACAAGCAGTGTGTTCCTCCCTGCCCGCGTTATTTAACGGGTGGGGACACACACGAGCTTTGTGTCATTTGTTTGGGAGTGGAGCATGCAGTCTCAGCCTTCGAGGAGGCTGAGTGTCAACACTGTGAAATGCGAATACCGCTCCGCATGCTCCGCTCTCGCCTGTCACTCTTTGATGTAAAGAGTGGGCAGGCTCGCGATCCTCAGGGATCAGGACCCGCGTCTGCCGATGCGGCGCGGAGAATGCATTCCTGGGGATCGCAGAAGGATCTTTCGGAGGGGTTGGAGACGGGTCTCTTGGCCTTTTCTCCTTCCTTACCCGGAAGATCCAGCGCTCTCCCCCCGGTGTCGGAAGCACGCTCTGCGGTTTCTTCCGCCCGGGGAGAGAGCCCTCCATTACTTCAATGCTCTTCTTCCGAGGAGGTCGATGTTATGAGTATGGAGAGTGAAAGCACACACAGGGGGGAAAAAGATTCACAATTTATTTCCCCAGCATATGATGAGCTGGTGGATGTTATGTCACGGGCTGTAAAAAATTAAATATTGTATGGCCATCTGAGAATAAAGGCGCTCGTCCTAAAAGTAAATTAGATGAGCGCTTTTTATCATCCACTACATTATCTCCACCACGAGAGCTTCCCTTTTTTCCCGATCTTCACAATGAAATATCGAAATCGTGGAATAAACCTTACTCTTCACGACTTTTTAGCCCTCAAGTTAACACTTATTCGAGAATAAGAGGGCTAAAAGAGTATGGTTATGAGGCGATGCCCCAGGCGGAACAGAATTTAGCATAAAAAACAGCTATCTTTCGCCTGGTCCCGCATCGTCCCTGAAAGCCTCGGCTTTGCCCACTAGACCGCTTAAAGCCACCTCGGTTTTAGTGGGCAAAGCTTATACGGCAGCAGGTCAAGCTGGAGCATGTCTGCATACAATGGCAAAAAAAGTGCTACAGGCGTATCAAGCTGACCTGCTGGGGGATCTGGATAGTAGTGAGGGAATTACTCATGACGATATTCGAGAACTTCGTCGTGCTACCGATCTTTCTCTCAGGGCTACTAAGGAGACCGCCAGAACAATTGGGCGGTCTATGGCAGCCTTGGTAGCTACTGAGAGACACTTATGGTTAAATCTGTCAGAGATTAAAGAAAAAGATCGAGCTTTTTTATTAGATGCTCCGCTTGAACCTTCTGGTCTCTTTGGCGACGCAGTCCACGCGGTCGTCGAGCGATTTCAGGAGTCTAAGAAGCAAGCTGACGCTTTTAAAAAGTTTATCCCTCGCCGTGTCCAGCCCCCTGGGGCTGCTGGGCGTGAGCAGCCCCAGCCGTCGAGCTCATCATATCATGTGCAACAGAAAGAGAGTGTTTCGTCTCGTGCACCTCCACATAAACAATGGAAACAGGCGCAACACTCTCAGTCGAAGTCTTCTAAGTCGAAGCCGGATCTGAGGACCGTTCTTCAGGCGAAGAAGACTTTGGCTCAAAAAAAAAAAAAAAAAAAGCGGTCCTGACGTCACTGGCGTCAGACCTGTGAGGACAGCCCCGACCGAAGTGGAGCGGTGTACACCTCAGAATACGGTGCCCGTTCCACTTCGGGGTCCTCACGGGACCATTCTGCCAACCCCGTCACCCTTGGTGCTTCGGGGCGCAGCGGTCTCCAGCGAGTCGCTGATGCTATGCTGCGGCACTGCATCGGTTCCGCGCCCTCTGAGGGGGGTTTTAGAGTAGCCAGGTAGTTCCTGCCATTATGTTTCAGGCTCCGGGACTGGCTGTCTCGTTAACACCAGAGACCAGCCTCGAGAGGCTGGTTCCCTTAGTAAATTTTCTGGCAGCGTGGAAGCTTCTGCCGAATATTTCTCGTTGGGTCCTGCAGATTGTAGAGAAAGGATACAGAATCCTGTTTGGTTCACGTCCTCCTCGTTACAGCGGGGTGTTGCCCACAGTGGTGCATCCCGAGCAGGCTCTGGTAATGGAGCAAGAGGTAAAGGCCCTGTTAGCGAAAGAAGCTATAGAACAGGTGTACTCACCCGACCGAGGTCGGGTTTTTACAGCCGTTATTTCATTGTTCCAAAAAAGGATGGAGAGTTTCGTCCCATTTTAGATCTTCGTCTGTTAAATCGTTCAGTACAGGAACTCAAGTTCTAGATGCTGACACTCAAACAGATCGTGACTCAAATCAGATCCGAGGACTGGTTTGTCACGATAGATCTGAAGGACGCTTACTTCCATGTCTCCATCTTCCCTCAGCACAGGAGGTTCCTAAGGTTTTCTTTCGGGGGCAAAGAATACCAGTATTGGGTACTTCCTTTCGGTCTAGCTCTATCACCCCGCACGTTCACGAAATGCGTAGATGCAGCTCTAGCCCCGCTCAGGCTGCAGGGCATACGTATTCTGAACTACATCGACGACTGGCTGATTCTAGCGGAATCAGAGCAGTTGGCGGTTCGGCACCGAGGTGTCGTTCTCGCTCATATGCACAACCACTTTCCTTGGTGTGGTATGGGATTCAGTGACGATGCGGGCCACCCTATCGCCCGTTCGTGTAGCTGCTATCCTGTCAGCCACAAAAGAGCTGAAGCTAGGCCAGTCACACACTGTAAAACAGTTCGGGAGACTGTTGGGTCTTTTGGCAGCAGCGTCCAACGGGATACCTTTTGGCCTGCTGTACATGAGGCCTTTACAGTGGGGGCTCAGGACCAGAGGGTTCTCCCCGAGGGGAAACCCACTTCGTATGATCAAGGTCACGCGGCGTTGCTTTCGTGCCTTAGTTATATGGAGGAAGCACTGGTTCTTAACCCAGGGTCCGGTGTTTGGAGCTCTTTGCCATCGAGTTACTATCTCGACAGATGCTTCCCTCACCGGCTGGGGAGCGGTAATGGAAGGCCGCTCGGTTCAGGGTCTGTGGAAGAGTCATCATCTCTCGTGGCACATAAATTGCCTGGAGATGATGGCTGTCTTCAATGCGTTGAAGCAATTCCTCCCAGACCTGAGGGGTCATCATGTGCTCGTCCGTACAGACAACACATCGGTGGTCTCTTATCTGAACCGTCAGGGGGGTCTGAGGATCCTCCTGTGGTCTCTGGGGAAGGTACTCTCCCTGAGGGCAGTGTATATTCTTGGGGACCAAAATATTGGAGCAGACATCCTGTCGAGGCAGGAGCTGAGGCCAGGGGATTATTTGGGAGTTTTACGGCCAAGCAGAGGTGGATCTGTTTGCGTCTCAGCATACGACGCACTGTCCACTTTGGTTCTCCCTTACTCACCCAGCCCCCTGGGCTGGATGCTATGGTGCAGACGTGGCCGAGGCTACGTCTGTACGCATTTCCCCCTGTTGCTCTGCACCCAGGAGTTCTGGAGCGAGTTCGCCAGTACGGAATAAGCCTACTGCTAGTAGCACCACGCTGGCCGAGTCGGATCTGGTTTGCGGACCTGATCCATCTCTTAGACGGTCCTCCCTTGGAGAAATCCCGATCAGGAGAGACCTTCTGTCTCAGGCCGGCACAATATTTGGAGATTTGGAACCTGTGGGTTTGGCCTCTGAGGGGGCCCAACTCATAGAGAGTGGTCTCTCAACTGAGGTTGTTGAGACCATTCTAAGCTCCAGAGCTCCAGCTACTAGGAAACTATATGCGCTTAAATGGAAAGTTTTTTCTGTATGGTGTCACCGACATCAGTGGGATCCGGTTAACTGTTCTGTGAACACAGTACTCAAGTTCCTGCAGGAGCGTTTTACGTCAGGTCTATGTCCTTCCACGCTTTAGGTCTACGTGGCGGCCATTGCGGCTTACCACGCCCTGTGGGGGGTACATCGTTGGGTTGAGACCCCCTGATTTCACGTTTCCTTCGTGGCACACTGCGGACCAGGAAAGGCTGAACCTCTTGTGTCCAGTGCGAGCACTGGATACTTATGTTTATCGGACATCTTCAATGAGGAAGTCCGACCAGTTATTTATTTGCTTGGATCACCTGAGAAGGGTCTTCCTGCTTCTAAACAGACGGTTAGTAAGTGGATAGTTGAGGCTATTTCACTTCCATACGAGTACTCTGACCAGCCGTGTCCTTTGGCGGTCAGAGCTCACTCTACGAGGTGTATGGCGGCCTCTAAAGCCTTATTACTTGGAGTTTCTCTTCAAGACGTGTGTGATGCGGCAGGCTGGTCCTCACCGCTCACATTCATTAGGTTTTACTGCCTGGACCTGGATGCTGCCCCAGGTTCTCAGGTGCTTAGTGTTTAGTTACAACAGACTAACACTCAGGTACTTGGAATTCTGGCGCTTTGGGTATTCTCGTTCCCATGGCGTCGATCGACGCATCGTTGAGTTCCCTTCGTAAGGGAACGTCTCAGGTTACTGTTGTAACCATAGTTCCCTGAGAACAGGGAACGAGACGATGCGTCACCCTGCCATACTTCCTGCATCCCTGTGATCGACTTGCTTCGGCAATTTTCGAAGCTAATGCCGGTTTGCACCGGATGTGCTTTTATCATTTCCTGGTCATGACGTCACCCGCCCGTGACGCTCATTCTTTCCATTGGACTAGTTGACATAGATGCTTCAGACGCAGTCACGCTGGGGGCGTTCCCATGGCGTCGATCGACGCATCGTCTCGTTCCCTGTTCTCAGGGAACTATGGTTACAATAGTAACCTGAGACGTTTACATTGATTGAAAATTGATTATGAGATAAGACATTATTTTTTGATCTAACGAGCATCTTGTTTGGCGATGCAAAAACGGACTGTAGCCTATACATCGTGCTTATTGTTTTTTTTTTCTTCTTCCAATTAGCCTACTATGTAAAAAAAAAAAGACGAAAACATGTTACTTGTTCAATTAATAAACAGTTTGTTTGATGACAAATCGCTAAAGATGAAATTGGCCTCCCTTTCTGTCATTGTGAGTGTCCGTTTTTTATTGAACTATTCTCAAAGACTTACTTTTAGTCATTATTTGGGTAGCACACATATTCTGAATGCCTTCGGCAGAATTCAAATGAGCCATTTTAATCTAGATGAATCTAGATTAATTCCAAGATTACAGTGAGATTAATCTAGATTAAAAAAAAAATTAATCTATGCCCACCTCTAATTTATATATATAGTTTATGCTTTTCTGACAATATGTATGTTTTTGCCATTCATTTTGAATCGTCCAGCAATGTCTTCATCCACTATTCTAGGAAGCATCACCGAGGAGTAAAAGCCTCTGAGACGCGTAACCTGCTCTGCTAAATACTCTGCATCATATGGTACATTTATCAGAATGTGTTCCTTTGATGACCAGACACGTAGTGTTGCTATTCTTAGCCCGGTACAAAACATGCCTAATTGTATCTGTCTGTAGTCGCCCCTGACTCCGTTCCTCTGTAATTCAGGCTTCCCATTAACCACTTTGATGTCACTATAACTCATAGTGAAATGGTCTGCTAGAGAGGTGGTGTTGTAGGGCACTTTATTTCCAGAAGTTCCACACCATTTCTTATGGCATCAGGGCTTGCCGATAGCCATGGCTCTGTCAGGCTGACCCTGGTGCTTGAGAGGGACACCTGGAGACCTTGTACAAGAAGGTTTCAAGCTATTACCTCTTTTTCACTCCCATACTTTGTAGCCGAATTATCCCGAAAGATAGGGAAGCAGTGGCGGAGCCAGAGGGGGGTCCGGGGTGGCACTGGACACCCCTGACATGCGATTGGCCACCCCGGGTGCCACCCCAAATTTTTATTTGCTACTGGCAGTTGCTGATGCTGCTTTAAAAAAAAAAATTATGTTCGCCGGCAGCGCGGCGTGCACAGTTTTCAAACGGACGAGCAGAGGACGAGAGATGGTTGCAAGATACCGAACTTCACCGAATAAGAAAACATCATATTTGAAGTAAGCTTTTAAGGTTTAGCATCAGGGTGGTTTGCTCCCAATAGCCTACATTAGGCCAAATACACGCATATACAGTACCTTGCCGTGTGTACGTTACAGTATACGTATAATGTTCTAGCTAATGTGAGGATAGGAGATCAAAATGCAGGCAAAGAAGAGCAGAAACAAACGATATCATAATGCGATCACTATAGGTCTATGAAGCTTTATGGGTGTAGGTTGTTAATGGACTCGATCTACTGTGTTTTGATCATCATTATGAATCTTATCTAGATGTAGTCTTTGATAAAAATGCGATTTTCTCAGCTTTTTGCTCATGTTTTTTATAAAACTTGCCAACATTCAAGTGTTGATTAAAAAAAAAGACGCACGAAGCTAGAATAACATTATTTTTTTGTTTTTGTTTTAAAAGCACAGGGTTTGCTCTTTATTTTGGTATGTTCAGATATTCATACAACAAAATATTCTGGGGTGCCATGAAATTGTGAAAATTACCAAAACCACATTTTTTTTATACTGGCAAGTCAGAGTTAAATGTTGGTAATTGGATGATGATTAGAATATGAATATGATTGGAATGATATTTTAAATTTGTCATATTTTTGAACAGGGTCAATTAAACATGAAAAGAAAGGGAGAGATATCAGAGTTATTTTAAAATAAGCACAAACATAGTCCAGTCATTTTATGAAAAAAAGGTTGAACAAATTCCAACAGAAGCAAACTCAAATAATTTTGTGTCCTCATTATGTCCTGAGTAAGGAAACAAAGTCCCTAAGAATCCCATTAGGGGAATGTTTCGAAATCTGTTTCTGGGATTCACTTTTTATTTTACTTACCTTTTGTCTTCTGCATTCTCCTTACCCTTGTCTCCTGTTCTTCCCTTAGACTCATCCCCCAGAAACAGTCGCACAGACCCAGCCCCAAACCCCATCTCTTAATAATTAAAAATTAATAAATATTTTTTTTTCCTTACTCAGGACATATTGAGGATACAAAATCAGTTGAGTTTGCTTGTTGCAATTTGTTCAAGGTTGACCCCCATTTTGGCTTAAAATGACTGGACTAACAGGCAGATCAGGTGCAAACAGACCACCCATCCCTTGCATCACCACTGGCTAGTCAGAGTCAGTGTGGTCAGACTTCAGAACCAGCAACAGGTTAGAGCATCTACCAGACACAGGCAGTCAGTCACATACCCAATTCAGGAATTTAAGTTGAGATGATTTTGCCAGATTAAAAGGATAGTTCACCCAAAAATGAACACAAAAAAATAATTATAAATTAAATAATTAGAATTAGAATTATTATAAATTATTATAAAGAAAGAATTATGTTGTATTTAATCTTCCCAGGATAAGATTTTATATTGATGGGCAATAAAATTGTTTAACTTTTTCAAGGACATGTCTGCTTGATGCCTGCTATATCTAATAAAAGATAAAATAAAATATTTTTTTTTTTGTAAATGTGAGGTTTTTTGTAAATAAATGCAGCAGTTCATAACAGACACATGGGGTATCTTATCTACTTGGTGCTTCAGCTTTGTTTTCTGCAAATATTTTGGATGTTCAACACTTATAGACACAAACAGAGTGAATTACTTCCACAAGCTTTTCCACTGTGTGTGTGTGTGTGTGTGTACTGTGTACCCCCGAAAGTAGCAGTGGCCACCCCCTGGCCACCCCATGTATAAAACTCTAGTTCCGCCACTGTAGGGAAGAGATGCTCTCTCTCATGAATTTATCAGGATTTGTTGTTGCTCGTACTGGTACACCTTTAGCTGAACTAGCAGTGATCCTTATCTGTCTTGCACTATGCCACACCTCTGACAAGCTCTGATGTTGTGTTTGAATCTCCAATACAGTCGCCTGGTCGCTGTTCATCTCTATGTGCTGTAAAATGCTTTACATTTACTGCAAGTCAAAGTCTCCCCATATGGCTGGTGGAGTTCTACACTATCAATTTCATCTGCTCTGGTACATTTGCATTGTAGCACTTTTCCAAAAGACTATTTTTTAGTTCAAACAGAGCTTTTGTATCTGAAGAACTGACTTTCTCCCTGAAGTCATGATGAATTGTATTACTGTGTAAGTAATTGTTTGCTTCCGTGATTTTATAATTTCTAAGCTCCTCGCCGTCGACACCCTCAGACAAAACAAGAT
Source organism: Gila orcuttii (assembly GCA_026230005.1). Taxonomy (NCBI): domain Eukaryota; kingdom Metazoa; phylum Chordata; class Actinopteri; order Cypriniformes; family Leuciscidae; genus Gila; species Gila orcuttii. The sequence goes on from JAPDVR010000003.1 coordinate 14,339,961, forward strand.
AATTGAATATGTCAACATATGTGACTGATGGCCATTGTGTCATATCATCAATCCAGGAGGTGGCGCTTGTCAATTTCGTAGGATGAGGGACAGACAAAGTTATGTTGTTTACGGTCTTCGTTAAAGAGACACATATTGTGATAAACTTTTTAGCTGCATCGACCAGCCATAATGAAGCATTTTGGTAGTTTAAGTGCATTTTGAATGTGAAATTAGGCTAAAGCTGTGCCATGAGAACTGTGTGAAGAGTTTTGAAAAAGTGTCCCAACTGAGAAAAGTTTCCAACTCTTTCCCCGCCAGCGTTTTTGAGAAGTTGCCAGCCAGCGCCAGCATTTTTGATCCTTTTCACAAAAGTTTCATGGCCCCCAGAATATTTTGTTGTATGAATATTTGAACATGCAATATATAAAAATAAATAAATAAATAAAACTCTGCTTAAAAAAATAAATAAATATCAAACATAATATTGATATTTTACATATCAAAAATAAATAAATAACGCTTGTATGTGAGTAAGTTTCATAAAAAATGCAACATTTTGAGCAAAAAACTGAGAAAATCAAGTTGTCGTCAAAGATTACATCCAGATCGGATTCGGAAAATGAACAAAACACAGATGAAGTAGATCGAGTACATCAACACCCCAAAACTTCATAGTCCTATACCTCGTCCTGGGTCGACATTTCACTCTGTAACATTATGCAGTTTTGATTTATATGCTGTTTAATGTTGATGATCATGTTATTTTACATGCTTATACATACGCTATCGCTTGTTTCTGCTTCTTCTTCGCCTGTGTTTTGATCAGGAGATTCAGTACTCTTTCAGAAGATGAGCAATAGCGCCCCTACAGTATAACAGTGAAAACACAGAAAGTAAGAAAATTATGTCAGTGGTGGGGAAAGAGTTAAAAACAACAAAAACCGTAATAGACATCCATAATCCTAGCACATAGACAATAGCAAGACAATAGGACACCATGGCCCCCCAAAACAAGCAGAACTATTGCCAAGACATGTACTGCTCCTTCTCCAAAGAGCCATGAGAGTCACATGTTTGCTATCTGTGTGCCTACAACTGCATTGCCAAATGGCTTCACATCTAGTTTATCTCGGCTAGCCCAAAGGCATTTAAATAGTGACTTTAATAATGTGTACCTGTGTGCTAAACTCTTAGGTATATTTAACTATTGACCTAAACCAACCATGTGCCTGAGCCAATATGTACCCAATTATGTGTGACTAACAAATAAGATCACGTCTCAAGCTGATGGAAAAAATAACCCCCAGCAATCACCTAAGCAAACATCCATGCTGCTTTTTTTGCCATGTTCGAACAGCATAGAAAAGCACATTCATGTGATCACATTAATCGACATAGCCTGTGTCAGAGTATAGCATTTTTGTAAAATTATACTCTGTTTTAAGCGACATGGAACCACAGAAGCAAGTTATTTCAAACATGACTGACATGTGGTGATTTTGGAGCAAAACGTGATATTAATCTCAGAAATTGTTGTGTTTGACACTAAGCTAAGCAAACATACTAGCCATCCCCGTTGCAAAGAGTGATTGTTTTGTAACTACTTTTGAAAAGTAAGTCCACATGAGATCATTTTAATGTTTTTTTTTTTTAAGAAGGGCAAAGGCAAATAACTGTGAGAGGTCTGATTAAAGCAACGTGGGATTAAAATAGTATGAATAAAAAAGTGCCATTAAAGGTGCATTGTGTAATATTTCTGAGGATCTATTGACAGAAATGCAATATTAGATCCATAACTATGTTTTCAGTGGTTTATAAAGACCTTGCATAATGAACCGTTATGTTTTTATTACCTTAGAATGAGACATTTATATCTCCATAACCGCAGGCACCCCCTTCTATGGAGGTCAACATATTGTGTTGTCGTGTTTCTACCGTAGCCGACAGCGAACACACAGCGCTACAGAGCGCGTTTCGTCACTACCTTGAAAAATACGTTTTCAGTGGTGTATAAAGACCTTACTTAATGAACTGTTATATTTGTATTTCCTTAGAATGAGCAGTTTCTATCGACCTACACACACTGTGAAATGCGCTGACATGTTTCTACAGTAGCCCTGAACGGACAAACGTGTTTCGTTACTATTTTCGTGCAAGGAAGCAAGCTTAGTTCAGCGAATAAAACACTGACACAATGATTAACAAGTAACAATAATATTCGCAATAAAATATAGTTTTACTGAATAATAGCCTACGTGCACGTAACTAAGGAGTTCTACTTCCGCCGGCTTGAGTGTGCGGTCGACCATTTCCGGTTCACAGCATTGCTATAGCAGCGAGACGGCAGGTTTTGATTGAGAAAGATGGCATATTTCACCCGTTGTCTACAAGGCATCCCGAAAATTGACGTGAACGACGTCCACAGGATTGTCGACCACTGTTCACCTGCACCCGGTTGCAAGCGTGAAAAAGGATTTAGATTGTACATATCAAGTTACATCCACAACTTTGAAGGTGAGTAGCGATACCTCAGCTGTTAACGTTAGACATTGACTAGCTAGCAGCCAAGTATTTTAACTCACATTAAATCGTGTCAATATTACGACATACTTTATTAGTGTTATTAAATACCTTATGTTGATATGATTATCAACTGGTTGTGTGTATTTTTAATTTGGGCTTTGTATTTCCTCTCAGTGTCCAAGAAAGATCCAGTGACAGGAGTAGTGTGTGTGAGGGCGTTATGTCATCCGTCAATGGACAGATCTAAACCACCTCACAGTTTAAGTGTAGGATGAGGATAGCGTTAAGATGGTTACCCATGTTCCTGGGTTAATCGTGTTCTTTTGGTTCTTTGCTCTAGGTTAACCATGTTCATTTGGTTGACCCATGTCCCCCATTCACGTTAAAAACGACCAGTGTACGCTTAGTGCTATTAGACTGCTCCACTGACCACATTAAAAGAAACAGATTATTAATCCCTTTACTAACAGGGTTTACAAGAAAAAAATTTAAGTTTTTACTAGCTATTTTAACTAACAGTGTACAAAAATAAATAGCTTACTTGAGTAGTCCATATAAATATGACAAATCAGTTATGCTACTCTTTTTTTTTTTAACATCTTGTTACAGGTGGGGCTGAAGGACTCAATCCCTGTTGAGCTGGCCCATCACAGCTGTACATGTGTAGCTGGATCAGTGCTCTGTAACCATTGTGTGGCTCTACTTTTCCAGTCTGCACATTATTCTCAGCTAGACATTCCAGTTGTTCCACCAGTGCGGAGCTGTACGGTGTCAGGATACAGGCAAGGAGACAGAGGTAAGTGAATCCAAACACAGCTTTATTAAACGTGACACAAGTGCATGGGTGAGTATTCTCAGAATTTAGGTGCAGATACGAGGCGGGTCACTACGTGCGGGGTAGATTACAGGTGAGCAGATCCTCTTCAGATTACTTTATGTCAAGCGGTCGCAGATCTTTCATACGTGTCCTTTCTCTTTCAGATGTCGTCGTGGGAGAGACAACTCGGCGTGAACACAGGGACTCAGGAAGATACAGGATTTAGGGGGACAGGGATCCAGACAGGATTTCAGGAAGCAAGGACTCGGACAGGATGTCTGGAGACAGTGGAACAGGAATGCAGAGGTTAGTAATTCATAGGTGAGTATACTTTACTTGGCTGGAACTGGACTTCTCAGAGACTTTGGAGAACAATGGGAAATGGTCTGTTCCTGTTGGAGGCTTGACCGTGAGTGAGGCTGTGGTGAGTGTTTTTATGCAGGGGTTGATGAGGCTTACTGATTGTGAACAGGTGCAGGTGCTAATTCAGAGGAAAGTGATTGCAGGTGCGCCAAAGAGGATTCTGGGGACTGTAGTGCATGAGATGACGGTGAACCGTGACATACGGAGAGTGAACAACAGTGGCACAAGCCAAGAACCCTGGCAAGTCTTGGAATAATGTAACAATAATTTCAATTAGGGATGCACCGAAATGAAAATTCTTGGCCGAAGCCGAATAATAATGAAACGCTTGGCCGAGGGCCGAATAACGAACGCGGTGTTTCACATTATTTCCATTTATTTTGCCAATTTTTTCACCATTGCATTTAATTAAATAGTAAAAATATGCTTTTTTACTATTTTGTCTTGCTTTTCAGAGAAAAAAATCAAATAGCAAAAATACAATTTATTTAACACTGAATTTTTTTTAACATTCCAGCAGATATTATTTAAACAAAGCACAATATAACTTAAAATAAATTAGTAAAATAAAAAATATATTTTTATTTGGCCATCTTTGAAGCCCCCCTTCTTGAATAGCCTATGTTAGGCCTATAACTGACTGCTGAAAGAATGTAACTAAAAAACTGCGTTGAAAAGTGCAAAAAAAAATGTCGATGAACCCACAACAAATGAATAACTGTCCTAGACACAAGCCTACTTTTGCGGTTTACATACACTTTATCGTGATTAGAACAAAGCACTTAAGAATAAAGAATTTCTTATTCACAATCCTCAGTTGGATCCGTTGCTCCTCGAAATGAAACACGAAACCAGCATTTCTGAGGTACATTCTTCCAGGATTATATTACTATTACGCTATTATTATTCCTCACAGTGTTCAACTTCCAAGACAACGTAAAGTACATGAATCTGATTAAACTCTGTGTTTTATCGAGTTGATGTGGGCGTTGACAGGTTTGCATGGATTGCCTCAGATCATTTGGTTTCCAGTAGCGCACACTCTCCATGGCGATTAGCAGATAAGGAGTTGCCACGAGAACGACTGACATCTCTCTCTTTTCATACAGATAACATAAACAGAGAATATTTGTTTTTGTTTTGAATTAGATCATTTAAAAGTAGACACTTACATTATTATAAAGATATATTGCCTTTGCCTGTGTGACTAGTATTCGCTGAGTTTTGTTTAAATTTAGAGTCGTGCTCCAGAAAAAAACTTCACAGAGACGAATAATTTCGGTTGCCGAACATTCGGTGCATCCCTAATTTCAATACTACATCTACACACACACATCACATACGCTCATCACTGCTTATGGCCTATATTCACTGGGTGTTAAACCAGGTCCCGTCGAGAAGATGAGTGTGATGTCTGCCAAACCAAAGCAGAGGACCATGGCCGAGGGAGTAAGGTGAGAATTTGGCTAGTAGTTAGTAATCTATTAATTAATTTGTTAGGCCTACTTTTCTCAATCAAATCAAGAAAACTGTAGTTTTGTTACTTGTAGTTATGAAGTGATGTATCTTACTGGTGTTTCTCAATTTGTTTCAAATAGGTCCACACTGTACAAAGCCATTACAAAGAGTTCACCCCTGTTTCTGCACCAACCATTTGTACAATGGGTATCACCTGTGAGGTGCCATTAGTGGACTCTGCACTCGGTTTGGTACAAGCAGGCAGTCCCCTGTCATACCAACAACCCAAGGCAAGAAGTCGCCCTGTTGCTCACCATGACGCTCCACCACGCCCATATTTGCCATTGGCTGGCTGCAGACTGGAGACATCATGCAGTATGTTTGTTTTCACTGAGCATCAACAGCTGCACTTCAAGTCACTTGAGGTTACCTGGGAGATGGCAAAAAAAATAGAGGATGCAACTAGGAGTCAAAGTACATCAGCAGACTGGCATAAACTGAGAAAACCCAGACTCACTTCCTCACATTTTGGGGAAATATGCCATGCTAAACCATGCACCTTAGATAAGATGGCAGACCGGCTGCTCAAAGGGTCCGTCAGACAGCAGCAATGAAGAGGGGTCTCGAAATGGAAGCTGATGCCATCGAAGAGTACTGCAAGCTCAAGAGGGTGAACTACTACCCTTGTGGCTTCATTATACACCCCGACACTCCATGGCTAGGTACATCCCCAGATGGGGTTGTCTTTGACCCAACAGAAAGTACTGAATTCGGCCTTGTGGAAATAAAATGTCCAAATGTTAAGAGCTATGTGGATTATCCACATCTGAAAATGAAAGACGGAAACCTGGAATTGAAGCAGGGTCATGGCTACTACTGGCGGGTGCAGGGTCAGCTTCTCCTAACAGGGATGGAGTGGTGCGATTTTGTGGTGTTTGCGGAGGAAGACACCCTGATTCAAAGAATATACCGGGACAGTGGTGTGATGCAAAAAATAAGAGAGAGAGCAGACTTCTTTTTTTTTTCTACACATACCTACATAAATATCTGCTGTAATAAAATGAATTATCAGTAAACAATAACTTCTAAGAATTGTCATGTTCTTGTTGATATCTCATTATAGTGTGAGGCCTTCAAGTGGGTTGTTTTAAGTGAATTTAAATTTGTCAAGTTACTAATCAGAAAATATGTGCTAAACAGAGTTGTAACACTTTTAGGATTGACCACTTGACTTAATCCTAGATCAGTGTTCAAAAAGGATAACAATTTTAGTGTTTGGGGTCTGATAGACCCCAAACTTTTAAAGAGCGATTGCATAAGAAATATAAATTTTTTATATGGAAAACTATATATAATTTTTTTTTATTTATTTACTTCTCAACTATACATTTATGCTGTGTTTTTCTGGAAATTTGGAAGTTGTGTACCTATTTACTGCACAATTACTTAACTAGGCCATAAATTGGCTCATGAAAAATTTAATTTTTAAAGAAAAAATTAAATCTAAATTGTTTTTGGACATTGCTGTGTTAGGGATAGAATACTGCCATCTGCAGGTTTGTGGAAAAACTTTAGAAACTATAATTAAAGTGAGAAAGTGCAATGACCACATATTTCCAATAGAGGTCCATATAGGACCATATAGGACTTTTTCACTTCATTTTTCTTGATGCTTCAGCTTCTCAAACAACACAAAGGGAGACCAAGTTAATATGTCAGTAAATGTACAGTCAGTAAATGTAAACTAAAACTAAATTGTGGTGTGAATCTATATATTGTTTGTAAAAAAAAAAAAAAAAAGGAAAATGAGGAAGAGGAGCAGCCAGCCATGCAGCAAACAGTCAGATTTCTAACTGGCTCTTATGTTCTCTCCAGTCTTTGACCAGAGGTCCATTTTGGTAGTTGCACAAGATACAAGCTACAGTGAAAAGTTGGCTAATGCTCCCTGAAATAGACAAAGGGATTACAGTGTCAAAAAGTTTGTTCTCCTTAACCCGCCTGATTAGCCTTTCAACATGAACTCGCAGCCGCGCGATTGACTGGGTCTCCAGGATGTCCTGTGCTGCCATTTGTTCCTTGTTGGAGCGGAATGCAAGCCTGTGAAGTTTTCCTGGTACAAGGTTGTCCACCCTAAAGCCCTTGTCCACCATCACAGCCATGTCAGGGGACAGGAGAGGTATGATGCCCGACAATCTGAAGAGCTCACGGTCACTGATAGAGCCCCCATAGAGTGCAGAATCAAATGTCAGAGGACCATATGGTGCCATGCCAATCATGGCCTTGAAGGTACAGTGTGATTTGTAGTGCGAGTACACCTCACTCTGTAGCACAAGTGAGGATGGAGTTTGGCACCGCAGTTCTGTGCAGTCAACAATGACCTGAGTGTCTGCATATTCCTTGAACTCAGGAGGTAGGTTGGCAGTGATTTCTTCAGGTGTCATCCAGATACACACAGCTCCCAGTACACAGTAAAGAAAGTTGGCCCAGGTTGTGATGATCCTGCTGGCTGTTGTCCGATGGATGTTAAATCGGTGGCCAAGCTCTCTCTGTGCGCATCCGGTTGATAGATAATTTAGAAAAAGAAATAACTCATCTATGGGCGGCAACTTAGTTGATCTGTTCGACGTTGTCTTCTCTGCCACAGATGCCGATGCTTCTCTTGCCACACTTGTCACACGGATCATCCTTGATGTTGCTGGTTCGATGAGCCTCCAGAATGCCATCAGGTGGTCATAAGAATGGAATCTTTTAAACAAAATACACAAAAATAACATTGTTGTTAGTCATGGTAGACTAATTTAGTTACACATGATCAATTATCTTAATTTTTACTCTACTTACTACATTTGTTTTACATGAAGAAAAGACAATGAAAGGTTGTGTCTACGTATCTGACTGAGTGCTGTAGGTAGCACAACTTTGGGCCTGAACATATCATTATGTTAGTCATAAATTACATTACTTTTACTTTTGATATTTGATGTATACTTGAAGGAAAATACTCTTCCTCTTGTAAGGTGGACTTTTAGTGTAGCAACATTTTACATGTGTAGTAGCCCATCTTTACTTTCACTAAAGTACATGACTTGCATGATTTTTTGTCCATCACTGTTAATATGGTACAAGACATCAGCTTCCTGCAATTCAAAACACCTTTATTATGACTTACCTGGTATAAAATCGGATGTCCTCATCCGATCCTGCAAAGCGCTTCAGTCCAAAACAACTCCGCAGCTGGAGAGCCTGAATTTGTAGTTCGAGCTCCTTTACTCTATGGCGAAGTGTATCGTTTTCCTCAGCGAACCGATCTGCGACCATTGCTGTTGTAGGAGTAATACAGTAATCATGATCTGGTGCCAGGGTAGCCACCTCCATCTCTTCTTCAGAGTCGATGTCATGGACAGGAGGAGGGCTATCCGCTCTGGGTCTCCGCTCCCACACGCTCGCCCTCGGTGCCGGTATTTGAAAATTATTCCAAGAAAAAAGAGCAGGAATGGCCCCTTTCTTCAACTTTATCAATTTTCCCGGGTTGTTAACAAAATCGTCCTTTTGGAAATGCCTGCTGCAAACACGACTCGTCTTGCTTGGGGTGAAGTCGTCCCGCCGCACGTAGCGTATTAAGTAAACATAATTTCTTAATTTATCCTTGTAAAGTAACCTCATTGCTGAACTGGCTACTCTCTGCTGTCTCAGACGATGACATATTTTCCTGTCGGCCACCGTAACTTTTGTTGGTTGCAATTCGTAACCTCACCACTAGATGCCGCTAAAAAATCACACACTGCACCTTTAAACAATAAAGAAGGGTATGGGTTAACATGTTAAATAAAATGCTCTTTTTTTTCGTTCTACCGAAAATGCGCCGGGAACCCACCGTTGCTATAGTAACGAACTACACTTGTGCATCTGATTGACAGATAATTCATGCGATTTTATTTCACTGTTGTTGCTAATGTTGAGTTTATTTCAGTTTCGTACAAAGTTTGCTTCGTGCGTTTAGTTTAACTGCATTATTAAAGAGGGCAAGCTTTACCATTAAACTGAACTGTTCATGCATTTTAGACACTTACATTGTTTTTGCTCTGTCCATGCAATAAGTGCGTCCTTGAGCCTATTTTACTTCAACTGCAGTGCTCTAGTAATATCAATGGTATGGCCCATTTCAATTTAAAATCAAAATATGAGCATAGCTCACTTACATTCACTAAAATATTGAAACGTTAGTGACACTGATTACTGCACGTTTGACACCCCGCCCCCCTGCTGAAATTGAAGTTTTGATTGGTTTTGCACCCGAGTCAGACTTGTCTGTTATTGGCTGAAGTGCTTCACACCTGTCTGTTATTGGCCGAAGCACATTTCACTGCAGTAGTTTGAAAAGTGCCTATCAAATGCCAGCTTGCCCTGTTTGATCCGTCGTCATACTACTACTTTTGGTGAAAAATAAATGTAGCGAAGTTGAATACTTTATTATAATTCAATTCAAGTAAAAGTACCACAGTTTAATTATACTCAAGAAAGTTGAAACAATGTAAAAATCTACTCAAGTAGCCTACTGTAACGAAAGTATTTGTAATTAGTTACTTTCCACCTGAACCAGACTATTTAAATGTTAAGCAATCTCATTGGCTGCAGGATCAGCAGAGGCCAATCAGCTTGTGCCATGTGGTAATGATGTGATTGCTTGCAGATTACAGATTGTAAAGGATTTTCATGACTGAAAATTATATTTCAAATCTAAAAAATGAAATGCTGTCAAAACAATTGTAAATAGCTGTACACATACACAGGTGTTAGTCTTTCAGTTTCCTTATTTACCATCTATACAAAAGGGCACAAATTAGGAATAATTTGGTACTGTAAACATGGATCATGTAACATACTGCAAGTCAATTCTAAACAGCAGAGAGTGTCTTACTTGTTTTGTGAAGACATATTACAAAAAAAGGCATTGATAAATGCGTCCTAGCGATTGTAAAAAAAAAAAAAAGAAAAAAGAAGAAGAAGACAGAATGTGCTTTATTGTGCTTATAAGTCCTAAAAATAGACCATGTTTTCTTTATACAAAATATAATTCTTAGTTATTTTCTGTTGAGTTTGGGGTGTTTTATTGACAGGCTTCTTAAGATTCGTCTTCACGCATGCTCAGGTTATCATTTAATGAAGTCCAGATAATTCAAAAGTACATACTTTTAAACAATTGTATTATATTTAGTGTTTGATGATCTGGGAAGCCGCAGTGAATCTTTAACATATAAAACAGAGTGGGAAAAAAAACATACTTAAAGCAAGTTACATCCGCATGAACTCTGAGATGTCATAAAATCAATGTTACATAAGATTTTACACAGCCTGCAAACTTACAAAGGACAAGTAGTTTGGCGAATGGATGGATGAATGGATGTATTTTACTCTGAAAAAAGACACTCTCAAATTCACTATATTCCATTCTGCCTTGCATCCAGCAGAATAATCACACTGATATATTAGCTTCCTCCCAAGGTGGAGTAATTCATTCCACACTCGTCCATACAAGTCAAACAAGCCGTAAGAGATGCATTAATTTCCACTCCAATCAAATGTGTGCTCTCTACCTTCTGCTGAAGGCAAGGAGCAATTAAACTGAGCTCCGCACACTGGGAAGTCCACTGAACACACTCTGACAGCAGTCGCCACATGACTCCACTGGGAAGAACAGGACTTGATGATGTGCAGGACTCAGATGTCATTTGTGACCGAATTTAGTGTTCTGTGGTCTCAAAAGACACCTTGAAAGATCACAATAAGCCTCATTCTTGCTGTTTCAATCTTCTTCCTAATCAAAATGCAGAGCTGTAAATGACAAAAGAGCTGACAGGAAACACCACATCAGACCGATGAATCGGTTATTAGATTTGTATCAGAATACATTTGAGCTGTATTGTAAAGTACATTGGAGTGTATAGTCATATATTGAGTGACATGCAGGGAAATTAACGTCTCTGTTGAGGAACTGTAGCTGTGGGCGGCTGAATGTGAACTGCATTAAACTAATCTACCCTGCTGAGAACAAAAGCACTTAAGTGTTTTAGCTGTAAATATCCAATGTCACTTTGTTAAATGGTGTGACATTATTATTGGACTATTTAAGGTGATTAGTTCAGCTAACACTTTTCATTATAAGGAGAAGTTGGATGGACGGCAGATTGAGGGATGGGTAGGAGATTGGGCGAACAAATGTATGTACCCTTCTAAAAAAAATCTTCTAACGATCCTTTTCTTTTTACTATTTTTACTTTTAACATCTTCCTCTCAGTCCCTCATTTCTTCGCTCTCTCTTTGCCTCTTTCACTTTCTTGTGGTCTCCCTCAGCGAGTGTGATAGCACAAATCTGTAAGTGTTTCCACCTTTAATTGCTGGAGCATCTGAAGTGAAATTGGCTCGTTCACCTCTCTCAGAGGAGCATGACTGGGCTACTTACGGCTGAGTAAATTGTGCATAGGAGGAGTGTAATTGCCTGTTAGACTTGGAGCATTCTTAAGTTTCCTCACCACAAAGTGGCACACCATCTGCTCATCGTTATGCTGAAATACCTTTATGGATGAACGATTACTTCCAATTACCCTGAGGCATTGCACAGGGGTATTTCAGCTACCAGCACAATCATGTGGACTGGGCTTTATTTTAGCTTCCCTTTAAATACCTTGCAAAAAGATAGTGTCTGATATTTCATATATTCTGGAAAAAGATTAGCAAGACTTAATGGAACACAAAAGTAGGGTTCTGGATGTAAGAATCTCATTAATTTTCTCCATAGAGAAATACATGTTTAGGGAAACCTTTCTAGACCTACCATGAGCAATGAGATTGTTAGTTGATGATATATACTCCGGTAGAAGCCGTAAGTCTGTGCGATTTCATTAAAATGTCATTAAAAAGTCAGTGTGACTTCATTAGAGCTTCATTAAAAAATAAATATATAAAAACAGCTGAATTTGCAGTTACAAACTACACTACCCATAATCCTGAAGAACGCTTCCCCATGAAACTAAACAAAAACAAAGCAAAATTAAGCAATCGAGTCGGCCTCACTAAACTCAAGTCTAAATACTAATGCATAATTGTAAATATTACACTTTTATGCAATAAACTTCAAATAGCCTATATTTTATTTCATTCGCAATGCTGCTGAAAAACTAGGAAGGCTGATTCAATATACATCCTCATTTCATGTAAATTTAAAATTCATGAATTACTTCTATAACTCCAACATAAATATATTTGCTAGTATTATAAGAAATAGATATTAACATTAGGACAAAAAATGGTGTTTGGATAAAATTCATCACCTTCTGGCCTCAAAAGTGACAGTATCAAAACTGGCATTAAAATATGTACAGATTTGTGACTCACAAAATGTATTCTGTTTATCTTTTTTTTTTTTTTTAGTATTTTGTATCATGTCCATTGAATCAGGGTTTCTTCCAGCTTGGTCCCCTAAACCAGCTACAGGCCATGCAAATAGGAGATATAAAGGGAGATATAAAGCATGGATATAGATTACTGTATGCCAGGCAATATGAAACATATGGACAGCTAGTATAAAAAAGTCTATACACCACTTTTAAAATTACAGCTTTATTAAATGTGTTATATATATATATATATATATATATATATATATATATATATATATATATATATATATAAATATATGTGTGTGTGTATATATATATATATATATATATATGTATGTAACGAATCTATGTAAACTCATTTCAGATCTTTTTCCAACTTTAATGTAATATTGAAACCAACAAAGTTCATGTAACAAACAAGAATTTCAAGGAAAAACAAAAGAAAAAAAACCTACAATAACCTGATTGTATGTTACACTGGGTTGCAAAATAAAGATGAATTAACAGATCTAATTGGAGCAATAGAAACTTGAACAGAACAACCAGGTAAAACATGACAAGAACTGACAATGAAATGAAAGAAACACAGGGCTTTAATACAAAGAACAAACCAATCAAAGAAACGAATAACGAAAGGCAAATTGATCAAACAAAGAAACACTTTAGAAATGAACTGAAAGCTAGGACACATAACTAAAACATGTGACAAACCCACCCAAAACAGAAACCAACCCAGATAATCCCTTACATTTCCCCCATCAAGAAGGCGTGTTTATGCGCCCTAACTATAATAACATCAAAACAAAGAGTCCAACAGAGAAGGGTGGGAGGGAGCTTAGTAGGTAAGGCAAAAGGGACAAACATAAGAGCCAGGCAAGTGAAAACTGTGGTAGAGTCCAGGAGGGAGATTATGGAGGCAGAAGCCAGGTAACAGTAAATGGTAGGAAGAGCCTGGATGGAATCCCCAAATGTAATTCCAGAAAGAAAGTCAACGGCAGAGACAAGGGAGGGAGGAGCCATGGTGGAGACTTTGCAGGGAGACGACTGGCCGAGACGAGGCAGATAGTTATGGGGACCCAAGCGGAGCCGAAGAGTCCAGGCGACACAGGAGGACTGAGTTGGAGCTGGAGGGAAGGCAGAGGACGACGGAGCCGAAGGGGTGGAGGAATGAAGCGCAGCTGAAGGCCAAGAAGTCTGTGGCGCAGGCAGAGCGACGACTGACCAAGTCAGAGCCGGAGGGACGAGGAAGCCTGGTGGAGCTGTAGGGACAACGGGTCGCAAGTGGAGCCACAGTGGAAACGACAGGTCAATGGGCCGAGGTGGAGTAACGGGAAGGGATGTTCTAGGTGGAGCAAATGGGCCAACAGTCCAGGGTTGAGCTGGAAACAATTAGCATGAAGCGGATTCATTAAGCATTGAGCAGACATAACAGGAGGAGACAAAAGGCTAATGAAAGGAAGTGCACACAGGGGTTTAACACATGCCCTTCCTGGCCAATACAGGACTTACAGACATCTCAAGAATGACCTCCTTGGCCCACACGGAACAGACAGACATATCAGGAATGGCCTCCTTGGCCGACTCGGATCAAGCAGAGGAAGTGAGAGTGGGAGGCAGGGCCGGAAACCAGACGGACGATGTTGCCATCTCAAGCAACTGGTCAGACTTGGTTGGCTCCGGGGCGATACATAGCTCAGGTGTCGGTTCTGGCTAAGGCATCACACAGGTTCGGTCTCTGCGTCTGAGGTGGGCTCTGGCTTTTCGTCCTTTGGGATGGTATCGGCAGGTGGCATAACATGATATGGTGTGGACTGTGGTTAGTTGATCCACCTCCATCTCATCCATTGGTAAAGAGGGACCTGCAGTGAAATAGGACCCAATCCCCGAACTTTGTCTTTCGCTCATCACCGAGCGTTTACATAGATACACACGGGAGCGTTTGAAATACAAGATATCCGTTGATAGACGAATCCGCTGATAGATACACCCCTACACAGCATAACACACCCTATTAAAATTGGGCATTTTAATGTGTTTGGAATTAACCAATCACATGACTCTTACTACAAAGTAAGGTTACACATTTATTTTAAAGGTCTAATTTAGACATTCAACTAACTATAAGTAACTTTGCAACTTCATGTCAAATAACTCTCATTAGACTGTTAGGGTTAGGGTTCATGTTCGGTTTAGTAGAATCAGTTGACGTAGTTGCAAAGTTACTTATTGTCAGTAGAAAATCTGTATGGGGAGCATCAAAATAAAATGTTAGCAGATATTAAGCAGACAGTCTACTAACACTCTAATAAGAGTTGGTTGTACAGTAGTTAGTAGAATGTCCAAAGCTGAAAATCGAAATAAAGTGTAACCAAAAGTACCAAAACTATAATCCTCCATTCGTCATTTAAATGATGTTGATTAACCCTGTATAAAAATAAGCCGTTTCTGAAGGATTTTCTTAGCCTTTTCTTGGTCACATGATATTCCTGAAGCCATGACATTACAAACTTACAAAGGATGTATGAGATCTCATTGTGAAGAGGTACCAATCAGGAGAAGGGTACAAAAATATTTCCAAAACCTTAGATGTGCCTTGGAAGTCCCATGACAACAGGGACTCTGTATAAAAAAAACGTCTCGGGTTACGTATGTAACCCTTGTTCCCTGAGAAAGGGAACGAGACACTGCGTCGGTTACGACACTAGGATAACGCCCTTCAGCGTAGCGCGTCTGAATTTATGAATGAAACCGAATCCAATCCTATTGGCGTGCGTGATGACGTAGCGTGTGACGGCATAAGCGGATGTAGCAGCCAGCCGCCTCACATATGCCATGTATAGAAACCCCTGAAAGGAGGGCTCTAGAGGATGCTATGCCTCTGGTGGAGTGAGCCCTCACGGCCATAGGTGAAGGCAAATTGCGCACCTGATAAGCCAGGGAAATAGTCTGAACGATCCAGTTTCTAATGGTCTGCTTAGAGGCGGGAAGCCCCTTCTTGGGCGACCCGAAACACACCAGCAACTGGTCCGACTTCCGCCATGAGGAGGACCTCTGGATATAACACAGGGCAGAGCAGATGAAGTCTCTCCTCATCCGCCGTCACATGAGGTGGAGGATGAAATGCCTGCAGAACCAAAGGCCGTGCCACATTAGATGGCACCTTGGGCAAATAGCCGGGCCTGGGGTGTAAGATGGCCTTAATGTTGCCTGGAGCAAACTCCAAGCACCCATTGGAAATAGAGAGCGCCTGGAGATCTCCTACCCTCCTCAGAGAAGTAATGGCCAGCAAAAAGACCACCTTAAACGAAAGGTTCTTGGCCTCAGCCAACTCCAATGGTTCGAAGGGGGCCTCGGCCAGCCCTTCGAGAACAACTGCCAGGTCCCAAGAGGGAACCCTGGTGCGAGTCGCAGGTCTCATCCTCCAGGCTCCACGGAGGAAACGTACGACCAGGTGATGCCTCCCCAGAGGACCATCACTCAGAGGAGCGTGGAATGCCGCAATGGCAGCCACATAAACCTTGTGTGTGGATGGGGTAAGCCCGGCAGAAAAGCGGTCTTGGAGAAACTCCAGCACGGAAGCCACTGGGCAGTGAACTGGGTCCAAATCACGCCCTCTGCACCAAATGGAAAAAACATTCCACTTAAGGCCGTATAACTTCCTCGTGGAGGGAGCTCTGGAAGTGAGTATAGTTTCAACCACTTCTTCTGACAGCCCGGCTTCTAGGTACTGTGCCCCCTCAGGGGCCAGACCCACAGTTTCCACAGCTCGGGCCGAGGGTGGAGAACTGAGCCCCCTGCCTGAGACAACAGGTCCCTCCTCAGAGGGATCTGCCATGGCGGGCCTGCCAGAAGCAGGATGATGTCCGAAAACCATACTCAGGGCGGCCAAAACGGGGCTACTAATAGTAGGCTGACCCCATCCCGACGGACCCTTTCCAGAACTGCTGGGAGCAGAGCAATTGGGGGAAAGGCGTACAGACCCAGCCTCGGCCACGTCTGCACGATGGCATCCAACCCCAGCGGGGCTGGATGTGTGAGGGAGAACCACAGTGGACAGTGTGTCGTCTCTCGAGATGCAAATAGGTCCACTTCCACTGGGCCAAACCTCACGCATATTAACTCCACCACCTCGGGGTGGAGTCTCCATTCCCCGGGCCTCAGCCCCTGCCTCGACAGCATGTCTGCTCCCTGGTTCTGGTCCCCCGGGACATACATCGCCCTGAGAGACGACAGTCTCCGCTGGGACCACAGGAGGATCTGATGCGCCAGTCTGCACAGAGGGCGCGACCTCAGACCCCCCTGGCGGTTTAAATAGGACACCACTGACGTATTGTCGGTTCTCACGAGAACGTGGCGACCCTGGAGGTCTGGCAGAAAACTCCTCAGAGCTTGGAACACCGCCAACATTTCTAGGCAATTTATGTGCCAAGAGAAATGATGGTCCTGCCAGTGACCTCTCGAAAAGCGGCCTTCCATGACCGCGCCCCAGCCCGTGAGGGAGGCATCTGTCGAAACGGATACTCGGCGACATAATGCTCCCAACTTGGGACCCTGGGACAGGAACCAAGATTTCTTCCACATAGGGCTGTCGCGATAACCGCAATATTGCAGTACCGCGCTACTGACAAGCCAACCGCAGAGGAATGCAAGTAACCGCAGCAACCGCGAACCGCGTTTTCTTTTTTCATAAGGCCACCCTTCGTAGTTCGTACCATGTGTATTGAATGTTAAATAAGTTAATAATGATAACAAGACTGTTTATCATGGTGATTTGTACAGAAGATTCGTGGATTTGGACTTAAGCCTAAACAGACAGTGAATGTGTTCGACTGAGCGCGTGCGATTACCTGCGTCTGTCTTTGAAGTCAAGTCATGTATATTCGTGAAAAGGTTGCCGTTTCCAAGGAAAGCAAAATATTTGTCGTAGGCTTTCATCCTTTTAACGTGTAAGGGTATTTACCATGAATGGCGTCAGCGCTGGTCAGCATTACACAGCGCGAGAAAGCCGTGGGGGGAAAGCAGTGAGTCACGCATTGAATCAATGTCATTGGTCTCTATTAAGTGAAGCATTGCTTCAGCTTTGCCCAAAAGTGAAGCATTGCTGGCCAGCTAAGCCTTGAAAAGTGGAGCTCAAAGTTAAAAAATAATTAAAACCTTGTTTTATTACATCTATCATTTAAGGAATCAGCTTTTTTGAACGTTTTCGTTGAATGAACGGTTTAATGACTCACTCAAAGATAGTCCGTTGGCGTAACAACTGCGCGCTGAGTGACAGTCTTTCAATGCGCAGAGACGCTGTTTAGTTTCGGTTACATTGGTTACATTGTTTTTGTGTATGCTGACCACATCATAACACGTATTTATATAGCAACAAATAAATATAAATAAATGGCGGTAAAACCACATATCGCGCTATTGAGCCACTCAAAATTACCGCAAGGGAAATTCCTTCACCGCGACAGCCCTACTTCCACATTGAAAGGGAACGAAGGCACCTGCGCGTAACCCTTATCAAGCGGAACGGATTTCCCCTCGGGGAAAACCCCTTGGCTTTCAACCACCACTGCAGGGCTCTCATGTGTAGCAGGCCAGAAGGTATGACGCTGGACGCTGCTGCCATGAGACCCAATGCTCTCTGGAAGTGTTTTACTGTGATGGTGTGGCCTAGCTTCACCCTGGTTAGTGTGGTTAATATGGACTCGATGCTTGCAGGAGACATGTGTGCCTGCATCGTCGTTGAGTCCCATACCACCCCCAAGAACGTAGTTCGTTGGGCGGGTGTCAACACGCTCTTCTTTGTGTTGAGCCTCAACCCCAAGCACTGAATGTGGCCAAGGACGACATCTCGATGCCGAACTGCCAACACTCGAGACTGGGCCAGTATGAGCCAGTCGTCGATATAATTCAGCACGCGGATGCCCTGGAGCCTCAGTGGGGCCAGAGCTGCATCCATACACTTGGTGAACGTGCGAGGGGAGAGTGCTAGGCCGAATGGAAGAACCCGATATTGGTATGATTCGCCCCCGAAAGCAAACCTCAGGAACCTCCTGTGAGACGGAAGGATGGAGATGTGAAAATAGGCGTCCTTTAGATCTATCGTGACAAACCAATCCTCGGATTGGATTTGACTCACGATGATAGAAATAGTGAGCATCTTGAACCTGAACCTCCTCAGAGACCGGTTCAGATGCCTCAGATCTAAAATTGGACGCAGCCCTCCATCCTTCTTGGGAACTATGAAGTACCGGCTGTAGAACCCGGACTCCCTGGGAGGTCTTATGAAAGTTAGGGCCTCTTTCCCTTAGCCTTTTTGGACTGAAGGACGGTCCTCAGATCCGTCTTTTCAGGAGGCTGCGGGTGCGAGCGGCGTCTAGAGTCCCAGGCTCTCTGAGGGGGAGCTCTAGACGCGACACTCGCCTTCTGACTCTGGCGGTAAGAGGAGGAAGTAGTGGGCTGTTGCTGCTTTTCTCTAGCAGCCGCCCTCCTAGACCTAGAGCGACGAGGGAGATATTGCTTAAAAGCCTCGCTCTGTTTCTTGGCGTCTTGGAATCTGTCGACGACAGCATTAACTGCCTCGCCGAACAGACCCGTAGAAGAAACAGGTGCATCAAGGAGAAAAGATCTGTCCTTCTCCTTGATGCCAGAGAGATTAAGCCACAGATGTCTCTCCGTGGTTACCAGGGCTGACATCGAACGGCCAATTGCACGGGCCGTCTCCTTGGTAACCCGGAGAGACAGATCCGTGGCTCTGCGAAGTTCAGCAATATCATCCATAGAGGGCCCCTCGCCCTGATCTATTTCTCTTAACAGGTCGGCTTGGTACGCCTGCAAAACAGCCATCGTGTGCAGGCTCGCACCAGCTCGACCCGCCGCCATATAAGCTCTGCCCACCAAAGCAGATGTAGTGCGACATGGCTTGGAGGGCAGCGCCGGTGATTTAAGGGATGATGCAATGTCGGGTGAAAGATAACTGGCTAGAGCCTCTTCCACCCGAGGCATCATCCCATAACCATTCTCTCTAGCTCCCACAATGTCACTGTAATTCAACATAGGGGGGTTAGACAGGTGTGAAGAGAAAGGCCTGTTCCAAGATTTACACAACTCGTTGTGTAAATCTGGAAAGAATGGAAGGGACCGGCGAGAAGGCTGCATGCGGTGCTGCAGGAAACGCTCGTCGAGTTTACTTTTGGCGCGCGCTTCCTGCCTCTCTTGTGGCCAAGAAATATCGAGCTTGGCCACAGCCCGCTTTACAACCTCCAACAGCTCATTATAATTAGGGCCAGGAAGAACAGTTCGATGCGTTTGGCTTAGATCCCCCTCCCCGATACCAAGCACATCTAAATCCTCAGACTCAGATAGCTGTAAAACGGGGCCTTCATCCCGATCGGGAGAAGCCGCGGAGCGGGCTCCCAAATGGGGGATAGGGGGATCTGAGCTTTCAGATGAAGAGTAGGAAAGTGCCTCGGCAGTCCCACTGTCATCTAAAATATCTTCGCCACACCTCACCCCGCCTGGAGCACTTGCTTCATAGCAAAAGCTGACATTTCTGTGTGCCGGCGTGCTTTTGTATACATCCGCTTATGCCGTCACACGCTCACCATGATGCAGATATAAGACAATACAACACCAAATAGGACAAACTGGTTTTCACTTTCACACACACAGAGCGCTTGCTGAATAGCAAAAAGCTGACATTTCTGTGTGCCGGCGTGCTTTTGTATACATCCGCTTATGCCGTCACACGCTACGTCATCACGCACGCCAATAGGATTGGATTCGGTTTCATTCATAAATTCAGACGTGCTGAAGGGCGTTCTCCTAGTGTCGTAACCGACGCAGTTCGAGTTCCCTCGAAAGGGAACTAAAAAAAAAAAAAACTGATGTAAAAACTTATTTAAAACTTTCCAAGGAAGATACATTTTATTCCTAATATGCCTGGACTACAGGTTAGGGTGACCAGACAGAAGCCATTATTTACCAAAAACAAACACACACACACACACACAAAAAAAAGCTTTCATAAAATCATGTGGCAAAATTAGTGGTCCATAAATAGGACCATACTTTTATGGTCTGAATAAACCTAATTTAACCATTAGGTCATAATTTTAAAAGTTACATTTGACACAAGACTGTTTATCACCCAAAATACACCATAACCACTATGAAGTATGGTGGAGCAAGCATCATAC
This sequence comes from Gila orcuttii, assembly GCA_026230005.1. NCBI lineage: Eukaryota > Metazoa > Chordata > Actinopteri > Cypriniformes > Leuciscidae > Gila > Gila orcuttii. The sequence continues at coordinate 14,360,693 of JAPDVR010000003.1, forward strand.
TATGAGGCTATTTCTCTTCAGCTGGGACTGGGGGAGATAGAAGGAATAAAGGATAGTGCCAAATACCAGTCAATTTTGGCACAAATAAATAAATGGAAGTCCTCCATTGCAATCTGAAGATGAAGAAGAATATAATTTTGCAGGATGACAATATAACCTCAAACACAAATCTAAGTCAACAAAGGAATGGCTTCATAAATTGAAGAACTTTTTGAAATGGCCCAATCAGAGCCCAGATCTAAATCCAATAGAATTTTCCAATGACTTGAAGAGGGCTGTACACAGGAGATATAGTTGATATAATCTTATTCAAAAATGACAGGCTGCTGTATTAAAGGTGCCATATGTAAAAATTGAGGTAAAAATATCCAAAATATGAGCTACACGTATCAAAAGAATGAGAAGAAATAAGTGAAATGATGTCATTAAAAAAATGACAAGTTATAGTGCTGCCGAGATATAAACCTGAATTATCATGCTAAATTACCAGCCCCGGCCCGGCCGGTGTCTAATACCAGTTTCGGCCATGGGAGGTGGTATGCGGGCAACATACATAACCACCAGCCAAACTGCAACACACGGATAACTCGCACGGCTTGTATCTCTTTAATCTCTAAAAATCTCCAAATGCTCCACGTGAAACTGCGGTCTTACTATAGTGTCAATTGATTTGATTAATATGCGCGAGGGAGAGAGAGCAGGACCGCGCTTGTGTTGTTTGTAGACGTGAGAGTGCGCGTGCGCGGCCGAGCTCTCTCTCTCTCTCTCTCTCTCTCTCTCTCTCTCTCTCTCTCTCTCTCTCTCTCTCTCTCTCTCTCTCTCTCCTCTCTCTCTGCTCGTAATGCGCCCTGTCAAGCGCAGCGGCAGCAGTCATTCTATTCTACATCCCTCACCGATCAAAATAGGCTTTGGCGGGACAAAGCGGACTATTTGACGGTTTTAGAAGATTAACAACCTGAAACTAAAAAACAGACTAGAGTAGGCCAACTTTCTGGAGGTATACTGCCCCCATCTGGTATGGAATATGTGGAGTATGAATTGATTTTTTGACATAAGGCACCTTTAAAAACAAAATGTGTTTCGAACAAGCATTAGTTGAGGACTGTGCACAGCCAGTACATTTTAAGTCATTTTTTATTTATTTTTATTGTGTTTGTTACAAATATGTTGTTTGTTCCAATATTCCATTAAATGTGGAAAATGATCTGACATTATTTTAGTTGGATTGTTTTTTTGTTTTTTTTTTACATCTCAAAGCTGCAATTTAAACAGGGTTGAGTAGACTTTTTATACTCACTGTATAAATACAGGCTGGCCATTTGTTAAAAGCAAAACCTTATCTAGAATTGAATATTTTGATTAAAGTCATTTATGCTTGTATCACTCAATTTCAGTGCATCTTGCAATAAATCTAAGCACCACTGGTATGGAAGCCATAGCAAGGTTACTGGTGTAGCAGGTTGAATTTTTAATCCATGAATTACTTTACATTCAGTTGTTAAAGTCATTACTTTATGAATTATTCTGCATTTATACATTTAAAATATTATACAGGGCATGACCCTGTTGCCAACTATGAGAGGATGTACTGTTCATGAAAATTAAAAATATAAATGCAAAGCCTGTATGACTTTGGGTCGGGTGTTTTATAAAATAAATTGTCAAAGGAGGAGTCAGCAAATGGTACAAAATTATTATTATTTTCATTTTTCAGTATTTTATTAAGTTGAAAAAAATGTCATTACATAACAGGGATGAACAGAAAAAAACAGACAAAATCATGCATTTTCACACAAAAAATATGCTTAAAACATTTTACATAGTGAAAGCATATTTTAAAGGATTAGTTCACTTCAGAAATAACATTTCCTGATAATTTACTCACCCCCACGTCATCCAAGATTTTCATGTCTTTCTTTCTTCAGTCGAAAATAAATTATGTGTTTTAGAAAATAAATTATGTTTCTCCAGGATGCGTTTTCATGATAATCAAATGTACCCAGTTTTAACGTTAGTTTTAGTTTAACCACAGATTAGCTTATAACGATAGTGTATGGGGCATCGAATAAGTACAAAATAAAATTGCTAGTTAACACCACTAACCAGGCTCAAAATATCCCCACACTAACACGGTAGCATAATTAGGGTCTCTACCTGCAAACCGAAGCATTGAGAACTTTGTAAGTGTACAGACAGTTTAATAAGAAGATACTTTATAAAGACAGTACACTTCGCATATATAGGCAGGAGCCATCTATGGAAAACAGTCTCGACCAGTCGAACCACGAACGCCGTGCTACGTCCTGGTCGATAGTCACAGTTCAGCTCATGTAGCACGGCGTTCGTGCGGTTGCAGCTCAGCGATGACGACTTCCTTCCAACTGGATTATCACTCAAATTTCTATCTAGAAAAACCTTAAGGGGGTCGCACACCGGATGAGAAGCGCAGCGCCATGCCGCGTCGCGTCTAGGACAACTCACAGGTATCGCACACCGGACGCGCACATTCTATACGCGCAAGCTCAATTTTGAATCAACTCCAGGTAGAAGAGCTGCAATGGGTGAGTTTTAACTTGATTTATTGTTTATTTTTTATGTTAATTGAATAATATCCAATGTTTGAACGTTAATCAAGTAAAAGTGTCTATCACGTTGTTAAGTCTGTTATTGTTTTGTTGTAACGTTATCCGTTGTCTAGGCAACTGTGTTACATAATAGAGGGAATGCATTAACGTCACTTCCCCGCCGGAACACGCCCCCCTCAGCCGGACTGAGTGGCAGAAGAGCTGCTGCGTGACTGGATTTAATAGGGGAAACTGCGAAAACGTAAGTAAAACAAACGATTATCAGTTTAAACTAAAGATTGGACTCAATATAGTGTTCCTTACAACTTACTAAAGATCCAGTGATCCATGGATATTGACATGCAGCCAGGAATCGTGTTTCCTGACATTTATATGTGCCTGATTTCGATTTTTACAGTGGTAAATATTTGATTGATGAGTTGTCACTGCAATATATAACAATACAATATATAGAGAATGATTTTACCACTAAATTCAGCATATTGACACAAAAATGATAACTGCAAATCCACCTTTCGCTGCCTGGAGTCCAGTTGTTTCTATGAATTGCAGCGATCTATTTGCTTCTCTGTTCTGTAGCTTTAGGTAGTCTGTAAAAATATACCTCATATTTCTTGTCAAATCTAGTTGTACAGTCAGTCTCAAAGCTCTTTCACGTTTTAGACGCGTTTTGTGTGTTTTTCCACAGCATTCACGCTGAAAACCAATGCTGCCGCTCAGTCTTTTTGCCACTTGTGGGCGTAACCGCAGTCACTCCGGCCAACGGTGACGTCACGTGCATTCCCTCTATACAATAGTATTTATTAAGCTAGCGTTTACTAGCTAACCCGAGTGAAAACGTTAACCAAACAAGTAATTTGATATATTCTTTTTTATCTTATACGTAACTGACGATATGTTATTTCTCTGTAACATAATGTTATAATGCCAGTTACGTACAAGATACGTATCACCATCTGGTGCTATTCATTTCATATTTTTCTTTCAATGAATGATGCATGTACTATATTTTAGTTTAATAATAGTTTTTCTTTAATAATTTACGGTACTAACGAATATTTTCTTCTAAATTATGCACTATTCAACAGTCATAATTACATTTGTGGATATTTAACCTATGTAACCTATGAAGGCTTTTTTTTATGAATGCCCTGTTTTTCCTATTCTTCCAAAACAGATAAAATTTTGACTGACAAAAAGAACAAAAACAACAACAACAACAAAAAAAAAAAACCTGCTGCACTGCTACTTTTCCGTCACACACTGAAAAATAAAGGCAATCGAATTAGGGTACACCCTCTAAATGAAAAAAAGGCAACAATTTGGCACTTTCCACCACCTTGTTCAGGAGCTGCAATTAAGTCCAGAAAAGCACCAGCAGTACTTCAGAATGAATGCAGAGCAGATGGAGGATCTGCTGTCAGTCATTGGACCTGACATCACAGAGATGTCTATAAATTACCGGACACATACTGGGCCAAAAGAAAAACTTGCAGTAACATTGCGGTAAGCAATTTTCTATATAACCTATTTATATCTGATTTACAGTTTACATTTATTATGATGTTGGAAGAATGAAGACATTATTTTCAAAACAATAATTCATTTAATGGATTTTACCATGTGAGCCATATGTCAAGATAACACAGTAATGTACACATAGATAATTATAATAATAATAATAATAATTGCTGACCACTCTAGCCAGCCTCCACATACATTTAATTAAGGGTGGGCCCAAACATCACATTCTACAGTAAAAAAAAAAAAACAATATCTGTATGTAATCTAACATAAAACAGGATTAGGTTAACAATTCCCAAAACAAACAATTGTTACATCTTATTGAACTATATGAATATTGAGAAAGCGGAAGGAGCCACAATATTTTAATTTGGAGCATTCCAGCTACCAAACAGTGCTGGTCCTGTGTGACAGCTAATCACACCTTGCCCATGATGTGCCTGACTCATCCAGGATACGAAGCATCTCTATTTTTGCCCGTTTTTGTTCCCTTTTTCCCAAGGACCTCATTTGAGGTGCTAAACTTAAAAGGAAAAGTTCGGTTTCGTCATGTTGTTTTGGTGGCACTGTTGGTGTTGCTAAAAAGTCCATAAGCTTTTCATTCATTTGTGTGTTTGGACTTTTCTCTTGGGTCTCTGTGGCCATCCTGAAACTTCACTTTCGGTCCCTGTTGTCTCTGGTACTGGGCTTTCCTCTTCTGGAGTCATTTGTGTTTCTAAATCACCTTCATGGGTCAACCCATCCACATAGTTGTCGAAGTCAACGTTACTGATTGTACTGAGAAAAAGAAAGAGAGACAAACAAGAGCATACAGTTTATACCATTTTTTTACAGTTAAAAGTCTATCATACTTAATAAATTTAATTCACAGTGTATTAATATAAATAGTACCTTCTATTTTGTAGGAAGATATTTAGGAAGGAAACTGCAACAGCATATTTTCCACTCCTGTTGACGCACTGCTCCAGAGCCACTCGGCAATTGTTGTCTTTTCTTCCACTTGATGTAGTTGTCTCTTAGGGACTTACATCTCATTCTGCACTCATTTTCTGTGAAGAGGGAGAAATTAATGTTTATATTAATGTTTATGTTTTCCAGATATCTGGCAAAAGGAAATTCAGTAAGAACGATTGCCTTTAACTACCGTATGGGCGAGAGCACAGAGGCTAAATCCATCAAGGACACATGTGCAGCAATTAACAGGCGGATTATGGATACACACCTAGCAAGACCAACTGAGCAGGAGTGGAGGAATATTGCCTCAAGATTTTCATTTAGGTGGAATTTTCCTAACTGCAATATTAATATTCCTGTGGTGCACTAGTGGTGGCAGGTTATTGGAGTCTTAATTCATTGAAACTGAAGTAATTGCATTTGGAAACAAAGATGAAGTTCTCAAGGTGAATGCATACCTTCACTCTAGGGGTCAAACAACTAAAAATCAAGTCAGGAATCTGGGTGTGTCTCTAGAGTCAGACCTTAGTTTCAGCAGTCATGTTAAAGCAATAACTAAATCAGCATACTATCACCTGAAAAATATTGCAAGAACTAGATGCTTAGTTTCCAGTCAAGACTTAGAGAAACTTGTGCATGCTCTCATCACCAGCAGGGTGGATTATTGTAATGGACTCCTTACTGGCCTTCCCAAAAAGACCATAAGACAGTTGCAGCTCATACAGAACGCTGCTGCCAGGATTTTGAGCAGAACCAGAAAATATGAACATATCACACCAGTCCTCAGGTCTTTACACTGGCTGCCAGTTACATATAGGATTGATTTTAAAGTGTTATTACTGGTATATAAACCACTAAATGGCCTAGGACCTCAATACATTGCAGATATGCTCACTGAATATAAACCCAACAGATCACTCAGATCATTAGGATCACATCAGCTTGAAATACCAAGGGTTCACTCTAAGCACGGCGAGACCGCCTTTAGCTACTATGCCAGCCGTAGCTGGAACCAGCTTCCAGAAGAGATCAGATGTGCTTCTACAGTAGTCACATTCAAATCCAGACTCAAAACACATCTGTTTAGCTGTGCATTTACTGATTGAGCACTGTGCCACTGTTCGTCCGACTGTTTGAACTGTATTTTATTTTATTTTTTTATTCAAAACTGTTTTAATTACTCTGATTTCTTTTGATTATTTTAATTTCTTCTATGTAAAGCACTTTGAATTACCACCGTGTATGAAATGTGCTATATAAATAAACTTGCCTTGCTTTGCCTTGCCTTAATTCAACATGAAGATTTATTTATTGAAATATCATAATTGTCAGTTTGTGGTCAAAAATATTGTTATTTTTAAGGACATTATGAAATTAAGATAATGTCTGTCCTGTACGTTGTTTTACTGTACAATTAAGTACAGTCGTTGCTAACGTCAGTCACAGAACATTTTACCTCTGGTCGTAAGTTAACATAATTAGAGAATCTTACCTGAAAATCCGATGACATCGGCGATCTTCCTCCACGCTGCTGACTTCCTTATGTTGTCTTTGACAAATCTGTGGTTTATTGCATATATTTCAGGGTATTTCCCTTCTTCATTGATGAGTTTTTCGTCGTCCATTTCGCTCCGCTACTACGCTACAGAAATGACCTGAAGTGTGTTGTGACATGGTAAATCAAGTAGGTGGCAGTACACGACAGTGAATGTAACCACGAGAAGCAAACGTTACATAGCCTATGCTATTTAATATTTAACATTTCGCACTGAGGTTAGAGTATGGTTAGTATGGTAGAGTATTGAAAAATGGCACAACTGGGGAAAATGAAAGATTTAAAAGGGCTATGTTTGTTATATATTTTTTTCCAATATGACTTAATTCAAGCTGTTAAATTAGGAATGTTAAACTAAATGTATATTGCAGCACAGGGTGAAGTAAGTATATACATTAACGACGATTTGAGACAAATAAATGTAAATTTAATATAAAACTATGTAAATGGCGCTCTGTGGCGCGACAGGGTTTTTAACAAGGTCCTGAGCCGTAGCTGGGCGCCGCGGACAGACGGACAATCGCCCTACTATCTGTCCGCTTGATACTATTCCCATTAATCTACTTAAAGCCATTTCTTCCTCAGTTGTACCAGAACTCACGCACATCATAAACACCTCTCTTCACATTGGTACTTTTCCCACAGCATTTAAGCAGGCTCGGGTAACCCCACTGCTTAAGAAACCCACTCTAAATCCAGCACATCTGGAAAATTACAGACCGGTATCCCTTCTTCGATTCGTCACAAAGACACCTGAATGAGTTGTTTTCAACCAGATATCTTCCTTTCTTACACAGAACAACCTGCTGGACAACAACCAGTCTGGTTTCAAAAGTGAGCTCTGAGACTGGCAAGAGCAGCTTCCAAATCCTCAGTTCTCATCCTGCTGGATCTGTCTTCTGCCTTTGACACAGTTAACGACCAGATCCTCCTGTCAATTCTAAAGACGAAGGGCATCTCGGGGACCTCACTCCAATGGTTCAAGTCTTACCTCTCAGGTAGGTTGTTCAGGGTGTTGTGGAGGGGTGAGGTGTTTATGATCCAACATCTAGCTACTGGGGTGCCTCAGGGCTCAGTGCTTGGACCACTTATTTTCTCCATCTACATGACATCACTAGGAGCTGTGATTCAGAAACATGTCTTTTCCTATCACTGCTACGCTGATGACACACAACTCTAAACTCTCATCTCTTATTCCAGCCTGATGATCCAACGGTTGCTGCTCGCATCTCAGCCTGCCTGACAGACATTTCTGGCTGGATGAAGGACCACCACCTTCATCTAAACATTTCGAAGACAAGAGTAGCTTGTGGTCCCGGCCAACCCAACACTACACCACAACTTCTCCATTAACTCTTTCCCCGCCAAACACGGAATTTTCCGGGTTTTATGAAAAAACGCTTCCCCGCCAAACACGGAATTTTCCGGGTATCCGTGTTTTAGGTGGTATACGGTAAGTAAGACCCGCGCGCATGTTTTGCAAGAGTATGCAACTCTTTGATCAAAGAAACAGACAGCGATCGTCTCAAACGTGAAGAAGTGGAGTAGTGAGAATGTAGCTCAAAATATCAGACAGACAAATGCAGAGGTATACGGCTGATCAAGTACTGGAGGTGTTGATGGACTCGGAGTCCGATCACTCTTATTTGATAATTCTGAATCTGATCGGGACGAAGTAGTCAGTGAGAGAGATGCACATGTTGTCACAGAAAGTTCTAGTCATGGACGTGCCGCAGATAGATCGTTCACCCGTCGATCTGGACGAAGACAAAGTTCACGTGTGTGTCGAAGATTGGACAGTGACAATTCAGACTGTGACATTACAGAATGTGATACTTCGGACAGTGAGTGGACGCATTCAAGGCCAAGATCTCATTCGTTGTTCCAAGGTGCCAGAACGCATAGAGGTAAGATAAGAAAATATCTGAGAAAGTGTTATATCTTTATGGGATAAAATACATTCATTTGTATATATATAAGCACTATAATATTTGTGTGTGAGTGTGCAGGCATTTATGTGTGGCTGTGTCTGTAAATGTGAGCGTGTAATTGCCAAATTGTTTCTCTCTTTGTGCACATTTACCACATTGTAATATGTATATATATATATATATATATATATATATATATATATATATATATATATATATATATATATATATATATATATATATATATACAGGTCCTTCTCAAAAAATTAGCATATTGTGATAAAGTTCATTATTTTCCATAATGTAATGATAAAAATTAAACTTTCATATATTTTAGATTCATTGCACACCAACTGAAATATTTCAGGTCTTTTATTGTTTTAATACTGATGATTTTGGCATACAGCTCATGAAAACCCAAAATTCCTATCTCAAAAAATTAGCATATCATGAAAAGGTTCTCTAAACGAGCTATTAACCTAATCATCTGAATCAACTAATCAACTCTAAACACCTGCAAAAGATTCCTGAGGCTTTTTAAAACTCCCAGCCTGTTTCATTACTCAAAACCGCAATCATGGGTAAGACTGCCGACCTGACTGCTGTCCAGAAGGCCATCATTGACACCCTCAAGCAAGAGGGTAAGACACAGAAAGAAATTTCTGAACAAATAGGCTGTTCCCAGAGTGCTGTATCAAGGCACCTCAGTGGGAAGTCTGTGGGAAGGAAAAAGTGTGGCAAAAAACGCTGCACAACGAGAAGAGGTGACCGGACCTGTGGAGAAGGACCGATTCCAGACCTTGGGGGACCTGCGGAAGCAGTGGACTGAGTCTGGAGTAGAAACATCCAGAGCCACCGTGCACAGGCGCAGGAAATGGAGAAGGAAATGCCAAAATGCCTGAGGTCCAGTGTCAAGTACCCACAGTCAGTGATGGTCTGGGGTGCCATGTCAGCTGCTGGTGTTGGTCCACTGTGTTTTATCAAGGGCAGGGCCAATGCAGCTAGCTATCAGGAGATTTTGGAGCACTTCATGCTTCCATCTGATTTCATTTTTCAGCACGACCTGGCACCTGCTCACAGTGCCAAAACCACTGGTAAATGGTTTACTGACCATGGTATTACTGTGCTCAATTGGCCTGCCAACTCTCCTGACCTGAACCCCATAGAGAATCTGTGGGATATTGTGAAGAGAAAGTTGAGAGACGCAAGACCCAACACTCTGGATGAGCTTAAGGCCGCTATCGAAGCATCCTGGGCCTCCATAACACCTCAGCAGTGCCACAGGCTGATTGCCTCCATGCCACGCCGGATTGAAGCAGTCATTTCTGCAAAAGGATTCCCGACCAAGTATTGAGTGCATAACTGAACATAATTATTTGAAGGTTGACTTTTTTTGTATTAAAAACACTTATTTTATTGTTTGGAGGAAATATGCAAATTTTTTGAGATAGGAATTTTGGGTTTTCATGAGCTGTATGCCAAAATCATCAGTATTAAAACAATAAAAGACCTGAAATATTTCAGTTGGTGTGCAATGAATCTAAAATATATGAAAGTTTAATTTTTATCATTACATTATGGAAAATAATGAACTTTATCACAATATGCTAATTTTTTTAGAAGGACCTGTATATGTGTGTGTGTGTATCTAGGTCTGTTTATTGAAAGTAATTCCAATTATTAATATAATTATTTACAGGTAGAACACAGTGAGGCAGAGGCCGGATGCATCAAGTACATCAACATGGTGCTGCTGGTGACCAAACAAGGGCCACTTTGATCCATCCAGCTGAAGATGCTGAACCTGATGATCCTGAGTGGCATGAAATTAACTGGCAGCCAAAAAACATTCCCTTCACTGAGAATCCTGGGCCTATCGGTGATGCTGCTGCTCTTGAGTAAGAACAACCTGTAGACTTTACTGAGTTGTTCTTTTCTGATGTACTGATTCAAAGCATTGTTGATCAGACCAACCTGTATGCAGATCAGTGTATTCAGGCTATGGATGACACTTCACAACATGCTAGATATCATGCATGGAAGCCCGTCACAGTTTCAGAAATGAAAACTTTCATTGGGCTCCTTTTTCTCACTGGTATCATTCATAAGCCTGAACTTGATATGTACTGGTGTACAGATGACATGTTAGCTACCCTACTTCAATAAGGTCATGCCTCGCAACAGGTTTGAAATCATATGGAGATTTCTTCACTTCAATGATAATACAACAAGGCCAGACAATTGTACTGACAGGCTGTACAAAATCCGTCCTGTCTTGGATCACCTTGTGTCCAAATTCCGCGAAATTTATCAGTCAAAGAATTGCACTGATGAGGGGATGTTTCTGTGGCGTCGACGCCTAGCTTTCAGGGTGTACAATCCCCAGAAACCCATCAAATATGGAATAAAATCCTACATCTTGTGCGATTCTGATACAGGGTACTGTTTTAACATGAAGCCCTATTGTGGGGAAAGTGCTGCCCTGGGAGACACGGTTGTCTCTCTTCTTGATCGCCTAGTAGGTCATGGCTATAGATTGTTTATAGACAACTTATACAACTCTGTACGACTGTGTGAGCGCCTACTTGATATGAAAACCCATGTATGTGGTACAATTAGGAAAAACAGAGGTGAACCGTCGGTGATTCGAGATGCTGACCTTAGGATTGGGGAAACAATCATGCGTCACAAAGAAAATGTGATGGTCTTGGCATGGAGAGACAAACAAACAGTGAAAATGGTTACAACATTCCATCAGAACAACATGGAGCATGTTGAGGTATGGCAGAGAGGCCACCAAGAAAAAGTTGCAAAGCAAAAACCAGCATGCATTGTGGAATACAATAATGAAATGAATGGCGTTGACAAACTAGACCAAAACATTGTGTACTACCCTTTTATCAGGAAGTCACACAAGTGGACGAAGAAATTTGTCATGTATCTGTTTCAGATCAGTTTGTTCAACACTTTTGTCATTTACAAAGCGAAAAACCCACAGGGTAATTGTAACACTCTTCTCTCATTCATCCAGAGTGTTATAAAATCATGGACCAGCCAACAGTATGCTGGTGGTCGGGAGGAAAGTGTTGAGCTTCCAACTGAAAACACCCCAAGAGCACCATACGACACTGACCCAACCAACCGGCTGAATGTCAGTTTTGCTGTTCATGAACTTGTTCCAATCCTGCCCACTCCCAAAAAGCAACACCCAACCAGAGGATGCAGAGTTTGTGTATGTAAGGGGTTGCGGAAGGAGACCTCGTTCTACTGCAAAAGTTGTGGTGTCCCCTTACATCCTGGGAAATTTTACTCCGTGTACCACTCAAAAGCAAATTACAGTGCCTAAATTTGATATATTTTAAATTTATTTATAATTTTAATTTATTTTGGAAGGTTTTTATATATGAAGGAAACGACATCTGAATGTATTCTGCTTGAAAATGCACTTGTTTGATAAAAATGCCCTTTTCTCAGCTTTTTGTCCAAAATGTTGTTTTTGACAAAACCTACCTCTGTTCAAGTGGCAATAAAAAAAGAAGAAATGAAGATAAAATAAAATAGGTTTTTTTGCTTAAAAGCAGAGACTCAGATCTTTATTTTAATATATAGCATCTTCATATATTCATAGAAGAAAATATTCTGTGGGCCATTAAATATATAATATTTGAATGTGCTCCTCCCGGACTTTATTTAATGAAACATCATTTAGCCCAGCAGGCCAACACACAGCATTGTTTCAGATGTTCTGTAAATTCTATTATGAATACATGTATTAAAAGACGACCAAACAGGTTGTGAACATATCCCTATGCCTTTAGGTTCGTTGTTATTATGATAATGAGAACTAAATGTTGTTGTTTTTTTTGGTCTGAACCAAACGAACCAAGCGGACAGAACTGCAAGTAGGGCTGCACGATTATGACCAAAATCATAATTTTTGATTATTCCCTTGAAATTGTAATTGCGATTATTAATTACGATTATTACAATTTACATTGAATGATGTTTTGAATAGCTTTATACCATTGATTAATGCAACTGCATGCCATATTTTTATGTAAAAATAAAAAAAAAACAAGCTGAATCCTGTAAAACTTTTATTGCTTTTCTACCTCAAATGTCAAATATACATTGGTTTGGTTTCTTTTTTAGATAATTAATTAAAAAGTGAAAATATATGGTATAAAAAATAAGGGCTTTGGCACCAGGTAGTTCTAGGAACTTAGTTCTAGGAACTAGCCATCAGGGTGGTTCTCCGAGAACTGATGTTCCCCTATGGCCGCCTTCCTGGTTGCACTCGCACCGCCAGTAGGAACTCTGAAGTGACGTAAGCCACGCTTGTTGTTATGACTTTTATTTTGACGGCAGAGCCTTAGCACACAGCGATCCCATTCTTCGTCTTTAGTTTACAATCTGTTTAACAGTCCTATCTAATACGTTATTAGAGCTGTCATTCAAAGTAGACATTATATGAAAAAGTATCAGCGTTTGTCGTGTGGTCGATGCCCAATGTTGCTAACTGAGCAGAAATACATGTTTGGCTTGGTCCCCTCAAAGTTGCGTTGGATTTTCTCCTTACCGTAAAGGTTAAGAGGTCCATCTATCACCGTTTTCCATTTTCGTAGAGTTAGGTTATGGAGTTAATATACAGGCTATAATCTGTGAGTGTACACAGCTTTTTAAAAATGGCGGGTGCTGGTGTTTCCTGTGTGTTCGACCAATCAGCGTAAACTTACATCACTGGTAGTTCCTATTGTGGTGGGTTCTCTGTAGTAGTCGTGATTCACCTCTCACAACGTAACATGCTCAAAACTTTTTTTTTTTTAATCATTGTTTTGAATGATTAAGGAATCGTGGTATCCGTAATCAATATCGCGAGTAGAAATTTGATTAATTGTGCAGCCCTAACTGCAAGTGTGAAAACCCCCTAAGTGACAAGGGAAGCTAACTTTTTTTTGAACTGGCTGATATATTGCTCTTTAATTAGAGCACACACAAAAAATGCAGCACACTGACAGTAAGCTGAAGTACTATCAAGTGTCGACATTTGTGTGTCAGCTGCTGCAAAAACAGATGAGCATCTTGAGGCATGTATAATGTTCAGCTTTGAACAGCACTAATTGTTCTCGTTTGGAGTGCTTAACGAGGACGTCAGCTCCAGCTGCCTCGTCAACATTCAATAATTAAACAGGAGCAGACTGGGACACTTTCCCAGACAAAGATGAAGACTAGTAATTAGAATAAACTGGGTTCTTAATTATAATTTGCTTTGAAAGTTATTTGAGGTTTATATTTATACTGCTTTCTGTGCTTAGAAATCCAATCTAGTGCCATAATCCCTGGAAAGTCTTTGGATACTGATCTCAACACACCCATTCAGTATATCTTCTGATACGTTTACACGACAACGATGTAGTAAAAACAGAAACGTTTTTTCTTTGTAAAGATGACAACGTTATCAAAATGATCCCTGTTCACAAAACGATTAAAAACGCTGTATTATTCATGTCAGGCCAGTAGTTAGCGATGTTCACTTTGTAAAGAAATACTTTATAAAGAAGCACCTATAGACTGAACATGTGATATGCATGCACATACATCACATTTTCACAAATTCCCATTTTTGTACTTTACACAGAGACAATAATGGTATCATTTTTAAAAACCTGCACTTTGAAACTCATTTTCAAAAGTTTGAAAGCCCCTCGGGCCCTGTTTACACCTGGTATTAAATACAGGTGTAAACGTGGTCTAAAACGTTTTGAGCTTGTCAACTTTCGTAGTGTAAACACTCGACTTTCAATAGAACCCTAAACCCACAACCAAGACAATATCAGCTTGGTTTCATTGTCACGGGTGTGAATACTTATGTCAATGTGATATTTAAGTGTTTATGTTTTAATAAATGTTTTGCTTTGTCATTATGGGGTATGGACTATAGATTATTGTGAAAAAATGTGTTTTGCTCATAGTGCTTGACTGAGCAAAATCAAGGTGATTGATTAGAGAACATCCACTTCAGAAGAAAAGCGTCAGGATGTTAAATGTATTAATTATCTTAATTGTATTGTTTTGTGGCATACTGTTTCAGTGCTAATGGCCTCCTCTGATATCACATTATCCCAGCGAGCAGAAAATCTTTCACATTTAGAAAACTGTGAACATTTGCAAGCCACACACATTAAATGCAGATATGCCTGCACAACAGTGCCCTAACGTCAATAAACAGATACATCTGTCTGGCAAGTGCTATTTAAAATGACCAATGTGTTGATTGTCTCTGTTTTGCAGAAACAGCTTTTGCTGCTGTTGGATTTATGTACCATTTTCAAATCTAGTACTTGAACCAAGGTTAGGCAAAATGCAAGAAATGGCTCCCTTTAAATTCATGAGTATGCATCTGAATTGAACTGGCCTCATGCTACACATGATGTTGAATTGGAATTGGAATAGAAGGAAGAATGATTTACTGAAATATAAAATAACACAACAGAAGAATTTCAAAAACACATAATTAATTCATTTGGATTAATTATGCCTTTTTCTGATTTGATAACACAATTCTCTGAACTATATTCAACACTGTTCACCACATTGTTTATATGTATCTGTTGAACATTTTACTATCCCATGAGGCCACGGGAGAGGATTTGTGAATTTGCAACGCAACTGACGTCATAAGTCGCATGATAATGACAATATGGATGTAGTACGTCCAGATTACATTCATACCACACACTCATACTATAGGCCTAAAGAGCATACTTTTTTAGTGCTCGCAAAGTAAGTACTTATTCAAAATAAGTAGCTACTCAAGAGACTATGCGGTTTTGGACACAGCCATGGGCTATATAAACACAAGTGCAATTAGAGTAACAAGTCACAGGTACAAACAACATGCGGAACAGAAACAACTACAAGATACCATTACAAAACACAGACTACATAACAGATCATTTTCAAAACATTTATTTTTTCATAAAGAAGGTTTGGAATGACATGACGGTCAGTGAATGGTGTCAGAATTTTCATATTTGAGTGAACTATCCCTTTAAGAAACCAATCCTTGCTTTGGAAAAGGTCTTATTGTGGAGCAAAGGCAATAGTTATAAGCCGACACACTTACATTCAAACCTCTATAACAGTCATGATCAATAAGCATCTATTAAAAAGATGAGCTCTTAACATCACCACGCTACACATAACTAACAGTGACAACAAAACAGTTGTTAACTGAGTACAGGGAACGGAGACGTGTCGTCGGGGGAGTTCCCTGACGAATTGGGATCACGCTAGGGAGCCAACTGCCTTCGAGAGAATTAAAACGAGCCAATAGACATTGGCATGCAAGGTTTGCATTCCGTGACCCGCCTACCAGCGCGGGTATAAAAGGCGGAAGTAAACATTGCGCAATGCTTTTCGCTGAGGAGCCGAACAGTGTCCAGTCCTCGCGAAGGTACAGCAACATGGCGAAGGGACGACACGTATCCGTTCCCTGTACTCAGGGAACGAGGGTTACATACGTAACCGAGACGTTCCCTTTCGTCCTGGGAACTCCGACGTGTCGTCGGGGGAGTTCCCTGACGAATTGGGATCCCTAATAAAACGCCATGGTGCTGGCCCCTTCCAGCGCCCAGCTAAGCTACCCTGCAGCAGTTTCTTGAAATAAGTTGCGCCACACTGCTGTTCCGCAAGACCCGCACAGTGGTTGGATAACACTGGGAAAGCGTTCCCTCAAGAGAGGAGGGAACGCTGCGGAAGCCCCAGCCTGACTGAGGAAGGCCAGGAATACACATATGTACTAGCCCGAAGGAATAGTGAAACATATGGCAGTCCCAGAGGTAGTCCCAATCCAAGGGAAGTGGGAGCGTACTCAAGGGGACGACGAACGAGTCCGTCAAGAGGAAGACATGGCTGAACTGCACATGGCATCATGGGTCACAGTAGAGACCACTGGGGCACCCAGTCTACTAACAACTCCTTACTAGAGGTAGCAGACCTGGCGCCGGGCGGTCCGCCGCGCCCAGCACCGAGGGGTGAAGGAGGAACTCACGAGGCTCACCGACGTAGGGCGCCAACGGAGCAAAAAGACGCACGTATCCGGCCGAGGCACGGAGTGGCGTGGCAAGCCGACACAACCTATTCCCTCGACCCACTGGCCGTAGCCAGAACTCGGGAGGAAACAGGTTCCACACGAAGGCTATAGAACCTAGCGAACGTGTTCGGTGTCGCCCAGCCCGCAGCTCTACAGATGTCTGTCAGCGAGGCGCCTTGAGCCAAAGCCCAGGAAGCGGCAACACCTCTAGTAGAGTGGGCACGCAACCTGGGAGGACAAGGCTCACCCAGAGATTCATACGCTCGGGTGATAGCATCCACTAACCAGTGGGCTAACCTCTGCTTGGAGACGGCCTTCCCCTTCTGCTGGCCTCCGTAACAGACAAAGAGCTGATCTGAGGTTCTGAAGCTTTGCGTTCTGTCAATATAAACCCGCAGAGCGCGGACGGGACAGAGAAAAGCTAGGGCTGGGTCTGCCTCCTCCTGGGGCAGCGCTTGCAGGTTCACTACCTGGTCCACGAAGGGAGTGGTAGGAACCTTGGGCACATATCCGAGCCGGGGTCTCAATACAACATGAGAAAGGACCGGCCCGAACTCTAGGCACGATTCGTCGACCGAAAAAGCCTGCAGATCCCCGACCCTCTTGAAAGAGGCC
Source organism: Gila orcuttii (assembly GCA_026230005.1). NCBI lineage: Eukaryota > Metazoa > Chordata > Actinopteri > Cypriniformes > Leuciscidae > Gila > Gila orcuttii. The sequence continues at coordinate 14,377,952 of JAPDVR010000003.1, forward strand.
AAAGCTAACAAGAGCGCTGTCTTGATGGACAGGAAATTGAGCTCTACGGTCAGAAACGGCTCAAAGGGGGGGACCTTGAAGAGCTCTAAGTACCAGAGCTAGGTCCCAAGAGGGTACAGAGTGCAAAACCCGAGGTGGATTTAACCTCCTAGCACCCTTGAGGAATCTGATGACCAGGTCGTGCTTCCCCAAGGACTTACCTTCTATTGCATCGTGATGCGCGGCTATTGCGGCGACATACACTTTGAGGGTGGAGGGGGACAGCCTCCGCTCCAACCCATCTTGCAGGAAGGAAAGCACGACACCGATCGGGCAAGTTCGGGGGTCCTCCTGACGGGAGGAACACCAATCGACGAACAGGTTCCACTTCAACGCGTAGAGGCGCCTCATAGAGGGGGCTCTAGCGGAAGTGATGGTGTCTACCACTGCCTGTGGTAGACCACCTAGAACCTCCGCGTCCCGTCCAGAGACCAGACATGGAGTTTCCAGAGGTCTGGACGCGGGTGCCATAGAGCGCTCCGTCTCTGAGAAAGAAGGTCCTTCCTCAGAGGAATCGGCCAAGGAGGGGCTGTCGCGAGGAGCATGAGTTCCGTGAACCAAGTCCTGGTGGGCCAATACGGCGCCACTAGAAGGACTTGCTCCTCGTCCTCCCTGACCTTGCACAGTGTCTATGCAAGAAGGCTCACTGGGGAAAACGCATACTTGCGTAGGTCCCGGGGCCAGCTGTGAGCCAGGGCATCCGTGCCGAGGGTTCCCTCGGTCAGGGAGAAAAACCACTGGCAATGGGTCGTGTCTGGAGACGCAAACAGATCTACCTGTGCGGCTCCAAAGACACTCCAAACCAGCTGGACCGCCTGGGGATGGAGTCGCCATTCTCCTGGCAGGGGAGGCAACTGTGAGAGCTCGTCTGCCACACGGTTGAGCTCCCCTGGAATGTGAACGGCACGAAGCGACCTCAGATGCTTCTGACTCCATAGGAGGAGGTGGGAGGCGAGTCGCGACATGCGACGGGAGCGTAGACCACCTTGATGGTTGATGTACGCAACGGTCGCAGTGCTGTCCGTACGGACCAGTACGTGCCTGTGTCTGAGAAACCCCTTGAGGCGACGCAGGGCTAGACGTACTGCTTGCAACTCTAGGCAGTTGATGTGCCAATGCAGTTGAGGCCCCGTCCACAGACCTGAAACTGCATGCCCTTTGTACGTGGCCCCCCACCCGGTGGCAGAGGCATCTGTGAAAACCACAGCATGCCTGGGAACCTGGACTAGGGGCACTCCGGCCCGTAGAAACGCAGGATCTGACCACGGGGAGAAGGTTTGGCGACAGTGCGGGGTCACTTTGACCCGGAACGTGCCGCTGCGCCACGCCCACCTCGGGACTCGATCGTGAAGCCAGCGCTGAAGCGGTCTCATATGTAACAGGCCGAGCGGCGTTACTGCGGCTGCGGCTGCCATATGCCCCAGGAGCCTCTGAAATTGTTTCAGTGGAACCGCTGTCCTGCCTCGAAAAGACCTGAGGCAGGTGAGCACTGACTGGACGCGTTCCTCCGTGAGGCACGCAGTCTGGGCGACCGAGTCCAGCTCCATACCGAGATAAGAGATCCTCTGCATGGGGCAGAGTTTGCTCTTGTCCCAGTTGACCTGAAGCACCAACTGGCTGAGGTGCCGAAGCACCATGTCCCTGTGATCGCACAACACATCTCGCGAGTGGGCTAGAATGAGCCAGTCGTCGAGATAGTTGAGAATGCGAACGCCTTGTTCTCTCATGGGAACAATGGCCGCCTCCGCGACTTCCGTGAAGACACGAGGCGACAGGGCCAGCCCGAAGGGTAGGACCTTGTACTGATACGCTCGACCCTCGAAAGCAGACCGAAGAAACGGTCTGTGTCGAGGGAGAATCGAGACGTGAAAGTACGAGTCCTTCAGGTCGATCGCTGCAAACCAATCCTGGGGACGGATGCACTCGAAAATGCGCTTCTGCGTAAGCATTTTGAACGGGAGTTTGTGCAGGGCCCGATTCAAAACACGCAGGTCCAGGATTGGCCGTAACCCACCGCCTTTCTTGGGTACAATGAAGTAGGGGCTGTAAAACCCAGACCTCATCTCGGCAGGAGGGACCGGCTCGATCACGTCCTTCGCCAGCAGGACATCGATCTCTTTCCTCAAGACAGGGGCGTCCACCGACCGCACACGGGTGAAGTGAACGCCCCTGAACTTGGGAGGCCGGCGTGCACACTGAATTGCATAGCCGAACCGGACGGTGCGGATGAGCCATCGGGACGGACCCGGAAGCGTTTTTTAGCCAGGCTTCCAGATACGGTCTCAACAAACCCACCCGAACCACCGGCGTACCTGCGGAGGGGCAGCGAGGTGGAAGGCAGGGACCTGGCCCTGGTGGCACTGTAGCGACCAAGAGCGGGGTCTGGGCGTTTTAACTTGACACCAACCTGCTTCCACCTGAGGGCAGACGACAGAGAAGGCCCGTGGGCATTCTGCTGCGGGCTGCCCGGTGGCGAAGGGAGGGGGAGAGACGAAGAACGAGGCCCTGACTCCTCGTGTCCTGGTCTCTGCGCCTCCGGGCCCAGCTGCAGACCGGAGCGACGCAGCCGAGGCTGCGTCACTGCTATCTGCAAGCTGGGGAGAGGGGAACGGGAGTGGTGCAGCTAGGGGGTCGGCACGCACTGCCATTCTGACCCTCTCGGACGGAGGAAACTGGTCTTATTATACTGCCAGTCTCGACCGTGAGGGGAAACGAGGAACAAGGCCCGGGGGCATCGAGTCCTGGTTTCCCCTCACCCAGCGAGAGACGAGAGTGACAAGGCCGTAGCCCTCACTGCCATCTGAGCGCTGGGGCCCGTGAACGACTCAGAGGAATGGACTGCTCAAACTTTGGGTACCGCTGATTACTGGATAACCAGCGGCGGAACAGAAGCGAAATTCTCCACCCGGCCCTCCCCCGGGGGAAGGAGTGGTGATGGCACGCACTCCCAAAGAGCAGATCGTCACATACTCTGGGTCGCTCCTCTCAGGGTTGTTTCCCTTCCCTTTGCTGGGGGGAAAACAAACTCCGAGCGGGCTGGTTGTGAGGTGCTTCTGGACCACCAGTGTGGACATCGTCTAACCGAGGGCCAGCGCTGTGACTAATCACGGTCAGTCACTAAGCACAGCTCAACCCCGAGTTAGAACTACGCACGTGCAGTGGTAGCGAGAGAGGAAAAACTTCTGCAGATTTAGGCATGTTGGCTTGCCATATTGGCACCAAAATGCTTCCATACTGCCAAAATTCTTCACACACATCCAGGCACTTTAGAACAGCCCAGGAAAGTGTGGCTGTTAAGTCTGAATCTTCAGCATGAGAAACACCATTATAGTAGGAACTCAGCATCATTTTCAGAGTGTAACAGCCCTCTCTCCGATGTAGCGATCGACATCTGTCCTCCCTGGGGCCCCGAATGAAATGCTTGGTCCCTCATGAGAAGGACCAGAATCCCATCCGAAAGCCTTGACGGCACACGGCACACTGAGCGGCTCAAGCCTTTACGAGAAAGGGGAGGCGAACAACGTGCCGACGTGGTCATGCACTCCTGAAAGAACATGAACCACCCACGAACGCAGTCTCAACACACTGATTAGGCATGTGAAACAGTGATCGTGGCCGTCAACCAGGCATGCAAGATAGTGAACGTGGCCATCGCTTCGATGACACACGGCACGCCGGGCGCTCAAGCCTTCAGGCAAGGCGAACAACGTGCCGACGTGGTCATGCTCTCATAAGAAAGCATAAACCACCCACGAACACAGTCTCAGCATGTTTGCGATGCGCTAGAGGAGTGAGTGGTTCGTGCTCACTGAAACCCTCAGATCACCAATGTTATTCGCCAAAGTAGCCCTCCTCTGGTGCACCAGAAGAGAAACTATATCGGGGAAATAAGCAAAGGGACTCACCTCATAGAGGCACATGAGTCTTGATCTTGACCGTGCATCTTGAGCGCCGAATGACGCGCGCTGGGTTGCCGTGACAACCCGCGCTGTCAGCCGGTGCTCGACGGCACACGGCACGCTGAGCGGCTCAAGCCTTTACGAGAAAGGGGAGACGAACAACGTGCCGACGTGGTCATGCACTCCTGGGAGAACATGAACCACCCACGAACGTAGTCTCACACACTGATTAGGCATGTGAAACAATGAACGTGGCCGTCAAATAAGGACAGGAAACGATCGCATCCAGAAACACACGAGTGAAACGTCATCCTGAAAAGGACGCGATCTTCACTCGTGTTGCTCTTTTAGACAAAAAGAAATGCTCTTTTATGTGCCGAGGCACAAAGGGACCACCGCGGCAGACACAGCGGGGAAACTGCAAGCCCGTGTGCTGCACTCACCGTTACCAATACCAGCCGTTAAAACAGCTCTTTGTTTGAATAGAGAGAGAGAAACGGCCGGCAACGGGAAGCGATGGCCACTTGAAGCGCCGTCACACCAGCAGCAGAGGATTCCTTTCGCCAAAGAAGACTCGTTTTTCAATATTTCCTCGGAATACAGCAGCTCAGAGAGACACTGAATGGCTCCGAAGCAAAAAGCATTGCGCAATGTTTACTTCCGCCTTTTATACCCGCGCTGGTAGGCGGGTCACGGAATGCAAACCTTGCATGCCAATGTCTATTGGCTCGTTTTAATTCTCTCGAAGGCAGTTGGCTCCCTAGCGTGATCCCAATTCGTCAGGGAACTCCCCCGACGACACGTCGGAGTTCCCAGGACGAAAGGGAACCAGAGACATTGTTAAATATGAATGTTTTTTAGTTTTTTTTCTGGCTACTCTTATAGGCAAGTTAAGAAAACATTTAATTAATATTGTTGGTCTATCAATATATTTTATTTAGATTCAAAGTAACTCACACTCAGTATCTCTTACTCTAAAATTCCATGTATGATTGAATAACTTTTCTTATAGTGTAATGTTGTGTGTATGATAATAAATCTTACTGAAAAATTATTGGTTTATTAAAAAGTACATATAGAGCAGTTACATGAATTTTATACCACCTTAACTCTTCTTCTTTCTAATTCAAATTATAATTCTGCATTTGGCCTACCTCAACTGAAATTCAGAAATTGAATTGGGATTTCATATGTATTCTCAACTCACCTCTGAATGGCACATAACCCTGGGCTGAACAGCTTTACGTAGGTGTTCAGGGTTGAAGGCAGAAGGTGCACTGAGGGATGAGCACTGCATAATATCTTCAGCAAGACGTGGATTTTTTTTCAGTTCTTCCAAAAGAAAAAGGCAGCCCCTGGGGCTTCTTTACTGCAGCTCGAGTAAAGCAAAAAACACACAATTACATTTCCCACTGTGGTACAGCCGGGAAAAAAACAGTCTAAACAAACTTTGAAAGTGCAAGCATTTCTTATTGCATGCTGACATTGTGGGGGAGGTGTGCTATACATCAGATGAATATTGCTGCTGACAATCCCTCCTTCAGTCATACATATGAATCAGTGTGAATTCTGGGTTGTTTCGGATAATGATGAGGTCTCTGTCCATGCAAAAACAGGACTCAACCTCAACCATAACAGCTGTTACATATTTTATAGAGGTTGCTTATACTATATTCCTCATCTTCTTTTTATATTTACATTTTCTGAATATACCATCAGTTTCTCTCCATAGTCGAAAGAAAACCTTACATCGCTGATGCCCAGACAGCAACACAGTGTCGACCCATATCTGGTACTCATTATATCCATATGTACCAGTTGTGGCCTGGATCTGGGCCGACACTGTGTTGCTGTCTGTGTCCATTCCTTGGTTATTATTGATGGTTTGCTAAGGGGTTCTAAATACCCAGCAAACACATTTACGTTGGATTTCTGCTATGGCAATTGATCGCAACATTGTAACAACCAAGAATTGTAAGACAACCAAGGGCTATAGCAACGTTGTTGCGCGACATTCAGCAACTGTGAGATGATGTTCTGACAATTTATTTTTTTATCCTAGATATAGATATCCACCATTTAGCATGTTATGTTTTTATGGTTAATTTTTAATCAGTCAGATTAAAACAGTAAATTAATGATAATCAACACCTGCAGGTGTACATGTTGAAGAGTATAAATGACATACCTGTAGAAGGTTAGCTAATTCAACTTTATTAAAACTGCATATGGTAATCAAATTGCACTTCCAAAAGTCATACATTTGTGAAAAAAAAACAAATTTCTTTTAAGAATAAAACATAAAACGCAAAGGCAGATCAGAACATTTAATGAATAAAACCTGGTTCAGTACATGGCAGACAGGGGAGCGAAAGCCGGGCGATAAAGGTTGGTAACCGGAATCAGTCCAGGAAACATCAACAAATCCAGAGGACAGATGCAAGCCCAGAAACCAGTAGGCAGGCATGAGTCCGAAACCAGGTAGACAATCTGGAACCAGAGAGGGTGGCGCAACAGGCAAAGGTAAACTTGGCAGAGAACAAAGCCAATCGGAGCTTCACATGACAGGACTAAACAGGGGAGTGACTGACGTTAACATGAGCAGACATGAGAACATCTAGCAAAGAAAGGAATAAGACTAAATAGCAGACAAATCAAAGGAAAAATTGTGAGGTGTGCGAGCAGTTACAGACATTTTTTTTCTCTGTGCTTTTCCTAAAAAAGTAAAAAATACTAACGTACAACAAGTACGTGCTTAAGTCGCTGTCTGTTCAGGGAGTGCTAAAATGTCAATTACTCATCATTGAAGTAGGTTGTCCAGAGTCCAGACCATAGACATAATATGTCCATACATCCTAGGCACAACCTTAAGCAATGGCCCTGAATGGTGGTTCAATGTCAACATTGTGACAACGCTGTAACAACCTTCACCACACAACGTAGTTATAGCAACCTTTTGGCCATGCCTATGTTGTTGGGAGGTTGGGATGTAGAAGGTTGGGTACGTTGTGCCAACGTTCTGTGTTTGCTGGGTAGTTGTTAGTGTTTTGCTAAGCAGTTGCTAAGGTGATGTATTAGACTATTTCTAAAGGTCCGTTCACACCAAGGACAATAACGATAAATATACCGCTTTAAAACCGTTCTAAATGTTAAAGAATAGCAGTTCACACAAAAAAGGATACAGAGGAACAATATTGTTGGAATCGCTTCCAGAGCTCAAGCATTTTAAGCTGTGGAAGACAAAACTGTAACGTGAGCTTATAAGAAACAGAACGATATTGTGCGTTGCCGTGGATGCTAATGTAGTTATAGTTAACTTTTTATCATTCTTGATGTTAACAGGGCTAAGTGGTTGCTTAAGTAAAAAAATTCCACCCACAAATTCATAAGTCATAGCAGCAATATGACTTGAAGTATCATTCATATGTAAAAGTTGCCTTTCAAAGTATACTTCATTTGTTAAAGTTTCATGCTTTTGCAGTGTCTGCGTTTGCGTTTTCAGGCTTGTTGTCGTGTAAATGAATGGCCAAAACGCATTCATTTTTACTTGAAAACGGTTTCGTGTAAAAAGCCCCTAAAGGCCCTGTTTACACCTGGTATAAAGATGCATTTTGATCAATCGGATCACAGGTGAACAACGCTAAATACAGGTGTAAATAGGGTTTAAAATGTTTTGAGCTTATCCACTTTCGACATCTTCCAGAGGAAGTCGAAAACGCATTCAACCGGATTGCTTTTGTAGTGTAAGTGCTCACCTTTCAATAGGACCATAAACACAGAGCTAAGACATTGCAAACTAGTTCATTTGTTAAAGCCCGTTCACACCAAGAATGATAACTATTATAACAATAGCTATATTAGTGTCCACACCAGCAGACGATATATTTCTGTTTATTGTAAGTGTGTGCTGCAGTTTTGTCATCTGTCGCTTTAAATTCTCTAGCTGTTTAAAGCAGGTTGGATTCTGATTGGCTGTCATTGTTTTTATAGTTCAGCAGGGAAAAAATCGGTCTGAAAATTATTCCAACTATATAATTTCTCTGTGCTGTTATTATTATAGTTGATGTGCGGGCTTTACTAATCTTTTATATGTAGAACGTTTTTAAGAACTATATCTTTATTATAATTATCGCCCTTGGTGTGTACAGGCCTTTAGTGAGCAAGAACACAGGGGGTTGACACGTGTACTGGAAAGTTTTGTGCTTGATCAGTGTCTGCGCTACTTCTATCTGGAAGTTAAAGACCAATAAAAATTGTCTTTGTACTAGTTTAAACTAGAGTTGTGGGTATCTCTTAATCCCCTCACACAAGAGCTTGTCAACACTAGGCAGGGTTGCCAAGTCTGTGTTTTTCATGCAGAAATAGACTGCATTTACAAATTCGCTGTGGGTTGTTGTTGTTTTTTTTAGTCTGCAGGTTGAAGTGATCCCCGATTTTGGCCGAGTGGATTTTGAAAAGCAATCAGGCTGGTTTTGTTTCGCAAACCTGGCAAACCTGACACTAGTTGATACCCACAACTATTCCCTTTAGAACAACCTTGCAACCAATGTTAAAAGCACTCAGAACACCTTAGCAACTGCATTGCAATGCTCTGACAGCCACCTAGAAAGCCCTATTGTGGCGGTGATTTTTTTGTGGTAATCACCAATTACATTTTCTTCCAAAAATGTAAAACAAATTTTTTGGGGGTTCAAAATTGACCTTTTCTGGTAAATGTATATCTAATTACTACCTCACAGTATTATACAAATCTGTTTTATAAGATTATTTTTTAATTGGTGCAAGCTGACTGTATTTTATGAAATATTCAATGCAGATTAGTCAATATATATGTGGGCAGTTTTAATGAGTTATTGATACTGTACCATGATGCCCACCATAAGTCATTGAAGCCAGAAGCTCCTTCTGTCAATAGATTCCACGCGCACACACACAGAGCAATATTTTCATTTCCTCTGTGTGAAACTCTGTATGCTGCAGCAGTCTGTGGTGAAGAGGGAGTTTCAGAGCTGGTGCATAATAATTGGATTTTGAACTGGTTTCTCCTTAGAGTTTAAATGTGGGCTTTCTGTCAAGTTGGCTTTAGTGCCCCGGCTTTAATTTCTTACTTTTCATTGCTTATAGACCTCTGGTAACTTATCCGATTGACAATATGGTTACACTTAAAATAGTTGTATATGATATGAGAAAAACGTATACCACTAATTGTACCCAGCATATATGTGAAATGTTACCCGAGGGAGAGGTGGGGGGAGACGGAGAGAGAGCAACTATTACAATCTTTTTTTATCCCTTCCTTGACCATGTGACTGAAACCCAAATGTGAGACGTTCAAACTGACCAATCAGATAATTACAACTTCACCCATCGTACTAAACGTGTGACAAATAGAAGACACCCAATGTCCACATATCTTGACCTACAGGCCTTGAGCACTATCAGCACCTCTTTGTATTTAGGAATTCCAAATGGTCCTTGGGGTAAGAAAGAAGGGCGTTGAAACAGTAAAAGCAAATGTCTTTGTTAATTTTAAATATCTTGGATTATTATCAATCCTACACTGATAACTGTCGCCTTTGGTCTGCACTTGTCGGTGCAGTGTGAGTTTTTGATGTTGTGTCTACACTAGACCTTACCAGGCTTCTTTTACAGCAAAAATACTGGCAACACTGTTGCCAGCTGGTTACTGAAATGAATCTTTAACAGTGACTAAATGTTAACACGGTTATCAGTAATTTACTGTTAATTGTACAGTTCTAATGATACTCCACTGAAGACAAGTTTGAAGAGAACCCAAGTGCAGTTTGTTTACAAAACATGATCAAACGGCATGGCATGAAAACAAGAACATAGATATGACATGGAGCTCACCAACAGCAGTTACACAAAACAATACTTGATGAGAAACAAGGCAAACATCATCACTCTTAGTTTCGTTTATTTCACACGTTATCATAATATCATTTATACACAATTTCAAAAGAACAATAGTCATATGTAGGTCGCATGAAAATGGGGAACCCCAAAGAAGCTACTAAAAGCTTTTAGGAGGGGGCCCAATAACCTAAATATACAACATATAATATACAAACCAAAAACTCAATATACCAAAGACACAAAAATAAACAAGTATATAAAAAACAACAAAAAACAAACACTACAAGCAAACAGACAATCCCAGCACAAGTATAACTCTTACAGAATGTTCATCAATCATATGTTATGAGCAATTTTTCCTTAAGATTTTTCTTAAAAATGGAGAAAGAATGCAATAATTTCAAATTTTCCTCAAGCTCGTTCCAAATCTGTGGTCCTCTACAAACTACACTCAGGCTCGTACATTTTAGCCGTCGTTTTTTGCCAATGATGAAATATTTATCCCTTGTGTCATAAGTGTGCTGGGGACGACTGATTGGGACAAGCTCACACAGTCGGTAATTTAACCTATGAATGACCTGGAATGTCGTACAGGCATTATGAAAGACATTATATTCTGAAAGCCTTAATAAACCAAGGCGACGAAACAGAGGACGAGTTGGGGTATTGGACTCAGACCACGTTAATACCCGTATAATTTTTTTCTGTAAAGTCTGTATTTTTTTCAGGTAGCTAGCAAAAGTGTTATACCATATGACATTACAATAGTTTAAATGGGGCTCAAACAAAGTTTTATATAAGGTGAGAAGTGCTGACTGTGGGTGAAAATGTCTTAATTTTAAAAAATAGTCCAACATATTTAAATAATTTTTTTATTAACTGATCAATATGGCATTTAAAATTTAGGCATTCATCGATAAAGACTCCAAGAATTTTTGTGGTGTTTACTCTTTCAATAATTTGCTCACTTATTTTAAGACAAACATGCTTATTTTCCATTTGATTTTTGTTGGAATGAAACACAATATAGTTTGTCTTATTAATGTTAAAAGATAATTTATTACACCGAAACCAAATATCTACAAGTCTTAACTCTCTATTTATTATTTCTTCCAATTCATCTGGACTCTTATGTGACATAAATAAATTTGTGTCGTCAGCAAATAGAACTTTGTGTAAGGCCATGGTGGAATTTTCAAAGTCATTTATATATAATATAAAACGAAGAGGGCCCAAAATAGATCCCTGGGGGACTCCGCATTTGATAGGTTTACTTATGGAAATTTGTTCATTAATATTTACATATTGCTGTCTACCAAATAAATAACTTGTGAACCAGCTAAGTGCTAATCCTCTAATTCCATAATGATGTAATTTATTCAATAAGATGTCAAAATCAATAGTATCAAACGCCTTGGATAAATCTAAAAAAATACCAATACCACAGTCGCCTTTATCAATGGCATCATTGATCTTTTCAATCAGATCAAGTATAGCCATGCATGTAGTACTTTTTTTCCTAAAACCATATTGGGATGAAGCAATAATATTTAACTTATCAAGGTAGCCATATAACCTATTGTACACTACTCTCTCTAAAACCTTAGAGATTGTAGGCAAAATTGATATAGGACGATAATTACTCATATCGTTTTTATCCACAGATTTAAATACTGGTATAATTCTTGCAATTTTGGCCCTTTTCGGCACCATTCCCGAAAGCAGAGAAAGATTAATACAATAAGTTAGTGGCTCCATGATATCAAGTGTTATGGCTATCAGAATTTTACTGGAAATTTCATCCTCACCAGCAGTGTACGAGCTTCGTAAATTTGTTACAATTTTATAGACTTCATCGCAGTTAGTTGGTTCCATAAAAAAGGAATTAACATAAGTGCCCCGCAAGTAATGGTTAAAAGAGATACCCTGAGGTTGAATTATTTTGTTAGAGAGTTTTTCCCCAATAGAAACAAAATAATTATTAAAGTTATTTGCTAAATCGATATCATTAGAAAAATTATTACCTAAATGTGAGTGTATGCCCACAGCATTTGGGAGCACAGTGCTGTTTTGGTTCTTGCTAAGGACTTCATTTAGCACTTTCCAGGACCTCTTGGAGTCACCCTGTGATGCTTGTATGAGAATTGTATAGTGGTTATTTTAACTTTTCCTTATTATATGTGTAAGTTTATTCCTGTAACTAGTGTATATTTCCTTATTCTTAGCACTTGGTTTTTTTTTATAAAGTTTATTTTTTCGGGTGATCGATTTTAAGATACCCTTTGTAAGCCAGGGGTTGTGACCAGTTGCACTGTATATGGCATCCTTTTCTGGGATGGTACAATAAATAGAGTTTGTGATCTCATTTATAAGGTTGTCATATGCAATATCAGGATAATTGCAGTCATAGACTGCTTCCCATGTTTTAGCCTGTAAGTTTTCACTCAGTTGTTTCAGGGTTCTCTCATTTAGCACTTTAGTTTTTGTTTTTCGCCATGGTAATTTAAACTTACTTGCAAGATCTATAAATAATACAATTGGAAAATGATCAGTAATATCAGATAACACAACTCCAGATTCTAGCCTAGTGTTTCGAATGTTTGTAATATCATTACAATTTTTTTTTTTTACAATTTCTCTTCATTAGTGAAAGTCAAGATTCACCTGCACAATTCATCAATTCATGGCACATTTACAAAGTCTAATAGAAATGTGTAGAAAATATGCTTGACAGTTTATAACTAGATTATCCATTTTGCATTTAATGGCTTATACGATGAACTAATGACTAGATATTTTGAGGTTTAAGACTAATTGCACAGAGAACTATTTTATAAATTTTGAGCGACATGGCATTAGCAACTGATAATGTAGGAAACCACAGACAATTGTACATAAGCAATTGCATGAATGTACCAAAGCAATCGCAACTTGTTCAAAATAATGAGAAATTGCTTTTATGATGTGCACAAGTGACTAGATGATGTGGAGTTTGAACAAGTAGTTTTGAGAATTTCATTTCTGATCTGAGAAATGCACCAAAGTGACGGGAAAAAACTGTAATATATTGATCAAATTTAAGAAATTAAAATGAAAGATGAAGCATTCATTTAATAAGATTAGGAGGGGGGATACCCTTTAAAGGTGCAGATATAACAATATGCAGATTTAAATATATCAAAGCTGATTGAACACCAGTGTTGTTACTTCCAGTTACTTCCAAACTGTAATACATTATATATTACTTGTTACTGTTATTTAACAGTAATTCATTACCTTACAATATTACTGTCTCAGAATTGTAATGCGTTACATTACTCCTGTATTACTTTTGAGTTACTTTCACCAAAAGAACTATACAGAAGTAGAACTTAACATTCTAAAATGACTAGGGCTGTAACGATATGCGATATGAAACCGAAATCGCGATTTGAAGTTAACTTAACATTATAAAATACGTAGACCTACACCACAAAACTAGTTGAGGATAAATTATTTAAAATTTGGGAATTCCAGCGTTATGGACATGACATTTGCAGTCAAAACTTGAAATATAAATTCTCAGAAAATGCATTAATACCAAACTATTGAAACGTCTGTTTATCCATAGGCTCCTCCCTGAAAGGAGTCCAGACATTAGAAAAATATCAGTCTACACATGCGTTTTATATTTAATATTAGGGAAATAGACAGTCATGCGTGACAAAAAAAATCTTTAACTTTTAGGAGGCAACGATTTTTTTTTGTTGTAATTCTGTGAATTACACTGCGCAAATCGGATGAAGAAGGGTTGGCTCTCCACAGAACATAAAATATTCATTTTATTTTATTTTTCGGGTTCGCATTTATGAGAAAAAAACAATGTTACAGACGTGACAGTTCTCCGTTATGGACGCAACCGCTGTGAAGCGGCACTAAAAGACTGCTTTAAAACTTTCACAGAGACCTTACACAGAAAGCCTTTCTTTAAAGTGAATTTCGTTTTGTATTAATTGTATCTTAATTGTAATCAATGTTTCATCAACCAATTGCCTGGATTTAATAAATAAGAAGTAGCCTAGGCTAAATATAGCAGACAATTATAATCATGACATGGAGGTGCCGGCGCGTGAACTGGAGCGCGTCTCATAAATGAACCGAAACTCAGCGTATAAGGTAGCCTATTCACGGAGCTGAAAAATATATCTATATTGAAATGTCTACTTGTAAAAGGAAGAATTCAAAACGAAAGAAAACAGACTGCTCTCTGCTTATGAAATGAAATGTGCATTTCTCTCTGGTGCATTCACTAGCCTACTGCGAAGATCGTGAGTCAGCATCGTCAACTTCATCTTGACTTTATTAATAAACAATTAAAATGTCTCCTTGCTATATTTGACATATTCATAATCATTGCTTTTGCCGGTTCTTTGTGACAGCTTTTAGGTGCTTTATCGGCAGCGCCGCCGCCCTTACATGAACGCGTCACCACCGCATCAAAAACACGATTGCGTGATGAAAACATGAAAAATACCACATAAACATAGCCTAACTGTTTAGAAAGAAAACACAGAACGAACAGCCTAATGCGCATACGTCCATCTCGTGAATGTATAGTCTTCTTCATGTCATCTTCACCATTAGCCGCTTTTCCACTGGCCAGCGCGAGCACAGAGGCCGAAATCATACCTCACGGCACTCCTGTAAAAAATAAATCGCTATACAAATATATCAGACGCTGCCATTTAGTCTTTATTTACAGACTTGGACACCACACGCGGCTATTGACTGACCACGAACAGGTAATTTAGCCTACTTGCATTTTTCATTCGTTAATGTCTCGCGGTCTTGCTGTTTTTTTGTTTTTTTTTGTTTTACAATTAAAACTAAAAGTCTGTTGTAACGCAAGCCTTACTGAACATGTACCGAGTAAAATATTACTAAAAATTGATTAGTAATGCCTTACACTACTGCGTTACAGCAAAAAGTAATATGTTACTGTAATGCATTACTTTTGTAACGCGTTACTCCCAACACTGTTGAACACTGATGAGAATATTGCTTCAGAATAAATTATATTTACAAAACAAACACACACAAAAAAAATTCCGGACAAGCAACTTTTTGACTTGACAGATTTACTTGTCCGAAGGACAAGCACATGAAAAAGCTCAATGTCGAGCCCTATACATATACATATATATATATATATATATATATATATATATATATATATATATATATATACACAATGATCATCCTCTATATTCTGTAGCAACTGAGACCAATCAGACACAATTATTTGTTATGGTTAACAGATAATCTTTAAAGCTCACTCGTACCCCTTTTCCACCAAAAAATTACTGGTTTGGAACTGGTGCTGGTTCAAAGTTGGTTCGGAGTTGGTTAAACTTGCGAACCTTCTCAGAACCTGTTTGTTTTTCCACTGACTAGAGTGCCCAGCGAACGACGTCGTTCCGTCACTGTGTACGTCGCCATACGTCTTAGCTTAAACGCTTGCAAGTACAATATTACTTTGGGATTATCTCTAACTTGTGTACCAAGAAGGCTTTAAAAACAATTGAAATATGTAAGTCTTTTAATCTTTTCCTTTGATATGTAATCTTTTCTGATTAGTTATGTATCCCTGTCTTGTGTCTTTTTTTCTTTCCGTTTATTTGTTCTATATTGTGACTGTTTTCTTCTTTGCTTACATAATGTTTTCAATTGAAAAAATAATTTAAAAAAATAGAAACGCTTGCGCCAACTTCAAGCATAACAATTACAATGGTGGACTACATCGTGTTTCTGCAAATGTTTCTCCTGGCTTTGCGATCCTTTCTGTCAGAAAAGATGTTTAGAACACATCTAACCCCGCCCCCAGCCCCCGCCATAAGCATGATGTGGTAAAAGAATGGTTCTAGTCCAGCAAAGAGTTGGTGCCGCTTTGGAACCAGTTTTCCTGGCCGAGAACCGGTTCTTTGGCTGTTGAAACACAAAGAACTGGTTTTCGAGTAGGCACCGGCTCCGAACCGGCTCTCAAAATGCTTTGGTGGAAAAGGGGTATCTGGGACCTGTGGCCCCATCACCCTAGCGGGTGCAAGAGGGGCCTTTAGGTTACCATGGATACGATCAGATAAGTTGCTTTTATTGCTGTCAAAGGAATGTGGCCACATGCGCAAGAGAGAGACAATGGGAAGACAGAATCAATCTTTAATACAGACTTTGCTGCATTAATCATAGACTAACTGATCTATAAATGAACATGCATCCCAGCAACTGTGTGAATGATTCACTGTCTTGTGTACTATTATGTATATACTATGGTATATGTTTTATTATACAACCAACCAATGGTCAATGTATCAACGGTCCAATCGTCACCTGTATCATGTCTCCTACCTAATTAATCTTCATTTTATGACTCACACTTTGATGTACATCACCTTCTCTTAGAATACAGTGTGGATTTGTTATATCTATCTGAGCATTAATGAACAGAAAAAGGGTAAGGCAGAGGTCTAACCACACTTAGGACAAAGACTCATAAATCTTGCCCACAGAGGAAACTCCCACCAGAAAGTCCACCCTTCTCATTGGTAAAGCAAACTCGGAGGTGGGACTTTTTCTCAGGCTTTATTAGAGACAGTCCACAGTGACCTCACCCTCTTAGGTTTTACTCATCCGGCCCCAACACTGCTTCTGCTGATACTGGGGAACCCCCCCCCCCCCCCTTCACTGGGGCCCCAGGGCCCAGCAGGCCGTGAGCACCGTCGGCCATGCTTTCACGCTCCCAGAGGGAGTCAGACTGCCTGTTCTGCAATCCAGAAAACTGCAACCTTACCATCACTGACCTCCGGGCTGCTTACTTCGGGTGGGTGTCTGAGACCCCCTCCCCCAAACGGCTCATGGCCCCTGCAGGCTATCACCACAGCCTGCCAGGCCTTGACTCAACCAGCCATGTGCTCATGGAGAGAGAGAAAAGAACAGAGTCGAACTACCCATGCAAGTTCATCTTATCTTCATCCAACGGAGAAGAATACGATTGCAACTTCAATGTTTGACACTCAAAGGAAACATCTTCATCCTTTTCCACGGTCTTCAAGAAATGTGTCCACTGCAAATGCCATGCAAGTATATACATTTAAGGAGGTACTTTGAAAATGATAAGCTGATGGTTCTTTTCATAGTTACATGGATCTTCTCCATAGTTCCATTTCCGGTTTCCAATTTCCTCTTATCACTCACCTATTTATGTATACATGTATGTATGTTTGTTTAGTTTAGTTATGTTCGTGATTTAGTTAATAAAACTTATGCACAATATGTATTTGGTTCGACTTCACTGCTTGCAAAACAAAGTCTCTTATATGATTTTTGATCTTGTTACATGCTCAAAGCGCTGTACATGCTAAGAAATAATTATTCTTCCATGGCCATGGAAGATACCCTTTTCTTAGAGTAAATGAATAATCAAAAGAGTTTGTTGGAGGAACTGATTAATTGATTGTAATATTAAGTTAGCTACATCAAGTTAATACAATTAACTGACCCAAATATTCCTAATTAATCATAACCAGATATTATTGATTATTAATATTTCCCCTTTGAGCTGATTCGTTACATTCAATTCCACTTGTTCGGCTAATAATGCAGCTGTGCATGACAGTCATAAAGATGTCAGAGACAAAGAAGGACAATGAAAGCAACAATATGTTCATATTAAAGTTTGTAGCAGATGAGCTTTGCCTTTAATAATATTCTTGGGTCTCAGCAGAACAATGGAGATCATTAAAAAGGGAGGAAAAACATTCAGTTACACTCAAAGTATTAATGCTATTCAAAGAGAATCACAGTGGTTAGAACGGTTGAGGAGGTTGTACTCGATAAATTGTGAATTAAGAATATATTTGATTTATTTGATATACATATTTGATGTAGATTTTAATGAGGGAATATATATTGAATTGCCTTCAAGTCATCATAAGACATTCCAACAGATGAGTTTGTAAGTTGTATGTGATGTGATATATGTTTAATTTATGACATGTGAGCAGAACAAAATTCGGTAGGACTTTTTTTACAGTCCTGTTTCTTCTTGTGCATACTTTGTACTTATTATAGCAATTACATTAATTGGCTAATAACTTGGTACTAAATCTGAACCTACACCTAAACCTAATTTTTCTGCAGGTTACATTGATAGTAGTTGGTTGAAAAAGTAAAGTTCTCCGTACTCAAAATTAACTTCTTGTTTATTTCACGCTTGCAATCATGCTGTTTTGACGTCTGGTGAGGCAAGACATCTCCAAGTGGGTGTATCTTTGGGAAATAGTGTGGATCTTATAGAGTGCTGAAGGGATGATGTATTTTTGTAGGCCAAAGCCCCTAAACGAGTTTCAATTTAGCACTCCTGAAATAAGGTCTGTGGTGAACACAAGCTCTAGATATTTTCATGTTTTATTCTACAACATAAAATACATCAGTAATACCCTTGTGATTTTTTAAAAGCCTTTACTTCCTGGTTTGGAACCAGGGATATGCTAATTTTGAATTAGCATCGAAAACTCGAAACCCTGAATCTCTAAAACTCTTTTTGGAATCTGTTATTTTACAAAAACTGTCTGGATGCACCAATTTACCAGAATGAATCAGGCTTTCCAGATATACTGTACAAAAGGTATGTTTAGAACAAACCGTTTCTCTAGATTGAATTGGACTTTCCAATGTGAGAGAGAGCAGACGGTGTGGTTGTTTACCTACTCTTGCTTGGTAGTAAAGTAATACAAATTGAAATGTGACATAAAAACAGCAACTGTTGCGCTACAACTAAACATCCCCCCTCACATTGCATGCATATTGGTCACAATTTTTGAAAGACAGTACTTGCAGCAGTAAGTTCAACCAAAAATGTGTACATTTTATTCATCCAATTTTAGAGCCTGAACTATCAACAGTATTTAAAGTCAGTTTCAGAATGTTTACGTTGTAGATCTGATATTTGTGAAAACATCTGTGTTTGCACAGATCAAGGACTTCAGCTGCATTTCTCTGTGCTTACAACATCTTTTTCTTGTTTTATCATCATCAGCATGAGTCTAAAATCGCTTTCCATTTCCAACGCCAGCTGTTCCTTTGACTTATCGCCTTTCTGCATATTTATTTGCTTTCTCAGCTGTGACAAAGCAAACTGAGGGAAATAAAAAGGAGCCTAAAATCCGTCATTCATTAGAGACAGACACGGTGCAACTACAAGAGGTATTGAAACTGATATTCTCTGTGAGTGTATAATATTATGTTTGTGTTTTCGCACAAAAAGTACAGTGGTGATATATAGTACAGTTATGCTACCAGAAGAATGTATTAATACACATTAATACATTGTTACTTTGATGTATATATATATATATATTACTGAGTGTAGGGTATCTGTATCAAATTTAAAGCTTTTAAGACCTTTTTTAAGACCTGCACAAATAAAATGAATACCATATAGGCGGGGTAGAACAATGTCTATGGTAACATCCAAAACATAAAATGATAAATTTCACATTTTAGCCTTTAACCCGTTTTAATTATTTTTTAAGATATTGTTTAGATTTTTAGAATGCTCATAAGCTTCTTTTCAATCCACCAGCTAAATGAAAATGCAATTGTCTTCCAGTAGGTGGCACGTATGGAACAGCAGAAATATAGCGGTTACCCTGCTTTTTAGAAATGTGACAAGTTTGCAGGTATGACATAAACATTTTAAGATAAACATTGTTATAATTAATTAACGGTAGATCATAAGCAATCTTTAGAGAATGTGAAGATACGTCACGCCATCTTATGAGGATCACTCGCTTCTAATGATACTGAAATTCCTGCTTGTTTTTACATCATCAACTATCTCATGTCTGCATACACTTTGCTTGAGATTAAATGTTACAAACTGAACTGAATCAACATTGAACTGAGTGGAATAACGACACTGTCTTCTGTAGAGCTGCTTATAGTTGACAAACTCATTTCATAACTAATTAACTTTACACAGTTATTGAACTGAACTGAATCAACATTGAACTGACTTCAGCTGAATAATGACACTGTTGTGTTTTTAGATGCTTTACAGCACAATTTGAATTTGAACATGAGTTCGAACTGCTTTAAAACAATCTGTATTGTTTAAAACACTATGAAGATGACTTGTCTTGACAAATCCCAATACATTCATGAACAATTTTGCAATGGCTGGGTGGGTGCAAGATCTGCTAAGCCACAAGCTGGTGTATCACCAGCAAACTGTGTTAGTCATAACACAGTCATACTCACAAAGGTAAAGTGTCACTCCTCTTTTTGGCCTAATTATTAAACTTAAAAAAAAAAAAAAAAAAAAAATTCTTTCAAAAACTCATCTATATGATTATTTTATCAAGTCATGCATTGGATTTACTAAGTAGCCTTATTAATAGAAAACACACGTAAACAAATCCGTTACTCAAAATTCAAGATGGTGTGACATCAACTTAAAATTCTCTAGGCTATAAAGTGCAACAGTAGGGTTTCAGTAAGTTAATACTCCAGATATCTTTAAGACAAACGATAAACCTTTAAAGACAGCCTGACTGTGAGCTACCAGGTTGTTGAAGACGTCAGCCCACATTATTTCAACTTAGTTTTAAAATAATTGCGTTTAACACAAGACATTGTGGTCAAAAACTACACTACCCATGATGCTGTAAACTTAAACCAAACAGAGTCTAAACAAATGCATATTTTGCAATTAAAAAAATAATAAAATTAAAAAATATATAATATCTGATATATGACCTAAAGTTCAAACATCTATCCATCCGGATCAGCATGAGTGTGTTTAATGACATATGAAACCTTAGCATACAGATAATAAACAGGCTTACAGAACATGAACAGATCCCCCATGATTCTTCTGCTTGGTTAATTGGCAATGCACAGATGTTTTACTGAATTTTAATTAAATATAATGGAAAATAAATTGGTGATTTTTTCGATGGCCAGTACAGTTATGGTTTAGCTGTCCGTATATAATAGTACGTGGTAAATATGACATCTACAGTGAAGTTTATCTACAATATCCCCGTTTCTCCAACACCTTCAGCTTCCTTGCAACTTGCACATGTCTGTACAAAAATTTCCTACATCTGAAATGCATACCTCTGTCCCATGACTCTGACCACCTCCTATTCCCACATTTACTTCTATCAGTCACTTTCTCTTCTTTCCACCTATGTGTTCAGGCACGGTTTCATTGCTCCAACTCCCACAATGCCATGCAGCATCCTCCACACACACCCCTGAGCTCCGCTAACATACTGGACCTAACTAACTAAACAACTTACTCCATCTCATACCTGTCAACACTCCCGTTTTCCCCGGGAGTCTCCCGCATTTCACACCCATCTCCTGCCCCCCTCCTGTTTTGTTATTTCTCCTGTGAAACTCCAGTAATTTGTATGGCCCAAACGTTCTTATATGAATATTCACATCAATATATTATTCCAAGGTTGTCCAGTTGCCAAATCTTGTATGAAACGCATCCTACTCAGACAATCAATACATCATACACATTTTAACCTTGTGAGCTCAACCTGGCAACCTACAACCCAGTTGTGCTATCGATATCTGCGCAGGTAGTAGTGATTTTGTGAATAAGTGATGCTTATTCAGTGAAAGCTGAATAAGCATCACTGGTAGAAATAGAAAGAGAAGACTCAGTGGTACATATTTAACGTAATTAACGCAACATTAGTTTTTTTTTTCTGTCATCCTTTGTGCTGGCGTTACATTATATGATGCGCTCTTATTCATGCAAATGCTTTTAAACCATTCAAGCCAAGACAAATTGAGCACCAGAGTTCTCTTTCGGCTTAAAGTTGACCGAACACTAACACACGCAATTATGCATAAATTTCCGTTTTGTCGAGTATCATCATAAGAGCAGACTGAGCAGTCTTAAATGAAGGTAAAGAGTTGTGAGAGAATGAGGCACGTGCGAGATCCTTGTCTCTGTCAGCAGCGGCTGCTCTTAAAGGGACAGCAGCCAATAAAGCTTTCTGTCAGTAAAGTTTATCAAAGAACAAAGGGAACAATTACTCACTGCTCTTGACTAAAGAACTTTTGTAACTTTAATAAGGATTAATCTATATATAATTTGAAATTTATGCAGTGCAAACTGTTTGATAACTTTATTCAATTTCTGTATATTTCCTACCTTTTAGACAAATATTTAAAATAAACTGTCTTTATGTTGTTTCAACATTAATTTGGAGATTAACTGTGAAATTATAACAGTACATTATAAAATATATTGAAAACTTTAGGGTTTTTAATGGCGATTCATCGTGATTGATCACCGAAAAAATGAGTGATTAATCTAGTTAATTTTTGCAATAGATACAAATAAATAAATAAATAAACATGAATAAGTCTTATGTTTCTTTTTCTTTTTATTAAATATTATGTATTTATGTATGTCAATATCTGTGCAATTAATGTGTATTTAGCCTGCCTCTGCCATCCAGCACCCCCCATAAGGTCTCCCGTATTTTGGTACCCAAATGTTGACAGGTATGCTCCATCTCTTATAATAAAACCTCATATACTGAGATAGACAGACAGAAGACTTGTAGATAGATAAGGTGGACAGACAGACAGGCAGACAGACAGACATACAGACAGACATACAGACAGACAGAAGATAGATAGATAGATAGATAGATAGATAGATAGATAGATAGATAGATAGATAGATAGATAGATAGATAGATAGATAGATAGATAGATAGATAGATAGATAGATAGATAGATAGATAGATAGAGAGGAGGACAGCACAGTGCAGCGTAGCAGGCAGTCATGATCGGTTTAAAAAGTCAACAGCACCATCTTCTGGCTAATTTTGCTTATTCCTCAAATTGGTTCAAATGCAATTCTCTAACTGAGTTAAGCTGGATAAAAACAGGTACAAATTTATAATAGCCTAGGGTACAATGGGGCTAAAGGCACACCCTTAGAAAAATGTGCTTTTAATCTAATGTAATCTAATATAATCTAATATATATATATACAATTTATTTATTTATTTATTTATTTATTTAAATGAAGCAACAGATTTTGCGTGTAAATAAATCATAAAAGTGGTGGTTTGTGTTTAAAAAATCTTATAAATGAATGAGGTGGCAAGGTGGGCCTTTTGCCCCACATAGAGGGTGAAACCAACATTAGACTATTGTATTGTATTGTAAATTGTAAAGTATTGATACTAATACTTTAGCTAAAATAATGTTTTTAATAATGTCTAAGTTAATACATGTTCTGAACAATCAGCAAAATAT
Organism: Gila orcuttii; assembly: GCA_026230005.1. Lineage (NCBI taxonomy): Eukaryota > Metazoa > Chordata > Actinopteri > Cypriniformes > Leuciscidae > Gila > Gila orcuttii. The sequence goes on from JAPDVR010000003.1 coordinate 14,401,099, forward strand.
TATTAAAATAAATAAAATAATTAATTTTTGTTCAATAAATAGATATTCATTTTAAAAATACAGAAATACAATTATTTAAAAAAGTAAAGATCCTGAAAGCATTGAATGAGATCACATAATAATTTTATAAAGCTTCACAGTAGTAACAAATATATATATATATATATATATATATATATATATATATATATATATATATATATATATATATATATATTTGTTACTACTGTAACTATATACTGTACTGTTACTGCTGTACTACTATATATATATATATATATATATATATATATATATATATATATTATTATTATTATATATATTATTATATTATTATATGATATGATTAATATAATATTTTTAAAATATGATGGTTTTGTAAGACTGTGAGAACTGGAAGGTCCCAAGCTATCTGGGATACTCTCTGAGAAAACAAAGCACCTTTCTAGAAATTAACATTTGAACTCTCTCTTGCAAAATTAGCATCCCCATCCAAGACGCAATTACACTGAGTCAATCACCTCAGTAAGAAAGTACACCTCAGGGAAAGAAAGTACATATTTTTACCTGCTCTGAAATTATTAACTCTACTAGATTATGTTAAATCCATAACACCACAAAATCTACGCTCAGGTTAGTGACAGACTAAAATACAGCTTAGGTGGAGCAGAGGGGCACACCAACTGATGTTTTAGAGCTCCGACTAACACAAGTGTCATTAGTCATGCATACTTAGACTGTAGAGGCTAATGTAAAGAGGTGACGTCACGAACAGGAAAGGATAAAAGCACATCCGGAATGGCCGACGTTAGCTTATGACATAAGCATAAGCCTTATGTGTTCATACTGTAACACTCAGCCCAAGTGGCATAGAAACATAATTAAAAGGAGAATTGTTTAAAATACATTGTACATTGTGTTTAAAAATAAAGACAAGAAAACAGCAGTTATAAAATAACAGATATGTATTTACGCCAACAAAAATGTGATGCTCACTTGACAGGTAGAATTTCAGTTCTTTAAGACAAACACACTTTTCTTAACAGTAAATGGGAAAATTAAACATGTAAAACCAATTGAAACTCTGATACCTAAATATACAGTTACAGAGTAGTTAAGACATGTCCCTTATGTGGCAGCATCACAATACTGTCGGTTTTATTTATTGTTGTCTGTTCCAAAATAGTAAAGCTCAATATAAATAAAATAATGGAGAACAAACAATCATTCAGGTTGTGTGTTTCTCCCTGCTCTCATTTCCTTATGTGTAGGGATACACACAAGCGGTGTGTGTTATGTGTTTGGGAGCAGAGCATGCTCTGTCAGACTTTGAGGGGGGTGACTGTTAGCATTGTGAGAATGCTGTGTCTTCTTCTGCCCTGGAGGAGAGACAGATGCTTCAGGAGCTGGTGGAGGTAGTTTCTCGTGCTGTGTCAAAGTTAAACATCGAATGGCCAGCCGAGAAACAAAGCGCTAGTCCCAAAATTAAATTAGATGAGCTTTCTCACACCAAACACGGTACCTCCACCACGGATAAAAGGAGATATCTAGAGCCTTTCTGCTGGACACCCCGCTATCGCCTCCTAAAAAGGCTAAAAAGCAAGCGCTGTTCAAGCACTACCTTCCTCGCCGTCCCCAGGCCCTTGAGGCTACTGGGCGTGAGCAGCCCTAGCCGTCGAGCTCCTCATATCGAGCGCAACAGAAAGACACAACGCTCTCAGCCGATTTGAAGAACGTTCTTTTCTCGAAAAAGGCTTTGGCAAAGAAGAAATCCTTCGGTGCCCTCAGGAGGCCATTCTGCCAACCCTGCCACCCTCTGTGCCTTTGGGCGAAGCGGTTTTGAGCGAGCTAATGATTCAACATCACCATGACGCTGCATCAGGCTTGCACCCTCTGAGGAGGGTCGAAAATCAGTCAAGTCGGTCGTTTCCTGCCAGTATGCTTCAGGTCACAGAAGTGGCTACTCCAACTACATCAGAGGCCTGCCTTGAGAGGCTGGTTCCCTTAGTAGATTATCTGGCAGAATGGACAATTCTGCCAAACATATCTCAATGGGTCCTGCAGATTGTTGAAAAAGGTTGCATAATCCAGTTTGCTTCTCATCCACCACGTGGGTGTTACTCACAACAGGCTCTGGTGTTGGATCAAGAAATGAAATCTCATTTCGCAAAGGAAGCTATAGAACCAGTTCCTCCACCCAACAGAGACTTGGGGTTTTACAGCCGGAATTTCATTGTTCCCAAAGAGGATGGAGGGTTGCGTCCTATATTAGATCTTCGTCTTCTGAATCGTTCTGTCAAGAAACTGAGGTTCAAGATGTTAACGTTGAAGCAGATCGTGACTCAAGCATACCAGTATCAGGTTTTCCATTCGGTCTAGCTCTATCATCCCGCACATTCACGAAATGCATAGATACAGCTCTGGCGCCTCTCAGACTGCAAGGAATTCGCATTCTGAACTATATAAATGACTGGCTTATTCTAGCAGAGTCTGAACAGCTGGCATTTCAACTTCTAGATGTTGTTCTCCAGTACAGAGGACCACTTTTTTTGGTGTGATATGGGATTCAGTGACGATGAGGGCCGTGCTATTGCCTGCTCATGTCGCCACGACCCTCTCAGTCATAAAAGAGATAAATCTAGGCTGCACTGTAAAACAGTTTCAGAGACTGTTGGATCCAATGACAGCTGCGTCCAATGTAATAACTTTTGGCCTGCTGTACATAAAGCCCCTGCAGTGGTGGCTTAAGACCAAGGGGTTTTCCCTGAGGGGAAACCCACTTCGTATGATCAAGATCACGCAACGGTGTCTCCGTGCTTTGGTTATATGGAGGAAACCTTGGTTCTTGTCCCAGCGTCCAGGGTTAGGAGCTCTTTGTCATCGAGTCACTCTCTCGACAGATGCTTCTCTCACTGGCTGGGGAGCGGTAATGTAAGGCCGCTCAACTCATCGTCTGTGGAGGAGTCGTCATCTTTCAGGGCACGTAAATTGCCTGGAGATGATGGTGGTCTTTATGGCATTGAAGCACTTCCTCCCTGACCTGAGATGCCATCATGTACTTGTTCATAAAGACAACACATTGTTGGTCTCATACATAAATCATCAAGGGGGTCTGCATTCACGTCCACTATGCAAAATGGCACACCAGATTCGCTTGTGGTCCCTAAGAAAGATGCTCTCCCTGAGAGCAGTTTATATGCCGGGACATTAGAATGTAGAAGCATACATCCTGTTGAGACTGGGCTGAGGCCCTGGGAATGGAGACTTCACCCTGAGGTGGAGGAGCACATTTGGGAGATTTACGGCCAAGCAGAAGTGGATCTGTTTTCGTCTCAGGACACAATGCACTGTCCACTGTGGGTTTTTCTCACACATTCAGCCCCATTAGGACTGGACGCAATGGTACAGATATGACCGGGGCTGGGTCTGTATGCATTTCCCCCAATTGCTTTCCTCCCAGGAGCTCTGGAGAAGGTCTGCCGGGACCATTCTTCACTCCAGAGCTCCATCCACTAGGAAACTGTACGCCCTGAAGTGGAAAGATTAACTTCTTGGTGTACTTTACGACAATGGGATCCAGTTAATTGCCCAGTGGGTTCAATTCTAGAGTTCCTTCGAGATCGTTTTTCTGCAGGGTTATCTCCGTCTATACCAGCGGTTCTCAAAGTGTGGGGCGCGCCCCACTGGTGGGGAATAGAGACGTGACAGGTGGGGCACACCAAACGGGAGGAAATTTTTCTTTTTATGCCTTTATATCTTTATTCGTTCATGTCCGCATCATCAACTTCATCTTTGCAGCGACACAGAAAACACCAGTTTATTAATAAACAATTAAATGTCTCCTTGTCCTTGCTATTTTTTACACATTCATAGTCATTACTTTTGACGGTTCTTTGTGGCAAGCTTTATGCGTGCGCTTGAGTGCGGCTATATAACGCTCATTGTCCTGTATAACCTATTTAAGTAATTAAATCAATATAAAGGGGCGATTTGTCCACTAATGGCTTAAATGAACAACTACTAGTCGACTAGAAAAAAACTTTATTCGGAGACAGCCCTTATTCCACATATTTTCGAACCAGCAGGCCATTCTGTGTTGAGCGCGCGACCCTGAGCGGAATGAGCGAGCAGAGGAATATTCAGAAATGCGCTCTACGTTCACAAAGGAATATTAAAATAATTAATCATTAGTTTATATCTTATACACTGCCCGTCATTTTAATCCCATATCAAACAGAGTATGTTATGTCTATTTAAAACAAAAAAAATTATTTCACGTTTTTAAGTACACTATTATGTTAGTCCACAGCCCCCCACCACGGGGTGCTGATGCTATGACGAGGGGGGCTGCAGCACCCGCAGCACCCCCCTTTCCGCGCTACTGTGGGTAATAACACAACATGGATAAATTTGTGACACGGACCTCAAAAGTTGTTGAGCCAGCGCCAGCAGAGAGACACAAACCAGATGGGCCTAATCAACCAAAAAGCCAACCGAAAAGAAAATACGATGAAGGGTATCTTGCTCTTGGATTCACGGCAGCGGTGGTGGGTGCAGAGGAGAGACCAATGTGTGTTCTGTGTCTTAAACCGCTTGCAGCAGACAGTATGAGACCCAACAAATTAAGAAGACACCTAGAGTCCACACACCCCAGTCACATCAATAAGCCACTTGATTTCTTTCAAAGAAAACTGGCAGAATACCATCAACAGGAGACTCGCATGGTAAAAGCCGCATCAGTAAACAGTAAAGCACAGATGGATTCATACAGAGTGGCATACAGAATTGCTCAATGCAAAAAACCACACACAATTGCAGAGCAGCTCCTTCTCCCCGCTGCTATAGACATGGTGTCAATTATGCTTGACGAGACAAGCGCAGCAAAATTAAATGCTGTCCCCCTGTCAAATGACACAGTTGCGCGACGTATACAGTATGCGACATTTCAATTGATCTTGAGGAACAACTCATAGAAAAAGGACACAAGGCGCATGCGCGTGTGGTTTGTGTTCGTGTTTGGATCTCTGTCGAATTGATTCATAAATCCTTGATTTTCTTCTTTACCACTCATTTATAAACAAGCACTTTCTATTTTTACAGCATGTGAACTTATCTTCGATACTATTCCTTATAAAAAACAATCGGATTGCTTTGATATCGCTACTTAGATCCAACTTTCAGAATCTCTGTTACTAGCCTTTAGCCCGCTAGCATTGCACGTGTGGCCTCTCGCCTATCGATCGTCTCATTTAAACCCGTTTCACTGAAAGGATACGGGTTATATCCAGGATTTCGGTCCTAAATTAGTAGTGATATTGGTAGTATCACTACTAATTTACTGTTCATCTGTTATAATGGCGAATATATCGGATGTGTGTCTAACGTTACCTCTGAGTGCAGGTGAGGACACATTCGAGCTGCATTCGGTGCTGTTGGAGCTGGAGTCCGTGGAGAAGCAGATCCGTTGTCTGCTAGAGAGGCAAGCCGAGCTGCGAGATCGGCGATCAGCGCTTGAAACATCACGCGCCGTTGCTCACAAGTCAGTGGTTAGTAATTTTTTGACTCCGACCTCGTCTACTCCGTGTGCTTCTCTGCACAGGACGCAAGCACCCAGGACGCGATCATCCCTGGCTTCATTCACTCCGGCAACGACACAACACCATGGACCCTGGGTGATCCCTCAGCGGAAGACACGAGCCAGGACCAGACCAAGAATCTCTCCACCCCTCCCGGTCTTCGAGATCTCCACCCGGAACCGCTTCTCCCCTCTTCGCGAGTCGGAACGCGACGACGCCGTGATCATCGGCAGTTCCATCGTCCGTCATGTCCGTGCTACCTCAGGTAAGGGTAATGTGCGCACTCACTGCTTTCCTGGTGCTCGTGTTCTAAATGTCGCTGCACATGTTTCCGAGAACCTGAACGGTGACGAGCGCGTCGGAGCTGTTGTGCTGCACGCGGGAGTGAACGACATCAGGCTGCGGCAGACGGAGGTTCTGAAGAAGGACTACAGGAGCCTGATCGAGACGGTACGCAGCACATCGCCTGAAGCAACGATCATTGTGTCTGGACCGCTTCCCACGTACCGACAAGGACAGGAAAGGTTCAGTAGATTATTTGCACAAAATGAATGGTTAATGTCATGGTGTAATGAACAGAAACTGCTCTTTGTAAATAATTGGAATCTGTTCTGGGAGCGACCTAGGCTCTACCGTGCTGATGGCCTGCACCCCAGCAGAATCGGAGCGGCTGTTCTGTCGGACAACATCTCCAAGACGTTACACACCATCTGACTAGTAAGTCAAAGTCCAAATCACAATCTTTGCTGTCCCAACTTAATTGATATAAGTAGTGTAGAACATTATATAGAAACTGTCTGATCGGTCATGGTGGTGGTGTTGCAACAATCTATAGAGATATTCTAAATGTTACTCAGAAAACAGGTCACAGGTTTAATTAATTTGAAGTACTTGTGCTAAAGTTACGCTCTTAGATGTAAGAAAGAAATCCCTATTATCTCTAGCCTTGGCTACTGTATATAGACCTCCAGGGCCCTATGCTGATTTCCTAAAAGAGTTTGCAGGCTTTCTCTCAGATCTATTGGTCAATGGCGATAAAGCAATAATTGTTGGAGATTTTAACATGCACGTAGATAACACAAATGATGATGCGTTAGGGGCTGCGTTTACAGATTTATTAAACTCCTTTGGGGTCAAGCAAAACGTCAGTGGTCCCACTCATCGTCTAAATCATACACTAGATTTAATTATATCATATGGAACTAATCCAACCGATATAGATATTGTACCGCAAAGTGATGATGTCACTGATCATTACATGGTAACTTGCATAATACGTACTGCTGAAATTTGTCATGTTGCGCCACGTTATCGACCAGGCAGAACAATCCTTCCAACCACTATAGATAGATTCTCAAATAGCTTACCTGATCTATCTCAGCTGCTCAGTGAACCCAAACAAACAGATGAACTAGAGGAAATGACTAGCAGTTTGAGCACCATTTTCTCTAGTACATTAGAAATTGTTGCACCAATTAGATTAAAAAAGGTTAGAGAGAAAACTAAAGCACCATGGTACAACAGTGCTACGCATGTTATCAAGAGAGAAACTCGTAACTTAGAGCGTAAATGGAAACAAACTAATTTAGAGGTCTTTAGAATCGCGTGGAAAGACAGTATGTCACGTTATAAAAAGGCTCTAAAAGCAGTCAGGGCTGAGCATCTCCGCAAACTAATAGAAAATAACCAAAATAATCCAAGGTTTTTATTTAACACTGTGGCTAGTCTAACAAATAAACAGACATCACCAGAGCAAAATATTCCATTACAGTATAGTATTAATGATTTTATGAATTTCTTCACTGAGAAAATAGAAAGCATCAGAAACAAAATTGTAAATGTACAATCTTTTATGGTGTCTTATGATTCAGCCTCAATTATCGCCCCTCAAGAAGAACTACACCGCTTTACAACTATAGGACAGGAAGAGCTAAATAAACTTATCATTGCATCTAAATCAACAACATGTTTATTAGATCCAATACCCACTAAACTACTGAAAGAAGTGTTACCTGTAGTGGAAGAGCCTCTTCTCAATATTATTAACTCGTCTTTATCTTTAGGTCATGTTCCAAGAATATTCAAGCTGGCAGTCATAAAACCTCTCATTAAGAAACCGCAATTAGATCCAAATAACCTAGCAAATTACAGACCCATTTCAAATCTTCCATTTATGTCTAAAATACTAGAAAAGTTGTGTCCGCTCAATTGTGCTCTTTCTTGCAAGAAAATTATATCTATGAAAAATTTCAGTCAGGATTCAGACCGCGCTAACTACAAACTGCGCTACTTAAAATTACAAATGATTTACTTTTAGCTTCTGACCAAGGCTGTATCTCAATACTAGTTCTACTCGATCTTAGCGCTGCGCTCGACACTATAGATCATAAAATACTCTTGGATCGACTACAAAACTACACTGGTGTTCAGAGACAGGCATTAAGCTGGTTTAGATCGTACTTATCAGACCGTTATCATTTTGTCGGTTTAAATGGGGAAAAATCGAAGATAACGTCAGTAGACTATGGAGTGCCGCAAGGATCGGTGTTAGGCCCTCTGCTATTCTCAATATATATGCTGCCACTTGGTAATATTAGAAGAAAACACGGAATTAATTTCAACGGTTATGCTGATGACACTCAATTATATATTTCATCACGACCAGATGAAAACACTAACTTATCTAAATTGACAGAGTGTCTTAAAGATATAAAATGCTGGATGACGTGTAATTTCCTGCTACTAAATTCAGATAAAACGGAGGTATTACTTATTGGTCCAAAAAACTACCCACAAAACCTCGTACAATACAACTTTAATTAAGAAGGATGTCCTGTTACTTTATCCACTACAGTAAAAGACCTGGGTGTTATAGTAGACCACAACTTGTCTTTCGAAAATCATATTTCATATGTTACAAGAACAGCCTTTTTCCACCTTAGAAACATTGCTAAGCTACGTAACATGCTATCTGTTTCTGATGCAGAAAAGTTAGTTCATGCATTCATGACCTCAAGACTAGATTACTGTAATGCTTTCCACCCCCAAATAACGGTAAGAAAAGTATACCCACCAATTGTGAATCCTGTAGTTCCTAAACATAGAAGGAAAAAAAGAGTTAGCATTATAGCATGAACATAGAACGTGGAATGGCTCATAGGCCAATAGCTAATTAGTAAAGAGGGCCACTTCATCATTGTGAGAAGCAGTGAACCTGCAAGTTACTATGTGAAGAAGTGTATTATGCATTTATGCATTTTTTATATTCCTGCTGCTCTATTTACATTTGAGCATTTATCCATTGCTGATACTTTCCTCCCAAGCAACTAATATTACATTTCAAGATGCACTTTACGTCTTATCATTTCTTGCTCCCAGGAAAATGAACCCATGACCTTAGTGTTATACTCTCCAACGCTGTACTGTTTGAGCTACAGGAAACGCGTTTGAAGGGAAGCAAGGCGCTGGGGAATAGTGAAGCTAAACTGAGAATGAGGCTAGCATAGCTACATAGAGACAGGCCATTGGAAGCACAAGCCGTGATAGACCACACAGAGCAAGGCCACGATGGACCACACAGAGCAAGGCCACTATGGACCACATGGAACAAGGCCGTAACAGACCATACATAGGCAAGGCCGCGATGGACCACACAGAGCCAGGCCACTATAGACCACACAGAGACAAGGCCGTAATAGACCGCACAGAGCCAGGCCAACTTGGGCCACACAGAACCAGGCCACTATGGACCACACGGAACAAGGCCGTAACAGACCACACAGAGACAAGGCCGCGATGGACCACACAGAGCCAGGCCACTATGGACCACACAGAGACAAGGCCATGATAGACTGCACAGAACCAGGCCACCTTGGGCCAGGCCATATTGGACGCACAGAGCAGTGCCACGCTGGGCCACACGCGCTTGCTAGACCACAGAGACAAGGCCACAAACAGCCACACGGCCTCTAATGCCAAACAGAAGACGAGGTAAGGCCCGCAAGGCCACACGAAAACAAGGCCACAAGGAACACGAGACCACATGGCCATTTTTTAGCAGCTTGGCCACACAGACATTGGCCACTAGGCCACATAGAACCAATGCCGCTAAGGGCCACGAGACCACTGGCCATTTTTTACATACAGGACAAGGCAACGATATGCCACAAGGCCACTATAGGCCACACGGAACAAGCCACACAGAACAACGGCCACTAGGCCACATAGAGCCAATGCCACTAAGGGCCACGAGACAACTGGCCATTTTTTACATATAGACAAGGCAACGATATGCCACAAGGCTTCAAAGACCCACACAAAGACAAGGCCCAGCTGAGCCACAAGGCTATTAATGCCACACAGAAACAAAAACACTCATAGACGAGGCCACTATGCCATACAAAACCTAAGCCCCGAAGGACCATACTGCCAGCGATGGGCACAAAGGACAAGGCAACGATATGCCACAAGGCCATGGGAGACCACACAAAACCTATGCCCCAGAGGGCCACACTGCCGCGAAGGCACAAAGGACAAGGCAAACAATATGCCACAAGGCCACTAAGGACACACTAATACAAGTTGAACAGAGACAACAGCTACTAGGCCACACTGAACCGAGCCACTAAGGGCCACGAGACCACTGGCCATTTTTTACATACAGGACAAGTCAACATTTTGCCACAAGGCCTTGAGACCCACACAGAGACAAGGGCCGCTGGGCCACAAGGCTGCTAATGCCACACGGATACAAGGCCAATGAGACACAGCCACTAGGCCACACAGAACCAATGCCATAACTGGCCACAAGGCCACATTAGGCTACACGGTCACAGTAGACCACACTAAACATATATCATACACTTGCGTTATCATAAATTATTTTTATTTATTTTTTCAGAGACCATAAAGGCCACATGGGACAAGACCACAACGGCTACTACTGCCACATAGATACAAGGCCACACTGGGACAAGGCCACTAGGCCACACATAGAAGATGAGTCATTGGCCATTTGTAGAATGCAAGCTAGAGACTATTGACAGAATAATGAGAAATGGGAGAGCATAACACCACCACCAGTAGTTGCATAGATATTTACCTGAACCGTTACTGGAGAGCTTGCTGAGCTTCGAGGATGATTTTTGAATCGGGTCTTATATATGACTCAGATGCAGGGGAAGACCATCTGCCCAGGATCTTGATAGCTGAAGTAGAAATGCCATGTTCAGCTGCTGTAGTGGCTGCCCTGATCCTGAAGGAATGACCAGTATACTGGGAGGGAGATAAACTGCAGCTTTTGAGGACAGAAACTAGATGAGTCCTGAACCAGGCTTTAGAGAGAGGTGCTCCGTTAGTTAGGATACATAGAGGAGAGTTTTTAGAAATGTAATCATAGATGAGAAGGGACAGAATTTATTACTATTTTTTAAAATTGTTAATGTGATACCAGAGCCTTGAGAGTCATTCAAGAAAGAGAGTAAAGAAATTAGGTGAGAAACGTAAATCAGAAAAAGACCATGGGGAAGATCGGAGTGTTTAGCTCCTGAAGTGAATTCCCCTGGATACATGAGCCATGAACGCTGTACAAAACACGGCTACAATCTGAATATGACAATAGGAAAAGAAGAGACCATTGCGGACGAGAGGTAATAAAAAGGGTGGTTGAATGGATTTCGATTTTCTAACTTACTTAGTGTGTAATGTTGCCGTTTAAGCATAAAAAACATCTGCAAAGTTACAACGCTCAAAGTTCAAGCAATGGGGGAATTTCATTTAAGTAATTGCTTTTTAAGGACTACAACAACGCTGAGAGGAACTACACAACATTCCTCCCGGGTTAGTGGCGTCACAAACCCTAAATTTACATAAATCCTGCCCACGGAACATGATTTATAGAATATCAAGACAGAATAAGCTAATCAATGACTAGAAGATAACTACACATAAGCTACATAATTCATAAACTAACCATTTGGAATGTTGTCTACATATTGACACTTCTTGAGTCTCTCCATCTTTGTCTGACTCCGGTTGAACATAAAGCTAAAGTTTTGAAATTTATCAGTGAGAGGTAATCGAAGCTGCAAAAAAAGCTCTTGAAACTCCGACCCCTGTGTCGAGAGCAGCAGCCCGACTGCATCCAAAGTGACAGACAAAAACTATATGCTTTACTCACCCTCAAAATGACAATTTCAGCATACTATGCAAAAATATCTGTGGGGCATTCCGAGCCAAACCCCGCACACACACCCTGGGGACACTGGAGACCCACCACACATCCTGCGAAAAGGGCACATTAATCCACGTTTTTTTATCTTTGTAATACAATGTGATTGGTGCCTCCCGTGCCTTGATCATTGTAGCCAATCATAGACATATGAGCTCATCAAGAGCTCATGAACACAATGGCCTCTCTTTCCCTAGGTAAACATGTATGCATGTATGTATGTGTATGTTAGAGTAGTTTAAGTGTTTAGTCTAGTTAAGTCTTGTTCATGTCACACGTAAAGTTGTCCATGTTGCATGCTCACATACCGGAGTCCCTAATCGTGCAGATTTTGACTACTTGCTCTGAGTAGTACTGTCCAGTAGGCCTACTGTTAAAATACTTGCGTGAATTTGAATGCCTGCGAGCAAACTATGAATGGAAGAAATATTTAATTACGATATTTGTAATTGTAGATGAAGAAGAAACAACTGGCCGTGATCAGGATGGGAAAAGAGGAATCTGAAAAGAAAAGCAAGACATTATAAACAAAGCATGCAGAAATATAAGCTTTTAAGGTTAGGGAGCCATGCCTTCAGATATATATGGTCTAGCTGGATTGAGCGGAGCGACTAATTTAACATTATCTCTGTTAGAGGAGGGCAGGGTGATGGATCCGGGTTGTTGAAGGGCAAAGCCATCTGAAAACCTGGAACAAAGAGTGAAAGCTCATAGCTATGGCATTGCAGTAGCCAGGAATGAGCGCAAACTTAATTATAAAATTGAAGACGACTGATAGCCAGATTAATGTCTCAGGAATGGCATGATCGCCTGACAATAAGATCTGCCTTAATGATGACAACCATGCTTCGTTAGCACAATAATATAATATGTTTTGCGACCACGTCAAATCCCAAAGGACGCTAGCGGCCGCTATAGGATCATTTTCGTGAAGCGCGGATGAAAGGAAGCTTGAGTGAGCTTGGTAGATTCATCTGGCCTTTACTGATCCAGATATCCAAATCTGAGATTGGACATGCACCCTTCGTCTAGCTGGATTGGGTCGCTTAAATTATGAAGTGGGCCAGGGTTAACAGACGAGAGATAAATGCCCTGCCTTGAGGAAAGATACTCATACCGAAATTCAGGTGAACGAACAGAGAAGCATATAAGGCTTAGATACATTTTATTTATTTTTTCAAGAATGATGTGACTGAATTACGCACACATTAATATATTGAAATACAAAACAGGGTTTGAATCTTATGTTGCTGACCCCAACTTATGAACGGAAGTGAATCAACCCGGCCAGTTAGTTTATTGGACAATATTTGAATTTTTTTTTTTTTTTTTTTTTGTGGAAATTCTTAATACGAATATAACCAACTAAATCTGAATTCTCAATACGATACTTACCTGAAGTAAGGTGACGGCGTCCTGTCAAGAAGCTACTATAATTACCTCAATTATACTTGATGATCTGTTTCTTTTGAGCGTAGAATCCATTTCTCAGATGCGCAGCATATGCCTGACATGGCTCCCAAGTTGCTCTTTGTAGAAATAGTTTTATTCGTGGCTGGGAGATCACTGGCCACAACAACCAATTGAGACTCTTGAATAAAAAGATACATGAACATGTAAATAAATCATACGGTTGAGTAAAAACAATGTCACTCGAGTCTTCTTCACTGTGATTAGTTCTGGTGATTGGTTTGTTATGATAAACTAATATGACTGTTAGTTCTACTGTTCTATAACACTGGTGAGTGAGCAGACGTTATGAGGAGCGCGACCTGTGAATATGGCATATGCATAAAAGCTCTTAAGTACTCTTAAGCTTATTTTATTTCTATACAGTTGCGCAGTTGTTAGTGGGTATTTTGCAAACTGCCCATGTGAGCGTGGTATTGATGACGCTGATATTATTAGATTACCAGTGCACTGTGGAATATCAGTAACGCAAATCTTTGCTTACACTTTGTTACAAAAATTAAGGCGAGCAATCCGGCCCTGTTGTTTAAAGCGTTGCAGTATGTTGCGTTGCAGTCTGCAGATCAGCAGTTATTAGGAATACGCCATGTCAATTTGAATTCTACCGCTGGTGTAGGAAGCAGCGGATAAATACTTACCTAAATAGTGTTTAATCATGGTAGAGGGGACATATTAACAGTGGCTGGTGGAAGCGCCTACAAAAACTTGAAAAACCGACAGGAAAGCCTTGTAAGTGGAGCTTGAACTTGAAAACCAGTGAGAGAAGATCACTTCTCGTGAATTACAGAGTTGTAGATTCATGTCGGTGGGATCAGTGATCTGCGGAACAAGTGTCACCCGTACAGACACAAGGTTCTTTTTGCTGGACAAATTGAGGATGATTTTGTAGTTCTCTTCCTGCCGGATAATTTTGGCTGAGCTGAAGATGTTTGATATGCAGCCGAACCCCCGAAGCCTCCAGTGAAGCCTGCAGCCGAAGCCCCGAACAGTGTTGAGCGGAATCGTAAACACCTCGAAATGGCCGTTTTGCTCACGCGTTCATCAAATATGTCTGTGATTGGCTACAATGATCAGCGAATATACATCAATGACGCTCTTCAGTGAGCGCTTACACACGGGATCTTTTGAAAACAGGCGTCTATTCAGCGGATCGGTCCGCTGGCTCTGATAGACGCCTGCTTGTGCTTTCAAACGCTCCTGCTTTCAAAACACTTTCGTCTGCTCTCAAACGCTCCCGTGCCTTGATCATTGTAGCCAATCATAGACATATCCGATGAGGAGCTCATGAACACAATGGCCAATCAGAGGTGTTTATGATTCTGCTCAACAGCGCTCAAAGCGTCACATTTTTTCAATTTCAGTACCGACTGTGAAGATGATGCTGAACTAGAAGTCTTCTAAGGACCCCCAAGCTTGTGCCAGGCTGCGGCCTTGTCTTTCCATTCACCAAAGATCCTCTGACTCCTACTGGTTCTCTCTCATCAAGACAACATCAGCAAAGATCAACTGGAGCCCTCAACAAACTGCATCAGGACAGTTGAATTCAAATGGGCGAGACATGCAAGTATCAAACTTAGTCTCATTATTTGATACATTATGTATGCTTACCCATTTTAAAGAAAAGCGTGTTAGAACTAAACTGATGGTTTGCTCAAGGCTGTTGATCTGCTGAATTTCAAGCAATGCTATAACTTCTTGCTTTCCTGTATTCTGCTTCAGCTCTCTTTCGCTTGGTAAACTGTATGCATTTATGTATGTGTATGTTAGAGTAGTTTGAGTTTTTAGTCTAGTTAACAAAGTCTTGTTCATGTCACACGTAAAGTTGTCCATGTTTCATGCTCACATACTGGAGTCCCTAATCGTGCAGATTTTGACTACTTGCTCTGAGAAGTACTGTCCAGTAAGAAAGACATTTCCCATACAATGTACATTTCTTAGACAAGAAGAAATAAACAACACTCTGTGTTCACGGGACAAACAGGTTAATTGATTGTAATTTTATTTGTACTACATTAAGTTAATTCTATTAACTGATCCAAATATTCATAATTAATTATATTTCTTTTAAGCTAATTTGCTACAAAGCATAATAGTCACATATATTGGTTGTAGACACGATGTAGAAGTATGCAGTTGAACGATGTTTGATTAGAAGTCCATCAAGAACTGTTTTGGGATGATTTTATGTATTTTGATATGTAAAGTCTTGGTTTCTGTGGTTTTAAGAGATTTCAGCCCTGGGGTCGTTCAGAGGTCCTTAAGAAGCAGCTGGTCTGTTTTAGATCTTTGTCTTGGGATCAAACAACTTCTGCAGTTATCTTGGTCGGGCTAGAGCTGTGCCATCTCTGAACCAATCCGTCTTTTCCAAACTACCTAACGTTGACAACGTTCCTCCTTTAGCTAGGCTCATCTCTTTGAAGCTTGCATGGCCATAAAGTACTTGTCTGTATACATATACCATCCCGAAACAATTGCTGACAGACTTATAATCAAACATCGTTCAACTACAACCAATATATGTGACTATTATGTTTTGTAGCAAATGCTTCAGAAGACTATTGGTCTATAGGCAATACTGGTTGAAACTCTTCACATCCTGATAGCAATCAATATTAGAAGTGTTCTAAATATTAAAATGAACATACCTTCTGTAAAGGTCTTAGGACCAAAAAAAAAAACGTTCGTCCAATCATTGCATTCGGATTCAGACTTGGATTTATGCGTTTCCACGTCAACACGATTAACACCGAAATTAATCTGCATTAGTCAGATGGTACAACTAAAGCACTGTAAGATGTTTAAGTTCATTATCACTGTAATGTTATGCGTTTTGAGACATGAGGCGATTTAACAGTCTTTCGTCTCATGACACTTTGCAGACTCTGCTTTATGCGTTTTGAAGAGGCATGGCTTTGGAGGGTGGGATCTCATGCGTTCAAAGCTAGCTTACCATTGCTAGCCTCTCTGAAACTGTTTTGCATGTGTTTGGGTCTTGGGGAGGGGAACTTGTACAATCCTAAAGCACGAATTCCAATGAGCCATTATGTGAGCGAACAGCCCAACTAACACTGGCATACTAAAAACACCAACTTTATCACACTTAAAGAAAAAGAAAAAGAGAAAGTAGTCTTACAAGTGTGAGATTTATTTGGTGATAGCAGGGAAGATATACCATACATCCAATGGTTGAATCAGCACAGTTAACTGCATGCATAGCCACATTACTTATGACCAGGACATTGGCCATAAGGGTAAGTTTGATGACAGTTTTCAGCACACACTGGAGTCTTTGGCAATTCAGCTGCAGGCCTCACTGGAAGCTTGGGTGGTTCGGCTGCAGGCCTCCCTGGAGGCTTCGGGGGTTCGGCTGCAGGCCTCCCTGGAGGCTTCGGGGGTTCGGCTGCAGGCCTCCCTGGAGGCTTCGGGGGTTCGGCTGCAGGCTTTGGTTGTTCGGCAGCAGGCTTCACTGGAGGCTTCGGATGTTCGGCTGCAGGCTTCACCGGAGGCTTCGGCGGTTCAGTTGCAAGCGGCTCTGGCAGTTCGGTGGAAGGCACCGGCAGTTCGACGGAAGGCTCCGGCTCAGGCTCAGGCAGTTCGACGGAAGGCTCCGGTTCAGCTTCGGGCAGTTCGACGGAAGGCTCCGGTTCAGGCTCGGGCAGTTCGGTAGAAGGCTCCAGCGGTTCGGCTGCAGGCTTCGGTGGTTCGGCTGCAGGCTTCATTGGAGGCTTCGGGGGTTACACTGCAGGCTTCATTGGAGGCTTCGGGGGTTCTGCTGCAGGCTTCAATGGAGGCTTCGGGGGTTCTGCTGCATGCTTCACTGGGGGCTTCGGGGGTTCCGCTGCAGGCTTCACTGGATGGATACAGATAGTCAACTTTATTCAGTCCATTTAGCGGCATTCAGTCTCAGATACAGCACAAAACCCAAATAGCAAGTTTTACGAAGTATTAATCTGTTAATTTTGTAAAGCCATCCTGTGCTTGAAACCATGCTATTGGTGGAATACGACCCAAACACTAATATAATAAAACGTACCTGCAAATGGAGCCATACACTGATGTCCACATCCATTACTGCAGCATTTCTCATTGTTCGGACAGTCACTGTCATAGTAACACAACTCGGCACACATTCCTGCTCCAAAATTTGTGCTTGGACAGTCTCCTGGCTTCGCTGTTATACAGACACATGACAGAAACCACATCACTGAATACTGAACGTCTCATTCACTGTATGAAAAAAAAAAAAAAATTGTCATAAGATGATAGTAGGTGTTACCGGAATATTCAGTCTATCTACTTCATAATTTCACGTTTAGTTCAGTGTGTTGCTTGCGGTTTCTTAGAAATTGCTAGTAACCATTGCTAGTAAGTTTCACAAATAATTGCAGAGTGAAAAAACATTTTCAGTGTTTTTGGAAGGCGTATAGCATCCATCATTAATTAAAACTCACTGAAAACAGGCGGCACACACACGGGCCCACAGGGAAATTTACAGCATTTGTGTCCTCCAGAGCAGTCTCTATCAGAAGTGCATCCGCGACGGGACGGCTCGACCGTCAGCATCGCCGGACACTGCCCAGACACTACAGAAGAGGATTCAAGAGGATCATTTGGGTAGACCAGAAAGTGCTGTAATAGTTTGATTCAGCATTTGCAAGTCAGGGGTTTTGCGATGCGTCTCAAACTTTACAATATTACCACATTTATCTGCTTCAATTCAAAGTAGCTTAGAAATCTATAATTTTTCACTAATCTGCATCAATCGGTTTCAAAGACTGAGAGTGCTGTTACAACCCACCCCACTAAAGTAGAGTGAGTAATAGTGCAATGCTGATAGAAAACATGAACATCAGTTAATATGTTGTATACAAATTTACCGGTGTACATCTTCAAAAAATTAAGCCATCCCCATGATCACCCTAATTTCCTTTTTATAGGCTACTCAACAGAAAACAAAACAAATATAGAAACGCACTACATATACACAACGCAGAGTTACCAGTTATAATTAGGTCCCCCTGTTATATTGTAGGCTAATGTAGTTGTTAAACCAAAAACTTTAAACTTCGGATTGATAACAATTTTGTAGCCATATTATAACACTAATGTTCTTGTTTTACATTAAACAAAAATGCCTATGTTAGTGATTATATGGGTTTTACTTGTACAATGAAAATAAAATGCATAAACTTGATGACAGTTTGCATATGTATACTTTGCTTATTATTAAAACTAAACCAACATCTAAAAAGTTGCTCTTCCACCTGAAGTCTGTACTGTATTTTTTGTAAGCCTATGTGCGGAGATGCGTCTAAAGTCAAATTTTGTTAGGCACTTTATTTATGCACTTCTTCAGGCTGTGTAATGAAGCTAAAAGAACTTCTCACCTACAACTCCAGCGTCTGTTGTGCTCAAACATGCAGACAGACACAATAAAACAGCACTAAACGAGCAGTACACTCGAGCGGTCATCCTCTCGACCTGCAATCTTACAATCAACTCTGCAGGAAGATGTGCTGAATTAGTGAGTCAGGAGGGTCGGACAGCGAGGAACACAAACCTACAAAGAAACACACTGTTGCTGAGTCCCACAAAAAACGCTGTCAAAACAGTTTAGAATGCTTTTTGAACGTGTTTTTAAAGTTCCAATTGGAGATCCGGGTAACTCCAACCCTAATGAAAATCACCTGCCTGTAGCTTTCTAATATAGCCTAATCTTGAAGACCTTGATTAGCTTGTTCAGGTGTGTTTGATTAGGGTTGGATGTCGTAATAATTTCCGTAATTAGGAGATGATTGTGCGTTTTTATGGCAACACTATCAACGCCGAATGAATCTGCATTGGTCAGGTGGTACAGTAATCACGTGGTACAAGTCGGAGTTCTACCACAAGTTACACTAAACTCCTACACCTAAACTCTCCAGGAAATGGATCTCTACTGGAGGCTGTCATAAATCTGCATTGGACATCAAGAGACACAGCACAGACACAGGGGCATGTCTAGAATTTGAATCTGAATTCCAGCCACTATAGTGAATATAGGTAATACACAGCCATGGTTATATCAAAGCCAGTTTAATGATGGATGGTTTCATATGGATTACATAATGAGAGAATATTTGTACACTCAAGCTTTCTATAGACATATATCTCATCGTGACTGAGGCAAGTAGCCTATAGAGTTTTGGTTCATTTCTGTGACGCGCTCCAGTTCACGGAGTCCGGGCGGCAGAAAGCGCACCCTGTATGTTTTCTCTATTTTACAAAAGCGCAACATTTAATTGTTATTGTGAGTGCACTTAAATAAAAGATTGTTTGCGTTTGTCGAATGTTATTTTAACATGCCAGAATTAAAATCCGATTTTAGAAGAATTCGTAGCGTCACTCGGCCAGGTGTGCCAAAATACATATTTATAAACTTCAATATTTCATACAAAAAAATCACAAAACGCTCTGTGACTTTTAAAAAAAAGCAGTGCATGGATTAAGGCCACTGGAAATAGGATCGTAACTTAAACCCATCCCCCCTCTTGCTGAGAAGGAGAAATAAACCCTTTTAATCCTATATATTCTATATACAGTATAACCACTTGAGAAATGTATAAACTAGTGTTGTCAAAAGTACCGACTTCGGTACCAAGTCGATAATGAAATTTAAAAAATGTGACCCTTTGAGCGCTGTTGAGCGGAATCGTAAACACCTCGGAATGGCCGTTGTGCTCACGCGCTCATCAAATATGTCTGTGATTGGTTACAATGATCAGCGAATATACATCAGTGACGCTCTTCAGGGAGCGCTTACACACGGGATCTTTTGAAAACAGGCGTCTATTCAGCGGATCGGTCCGCTGGCTCTGATAGATGCCTGCTTGTGCTTTCAAATGCTCCTACTTTCAAAACACTTTCGTCTGCTCTCAAACGCTCCCGTGCCTTGATCATTGTAGCCAATCAAAGACATATCCGATGAGGAGCTCATGAACACAGTGGCCAATCAGAGGTGTTTATGATTCTGCTCAACAGCACTCAAAGCGTCACATTTTTTCAATTTCAGTACCGACTGTGAAGATGATGCTGAACTAGAAGTCTTCTAAGGACCCCCAAGCTTGTGCCAGGCTGCGGCCTTGTCTTTCCATTCATCAAAGATCCTCTGACTCCAACTGGTTCTCTCTCATCAAGACAACATCAGCAAAGATCGACTGGAGCCCTCAACAAACGGCATCAGGACAGTTGAATTAAAATGGGCGAGACATGCAAGTATCAAACTTAGTCTCATTATTTGATACATTATGTATCCTCACCCATTTTAAAGAAAAGCGTGTTGGAACTAAACTGATGGTTTGCTCAAGGCTGTTGATCTGCTGAATTTCAAGCAATGCTATAACTTCTTGCTTTTCTGTATTCTGCTTCAGCTCTCTTTCCCTTGGTAAACTGTATGCATGTATGTATGTGTATGTTAGAGTAGTTTAAGTGTTTAGTCTAGTTAACAAAGTCTTGTTCATGTCACACGTAAAGTTGTCCATGTTTCATGCTAACATACTGGAGTCCCTAATCATGCAGACTTTGACTACTTGCTCTGAGAAGTACTGTCCAGTAAGAAAGACATTTCCCATACAATGTACATTTCTTAGACAACAAGAAGAAATAAACAATTAACACTGTGTTCACGGGACAAACAGGTTAATTGGTTGTAATTTTATTTTTACTACATTAAGTTAATTCTATTAACTGATCCAAATATTCATAATTAATTATATTTATTTTAAGCTTATTTGCTACAAAGCATAATAGTCACATATATTGGTTTTAGACACTATGTAGAAGTATGCAGTTGAACGATGTTTGATTAGAAGTCCATCAAGAAATGTTTTGGGATGATTTTATGTATTTTGATATTTAAAGTCTTGGTCTCTGTGGTTTTAAGAGATTTCAACCCTGGGGTCGTTCAGAGGTCCTTAAGCAGCTGGTCTCTTTTAGATCTTTGTCTTGGGATCAAACAACTTCTGCAGTTATCTTGGTCGGGCTAGAGCTGTGCCATCTCTGAACCAATCCTTCTTTTCCAAACTACCTAACGTTGACAACGTTCCTCCTTTAGCTAGGCTCATCTCTTTGAAGCTTGCATGGCCATAAAGTACTTGTCTGTATACATATAATACCATCCCGAAACAATTGCTGACAGACTTATAATCAAACATCAACTACAACCAATATATGCGTCTATTATGCTTTGTAGCAAATGCTTCAGAAAACTATTGGTCTATTGGCAATACTGGTTGAAACTCTTCACATCCTGATAGCAATCAATATTAGAAGTGTTCCAAATATTAAAATGAACATACCTTCTGTAAAAGTCTTAGGACAAAAAAAAATAAGTTTGTCCAATGATTGCATTCGGATTCAGACTTGGATTTATGCGTTTCCATGTCAACACCATTAACGCCAAAATGAATCTGCATTAGTCAGATGGTACAACTAAAGCACTGTAAGATGTTTAAGTTCATTATCAATGTAATGTTATGCGTTTTGAGACATGAGGCGATTTAACAGTCTTTCGTCTCGTGACACTTTGCGGACTCTGCTTATGCATTCATGCGTTTTGAAGAGGCATGGCTTTGGAGGGTGTGATCTCATGCGTTCAAAGCTAGCTTACCATTGCTAGCCTCTCTGAAACGGTTTTGCATGTGTTTGGGTCTTGGGGAGGGGAACTTGTACAATCCTAAACCACGAATTCCAATGAGCCATTATGCGAGAGAACAGCCTAACTAACGCTGGCATACTAAAAACACCAACTTTATCACCACACTTAAAGAAAGAGAAAAAGAGAAAGTAGTCTTACAAGTGTGAGATTTATTTGGTGATAACAGGGAAAATATACCATATATCCAATGGTTGAATCAGCACAGTTAACTGCATGCATAGCCACATTACTTATGACCTGGACATTGGTCATACGGGTTAGTTTGGTGACAGTTTTCAGCACACACTGGAAGCTTTGGCAATTCGGCTGCAGGCCTCACTGGAAGCTTGGGTGGTTCGGCTCCAGGCCTCCCTGGAGGCTTCGGGGGTTCGGCTGCAGGCTTCACTGGAGTCTTCGGGGGTTCGGCTGCAGGCTTCACTGGAGTCTTCGGGGGTTCGGCTGCAGGCTTCACTGGAGTCTTCGGGGGTTCGGCTGCAGGCTTCACTGGAGTCTTCGGGGGTTCGGCTGCAGGCTTCACTGGAGGCTTTGGGGGTTTGGCTGCAGGCTTTGGTTGTTCGGCAGCAGGCTTCACTGGAGGCTTCGGATGTTCGGCTGCAGGCTTCACAGGTTTGGCTGCAGGCTTCACCGGAGGCTTCGGAGGTTGAGTTGCAGGCGGCTCTGGCAGTTCGGTGGAAGGGTCCAGCTCAGGCTCAGGCAGTTCGACGGAAGGCTCCGGCTCAGGCTCAGGCAGTTCAACGGAAGGCTCCAGCGGTTCGGGTGCAGGCTTCGGTGGTTCGGCTGCAGGCTTCAATAGAGGCTTCGGGGGTTCCGCTGCAGGCTTCACTGGAGGCTTCGGGGGTTCTGCTGCAGGCTTCACTGGAGGGATACAGATAGTCAACTTTAGTCAGTCCATTTAGCGGCATTCAGTCTCAGATACAGCACAAAACCCAAATAGCAAGTTTTACTCAGTATTAATCTGTTAATTTTGTAAAGCCATCCTGTGCTTGAAACCATGCTATTGGCTGAATACTTTTTACTTTGAGACGATTTATTAGAAAACAAGACAAACTGAAACAAGGAAGCTGACCCAAACACTAATATAATAACACAAACCTGCAAATGGAGCCATACACTGATGTCCACATCCATTACTGCAGCATTTCTCATTGTTCGGACAGTCACTGTCATAGTAACAACTCGGCACACATTCCTGCTCCAAAATTTGTGCTTGGACAGTCTCCTGGCTTTGCTGTTATACAGACACATGACAGAAACCACATCACTGAATAATGAATTTCTCACTGTATGAAAAAAAAGAAAAAAAGTTGTCATTAGATAGGAGGTTTTACCGGAATATTCAGTCTACCTACTTCATAATTTCACGTTTAGTTGAGTGTGTTGCTTGTGGTTTCTTAGAAATTGCTAGTAACCATTGCTAGTAATTTTCACAAATAATTGCAGAGTGAAAAAACATTTTCAGTGGCTTTGGAAGACGTATAGCATCCATCATTAATTAAAACTCACTGAAAACAGGCGGCGCACACACACGGGCCCACAGGGAAATTTACAGCATTTGTGTCCTCCAGAGCAGTATCTATCAGAAGTGCATCCGCGACGGGAGGGCTTGACCGTCAGCATCGCCGGACACTGACCAGATACTACAGAAGAGGATTCAAGAGGATCATTTGGGTAGACTAGGAAGTGCTGTAATATTTTGATTCATCGTTTGCAAGTCAGGAGTTTTGCAATGAGTCTCAAACTTTACAATATTCCCACATTTATCTGCTTCAATTCAAAGTAGCTTAGAAATCTACAATTTTTCACTAATCTACATCAATCGGTTTTAAAGACTGAGAGTGCTGTTACCCACCCCACTAAAGTAGAGTAATAGTGCAATGCTGATAGTAAACATGAACAACAGTTAATATGTTGTACTAGGTATGTAACGATTCACTCGCAACCGGTTGAAAATCGATAAAAATGTGTGACGATTCAAGTCGGTTGAAATGTTAAACGAATCGCGATACACGTTTTAAACAGCTGGGGCGTTTACTGTAGCCTACTGTGAAGTTGTGAACTTCACTTTACAGGCACAATAGCAGCAAGCACACACTGGCGCGAAGCTAGCGAGTGTTTTCTCTTCATTCATGGAACTTGAGCTTGTGTGAGCCAAGCTCAACTTCCATAGGAATGAACTGAAAACGCTCGGTTTGCTCCGCTCGCGCCGCGCCAGTGTGTGCCATCTGGTGTGCACGCGCCGTCAAACACATGGCGACGGCAAGCCTATTGACTCATTCAAATCGGAGGTGTGGCGGCATTTTGACTTTCCGTAGACTAATAATAATCACCACCGTGAGAAGCACTTGTCACCTCCGTTTTCATGTAAAAGGCATTAATACGACAAGTGCGAGAGCCACGGAGATCACAAGGCGCATCAGTGTTTCCATGGCAACCAGGTGTTGTATTTATTTTACTATCTCTTTCTCTAAATGTGTACATGGATTATATATATATATATATATATATATATATATATATATATATATATATATATATATATATATATATATATATATATATATATATATATATATATATAACTTATTGATGGCTATGGCATATTTTTCTAAATGTATTTTTTTTTTTTTTTACTCTTGCTAGTTTAATGATACAAATTATAACAAAATTAAAACCCCTCTAAATGTGGTACTAATTTTACATAGTCTTTTACTAAGTGCGAAGGTACCAGTGTCCACCCTCTTGACCAGACAGACAGAAAGACTGAACTGAAACAACCTTGAAGGGATTTTTTTTAATTTCAGTATAGTTTTTTTATTTGACAAATATATTTTAAAATGAAAAAGAAATGTGCAGCATTTTGTATGAGAAATAATAAAAGGAACACTTTTTCATTTATAATATCTTAAATTAATCACTTGTTAAAAATATCGTGAGAAAATCGTATCGTGAAACCAGTATCGTGAATCGTATCACATCGTGAGTTGAGTGAATCGTTACATCCCTATGTTGTACACATATTTACCGGTGTACATCTTCAAAAATTATGCCATCCCCATGACCACCCTAATTTCCTTTTAAGCATTTTAATAGGCTACTAAACAGAAAACAAAACAAATATAGAAATGCACTACATATACACAAAGCTGAGTTACCGGTTATAATTAGCTCCCCCTGTTATATTGTAGGCCAATGTAGTTGTTAAACCAAAAACTTTAGGCAAAAGTTTAAACTTCAGATTGATTACAATTTTGTAGCCATATTATAACACTAATGTTCTTGTTTTACATTAAACAAAAATGCTTGTTAGTGATTATATGGGTTTTACATGTACAATGAAAAAAAAAATTCATAAACTTGATGACAGTTTTTTATGCTTTGCTTATTATTAAAACTAAACCAACATACAAAGTTGCTCTTCCACCTGAAGTCTGTACTGCATTTTTTGTAAGCCTATGTGCTGAGATGTGTCTAAAGTAAAATTTTGTAAGGCACTTTATTTAAGCACTTCTTCGGGCTGTGTAATGAAGCTAAAATTACTTACCTACAACTCCAGCGTCTGTTGTGCTCAAACATGCAGACAGACACAATAAAACAGCACTAAACGAGCAGTACACTCGAGCGGTCATCCTCTCGACCTGCAATCTCACAATCAACTCTGCAGGAAGATGTGCTGAATTAGTGAGTCAGGAGAGGCGGACAGCAAGGAACACAAACCTACAAAGAAAAACCCTGTTGCTGAGACCCACAAAAACCGCTGTCAAAACAGTTTAGAGTGCTTTTTGAACTCGTTTTTAAAGTTCCAATTGGAGGTCCAGGTAACTCCAACCCTAATGAAAATCACCTGCCTGTAGATTTCTAATATAGCCTAATCTTGAAGACCTTGATTAGCTTGTTCAGGTGTGTTTGATTAGGGTTGGACGTCGTAATAATTTCCGTAACTGGGAGATGATTGTGCGTTTTTATGGCAACACTATCAACGCCGAATGAATCTGCAGTGGTCAGGTGGCACAGTAATCAGGGGCCAATTTTTCGTACGTCGCTAACTCGCTTAGCTGGATTTGATTGTTGGCGATTTGGCATGATCTTGGATTGTTTGGTTCTTCGACGCTCATCCTGGACTTGCTGTCATAGCAACAGGTGCTTAAACTTGAACCTGCTCGTGAGCAGGCTTATTTCATGTTAACAGGATTAGATCGCGGCTTCATAAGCGGAGCTGATACGGGAAGTCCTTTAGCGCAGCGCGATAGTGTAGGATACTTCTATATATTTTTCTCGTGACATGATCGTGCGAGGGTGTCGTTTAAACATTATTATTTTGTTGGAAACGCACATTAATGTTCGACTCGTCGGAGTCGGGCTTTAACAACAGCACAAAATGTTTGCATTGCCTTAAAATTATTTGCGAGTGGCTCCTTCCTTTACACTATGGGAGATGTGGAGAACTTGATGAAAAGTGCTGGCTGTCGTGTCATTCGAGAAGTTTACCTGGCGCTCAAGCAGTTTTTAGTTGTTTTTTTTTTTTTTTTTGCCAACGCAAGTAGGCTACATTATAATTTTTAATGAAGATCATGCAATCATGACCATGCCGATTAATTTGACTTACAGTATATGTCCCTCAGGCTTCCCTAACGTGATTGGTGCATAGACTCCACACATGTTCCCTTCAAGGCCTCAATGAAGGGGATTTTGTGAACAGAAAGGGGGCTCAGGCTCACAATGGAAATGTGCAGCCAAGTTACCATTACAATTCTTAATATTCCAGATTAGTAATATTATATCAAATTTAAAAAAGGCAGTTAACTGACTAAAATCTCTTAGATGGTGTGTGACTATGTTCCATATCACAATTGTGAAAGCAAAATGGCCAGGATCTGTGCATGACTCAAGAATTTTCAGAGATTCACATTTATGCACATTATTTGAACGTGGTAAGGAAAATTATAAATATCAAGCTCACTGTATTACCTGCACTTATGCTGATCCTAACAGAACTGCATTTTTCCATTATACAGGTGATTACAGGATCCTGCTTGGAGACAGGAGTTTTATGACCCCATTTACTGACCCAAACCCCAGACCAGTTACAATACAGCTCTAGCCAGGACAAGGGCACACAAAGAAATGAACTTTGGCCAACTAAAGGAAAGATTTCAGTGTCTGAAAAGCCTGAGGGTTGCGCCTGACAGGGCCTGTGACATTGCATGTGCCATATTACACAACATTGCCACCATCAGAAAAAATATAAAACATTTCATTAAATGTTTAACTAATGACAAGACAAATATGCTTAGTTCTTTGAGTTTTATTTTAATTGTTCTTTGTAAAGAAAAGCCAGTGATCAAGTCGTCTTTTGCCTGCAATAAGAGTTATAAGGTCAGCAATAGTACTCTGTGTGAAATAATATATTAGCACTTTCTCTGAAGTTCCTTTGAAGCAGCTGTAAAGACTCAGGGGCGGATCTAATCCGTGGGGGAATTTGCATATCATAATTAATAATTGGTAATTAATAATTATTCATACATGTTTGGATTAGATCAGTCTTACATGTTAATAAATCTCCCGCTAAGGGATGATGTGTCATTTTACCTGCATGCATGCATGTGTATCCCTGCAATTAACCACAAGTTGATTGTAATTAATTACACGGACCCCGTCTTACAAAACAGGCAAACTTAATTAGCTCAATTGTCAGAATAATATTTGTGGGGATCCACAATATCATCCTACTTTATAGGATTTCAGGAAACGCAATTCTGTGGCCACTAGAATTGGGTTTTCTGCCCTATAAACCAAATACTCTTTAAAGTATCTTTAATTTGTAAAGCTCGTAGCTTAAGTTAGATCTTTGGCACTTAAGGGACTTGGAAAATGAGCAGAGGCAGTACATCAATCAAATGAATATAATGAATTTAATAAGGCAGAACTACTTATGTATTTACTACGGTTACATGGGATATATGTATTTACAAACATAATAAACAACAAGACACGATAAGGCATCGATGAACGAGAAATGCATAGAGACAGAGAGAGAGAGGAAATGTAGAGAGTTGCAGTTATGCAAGAGGGAGTTTAGGAAGACCCGAGGATCTTTCTAAATAGCAAATTCACATAGAGAACAGAATTTTGAGAGACAACGAGACTTCAACAAATCTTAAAAGCGTGATCAAATACGGATACTTGCACAGGTAATTCTTTGCATGGCTTGTGAAGAAGCGTGTGTGTCTCTCGGTCCGGCGCGTCACGTGCGCGTGTTTCTCCTTCAAAGCGAGCGCGCGCTCGTTTAAAGGTCCCTTGTAGATGGATTTGCTGAAGAGATATGTCACGCGGTGTTCTTTTCACTCGTCGATTGGAATTAAACACGGAGACTTATCTAAGACTGAAAAAACACAAACTAAACTAGAAACAAATAAAAGAAAGGCGAAGAGCTCGCCCGGAGGCAAGACGTTACATTATGACACGAGGACAAGAGAAGTAAGGGGGATAAACTGGTATTCAGTCCTTTTGAAGACCTGACGTTTCCGCCTTCTTTTGGAAGAGGGTCCAATCAGGAGCTGTCCCTTTGGAGGGAATTTTTATGATCCTTTGTGTTCTAACCAGGCAATTAAATCTCTAGTTTCATTGGGTGTTTAAGAGTAGAATCTTCACAATTCTTATAATACTAATGTGTCACAAAGTTTAGCAAAATGTAATGTCAATTAACAAATGGGGAATGAAAATTGGAGTTTATCGAGACCAAACTTGCCACAAATGGATTTGGTTAAACATTAGTTGGCAAAGTTTGAAAAATTATCCCATTAGAGTTGTCGAGAAACATGGACCAAACCACAAAAAGGCAACTCATGAAATAGGGAACTTAGATACATTGTTCATACAATTCTCAAATGGATATATAATAGCATATATATATATGAATACAGGATTCATTTCTCCTCCTTGGTTAGAATTCGGAGAGAGCCACAGTTCTGTTAACATTCCTTTGGGTCGTAAACGCTGTTATCTAAGAACTCCAGTGATGTTAGTTTTGGTCTCTTTTCACTCCAAAGATGGAAAACATAGTAAACTATATTTTACTGGATATTACTGTACATATTCTGATTGATCACACCGAAAGCATTCTGGAGGTGTCCAGAACTATGTGTACAAGTTATGGGAATAGACAGTTATATTTAAAATGCATAATGAAGGTATTTGTAATTCACTTTAAGCTACGATAAAATCATAGTCATTCCAATGTGACATGGGCAAATGGACACACATAAAAACACATAGAATATATCTGGTTAAATGTCTTTTAAAAAAAGAATTTTCTTTCTCTTTAGAATCCTTCTTTGGGACATTCCAGTCAGTCATAAAAATGTCTCGTAACTGGACACCACGCTCTGTCCTGAGCGGGCTTCACTTGTGGGGGATGCGTGTGTGGTTGTGTGTGGGTTAATTTACATTCAAAGATTTTTGGTCTTTAGCAGGATGTATTTAGTTATTCAGATTCACCCTCTTAGCCCAGTCCCTACAGTCCCCCTTTGTGTCTGATGAAGTCCCTGTGTGGACTTAATCGGACAACAATCATCACAATGGACGGATGAAAGGTGAATCATGATGATCGGGTAGCAGGTGCTGTTAGGGCCGAGGGCTCAGCTTGATGAGGTTTAGCGCGGCCTCTGGCGTGGTGCCCTCTTTCGGAGGGTGCCGTGAGCTTGGCTGTGGATGTTCGCATCTCATTGAGTCTCCTGTATAGGATGAAGGCCAAGCCCAGTGTCAGGGTGTGGCTGAGTACCTTAGAGCTACACAGCGAAGTGTCCACTGTGGTCCAGGCCTGGACAACAGGTGGGGTAGTCAAGTAGGGCAGTTGAGACAAAGCTCGGAGGGCTGTGTTGATAGAGGCAATGTCAATTTGCTGGGACCCCCCTTTCGCAAACCACAACTCCCGTTCTGGAGTTAGGGTGGAAGTGTGGTTCCTGGAGAAGGATGGGATTTCCAGTTCTAATTTGTACTCTTTGCTTGGAAGATGGTACCATGCCAGGTCGTCAAGGTGAAGGATGGCGCCTTTTGGTACTTGGATGACATGCTCTGGTTGAGCAAGGTGACACAGGTGTCAGTGTCATTCTGGTCATAATTGAGTGCAGCTGTGCGTACAGGAGTGTTAACGAGCCCTGTCACCTACAATCTCTGCTTGGGTCTCGATGACTTGAGTGCGAGGCTTAGCTTCGGCAGGGCAGCGGGTGTTGCTGATCTGCAGCCTGCAGATTCCGTCAGTGTTGTCTCTGAGGAAGGGTTTGTTAGGGCAGAGATAGTGAGTGTCTTTGGTCAATGTGCACACGTACGGGTTCGGAGCTAAGGACAGCTTTGTGCAGCTGTCGTTGACGTCAACCACGTCCGGCGTGCGGATCTTTGATGTGAGTGTTACTTTTCAAAATCTGACATGAACAATGTCCTTGAGCCGGTAGATTCGGCTTGGCTTTATGATGGGCAAGTTCCGGAGCAAAACCCACTTCTCTCTGCTTGGGGTCGACGCAGAGTGGGCTGGCACTACCCAGCGAGTAGGCAAGGTATATTTGTAGAGAGTCAGCTGGCGTGGTGATGGCGGAAGCCAGCACGGTTTGCACAAGGCTTAAGGGTATCAGGTGCGGTGGAATTCTACCCATAGCTAGGCTGTCAATGGAGTTCACCTCCGGCTGCGTGTCTGTCATCAGGGCTGTTACCAGCTGAGTTTGAGCAAAGTCATTCTGGAAGACCGTAAACAGCTGTTTCATGGAGTTCACTGTCTGGGTCAGCAGAACGCTGTGAGTGTTGAAAATTACCACAATTCCCTTTAGTGTCTTGTCGATGGTCTGCAGGGTTGCACTCTGTGTTGTGAGTTGCTCTTTTATCTGTGGAATCTCAGTCTGAATTTCGGCTGCATGCTGCCTCACGGTGGCTAGGTTCACTGTATTCGCACTGGACATACAAGTGTTAAACAGAGTGGCGGCGGCTCCGGGCAAAGCTCCCCGGAACTGTTTGGAGCGGTGGTTGTGTCCACCTAACTCCGCTTGTGTGATAGTCATTTTCTCAAGTTGGCTGAGCATGTGCATCGGCCCCGGCGTGAGTGAGGGAGTCTGTCCATCGGGCTATTGGGCTACTGCGCTGGAGTAGGGTGCCCTGTAAACATTGCAGGGGTCGAGACGAACATGAACTTTCTGGGTGTGGGTCCTGAAGTTGGTAGTCAGGAGTCCCGGTTGTTCCCTCAGGATGGTGAACCACAGCAGCATCCTGGTAAAGTGAGAGGGAGAGAGAGAGAGAGAAAGAGGGGAAAAATTTCAGCAGGTGTTGTCCTTGGTTGGCTTGGACAGTCTTTTTCACGCCGGTATGCCACTTGCTTCGGTGTCTTGCAAGTGTCTCTGGTGCTGCGGTGTGCAGCACATGGTGCATCATGTGCATACATTGGCATGACCCCCCTTTTGCACTGTGGCATTACAAGCTGTAGCGCAGTGATGGCATCAGGTGCAGAACGCTGAATGTTGTCTTGTGCACGCAGCATGTGCAAGGTGTATTGCAGGTGTCTGGGGCACCGGTCGTCGGTGGGTTCAGACGGCGTGCTAGGGTGGTTGGAGGGGTCTGAGAGGTGGTTTCTCATAATGTCCATTGGTAAGCTGGAAGGTTAAGGTCAGGTTAAGCAGAGGCTCTGTGACATTTTGTCACACTTGTGGTGAGAGACTAATGCATGACCCTAAAAGTTCAGAATCACAGTTTAACGGGTTCGCTAGGTATGTAGCATAAAGCTAGGTGTTTCATGTGTATCTAGCTAGTGATGTGTGTCTTGTATCCTTATCATCTTAGCTGTGGATGTTAGGAGGCTAAGACTCATGTGGTTCCGAGAGTATTTCCTGGAAAGGGCATAGCCGAGATGAAATAAATGACTCAAGATGGTTCTTATGACTAAATTATTTCTCTGGACTGAACTAGTGGTTCACTACGGCTTGACGAAGTGAATGATAGGGGGAAAAAGGACAGCTTTCATATTCAAATTATGCTTATTATCAATCCTCAGGACCTATAGTTATGCCCTAGTAATTGTTGAAATTACTTGTGTTGCAGGGTCACAAAAATGAGTGCACTTGTTGAAAATAAACAAAATCACGAATAAAGGTGCATCTGTTTCCTTTCTGGGCCCTATGGGAAATGGAACCACATTTGAACAGGAGAGGAAATGAAATTAAATCATATAGATGACAGAATAGCCAAGGGAATAGCTGACTGCTATTATTATCAAAGTCAAAGAAATGAAAGAATTAACGAAGAGCAAAAAAAAAAATTAAATTAAAAGCAAAAAGGAATAAAGTGATCAAAACAACGGGAATGATCTGAATGTGAGAATAATCAGTGGCGTTAGTGAATAAACTTTGGATTTGCCTGGACCACCACTCCATAGTGGGTTGCAGCGGTTGCGTGTTCAAGACCACTCTGTGTGTGTCCCTCCAAAGGTTTAGTCAACATGCTGATGAAGATTCTCATTACTATACGGATACTTCTCTAGCTACTATACGGATACTTCTCTAGCTACACATTTTACATGTAATTAAACTTAAGTGTAAATGGCGGGGCATCTGCAAAATTTAGCCTACAGTGCTCAGCAAGGACTATGCCTAAATTAGTGAAGGTGAACTTTAGCTGAGAAGAATTGAAAGTACGGAAAGTGAAGAATTACAAACCCTAACTGGGTTAAAGAAAGTATTCTAGAATACTTTGCACTGTATAAACAAAAGCTGTAATAACGGCTTCAAGTAAATGACGCTAGCTGCTAACTGCTAACTGTAGAAGTTATTATTTAGCTTAGCCTAAGCTGGATGGATGCTAGGTTAGCTTAGCTTAGCGTAAGCTGGATGGATGCTAGGCTAGGATAGCTTAGCCACCTAGGCTGGTTTGTTTACAAAGTGACATCACGAGTTAGCGCTTCCTGTGACAAGTCGTTGTCATGGGAACCAGAGCATGTCAGAACAATTCGACAGTACCTGAAGAATGTCTGCACCTTTTAAATGAGTTATGCATGTTTAAACAGGTTAAAAAGGGGCGCATATATTTTAAGTTTTTCGAGAACTTGATGTTACATTAAGTAAAATGCGACTGTTTTGGCATTTGCTAATTTTACTCATGTAACTCTTCTCTTTTAGTTTACACAACTTATTCTATTTGTTTATCGAGTAAGGAAATTTGGATTTGCTGTAAGTCAAAGGTTGTCTAAGCATCTATAGTTACGTCCCTCTCATGCACAAATGCTGACTTTTCAGCGAGTAAACAGTTTTGATCGCTAGGTAGCTCTCTACTTGTAGATGCAGCTAAAATTTAGGTGAATTACATCAATCTAACAATAATTTGTAAGGCCTTTACATTGTAGAAAGGGGAGCATCACCCAGGTCTACATATATATAACTCTGTCCTGAGCTTTCTTTGTCAGACACAGGTTTAGTCATACTGCAATTTGGATTTCTTTTTAACCAAAGCAGAATAGATATCGGTACCGATTAGAGGCTGCTGAAATGAGATTCCTTTATCACACAGACTTACGCTTTACGGCTGAACATACTGATATTAGTTGGAAATCTAAGACTCTTTCACTTAAAGTAGAGATGTCAATTCCAGCTATCGTTTTATCTGCATTTAGACAAGCCAGCGATCAAAAATGCGTATTGCACGTTGTGTTCTAGTTGGATCGCAAAGATCAAATGCACGCCTGTAGGTTAACAGTAGTTTAAGGCTCAGGTGGTTTTACTACACTCTGACGCCAGGGTGACGTATGCCCTATTTGGAGCTAGTGTTTGCTGTAACCCTTCATTGTCAGGAAGCCTAATGTTTAGCAGTGCCAATTCAAGCAGCATCTAGAAACTGTTTGTTTTAAAAGAGTCGTGCATAGTCTGTTGGCCGTTGAGATTTACACGCCCATTTAAGATTCTTTTACATCAGTAAAATTCTAATTTTACGAATGCAGAGTCTTTGAGCACACATTTTCATCTACTTCTAAAAGTTCTATGTCCTATGCTGATCAGGGACCTTTTTAGCAGAGTCTTGCACTGTGTTCGTGCAGTGTCTTCTGGTTTTGCAGTTCAAAATCATTGGGGTTTTAGGAATTCTTTCTGAGGAGGCCTTTTGTGTTAGAGGCCTTCTGCATTAGGTCACGCATCGTTGAGTGGGCATTGCGTGGTCTTTGGCGAGCTGGAAGGTGCAGGGTAGCGAACTTGAACCTTGACTTGGTGGTGAGGCTGTGTACCCATGAATGGCTGCTGGAGTTCCGGGGAACTTTGTGATTTTGGAGTCTGGCTTTGTTGTAGTTCTCGTGACCTCTGTGACCGGAGGGGGCGGGATTCTTGAACTTGGGCCCAGACGGCCAGGTGTTTATAAGTCTAATAAAAGCTCAGAGCAGTCTAGCAGGTCTTTGCCAGTCAGAAAGGGGTACGTGTCCATTTGTGAGATGTACACCGGGTGGGTAGGACTCAAAGGACCAGTTGTCAGGTACATGGGAGCTCTCTGTTCGAGCCTGAGGTCGTTCTGGCTATACGACTGCACGTTCAGCTCACACATTTGGGGTGTAAGAGTTTGATCTTCGCTCTTAGCTTTAGCACTGAGTCTTTCAAAGAGTTGAGCTGACATTAGAGTGAGGTCTGAGCCGGTGTCTACCAGGGCTTCAAGGCTCACCTCATTGTCTAGAGTGATGGGTAGGTAGAGTTTCCGGGCCCACCCCCTTTTGATCAGGTTCCCCAGGAGTCTTGGCATAGGGGCTGGTGTGTGATCGACGGGTGGTTAGGGCCGGTCTTGTGTAGTTCTCTGCGGAGACAGGCAGACAATGCAGCATTTCTTGGTCTTTTGGGGTTTTGGACCCAGCTATAGGAAACTGTGCTGTCTCGTTCAGGCTGTGCAGCTGTCAGCTGTGGTGGCTGTGTGCTGTTGTCACTTTGTGATGTGACAGTGTGCTCTGTGGTCTGTGGCCGACGAGCAGTGTTCTGTGTGCCTGTTGTGGGTCTTACGCTCAAGCATAGGATGTAAGGCTCGTACCTCTTGAATTTTTGGAAAGTCTTTTGTGAAGAAGCTTTTCAGCGACTTCAGGGTCTCGGCTGTCTCAGACGTGGCGGCACTGTGTTTGTCTGATGCATGCTCAGACTTGTGCTTATTAGTGGCATGTTGAAAGGGGTACCGCTCCAGGCTGTCTGGGCTTTAGTCTCTTGGTGATGGGGGTCGGCTATTTCTGGGTCGCCGGCTGGCTTCCAGAATGTTTCAGAGCGCTCGCTCTGGTGTCTTGGATGAGCACCATCACGGTAGTGCTGCCCTCTGGAGGCCTGGAACGGTCGTGACTCTCTGTAAACAGGGCTATGGTGTTGTGGGGCGCCCTCTGGAGGCAGCTCTGAGTAGTGTTCAGAGACCGAGTAGATTGTGGGGTTTTTCAAAGTCTTTCCGGACACAGTCTTTTGCTTGATGTAAGCTTCTCTTAGCTGTTGAGTAGTCATGCTATGTGGGCAGGCCAGGAGGACTTGGTGATGACTCACTGTGGGGTGCAGATTTCGGAGAACAAAGTTCTGGAGTGGAAATCATCCTCCATGCCGGGCTGATTGAGGTCCACGGCTGTGATTAGTCGTTGGTCTGATTCTGGATCAGAGAATTCTTTAATGAAGGCCTGCCGCAGTGGCTGGTAGTCTATAAGAGTGTTTCTTATAGACTACTGTTAAAAATGTCAAGTTCACGTTTGAGATCTTATCTCTTCTGAACGAGCTTGTGGATGGTAACATGGGCCTCTTGTGAGCTTCTTTCGCAGGCTGTGGCTTTCGAGTCTCTTTAAGTTCAGTCTCTGCTCTTTGCAAGGGGCTTCACTTTGTCGGAGTTTCTCGTTGAGTTCCTCTCTGGTTCTTTTCTCTGTCTGTGTCGATGAAGATCAGACAGGGCAGTTTGAAGTCTTTCTACTTCTTTCTGTAGCTCGGGGTCGTTGTCATCCTCGGCTTGCATCCTCAGCGTTGCAATTTTGTGCTCCAGGGTGATGCGGCTCCTTTCGTGGAGACGTGCTTGTGCGATGGGCTGGGCAAGCGAGGTTTTGACGTGTCTGGCCGGTCTTTGTCGTGGGAGCTTTGGCTTGGTTTGTGCGCCATCAGCTTGTCCACGTCTGCGATGCTCTGGGCTCGGGGCTCTGAGTCACTGGCGACCTTGGGCAGGAATGGAGGTGTCATGAATCTCAGCCATGTCTCCAGATTGTCCCAGCGGGTTGTGGGACTGTAGGACCGGAACATACTGGCTTCACTGTGGGCGAGAGGAACACAACACACGCAGAGAGACCAATGCAAGTTCCTTCTACGTTTAACGAGCTATAATACGGGCTATGCCGTGTATGAAAATTTTGGTTAACTGATGCAGACAGTTAAATCATTCGGTGGGACAATTTGGGTAGGTCAGCATGGGCCTGAATAAAGATTTTTAACGGGGCGGTAGCTTAGGGGTCACCTGTTGATGCTAACGGCTTGGTTGTCAAACTATTATTCAGCGTTCCTTGTTGTCTCAGAAAAGTTCCGTCTCTAGGTGAACTGAAAGGAACAGAGCACAACAGAAAAGAGCAATGGCAAGATAGCAAAGTTTGAAGTAACATGCAACCATCCAAGATGGAAAGGTCTGTAATGAAATGGCGTTAATAGTACACAGGAAGTGTTACAGGGGAAGAGGAGGCCTAAGCCTGCGGTTTGTGGCTCGGAGAGGAGGAGGGAGCCAAACACTTCAATGACCGGGGGAATCTCTAGATCCTGTGGCCAATACTAAGTGGATGGATTTAATACCTTTTCTAGTTTCCCGGGGGTGAAATGAGGTCATTCAGGTTGGAGTCAGCATCGTGGTTGGTCTTTGTCGTCCCCAAACACTTAACAGCAGTGTCTCGGGTCCTTCCGTACTTCTGTACCGATGTGTGCCCTCACGCAACTTGACTTTGAACACAACCGGCAGGGCCAAATTGGTGATGTCGTGTTGCGGGCCGCACCAACGGAGAAATACAGGAAAGTCCGAGACTCGTGCTCAGTCAGCGCTGGTGACGCAGGTCAGACGAACCAGCTTGCTGGACCCCAAGCAGAGATGACTGTCAAATCACGACAGCACGAGAGAAATTTCTACCTACAAACACAAAACAGGATGAAGGACAAGTGAACCTAAACGTGAATTAAAGCTCTCTCTATCTAAATCAAATTGAGTGTCTATTTTTTGTAGAAAAATCATCAAAGGCAACGGCTTTACTAAAATTATGGTACAAACCAAAAAGGGAATTATGACAATGTTAATTATCAGACCAACCTAGCCTCCATTCAGAGAAGAGATTAAGTGCAGCAGGAAGAGAACAGGAGGAAGCAAGCTGTAGTGGCGCGTTTGGGCCACAAAGGGTTTGGGCCACTTCCTCTTAGTGGTCAACCTGGCTGACAGAGAACTTGATTTAAATTGCATTCAAACTGGTTTAAATACAATTCAAATCAAGCGTATGCATAGATGTTAAGTAACTTCTAGAATAGTAAGGATACCGTTGTCATAACGTATCCAATCAAAATTATTAAAAATAATTTGAAAAAGGAAATATAGAAATAGAGCCATAAAACCATTCCCAACAGGAAAGGAGACTTAATTCAAATTGATCTTGAAATTTGTTTGTTTCAAACCAAATTTGAATAAGTGTAGGAAATTAAAGGTTGGCATTATATTTGATGATGATCACGACTACGGTGAGGTATCAATGATAATAACCAAAATAAAACCAACTGGGAGAAAACCACTTCAGAACAGAATGATGTTAGGAACTAAGTGATGAGCTGACGTAGAGAGGGGAAGGCCACAAGGGGGCCGTACTCCTCCTAAGTGGTCATCAGAAACTGGTAATACTTACTTTTGAATTTTGAGTTCAAATGTGGTTTGAACCAAATTCAAAATAAGTGTACACCGTCAGGAGTGAAATCATGTTAGTAAAACTGGAACTTGCACATGCATTGAAAGTTAGAAACACACTTTCAGAAATTCACTGGGAAAATCTGAAATTGTGACGATAGAGAAATTGTTTAGGAAAGGATGACCTTGTTACTAGTGTCCACACGATGGCGACATTTCGTTCATGCAGGATGAAATCAAGGGGGCGGAGCGTAATTCGAGAACTGTCAAGCACTTAGGCCTCAAGGCTGCCCTCTAGTGTTTGTCAGGTTTTTAACCAGGAGTTTAACCAGGAGTTTATCGTTAATCTAACGATTATAATATAAGGCCTTTTTTAAGAGTAGTGACAGAGCATCGTTTCACTAAATCTTGTCTTCACCCTGACGAATCTCGTTCGGACAGGGGAGTTTAACATTAAAAATGTCGTAATTCAAAAGAGGTTTCTTCGTCTTTTGTAGGACAAATTTAATACTATGAAACTGCAGTTTACTTTTTAGTTTTGCTGAACTGAGACGGCTTTTGCCTTTAATCAGTCAGCCAGTGAGTTCGCATTGCGTTCGCTCACTCGAGGCGCACGTACAATATTAAATCACAATATAGACATAGATTAAAACTGAATTGCTCAAAAACAAGTTTAAAGTGTGCCAAGCATATTCTCCACCAATTATGTAAAGACTCAGGGGCGGATCTAATCCGTGGGGGAATTTGCATATCATAATTAATAATTGGTAATTAATAATTATTCATACATGTTTGGATTAGATCAGTTTTACATGTTAATAAATCTCCCGCTAAGGGATGATGTGTCATTTTACCTGCATGCATGCATGTGTATCCCTGCAATTAACCACAAGTTGATTGTAATTAATTACACGGACCACGTCTTACAAAACAGGCAAACTTAATTAGCTCAATTGTCAGAATAATATTTGTGGGGATCCACAATATCATCCTACTTTATAGGATTTCAGGAAATGCAATTCTGTGGCCACTAGAATTGGGTTTTCTGCCCTATAAACCAAATACTCTTTAAAGTATCTTTAATTTGTAAAGCTCGTAGCTTAAGTTAGATCTTTGGCACTTAAGGGACTTGGAAAATGAGCAGAGGCAGTACATCAATCAAATGAATATAATGAATTTAATAAGGCAGAACTACTTATGTATTTACTACGGTTACATGGGATATATGTATTTACAAACATAATAAACAACAAGACACGATAAGGCATCGATGAACGAGAAATGCATAGAGACAGAGAGAGAGAGGAAATGTAGAGAGTTGCAGTTATGCAAGAGGGAGTTTAGGAAGATCCGAGGATCTTTCTAAATAGCAAATTCACATAGAGAACAGAATTTTGAGAGACAACGAGACTTCAACAAATCTTATGATCAAAGCGTGATCAAATACGGATACTTGCACAGGTAATTCTTTGCATGGCTTGTGAAGAAGCGTGTGTGTCTCTAGGTCCGGCGCGTCACGTGGTCACGTGCGCGTGTTTCTCCTTCAAAGCGAGCGCGCGCTCGTTTAAAGGTCCCTTGTAGATGGATTTGCTGAAGAGATATGTCACGCGGTGTTCTTTTCACTCGTCGATTGGAATTAAACACGGAGACTTATCTAAGACTGAAAAAACACAAACTAAACTAGAAACAAATAAAAGAAAGGAGAAGAGCTCGCCCGGAGGCGAGACATTACATTATGACACGAGGACAAGAGAAGTAAGCGGGGGATAAACTGGTATTCAGTCCTTTTGAAGACCTGACGTTTCCGCCTTCTTTTGGAAGAGGGTCCAATCAGGAGCTGTCCCTTTGGAGGGAATTTTTATGATCCTTTGTGTTCTAACCAGGCAATTAAATCTCTAGTTTCATTGGGTGTTTAAGAGAAGAATCTTCACAATTCTTATAATACTAATGTGTCACAAAGTTTAGCAAAATGTAATGTCAATTAACAAATGGGGAATGAAAATTGGAGTTTATCGAGACCAAACTTGCCACAAATGGATTTGGTTAAACATTAGTTGGCAAAGTTTGAAACATTACCCCATTAGAGTTGTCGAGAAACATGGACCAAACCACAAAAAGGCAACTCATGAAATAGGGAACTTAGATACATTGTTCATACAATTCTCAAATGGATATATAATAGCATATATATATATGAATACAGGATTCATTTCTCCTCCTTGGTTAGAATTCGGAGAGAGCCACAGTTCTGTGAACATTCCTTTGGGTCGTAAACGCTGTTATCTAAGAACTCCAGTGATGTTAGTTTTGGTCTCTTTTCACTCCAAAGATGGAAAACATAGTAAACTATATTTTACTGGATATTACTGTACATATTCTGATTGATCACACCGAAAGCATTCTGGAGGTGTCCAGAACTATGTGTACAAGTTATGGGAATAGACAGTTATATTTAAAATGCATAATGAAGGTATTTGTAATTCACTTTAAGCTACGATAAAATCATAGTCATTCCAACGTGACATGGGCAAATGGACACACATAAAAACACATAGAATATATCTGGTTAAATGTCTTTTAAAAAAAGAATTTTCTTTCTCTTTAGAATCCTTCTTTGGGACATTCCAGTCAGTCATAAAAATGTCTCGTAACTGGACACCACGCTCTGTCCTGAGCGGGCTTCACTTGTGGGGGATGCGTGTGTGGTTGTGTGTGGGTTAATTTACATTCAAAGATTTTTGGTCTTTAGCAGGATGTATTTAGATTCACCCTCTTAGCCCAGTCCCTACACAGCTCTATCTCTAGTGCCATTTTTTTTTCTTTAAGTTGTCATTTTTTAAAAAAAAAATAGGCTACTCTATTTTCTAGGGGTAGGTTGGGGTAAACCTGTCAACGCATGCCTTATGTAACAAAAATTAAAAAGAAAAGTACAACACTGCCCATCTCTGTATCACTGCTTTATGCAGACTCTTCTGTAGGCCTTTCTGTAGATGTGGACTCCTGCAACTCATATTGCATTCAGAAATAATAGGTACTCAAGTGTAAATTAAGTAAAGTTATTTATGCACTTACAGATACTTTCTCCAAAAGACAGTCACCTGAGAGGGTTTCTTCACTGTCCTGTTCATCGGGGAAAATGGGCATTACAAAATGTTGTACATTCTTCCCTTTTGATGTA
Organism: Gila orcuttii; assembly: GCA_026230005.1. Lineage (NCBI taxonomy): Eukaryota > Metazoa > Chordata > Actinopteri > Cypriniformes > Leuciscidae > Gila > Gila orcuttii. Next base: position 14,442,111 of record JAPDVR010000003.1, read on the forward strand.
AAGTTAGAAAAAGTCCCCTTACTACACATGCTTCAGCCAGCACTTGCTTGGGAACCGGTAAAAGTGTTGGTGTATTGTTTAAAACTGCACAAAAGAGGAAAACATAATTTCAGTACAATGAAGTACACTGGGGGGGCAATGTGATCAATAACTCAACATATTTTTTTTACATTAACTACATGTAGTTTCACACATGTACACTTTCACAAGTCAAAGCAATTCATTACTACTCAAGGTTTAACAGTTGATATGACTGGATTATAGGCCTACTTAATTTAATGCAGCAACAACTTATTTTACAGTGTACTAAGATCATTTAAAGCTCATTTACCAGCAGTGAAGGAGTTGCTGCTACTGGTCCTGGATATGGGTCTGAGGAAGAGCTGAACACAGAGATGACCTTCACAAAGGGTCGGTTCACATTCAACCCAAGGGCCAGCTCTTCCGGCTCTTACGTGGGGGTGCAGGACCACCACCTATTTGTTTTTCTTTTCTATTTTTTCTCAGCCTTTTTCTTGGTTGCTTTTATAAACAGGCGAACATTTATTAACAGTGCCTTTTTAAAAGAGACTATAAGTAGTACAAATTACTATTATGTAGAATATCCTAGTACTTCACTTTTACTTGTTCCTATGTTTCTTTTAGTGGGTGGTGACTCTGACATTACAATGAACAAAGTTATTAATTATTTAGAAATGATTAAAATACAAAAATGTATAGCCTCCTGTAATAAGTGATAAAAACATCTAACATGGTCACTACAAACTTAATTTGTCTGCTACTTTTTGCCAGCACTCTCTCCTGGCTTTTGCTTTGAGGTGTTCCCTGGCGTTTTAATTAAGATTTAAAATTCTGCATATCCTTCAAGCAATAACTCTTGCTCTGCTATGGAGAAAATCTGAGCGTGCTCTTTGGCCACGGTGAGCAGCCAATAGCAGCGTTGCTGATCAATGTTTCTACTATCGATACATATCCCCTTTTAAACCAGCGCATGAACGCGCAATTATCTCAGATAACTCAATCCAGCTATACTAATCATAACCGGCAGGAGTGTTCGAATAACCTAATTAGCCGGATCATGATGAGCACAATGAAATTATCTTGGATGTCTCGTTTGATCTCGGATGTTTTAAGCAACATACAAAGAACGGGCCCCTGGTGGTACAAGTCGGAGTTCTACCACAAATTACACTAAACTCCTACACCTAAACTCTCCAGGAAATGGATCTCTGGAGGCTGGCCTAAATCTGCATTGAACATCAAGAGACACAGCACAGACACAGGGGCATGTCTAGAATTTGAATCTGAATTTTTCAATTGCTGATTGATTTGCGATGCAAATCCATGCAAGTAATTATGAATGAAAACAATGTTTCCAGCCACTATAGTGAATATAGGGAATACACAGCCATGGTTAAATCAAAGCCAATTTAATGATGGATGGTTTCATATGGGTTACATAATCAGAGAATATTTGTACACTCAAGCTTTCCATAGACATATATCTCATCGTGACTGAGGCAAGTAGCCTATAGAGTTTTGGTTCATTTCTGTGACTCGCTCCAGTTCACGGAGACCGAGGCGGCAGAAAGCGCACCCTGTTTGTTTTCTCTGTTTTTCAAAAGCGCAACATTTAATTGTTATTGTGAGTGCACTTAAATAAAAGATTGTTTGCGTTTGTCGAATGTTAATTTAACATGCCAGAATTAAAATCCGATTTTAGAAGAATTTGTAGCGCCACTCGGCCAGGTGTGCCAAAATACATATTTATAAACTTCAATATTTCATACAAAAAAATCACAAAACGCTCTGTGACTTTTTAAAAAAAGCAGTGCATGGATTAAGGCCACTGGAAATAGGATTGTAACTTAAACCCATCCCCCCCCCCCCCCTCTTGCTGAGAAGGAGAAATAAACCCTTTTAATCCTATATATTCTATATACAGTATAACCACTTGAGAAATGTATATACTAGTGTTGTCAAAAGTACCGACTTCGGTACCAAGTCGATACTGAAATTTAAAAAATGTTGAGCGGAATCGTAAACACCTCGGAATGGCCGTTGTGCTCACGCGCTCATCAAATATGTCTATGATTCGCTACAATGATCAGCGAATATACATAAATGACGCTCTTCAGCGAGCGCTTACACACGGGATCTTTTGAAAACAGGCGTCTATCTATTCTATCCTAGCTTGTGCTATCAAACCTTCCTGCTTTCAAAACACTTTCGTCTGCTCTCAAACACTCCCGTGCCTTGATCATTGTAGCCAATCATAGACATATCCGATGAGGAGCTCATGAACACAATGGCCAATCAGAGGTGTTTATGATTCTGCTCAACAGCGCTCAAAGCGTCACATTTTTTAAATTTCAGTACCGACTGTGAAGATGATGCTGAACTAGAAGTCTTCTAAGGACCCCCAAGCTTGTGCCAGGCTGCGGCCTTGTCTTTCCATTCACCAAAGATCCTCTGACTCCTACTGGTTCTCTCTCATCAAGACAACATCAGCAAAGATCAACTGGAGCCCTCAACAAACTGCATCAGGACAGTTGAATTCAAATGGGCGAGACATGCAAGTATCAAACTTAGTCTCATTATTTGATACATTATGTATTCTTACCCATTTTAAAGAAAAGCGTGTTAGAACTAAACTGATGGTTTGCTCAAGGCTGTTGATCTGCTGAATTTCAAGCAATGCTATAACTTCTTGCTTTCCTGTATTCTGCTTCAGCTCTCTTTCCCTTGGTAAACTGTATGCATTTATGTATGTGTATGTTAGAGTAGTTTAAGTGTTTAGTCTAGTTAACAAAGTCTTGTTCATGTCACATGTAAAGTTGTCCATGTTTCATGCTCACATACTGGAGTCCCTAATCGTGCAGATTTTGACTACTTGCTCTGAGAAGTACTGTCCAGTAAGAAAGACATTTCCCATACAATGTACATTTCTTAGACAACAAGAAGAAATAAACAATTAACGCTCTGTGTTCACGGGACAAACAGGTTAATTGATTGTAATTTTATTTGTACTACATTAAGTTAATTCTATTAACTGATCCAAATATTCATAATTAATTATATTTCTTTTAAGCTAATTTGCTACAAAGCATAATAGTCACATATATTGGTTGTAGACACGATGTAGAATTATGCAGTTGAACGATGTTTGATTAGAAGTCCATCAAGAATTGTTTTGGGATGATTTTATGTATTTTGATATGTAAAGTCTTGGTCTCTGTGGTTTTAAGAGATTTCAGCCCTGGGGTCGTTCAGAGGTCCTTAAGAAGCAGCTGGTCTGTTTTAGATCTTTGTCTTGGGATCAAACAACTTCTGCAGTTATCTTGGTCGGGCAAGAGCTGTGCCATCTCTGAACCAATCCGTCTTTTCCAAACTACCCAACGTTGACAACGTTCCTCCTTTAGCTAGGCTCATCTCTTTAAAGCTTGCATGGCCATAAAGTACTTGTCTGTATACATATACCATCCCAAAACAATTGCTGACAGACTTATAATCAAACATCGTTCAACTACAACCAATATATGTGACTATTATGCTTTGTAGCAAATGCTTCAGAAGACTATTGTTCTATAGGCAATACTGGTTGAAACTCTTCGCATCCTGATAGCAATCAATATTAGAAGTGTTCTAAATATTAAAATGAACATACCTTCTGTAAAGGTCTTAGGACAAAAAAAAAAAGTTTGTCCAATCATTGCATTCGGATTCAGACTTGGATTCATGCGTTTCCACGTCAACACCATTAACGCCGAAATTAATCTGCATTAGCCAGATGGTACAACTAAAGCACTGTAAGATGTTTAAGTTCATTGTCACTGTAATGTTATGCGTTTTGAGACATGAGGCGATTTAACAGTCTTTCGTCTCATGACACTTTGCAGACTCTGCTTTATGCGTTTTGAAGAGGCATGGCTTTGGAGGGTGGGATCTCATGCGTTCAAAGCTAGCTTACCATTGCTAGCCTCTCTGAAACTGTTTTGCATGTTTTTGGGTCTTGGGGAGGGGAACTTGTACAATCCTAAAGCACGAATTCCAATGAGCCATTATGTGAGAGAACAGCCCAACTAACACTGGCATACTAAAAACACCAACTTTGTTATCACACTTAAAGAAAAAGAAAAAGAGAAAGTAGTCTTACAAGTGTGAGATTTATTTGGTGATAACAGGGAAGATATACCATACATCCAATGGTTGAATCAGCACAGTTAACTGCATGCATAGCCACATTACTTATGACCAGGACATTGGCCATAAGGGTAAGTTTGGTGACAGTTTTCAGCACACCCTGGAGGCTTTGGCAATTCAGCTACAGGCCTCACTGGAAGCTTGGGTGGTTCGGCTCCAGGCCTCCCTGGAGGCTTCGGGGGTTTGGCTCCAGGTCTCCCTGGAGGCATCGGGGGTTTGGCTCCAGGCCTCCCTGGAGGCTTCGGGGATTCGGCTGCAGGCTTTGGTTGTTCGGCTGCAGGCTTCATAGGTTTGGCTGCAGGCTTCACCGGAGGCTTCGGCGGTTCAGTTGCAAGCGGCTCGGGCAGTTCGACGGAAGGCTCCGGTTCAGGCTCGGGCAGTTCGACGGAAGGCTCCGGTTCAGGCTCGGGCAGTTCGACGGAAGGCTCCGGTTCAGGCTCGGGGAGTTCGACGGAAGGCTCCGGTTCAGGCTCGGGCAGTTCGACGGAAGGCTCCGGTTCAGGCTCGGGCAGTTCGACGGAAGGCTCCAGCGGTTCGGCTGCAGGCTTCATTGGAGGCTTCGGGGGTTCGGCTGCAGGCTTCATTGGAGGCTTCGGGGGTTCGGCTGCAGGCTTCATTGGAGGCTTCGGGGGTTCGGCTGCAGGCTTCATTGGAGGCTTCGGGGGTTCGGCTGCAGGCTTCATTGGAGGCTTCGGGGGTTCGGCTGCAGGCTTCATTGGAGGCTTCGGGGGTTCGGCTGCAGGCTTCATTGGAGGCTTCGGGGGTTCGACTGAAGGCTTCATTGGAGGCTTCGGGGGTTCGGCTGCAGGCTTCATTGGAGGCTTCGGGGGTTCGGCTGCAGGCTTCACTGGAGGCTTCGGGGGTTCGGCTGCAGGCTTGACCGGGGGCTTCGGGGGTTCCGCTGCAGGCTTCACCGGGGGCTTCGGGGTTTCCGCTGCAGGCTTCACTGGATGGATACAGATTGTCAACTTTAGTCAGTCCATTTAGCGGCATTCAGTCTCAGATACAGCACAAATCCCAAATAGCAAGTTTTACTAAGTATTAATCTGTTAATTTTGTAAAGCCATCCTGTGCTTGAAACCATGCTATTGGTGGAATACGACCCAAACACTAATATAATAAAACGTAAATGCAAATGGAGCCATACACTGATGTCCACATCCATTACTGCAGCATTTCTCATTGTTCGGACAGTCACTGTCATAGTAACACAACTCGGCACACATTCCTGCTCCAAAATTTGTGCTTGGACAGTCTCCTGGCTTCGCTGTTATACAGACACATGACAGAAACCACATCACTGAATACTGAACGTCTCATTCACTGTATGAAAAAAAAAAAAAAAGTTGTCATAAGATGATAGTAGGTTTTACCGGAATATTCAGTCTATCTACTTCATAATTTCACGATTAGTTCAGTGTGTTGCTTGCGGTTTCTTAGAAATTGCTAGTAACCATTGCTAGTAAGTTTCACAAATAATTGCAGAGTGAAAAAAAATTCAGTGTTTTTGGAAGGCGTATAGCATCCGTCATTAATTAAAACTCACTGAAAACAGGCGGCACACACGCGGGCCCACAGGGAAATTTACAGCATTTGTGTCCTCCAGAGCAGTCTCTATCAGAAGTGCATCCGCGACGGGACGGCTCGACCGTCAGCATCGCCGGACACTGACCAGACACTACAGAAGAGGATTCAAGAGGATCATTTGGGTAGACCAGGAAGTGCTGTAATAGTTTGATTCAGCATTTGCAAGTCAGGGGTTTTGCGATGCGTCTCAAACTTTACAATATTCCCACATTTATCTGCTTCAATTCAAAGTAGCTTAGAAATCTACAATTTTTCACTAATCTGCATCAATCGGTTTCAAAGACTGAGAGTGCTGTTACAACCCACCCCACTAAAGTAGAGTGAGTAATAGTGCAATGCTGATAGAAAACATGAACATCAGTTAATATGTTGTATACAAATTTACCGGTGTACATCTTCAAAAAATTAAGCCATCCCCATGATCACCCTAATTTCCTTTTAAGCATTTTAATAGGCTACTCAACAGAAAACAAAACAAATATAGAAACGCACTACATATACACAACGCAGAGTTACCGGTTATAATTAGCTCCCCCTGTTATATTGTAGGCTAATGTAGTTGTTAAACCAAAAACTTTAAACTTCGGATTGATAACAATTTTGTAGCCATATTATAACACTAATGTTCTTGTTTTACATTAAACAAAAATGCCTATGTTAGTGATTATATGGGTTTTACTTGTACAATGAAAATAAAATGCATAAACTTGATGACAGTTTGCATATTTATACTTTGCTTATTATTAAAACTAAACCAACATACAAAGTTGCTCTTCCACCTGCAGTCTGTACTGTATTTTTTGTAAGCCTATGTGCTGAGATGTGTCTAAAGTCAAATTTTGTCAGGCACTTTATTTATGCACTTCTTCGGGCTGTGTAATGAAGCTAAAAGAACTTCTCACCTACAACTCCACCGTCTGTTGTGCTCAAACATGCAGACAGACACAATAAAACAGCACTAAACGAGCAGTACATTCGAGCGGTCATCCTCTCGACCTGCAATCTCACAATCAACTCTGCAGGAAGATGTGCTGAATTAGTGAGTCAGGAGAGGTGGACAGCAAGGAACACAAACCTACAAAGAAAAACCCTGTTGCTGAGATCCACAAAAACCGCTGTCAAAACAGTTTAGAGTGCTTTTTGAACTCGTTTTTAAAGTTCCAATTGGACGTCCAGGTAACTCCAACCCTAATGAAAATCACCTTCTTCTTCTTCTTCTTCTTCTTCTTTTTCTATGGCGGTTGGCAACCAGCTTTTTGGTGCATTACCGCCACCATCTGGACTGGAGTGTGGATCAATGGGTCAGACTCATACACTGTAAACGACTCAAACTACACTTTTACATTCTTTTAATTAACCCAGTTCTCTTTAAAAAAGAAAACAAAAAATGAAAACAAATTTCGCCAGACCCTCTTTTCATTATATCATGTACATTTAGGGAAATCTGATTCTCACCTAGTTGTGATAACAATCTTTGTCTAGCTTGATGGTATTTAGGACAATTCATAATTACATGTTCTACTGTCTCTTGACTATTGCAATATTCACATTTTCCATCAACATGCTTATTCATTATAAATAAAGTTCTATTTAAACCTGTATGTCCTAATCTCATTCTAGACACCACATCTTCTTCTCGCCCTTTTCTGTATGTACTCCTGCTCTTTCCCACTTTTCCTTGAATACTATACAAGTATCTCCCCTTCTGTTCATTGTCCCAAACAAACTGCCATTTTTCATTAATTTTTGTTTTAATTATACTTTTAACTTCAGCTTTGCTGTATTTAATATCCATCTCTATAAAAGACTTCTCTGCTGCTACCTTCGCACATTTGTCTGCCAACTCATTACCTCCTACACCTATATGAGCTGGCACCCATATAAATGTAGTACTAATACCAGACTTTAGCAGATTGTTTGCTAAATGGATTATTTCAAATACTATATCCTGTCTAGACTCAGAGTGAAGATGCTTGAGACTTATTAATGCTGAACTGGAGTCTGACGCAATCACAGCTTGCTTAGGTTTATTGCTCTCTATCCACATCATTGCCATCCATATTGCCACCATTTCTGCTGTATATACTGCTAAATCATCATTAATTCTTTTAGCATATTCAATATTTAATTGAGGGATAACATAAGCAATTCCCATTTTCTTATCTGTCTGCTTTGATGCATCAGTATATAAAATAATTCCATCTTTATATTTGCTATTTATGTAATTCTGAGTCCTGTAACGATCCACTCCATTGACCTCCTTTTCCTCCAATAATCCTAAGTCAACTGGAACTTCCGACAACATCCAAGGAGGTACAACTGAAAATACCATTGTAGGGCTTATCTTCAATGTACTAATTCCTATTGTTATTATCTTCTGCCTTATTGTCCATCCAAAACTTTTGATTAGGTTATTCTCTCTCTCTTGACATTCCCATAAAACTGTCTGACTCATATGTTTTTCAGTATGACCTCTCAGATTTGCCCAATACACAAGAGATAGCTGGTCTCTTCTAAGATGTAGCGGCATCTCCCCCATCTCTACCTGGATTGCTGCCACTGATGAGGTCTTAAATGCCCCACAGCATAACCTCAAACCTTGGTTCTGGATTACATCTAGTTTCTTTAATAAAGTTTTGGCAGCAGATCCATACACTATACACCCATAATCAAATACCGACCTGATCATCCCTGAATAAATAGCTTTCAGCGCAGGTCTACTTGCTCCCCATTCTACTCCACGCAAGCATCTCATCACATTCAACACTTTCTTACATTTATCAATCATTTTCTGAATATGCATTGTCCAAGTTAGTCTTTTGTCGAACCAAATTCCCAAATATTTGAAGAATTCCACCCATTCTAATTCTGCCCCAGATAATTTGATTTTTACATTCAAATTTATTTTCTTCCTAGAGAAAATTAAAGTCTTTGTTTTGTCTATTGAGATTCTAAACCCCCATTGAATAGCCCACTCTTGGACTCTATTTACTGCTTGTTGCATCTTATCCACCACAAAATCTATATTCCTTCCCTTTTTCCACATTGCTCCATCGTCTGCAAACAATGCTACCCCGACTGAATTTTGTACATCCTTAAAAACATCATCAATCATGACTGAAAATAAAAGTGGACTGATAATGCTCCCTTGTGGAACACCATTTTCCACCCTGTAACTTTCACTTACTTCCCCATTTATTTTAATTTGAATTACTCTATCAGATAAAAACCCTTCTATCCACTTGAACATCTTTCCCTTAATTCCCAATAGTTTTAGTTTAATCAGCATGCCTTCTTTCCACAACATATCGTACGCCTTTTCGACATCAAAAAATACTACCACTACAGATTCTTTATTCACCTGAGCCTTCCTTATTATATCTTCAAGACATACAATAGGATCCATGGTACTTCTACCTTTCCTGAATCCACTTTGATAATTTTGCATCAATCCTTTTGTTTCTATCCAATACTTAAGCCTGTCATTTATCATTCTCTCCATAGTTTTCCCCATCTGGGACGTTAACGCAATAGGTCTATAATTACTTGCTATTTGGGGATCCTTCCCAGGTTTCCTAATAGGAACAATTATAGACTCCTTCCATGCTCTAGGAATGCATCCCTCTATCCATACTTTATTATAAAGATTTAACAAAACATCCTTCCCCTTATCACTTAAGTTGTCCAACATAGAATAACAGATTTTATCTCTCCCTGGCGATGTCTTACCTACTTTCCTCAATGCCATGTTGAGTTCTGACTTTGAAAACAATACATCCAATTCCCCTCCTTCACTATCCTCATTGCCAAACACATACTGATATTTTCCAACTGTTTAATTTCTTCCTCTCTTTTCCTCATTATTTAAATTTCCTGAACTATGCACCTTGACTAATGTTTTTGCTATAACTTCTGCTTTTTCCTTATTACTAGTGATAGTTATTTGCCCCTCAATCAGCATAGGATATTCATATTCCCTTCCATTCCCTTTCATTTTTTTAATCATATTCCAAATTCTCCCCACTGGAGTAGTTCTCCCAATAGAGTCACAGAACCTCTTCCAGTACTCTTTTTTAGCTTGCCTTATTATTTTCCTGACTTTTGCCTGGGTTCTTTTATATTGAACTAAATTCTGAAAATTGTGTGTTCTCTTTAACTCCTTAAATGCTCTATTTCTATTTGTAATTGCTTCCTTACAGTCTTTTGACCACCACGGAACTATTTTATTTAATGTCTTAGGCTTAGTTTTTGGAATTGATACTCCTGCTGCAATAATTATACTATTACTAATTTTATAACATAATTCCTCAATATCTTGATTTTTATCAATAGATAATAACTCATCGCTCACTTCTCTATACTTATTCCAATCTGCTTTCTCTAGAATCCACCTCTCTTCTCTTACTTCATGTTCATTCCCTACTTCCATTCCTATCTGAATTCTAATAGGATAGTGATCACTCCCTACTGTACTTTCCTTCAATACCTCCCATTCACATTTATCTGCAATTGTTTTTGTGACAATAGTAAGATCTATTGCTGACTCTGTGCCCCTTGCCACATCTATTCTTGTACCAGAACCATCATTCAGACACACTAACTCTTTTTCTTCCATAAATTCTTCAACTACATTTCCATTCCCATCATCCTTCTCTCCCCATAATGTACTATGTGCATTAAAGTCCCCACACCAGATAATTTTCCCTGTTAAATCCTTCCAAATGTTCTCAAGTTGCTTTTTCTCCACTGTTCTACATGGATTATAAAAATTTATTATTGTCACCTTATCCTCACTTGACCTTACTTCTGTAGCAATGTATTCCAAGTCATTCCCCTTCTTAATCTCTCTATACTGAAGTCCCATTTGTATAAAAATTACAACTCCTCCTCCTTTACCCATATCCCTGTCTCTTCTTAACGAATTGTATCCCTTAATTACAAAATCCAACCTGGCCACTAGCCAGGTTTCTTGTACACAAATAATATTAGGTTTATCCTTTAAATTTTCAACATATATCTTAAATTCTTGACCATTTGCAATTAGACTCCTAGCATTCCACTGGAGTATAATTAAAACCATTATGCAGCCCCAATCCATGTCTGTGAATGTTGTTCTTCATCCTTAAGAATATCTCTAACTCTTTCCCAATTCATTCCCTTCACATCCAAGTATTTTTCGGCTGATTTAACAATTATTTTGATTCTTTCAGTCCTACTACTGGTCTGCGCAGAACAATTGATTATCTCAGCCATGAAGATCACAAAATCTCCTTTGTTCACAATCAGTGTCTCTTCTTTTAGTTTATCACACTTTACACATTCCCCTACATCTTTAGTCCTCTCCTTTATTATTTCGACAGGCATAACTTTTTGAACTTTCTTAGTTGCTTCTGCATATGAGACCCCTTGAACTACTTTAATTCGATGTACCTCCTTCATTCTTTTGTTAGCTTCACATCCACCATATGCTGCGCTATGTTCTCCTCCACAATTACAGCATTTTAGCTTTGCCCCCTCTTCACACTTTCCGTATTCATGTTCACCACTGCATTTACTACATCTTTGTTTTCCCTTACATATCGCAGCTACATGCCCATACCTTTGGCATTTAAAACACCGCAGTGGTGGTGGAATGTAAACCCTGACATCATAGCTCATATATCCAATAAAGACTTTTCCTGGAAGATTTTCTTCCTCAAAAGTTATCAAGATTGAAAGACTGTCACAGATATTTCCATTCCTTCTAATTTTTAGTCGTTTTGCTTCCCTGACCTTAACATTGTTTATTCCTTCTTTCACTGAATCAACTGACTCACTCAAAGGAATCCCTGTGATTACACCTCTAACAAGCTTCTTGTCATACACCATTGAACACTTCACTCGCTTTCCATTCAATTTATTTATCTTTATTGCTTTCTGTTGTTGTTCCCCACTTTTACATATTACCAGTAAAGAACCATTTCTCAATTTTTTAGCGTTCCTAATTTCCCCAATTTCTTTGTGCAAAGTTTTGGTTAGTAGCGTTGGACTCCACTCATCAAACGATGTCCCTTCTTGCAACAATTTGATATATACCTTGAATTCATCTTCACTCCTTTTCACCGTTTTTCCCCCCTTGTCGATGTCACTACAATCCGATTCGTCTCTATCTTTACTTTTATGTTTTTTCTTTACTACTTTCCATTCTTCCAATTTCCCGCTTCCAACATCCATCTCCCCATCCTCAATTCCTGATCCGTCACTTCCTGACCCCTGTCCATTCCTAGCCCAGTTGTTGCCAACCGCCTGATGTCCTCGATCACCAGGCAAATGTCTATGCTCCTTCCCTCCAGATGCCGCCATTTCCACCCCACCAGCTTCGACTGTTCAGTCTTCTGAACCCTCCACAATCATCTCCCAGTTACGGAAATTATTACAACATCCAACCCTAATCAAACACACCTGAACAAGCTAATCAAGGTCTTCAAGATTAGGCTATATTAGAAAGCTACAGGCAGGTGATTTTCATTAGGGTTGGAGTTACCTGGACCTCCAATTGGAACTTTAAAAACGAGTTCAAAAAGCACTCTAAACTGTTTTGACAGCGGTTTTTGTGGGTCTCAGCAACAGAGTTTTTCTTTGTAGGTTTGTGTTCCTTGCTGTCCGCCTCTCCTGACTCACTAATTCAGCACATCTTCCTGCAGAGTTGATTGTGAGATTGCAGGTCGAGAGGATGACCGCTCGAGTGTACTGCTCGTTTAGTGCTGTTTTATTGTGTCTGTCTGCATGTTTGCGCACAACAGACGCTGGAGTTGTAGGTGAGAAGTTCTTTTAGCTTCATTACACAGCACGAAGAAGTGCATAAATAAAGTGCCTAACAAAATTTGACTTTAGACACATCTCAGCACATAGGCTTACAAAAAATACAGTACAGACATCAGGTGGAAGAGCAACTTTGTATGTTGGTTTAGTTTTAATAATAAGCAAAGTATAAATATGCAAACTGTCATCAAGTTTATGCATTTTATTTTCATTGTACAAGTAAAACCCATATAATCACTAACATAGGCATTTTTGTTTAATGTAAAACAAGAACATTAGTGTTATAATATGGCTACAAAATTGTTATCAATCCGGAGTTTAAAGTTTTTGGTTTAAGAACTACATTAGCCTACAATATAACAGGGGGAGCTAATTATAACCGGTAACTCTGCGTTGTGTATATGTAGTGCGTTTCTATATTTGTTTTGTTTTCTGTTGAGTAGCCTGTAAAAAGGAAATTAGGGTGATCATGGGGATGGCTTAATTTTTTTAAGATGTACACCGGTAAATTTGTATACAACATAGTAACTGATGTTCATGTTTTCTATCAGCATTGCACTATTACTCACTCTACTTTAGTGGGGTGGGTTGTAACAGCACTCTCAGTCTTTGAAACCGATTGATGCAGATTAGTGAAAAATTGTAGATTTCTAAGCTACTTTGAATTGAAGCAGATAAATGTGGGAATATTGTAAAGTTTGAGACGCATCACAAAACCCCTGACTTGCAAATGCTGAATCAAACTATTACAGCACTTCCTGGTCTACCCAAATGATCCTCTTGAATCCTCTTCTGTAGTGTCTGGTCAGTGTCCGGCGATGCTGACGGTCGAGCCGTCCCGTCGCGGATGCACTTCTGATAGAGACTGCTCTGGAGGACACAAATGCTGTAAATTTCCCTGTGGGCCCGCGTGTGTGCCGCCTGTTTTCAGTGAGTTTTAATTAATGACGGATGCTATACGCCTTCCAAAAACACTGAAAATGTTTTTTCACTCTGCAATTATTTGTGAAACTTACTAGCAATGGTTACTAGCAATTTCTAAGAAACCGCAAGCAACACACTGAACTAAACGTGAAATTATGAAGTAGATAGACTGAATATTCCGGTAAAACCTACTATCATCTTATGACAACTTTTTTTTTTTCATACAGTGAATGAATGAGACGTTCAGTATTCAGTGATGTGGTTTCTGTCATGTGTCTGTATAACAGCGAAGCCAGGAGACTGTCCAAGCACAAATTTTGGAGCAGGAATGTGTGCCGAGTTGTGTTACTATGACAGTGACTGTCCGAACAATGAGAAATGCTGCAGTAATGGATGTGGACATCAGTGTATGGCTCCATTTGCAGGTACGTTTTATTATATTAGTGTTTGGGTTGTATTCCACCAATAGCATGGTTTCAAGCACAGGATGGCTTTACAAAATTAACAGATTAATACTTAGTCCATTTAGCGGCATTCAATCTCAGATACAGCACAAAACCCAAATAGCAAGTTTTACTGACTAAAGTTGACTATCTGTATCCATCCAGTGAAGCCTGCAGCGGAACCCCCGAAGCCCCCGGTGAAGCCTGCAGCGGAACCCCCAAAGCCCCCAGTGAAGCCTGCAGCCGAACCCCCGAAGCCTCCAGTGAAGCCTGCAGCCGAACCCCCGAAGCCTCCAGTGAAGCCTGCAGCCGAACCCCCGAAGCCTCCAGTGAAGCCTGCAGCCGAACCCCCGAAGCCTCCAGTGAAGCCTGCAGCCGAACCCCCGAAGCCTCCAATGAAGCCTGCAGCCGAACCCCCGAAGCCTCCAATGAAGCCTGCAGCCGAACCCCCGAAGCCTCCAATGAAGCCTGCAGCCGAACCACCGAAGCCTCCAGTGAAGCCTGCAGCCGAACCGCTGGAGCCTTCCACCGAACTGCCCGAGCCTGAACCGGAGCCTTCCGTCGAACTGCCCGAGCCTGAACCGGAGCCTTCCGTCGAACTGCCCGAGCCTGAACCGGAGCCTTCCGTCGAACTGCCTGAGCCTGAGCCGGAGCCTTCCGTCGAACTGCCGGTGCCTTCCACCGAACTGCCAGAGCCGCTTGCAACTGAACCGCCGAAGCCTCCGGTGAAGCCTGCAGCCAAACCTGTGAAGCCTGCAGCCGAACATCCGAAGCCTGCAGCCGAACCCCCGAAGCCTCCAGGGAGGCCTGCAGCCGAACCCCCGAAGCCTCCAGGAAGGCCTGGAGCCAAACCCCCGATGCCTCCAGGGAGGCCTGGAGCCAAACCCCCGAAGCCTCCAGGGAGGCCTGGAGCCGAACCACCCAAGCTTCCAGTGAGGCCTGCAGCTGAATTGCCAAAGCCTCCAGTGTGTGCTGAAAACTGTCACCAAACTTACCCTTATGGCCAATGTCCTGGTCATAAGTAATGTGGCTATGCATGCAGTTAACTGTGCTGATTCAACCATTGGATGTATGGTATATCTTCCCTGTTATCACCAAATAAATCTCACACTTGTAAGACTACTTTCTCTTTTTCTTTAAGTGTGATAACAAAGTTGGTGTTTTTAGTATGCCAGTGTTAGTTGGGCTGTTCTCTCACATAATGGCTCATTGGAATTCGTGCTTTAGGATTGTACAAGTTCCCCTCCCCAAGACCCAAACACATGCAAAAGTTTCAGAGAGGCTAGCAATGGTAAGCTAGCTTTGAACGCATGAGATCCCACCCTCCAAAGCCATGCCTCTTCAAAACGCATAAAGCAGAGTCTGCAAAGTGTCATGAGACGAAAGACTGTTAAATCGCCTCATGTCTCAAAACGCATCACATTACAGTGATCATGAACTTAAACCTCTTACAGTGCTTTAGTTGTACCATCTGACTAATGCAGATTAATTTCGGCGTTAATGGTGTTGACGTGGAAACGCATGAATCAAAGTCTGAATCCGAATGCAATGATTGGATGAACTTTTTTTTTTTTTTGGTCCTAAGACCTTTACAGAAGGTATGCTCATTTTAATATTTAGAACACTTCTAATATTGATTGCTATCAGGATGCGAAGAGTTTCAACCAGTATTGCCTATAGACCAATAGTCTTCTGAAGCATTTGCTACAAAGCATAATAGTCACATATATTGGTTGTAGTTGAACAATGTTTGATTATAAGTCTGTCAGCAATTGTTTTGGGATGGTATATGTATACAGACAAGTACTTTATGGCCATGCAAGCTTTAAAGAGATGAGCCTAGCTAAAGGAGGAACGTTGGGTAGTTTGGAAAAGACGGATTGGTTCAGAGATGGCACAGCTCTAGCCCGACCAAGATAACTGCAGAAGTTGTTTGATCCCAAGACAAAGATCTAAAACAGACCAGCTGCTTCTTAAGAACCTCTGAACGACCCCAGGGCTGAAATCTCTTAAAACCACAGAGACCAAGACTTTACATATCAAAATACATAAAATCATCCCAAAACAATTCTTGATGGACTTCTAATCAAACATCGTTCAACTGCATAATTCTACATCGTGTCTACAACCAATATATGTGACTATTATGCTTTGTAGCAAATTAGCTTAAAATAAATATAATTAATTATGAATATTTGGATCAGTTAATAGAATTAACTTAATGTAGTACAAATAAAATTACAATCAATTAACCTGTTTGTCCCGTGAACACAGAGTGTTAATTGTTTATTTCTTCTTGTTGTCTAAGAAATGTACATTGTATGGGAAATGTCTTTCTTACTGGACAGTACTTCTCAGAGCAAGTAGTCAAAATCTGCACGATTAGGGACTCCAGTATGTGAGCATGAAACATGGACAACTTTACATGTGACATGAAAAAGACTTTGTTAACTAGACTAAACACTTAAACTACTCTAACATACACATACATAAATGCATACAGTTTACCAAGGGAAAGAGAGCTGAAGCAGAATACAGGAAAGCAAGAAGTTATAGCATTGCTTGAAATTCAGCAGATCAACAGCCTTGAGCAAACCATCAGTTTAGTTCTAACATGCTTTTCTTTAAAATGGGTAAGACTACATAATGTATCAAATAATGAGACTAAGTTTGATACTTGCATGTCTCGCCCATTTGAATTCAACTGTCCTGAAGCAGTTTGTTGAGGGCTCCAGTTGATCTTTGCTGATGTTGTCTTGATGAGAGAGAACCAGTAGGAGTCAGAGGATCTTTGGTGAATGGAAAGACAAGGCCGCAGCCTGGCACAAGCTTGGGGGTCCTTAGAAGACTTCTAGTTCAGCATCATCTTCACAGTCGGTACTGAAATTTAAAAAATGTGACGCTTTGAGCGCTGTTGAGCAGAATCATAAACACCTCTGATTGGCCATTGTGTTCATGAGCTCCTCATCGGATATGTCTATGATTGGCTACAATGATCAAGGCACGGGAGCGTTTGAGAGCAGACGAAAGTGTTTTGAAAGCAGGAGCGTTTGATAGCACAAGCTAGGATAGAATAGATAGACGCCTGTTTTCAAAAGATCCCGTGTGTAAGCGCTCGCTGAAGAGCGTCATTGATGTATATTCGCTGATCATTGTAGCGAATCACAGACATATTTGATGAGCGCGTGAGCACAACGGCCATTCCGAGGTGTTTACGATTCCGCTCAACATTTTTTAAATTTCAGTATCGACTTGGTACCGAAGTCGGTACTTTTGACAACACTAGTTTATACATTTCTCAAGTGGTTATACTGTATATAGAATATATAGGATTAAAAGGGTTTATTTCTCCTTCTCAGCAAGAGGGGGGGATGGGTTTAAGTTACAATCCTATTTCCAGTGGCCTTAATCCATGCACTGCTTTTTTAAAAAGTCACAGAGCGTTTTGTGATTGTTTTGTATGAAATATTGAAGTTTATAAATATGTATTTTGGCACACCTGGCCGAGTGGCGCTACAAATTCTTCTAAAATCGGATTTTAATTCTGGCATGTTAAATTAACATTCGACAAACGCAAACAATCTTTTATTTAAGTGCACTCACAATAACAATTAAATTTTGCGCTTTTGAAAAACAGAGAAAACAAACAGGGTGCGCTTTCTGCCGCCTCGGTCTCCGTGAACTGGAGCGAGTCACAGAAATGAACCAAAACTCTATAGGCTACTTGCCTCAGTCACGATGAGATATAAGTCTATGGAAAGCTTGAGTGTACAAATATTCTCTGATTATGTAACCCATATGAAACCATCCATCATTAAATTGGCTTTGATTTAACCATGGCTGTGTATTCCCTATATTCACTATAGTGGCTGGAAACATTGTTTTCATTCATAATTACTTGCATGGATTTGCATCGCAAATCAATCAGCAATTGAAAAATTCAGATTCAAATTCTAGACATGCCCCTGTGTCTGTGCTGTGTCTCTTGATGTTCAATGCAGATTTAGGCCAGCCTCCAGAGATCCATTTCCTGGAGAGTTTAGGTGTAGGAGTTTAGTGTAACTTGTGGTAGAACTCCGACTTGTACCACCAGGGGCCCGTTCTTTGTATGTTGCTTAAAACATCCGAGATCAAACGAGACATCCAAGATAATTTCATCGTGCTCATCATGATCCGGCTAATTAGGTTATTCGAACACTCCTGCCGGTTATGATTAGTATAGCTGGATTGAGTTATCTGAGATAATTGCGCGTTCATGCGCTGGTTTAAAAGGGGATATGTATCGATAGTAGAAACATTGATCAGCAATGCTGCTATTGGCTGCTCACCGTGGCCAAAGAGCGCGCTCAGATTTTCTCCGTAGCAGAGCAAGAGTTATAGGGAATGTGGAGATGACGTCACGCCGTGTTGCATTATGGGTCCGCCGCCATATTTACAGGATCGCGCCCAATACCGCTGTATTTAAATGCATGTTTTGGAGGCTGTGTTTGGATTTTCTGTCGATATGGTTGTTCAGTTCAACTGCCATAGCACGTCACACGATCGTTCAGGGATGAAACTGAACAACTGAATACGTTTTTTCACCTTTCTTTCTTGGAAGAAACAACAAGGGAAGCAGGTCGAGGAGCTGACGAGAAGACGCCGGATCGCGTGGAGTGCCGCAATCATGAGGCAAAACTTGACTTACTGTCCTCCACTGCATACTACGTTTGTTAAAAGTTGTACAAAGCGAGAGGTTGTGTATTGTATATTCCTCGATGACTAACAGTTAGGAGGATAGTTGATGAATGATGTTGAATTTGTGGTTCATGTTAGCAGATGATAAAGCCAGGACACATTGCATGAATCAAATTATATTTATTTTGTTTTCAATTAACAATTTGCTTTGATATTCTGTATATCTTTTTACATGCCTTTTTTAAAATGTTTGTGAATCATGTTTTTATATAACTATATATTATAATTTATAATATGTTAACTGCTTAATAAATACATTAAGTGACTTCTCTGTTTCTGTACTGATTGCATCCACAAAGACCCTTTAAGTACACATAAATGGGCAAAGATACATCAAACTGTTTTAAAATAAACGACCAAATACCCTCATTTTTACATGTGTCAACATTGAATGATGACAATAAGGCAAAGTTGTATTTAACAAGTTACCACATCTTGTGGCATTATAAAGTAATGTACAATTTTTTTCTTGCACAACCTATGAAAACTTAACATATGCTGAAAATAGCAAGCTAACATTAACTATGAGAGCTGCTTTTCAGATAAAATAGCTTGAACTTTATGTACAATAGTAATCAACCTAGCATAGGCTTTGAACACCAAAACTAAATCCGATGTATCAACGTTGTTTATCGCGGATAGTTTGTCCAAATAACGTGTTTTGGCAGTGGCATTTAGTTTATCCCGGTAGGGTCCCTTCTCTTTTTCTTTAAACATCTCAATTTCTTCCGTTCTTCTTCAATTTTTACCTCCTTTTAGCCAAACACCCACTATTATACTGAAGGTAAACCGAGATCATGCCTGTAAAGATGGCGCCCACGTCCCATAATGCAACACGGCGTGACGTACCTCCGCATTCCCTATTGCTTGAAGGATATGCAGAATTTTAAATCTTAATTAAAACGCCAGGGAACACCTCAAAGCAAAAGCCAGGAGAGAGGGCTGGCAAAAAGTAGCAGACAAATTAAGTTTGTAGTGACCATGTTAGATGTTTTTATCACTTATTACAGGAGGCTATATATTTTTGTATTTTAATCATTTCTAAATAATTAATAACTTTGTTCATTGTAATGTCAGAGTCACCACCCACTAAAAGAAACATAGGAACAAGTAAAAGTGAAGTACTAGGATATTCTACATAATAGTAATTTGTACTACTTATAGTCTCTTTTAAAAAGGCACTGTTAATAAATGTTCGCCTGTTTATAAAAGCAACCAAGAAAAAGGCTGAGAAAAAATAGAAAAGAAAAACAAATAGGTGGTGGTCCTGCACCCCCACGTAAGAGCCGGAAGAGCTGGCCCTTGGGTTGAATGTGAACCGACCCTTTGTGAAGGTCATCTCTGTGTTCAGCTCTTCCTCAGACCCACATCCAGGACCAGTAGCAGCAACTCCTTCACTGCTGGTAAATGAGCTTTAAATGATCTTAGTACAATGTAAAATAATTTGTTGCTGCATTAAATTAAGTAGGCCTATAATCCAGTCATATCAACTGTTAAACCTTGAGTAGTAATGAATTGCTTTGACTTGTGAAAGTGTACAAGTGTGAAACTACATGTAGTTAATGTAAAAAAAATATGTTGAGTTATTGATCACATTGCCCCCCAGTGTACTTCATTGTACTGAAATTATGTTTTCCTCTTTTGTGCAGTTTTAAACAATACACCAACACTTTTACCGGTTCCCAAGCAAGTGCTGGCTGAAGCATGTGTAGTAAGGGGACTTTTTCTAACTTTACATCAAAAGGGAAGAATGTACAACACTTTGTAATGCCCATTTTCCCCGATGCACAGGACAGTGAAGAAACCCTCTCAGGTGACTGTCTTTTGGAGAAAGTATCTGTAAGTGCATAAATAACTTAACTTAATTTACACTTGAGTACCTATTATTTCTGAATGCAATATGAGTTGCAGGAGTCCACATCTACAGAAAGGCCTACAGAAGAGTCTGCATAAAGCAGTGATACAGAGATGGGCAGTGTTGTACTTTTCTTTTTAATTTTTGTTACATAAGGCATGCGTTGACAGGTTTACCCCAACCTACCCCTAGAAAATAGAGTAGCCTATTTTGAAAAAAAAAAAAAAAATGACAACTTAAAGAAAAAAAAAAATGGCACTAGAGATATAGCTGCTTCAAAGGAACTTCAGAGAAAGTGCTAATATATTATTTCACACAGAGTACTATTGCTCACCTTATAACTCTTATTGCAGGCAAAAGACGACTTGATCACTGGCTTTTCTTTACAAATAACAATTAAAATAAAACTCAAAGAACTAAGCATATTTGTCTTGTCTTTAGTTAAACATTTAATGAAATGTTTTATATTTTATTTGATGGTGGCAATGTTGTGTAATATGGCACATGCAATGTCACAGGCCCTGTCAGGTGCAACCCTCAGGCTTTTCAGACACTGAAATCTTCCCTTTAGTTGGCCAAAGTTCATTTCTTTGTGTGCCCTTGTCCTGGCTAGAGCTGTATTGTAATTGGTCTGGGGTTTGGGTCAGGGAATGGGGTCATAAAACTCCTGTCTCCAAGCAGGATCCTGTAATCACCTGTATAATGGAAAAATGCAGTTCTGTTAGGATCAGCATAAGTGCAGGTGATACAGTGAGCTTGATATTTATAATTTTCCTTACCACATTCAAATAATGTGCATAAATGTGAATCTCTGAAAATTCTTAAATCATGCACAGATCCTGGCCATTTTGCTTTCACAATTGTGATATGGAACATAGTCACACACCATCTAAGATATTTTAGTCAGTTAACTGCCTTTTTTAAATTTGATATAATATTACTAATCTGGAATATTAAGAATTGTAATGGTAACTTGGCTGCACATTTCCATTGTGAGCCTGAGCCCCCTTTCTGTTCACAAAATCCCCTTCATTGAGGCCTTGAAGGGAACATGTGTGGAGTCTATGCACCAATCACGTTAGGGAAGCCTGAGGGACATATACTGTAAGTCAAATTAATCGGCATGGTCATGATTGCATGATCTTCATTAAAAATTATAATGTACTTGCGTTGGCAAAAAAAAAAAAAAAAAAACCTGCTTTAACCTACAATCTTGGGTCTTAAGTGGCTTGCAAAATGCCACAAAAAAAAAAAAAAAAAAAAAAACTAAAAACTGCTTGAGCCCCAGGTAAACTTCTCGAATGACACGACAGCCAGCACTTTTCATCAAGTTCTCCACATCTCCCATAGTGTAAAGCACAGGTGTCAAACTCAGTTCCTGGAGGGCCACAGCCCTACATAGTTTTGTTCCAACCCTGCTTCAACACACACACACACACACACCTGCCGTTTTCAAATAAGCCTGAAGGACTTGATTAACTGATCAGGTGTGTTTAATTAGGGTTGAAGCTAAACTCTGCAGGGCTGTGGCCCTCCAGGAACTGAGTTTGACATCCCTGGTGTAAAGGAAGGAGCCACTCGCAAATAATATTAAGGCAATGCAAACATTTTGTGCTGTTGTTAAAGCCCGACTCCGACGAGTCGAACATTAATGTGCGTTTCCAACAAAATAATAATGTTTAAACGACACCCTCACGATCATGTCACGAGAAAAATATATAGAAGTATCCTACACTATCGCGCTGCACTAAAGGACTTCCCGTATCAGCTCCGCTTATGAAGCCGCGATCTAATCCTGTTAACATGAAATAAGCATGCTCACGAGCAGGTTCAAGTTTAAGCACCTGTTGCTATGACAGCAAGTCCAGGATGAGCGTCGAAGAACCAAACAATCCAAGATCATGCCAAATCGCCAACAATCAAATCCAGCTAAGCGAGTTAGCGATGTACGAAGAATTGGCCCCTGATTACTGTGCCACCTGACAACTGCAGATTCATTCGGCGTTGATAGTGTTGCCATAAAAACGCACAATCATCTCCCAGTTACGGAAATTATTACGACATCCAACCCTAATCAAACACACCTGAACAAGCTAATCAAGGTCTTCAAGATTAGGCTATATTAGAAAGCTACAGGCAGGTGATTTTCATTAGGGTTGGAGTTACCTGGACCTCCAATTGGAACTTTAAAAACGAGTTCAAAAAGCACTCTAAACTGTTTTGACAGCGGTTTTTGTGGGTCTCAGCAACAGGGTTTTTCTTTGTAGGTTTGTGTTCCTTGCTGTCCACCTCTCCTGACTCACTAATTCAGCACATCTTCCTGCAGAGTTGATTGTGAGATTGCAGGTCGAGAGGATGACCGCTCGAATGTACTGCTCGTTTAGTGCTGTTTTATTGTGTCTGTCTGCATGTTTGAGCACAACAGACGCTGGAGTTGTAGGTGAGAAGTTCTTTTAGTTTCATTACACAGCCCGAAGAAGTGCATAAATAAAGTGCCTAACAAAATTTGACTTTAGACACATCTCAGCACATAGGCTTACAAAAAATACAGTATAGACTGCAGGTGGAAGAGCAACTTTGTATGTTGGTTTAGTTTTAATAATAAGCAAAGTATAAATATGCAAACTGTCATCAAGTTTATGCATTTTATTTTCATTGTACAAGTAAAACCCATATAATCACTAACATAGGCATTTTTGTTTAATGTAAAACAAGAACATTAGTGTTATAATATAGCTACAAAATTGTTATCAATCCGAAGTTTAAAGTTTTTGGTTTAACAACTACATTAGCCTACAATATAACAGGGGGAGCTAGTTATAACCGGTAAATCTGCGTTGTGTATATGTAGTGTGTTTCTATATTTGTTTTGTTTTCTGTTGAGTAGCCTATTAAAATGCTTAAAAGGAAATTAGGGTGATCATGGGGATGGCTTAATTTTTTGAAGATGTACACCGGTAAATTTGTATACAACATATTAACTGATTTTCATGTTTTCTATCAGCATTGCACTATTACTCACTCTACTTTAGTGGGGTGGGTTGTAACAGCACTTTCAGTCTTTGAAACCGATTGATGCAGATTAGTGAAAAATTGTAGATTTCTAAGCTACTTTGAATTGAAGCAGATAAATGTGGGAATATTGTAAAGTTTGAGACGCATCGCAAAACCCCTGACTTGCAAATGCTGAATCAAACTATTACAGCACTTCCTGGTCTACCCAAATGATCCTCTTGAATCCTCTTCTGTAGTGTCTGGTCAGTGTCCGGCGATGCTGACGGTCGAGCCGTCCCGTCGCGGATGCACTTCTGATAGAGACTGCTCTGGAGGACACAAATGCTGTAAATTTCCCTGTGGGCCCGTGTGTGTGCCGCCTGTTTTCAGTGAGTTTTAATTAATGACGGATGCTATACGCCTTCCAAAAACACTGAAAATGTTTTTTCACTCTGCAATTATTTGTGAAACTTACTAGCAATGGTTACTAGCAATTTCTAAGAAACCGCAAGCAACACACTGAACTAAACGTGAAATTATGAAGTAGATAGACTGAATATTCCGGTAAAACCTACTATCATCTTATGACAACTTTTTTTTTTTCATACAGTGAATGAGACGTTCAGTATTCAGTGATGTGGTTTCTGTCATGTGTCTGTATAACAGCGAAGCCAGGAGACTGTCCAAGCACAAATTTTGGAAAAGGAATGTGTGCCGAGTTGTGTTACTATGACAGTGACTGTCCGAACAATGAGAAATGCTGCAGTAATGGATGTGGACATCAGTGTATGGCTCCATTTGCATGTACGTTTTATTATATTAGTGTTTGGGTCGTATTCCACCAATAGCATGGTTTCAAGCACAGGATGGCTTTACAAAATTAACAGATTAATACTTAGTAAAACTTGCTATTTGGGTTTTGTGCTGTATCTGAGACTGAATGCCGCTAAATGGACTGACTAAAGTTGACTATCTGTATCCATCCAGTGAAGCCTGCAGCGGAACCCCCGAAGCCCCCGGTGAAGCCTGCAGCCGAACCCCCGAAGCCTCCAATGAAGCCTGCAGCCGAACCCCCGAAGCCTCCAATGAAGCCTGCAGCCGAACCCCCGAAGCCTCCAATGAAGCCTGCAGCCGAACCACCGAAGCCTCCAGTGAAGCCTGCAGCCGAACCGCTGGAGCCTTCCGTCGAACTGCCCGAGCCTGAACCGGAGCCTTCCGTCGAACTGCCCGAGCCTGAACCGGAGCCTTCCGTCGAACTGCCCGAGCCTGAACCGGAGCCTTCCGTCGAACTGCCCGAGCCTGAACCGGAGCCTTCCGTCGAACTGCCCGAGCCTGAACCGGAGCCTTCCGTCGAACTGCCCGAGCCTGAACCGGAGCCTTCCGTCGAACTGCCCGAGCCGCTTGCAACTGAACCCCCGAAGCCTCCGGTGAAGCCTGCAGCCAAACCTGTGAAGCCTGCAGCCGAACATCCGAAGCCTGCAGTGAAGCCTGCTGCCGAACAACCAAAGCCTGCAGCCGTACCCCAGAAGCCTCCAGGGAGGCCTGCAGCCGAACCCCAGAAGCCTCCAGGGAGGCCTGCAGCCGAACCCCCGAAGCCTCCAGGGAGGCCTGCAGCCGAACCCCCGAAGCCTCCAGGGAGGCCTGGAGCCAAACCCCCGATGCCTCCAGGGAGGCCTGGAGCCAAACCCCCGAAGCCTCCAGGGAGGCCTGGAGCCGAACCACCCAAGCTTCCAGTGAGGCCTGCAGCTGAATTGCCAAAGCCTCCAGTGTGTGCTGAAAACTGTCACCAAACTTACCCTTATGGCCAATGTCCTGGTCATAAGTAATGTGGCTATGCATGCAGTTAACTGTGCTGATTCAACCATTGGATGTATGGTATATCTTCCCTGTTATCACCAAATAAATCTCACACTTGTAAGACTACTTTCTCTTTTTCTTTTTCTTTAAGTGTGATAACAAAGTTGGTGTTTTTAGTATGCCAGTGTTAGTTGGGCTGTTCTCTCACATAATGTCTCATTGGAATTCGTGCTTTAGGATTGTACAAGTTCCCCTCCCCAAGACCCAAACACATGCAAAACAGTTTCAGAGAGGCTAGCAATGGTAAGCTAGCTTTGAACGCATGAGATCCCACCCTCCAAAGCCATGCCTCTTCAAAATGCATAAAGCAGAGTCTGCAAAGTGTCATGAGACGAAAGACTGTTAAATCGCCTCATGTCTCAAAACACATAACATTACAGTGACAATGAACTTAAACATCTTACATTGCTTTAGTTGTACCATCTGACTAATGCAGATTAATTTCGGTGTTAATGGTGTTGACGTGGAAACGCATGAATCCAAGTCTGAATCCGAATGCAATGATTGGACAAACTTTTTTTTTTTTTTTTTGGTCCTAAGACCTTTACAGAAGGTATGTTCATTTTAATATTTAGAACACTTCTAATATTGATTGCTATCAGGATGCGAAGAGTTTCAACCAGTATTGCCTATAGACCAATAGTCTTCTGAAGCATTTGCTACAAAGCATAATAGTCACATATATTGGTTGTAGTTGAACGATGTTTGATTATAAGTCTGTCAGCAATTGTTTTGGGATGGTATATGTATACAGACAAGTACTTTATGGCCATGCACGCTTTAAAGAGATGAGCCTAGCTAAAGGAGGAACGTTGTCAACGTTGGGTAGTTTGGAAAAGACGGATTGGTTCAGAGATGGCACAGCTCTTGCCCGACCAAGATAACTGCAGAAGTTGTTTGATCCCAAGACAAAGATCTAAAACAGACCAGCTGCTTCTTAGGGACCTCTGAACGACCCCAGGGCTGAAATCTCTTAAAACCACAGAGACCAAGACTTTACATATCAAAATACATAAAATCATCCCAAAACAATTCTTGATGGACTTCTAATCAAACATCGTTCAACTGCATAATTCTACATCGTGTCTACAACCAATATATGTGACTATTATGCTTTGTAGCAAATTAGCTTAAAAGAAATATAATTATGAATATTTGGATCAGTTAATAGAATTAACTTAATGTAGTACAAATAAAATTACAATCAATTAACCTGTTTGTCCCGTGAACACAGAGTGTTAATTGTTTATTTCTTCTTGTTGTCTAAGAAATGTACATTGTATGGGAAATGTCTTTCTTACTGGACAGTACTTCTCAGAGCAAGTAGTCAAAATCTGCACGATTAGGGACTCCAGTATGTGAGCATGAAACATGGACAACTTTACATGTGACATGAACAAGACTTTGTTAACTAGACTAAACACTTAAACTACTCTAACATACACATACATAAATGCATACAGTTTACCAAGGGAAAGAGAGCTGAAGCAGAATACAGGAAAGCAAGAAGTTATAGCATTGCTTGAAATTCAGCAGATCAACAGCCTTGAGCAAACCATCAGTTTAGTTCTAACACGCTTTTCTTTAAAATGGGTAAGAATACATAATGTATCAAATAATGAGACTAAGTTTGATACTTGCATGTCTCACCCATTTGAATTAAACTGTCCTGATGCAGTTTGTTGAGGGCTCCAGTTGATCTTTGCTGATGTTGTCTTGATGAGAGAGAACCAGTAGGAGTCAGAGGATCTTTGGTGAATGGAAAGACAAGGCCGCAGCCTGGCACAAGCTTGGGGGTCCTTAGAAGACTTCTAGTTCAGCATCATCTTCACAGTCGGTACTGAAATTTAAAAAATGTGACGCTTTGAGCGCTGTTGAGCAGAATCATAAACACCTCTGATTGGCCATTGTGTTCATGAGCTCCTCATCGGATATGTCTATGATTGGCTACAATGATCAAGGCACGGGAGCGTTTGAGAGCAGGCGAAAGTGTTTTGAAAGCAGGAGCGTTTGATAGCACAAGCTAGGATAGAATAGATAGACGCCTGTTTTCAAAAGATCCCGTGTGTAAGCGCTCGCTGAAGAGCGTCATTGATGTATATTCGCTGATCATTGTAGCGAATCACAGACATATTTGATGAGCGCGTGAGCACAACGGCCATTCCGAGGTGTTTACGATTCCGCTCAACATTTTTTAAATTTCAGTATCGACTTGGTACCGAAGTCGGTACTTTTGACAACACTAGTTTATACATTTCTCAAGTGGTTATACTGTATATAGAATATATAGGATTAAAAGGGTTTATTTCACCTTCTCAGCAAGAGGGGGGGGGGGGTGGGTTTAAGTTACAATCCTATTTCCAGTGGCCTTAATCCATGCACTGCTTTTTTAAAAAGTCACAGAGCGTTTTGTGATTGTTTTGTATGAAATATTGAAGTTTATAAATATGTATTTTGGCACACCTGGCCGAGTGGCGCTACAAATTCTTCTAAAATCGGATTTTAATTCTGGCATGTTAAATTAACATTCGACAAACGCAAACAATCTTTTATTTAAGTGCACTCACAATAACAATTAAATGTTGCGCTTTTGAAAAACAGAGAAAACAAACAGGGTGCGCTTTCTGCCGCCTCGGTCTCCGTGAACTGGAGCGAGTCACAGAAATGAACCAAAACTCTATAGGCTACTTGCCTCAGTCACGATGAGATATAAGTCTATGGAAAGCTTGAGTGTACAAATATTCTCTGATTATGTGACCCATATGAAACCATCCATCATTAAATTGGCTTTGATTTAACCATGGCTGTGTATTCCCTATATTCACTATAGTGGCTGGAAACATTGTTTTCATTCATAATTACTTGCATGGATTTGCATCGCAAATCAATCAGCAATTGAAAAATTCAGATTCAAATTCTAGACATGCCCCTGTGTCTGTGCTGTGTCTCTTGATGTTCAATGCAGATTTAGGCCAGCCTCCAGAGATCCATTTCCTGGAGAGTTTAGGTGTAGGAGTTTAGTGTAACTTGTGGTAGAACTCCGACTTGTACCACCAGGGGCCCGTTCTTTGTATGTTGCTTAAAACATCCGAGATCAAACGAGACATCCAAGATAATTTCATCGTGCTCATCATGATCCGGCTAATTAGGTTATTCGAACACTCCTGCCGGTTATGATTAGTATAGCTGGATTGAGTTATCTGAGATAATTGCGCGTTCATGCGCTGGTTTAAAAGGGGATATGTATCGATAGTAGAAACATTGATCAGCAACGCTGCTATTGGCTGCTCACCGTGGCCAAAGAGCGCGCTCAGATTTTCTCCGTAGCAGAGCAAGAGTTATAGGGAATGTGGAGATGACGTCACGCCGTGTTGCATTATGGGTCCGCCGCCATATTTACAGGATCGCGCCCAATACCGCTGTATTTAAATGCATGTTTTGGAGGCTGTGTTTGGATTTTCTGTCGATATGGTTGTTCAGTTCAACTGCCATAGCACGTCACACGATCGTTCAGGGATGAAACTGAACAACTGAATACGTTTTTTCACCTTTCTTTCTTGGAAAAAACAACAAGGGAAGCAGGTCGAGGAGCTGACGAGAAGACGCCGGATCGCGTGGAGTGCCGCAATCATGAGGCAAAACTTGACTTACTGTCCTCCACTGCATACTACGTTTGTTAAAAGTTGTACAAAGCGAGAGGTTGTGTATTCTATATTCCTCGATGACTAACAGTTAGGAGGATAGTTGATGAATGATGTTGAATTTGTGGTTCATGTTAGCAGATGATAAAGCCAGGACACATTGCATGAATCAAATTATATTTATTTTGTTTTCAATTAACAATTTGCTTTGATATTCTCTATATCTTTTTACATGCCTTTTTTAAAATGTTTGTGAATCATGTTTTTATATAACTATATATTATAATTTATAATATGTTAACTGCTTAATAAATACATTAAGTGACTTCTCTGTTTCTGTACTGATTGCATCCACAAAGACCCTTTAAGTACACATAAATGGGCATAGATACATCAAACTGTTTTAAAATAAACGACCAAATACCCTCATTTTTACATGTGTCAACATTGAATGATGACAATAAGGCAAAGTTGTATTTAACAAGTTACCACATCTTGTGGCATTATAAAGTAATGTACAATTTTTTTCTTGCACAACCTATGAAAACTTAACATATGCTGAAAATAGCAAGCTAACATTAACTATGAGAGCTGCTTTTCAGATAAAATAGCTTGAACTTTATGTACAATAGTAATCAACCTAGCATAGGCTTTGAACACCAAAACTAAATCCGATGTATCAACGTTGTTTATCGCGGATAGTTTGTCCAAATAACGTGTTTTGGCAGTGGCATTTAGTTTATCCCGGTAGGGTCCCTTCTCTTTTTCTTTAAACATCTCAATTTCTTCCGTTCTTCTTCAATTTTTACCTCCTTTTAGCCAAACACCCACTATTATACTGAAGGTAAACCGAGATCGTGCCTGTAAAGATGGCGCCCACGTCCCATAATGCAACACGGCGTGACGTACCTCCGCATTCCCTATTGCTTGAAGGATATGCAGAATTTTAAATCTTAATTAAAACGCCAGGGAACACCTCAAAGCAAAAGCCAGGAGAGAGGGCTGGCAAAAAGTAGCAGACAAATTAAGTTTGTAGTGACCATGTTAGATGTTTTTATCACTTATTACAGGAGGCTATATATTTTTGTATTTTAATCATTTCTAAATAATTAATAACTTTGTTCATTGTAATGTCAGAGTCACCACCCACTAAAAGAAACATAGGAACAAGTAAAAGTGAAGTACTAGGATATTCTACATAATAGTAATTTGTACTACTTATAGTCTCTTTTAAAAAAGGCACTGTTAATAAATGTTCGCCTGTTTATAAAAGCAACCAAGAAAAAGGCTGAGAAAAAATAGAAAAGAAAAACAAATAGGTGGTGGTCCTGCACCCCCACGTAAGAGCCGGAAGAGCTGGCCCTTGGGTTGAATGTGAACCGACCCTTTGTGAAGGTCATCTCTGTGTTCAGCTCTTCCTCAGACCCACATCCAGGACCAGTAGCAGCAACTCCTTCACTGCTGGTAAATGAGCTTTAAATGATCTTAGTACAATGTAAAATAATTTGTTGCTGCATTAAATTAAGTAGGCCTATAATCCAGTCATATCAACTGTTAAACCTTGAGTAGTAATGAATTGCTTTGACTTGTGAAAGTGTACAAGTGTGAAACTACATGTAGTTAATGTAAAAAAAATATGTTGAGTTATTGATCACATTGCCCCCCAGTGTACTTCATTGTACTGAAATTATGTTTTCCTCTTTTGTGCAGTTTTAAACAATACACCAACACTTTTACCGGTTCCCAAGCAAGTGCTGGCTGAAGCATGTGTAGTAAGGGGACTTTTTCTAACTTTACATCAAAAGGGAAGAATGTACAACACTTTGTAATGCCCATTTTCCCCGATGCACAGGACAGTGAAGAAACCCTCTCAGGTGACTGTCTTTTGGAGAAAGTATCTGTAAGTGCATAAATAACTTTACTTAATTTACACTTGAGTACCTATTATTTCTGAATGCAATATGAGTTGCAGGAGTCCACATCTACAGAAAGGCCTACAGAAGAGTCTGCATAAAGCAGTGATACAGAGATGGGCAGTGTTGTACTTTTCTTTTTAATTTTTGTTACATAAGGCATGCGTTGACAGGTTTACCCCAACCTACCCCTAGAAAATAGAGTAGCCTATTTTGAAAAAAAAAAAAAAATGACAACTTAAAGAAAAAAAAAATGGCACTAGAGATATAGCTGCTTCAAAGGAACTTCAGAGAAAGTGCTAATATATTATTTCACACAGAGTACTATTGCTGACCTTATAACTCTTATTGCAGGCAAAAGACGACTTGATCACTGGCTTTTCTTTACAAAGAACAATTAAAATAAAACTCAAAGAACTAAGCATATTTGTCTTGTCTTTAGTTAAACATTTAATGAAATGTTTTATATTTTATTTGATGGTGGCAATGTTGTGTAATATGGCACATGCAATGTCACAGGCCCTGTCAGGTGAAACCCTCAGGCTTTTCAGACACTGAAATCTTCCCTTTAGTTGGCCAAAGTTCATTTCTTTGTGTGCCCTTGTCCTGGCTAGAGCTGTATTGTAATTGGTCTGGGGTTTGGGTCAGGGAATGGGGTCATAAAACTCCTGTCTCCAAGCAGGATCCTGTAATCACCTGTATAATGGAAAAATGCAGTTCTGTTAGGATCAGCATAAGTGCAGGTGATACAGTGAGCTTGATATTTATAATTTTCCTTACCACATTCAAATAATGTGCATAAATGTGAATCTCTGAAAATTCTTAAATCATGCACAGATCCTGGCCATTTTGCTTTCACAATTGTGATATGGAACATAGTCACACACCATCTAAGATATTTTAGTCAGTTAACTGCCTTTTTTAAATTTGATATAATATTACTAATCTGGAATATTAAGAATTGTAATGGTAACTTGGCTGCACATTTCCATTGTGAGCCTGAGCCCCCTTTCTGTTCACAAAATCCCCTTCATTGAGGCCTTGAAGGGAACATGTGTGGAGTCTATGCACCAATCACGTTAGGGAAGCCTGAGGGACATATACTGTAAGTCAAATTAATCGGCATGGTCATGATTGCATGATCTTCATTAAAAATTATAATGTACTTGCGTTGGCAAAAAAAAAAAAAAAAAAACCTGCTTTAACCTACAATCTTGGGTCTTAAGTGCCAAAATACCACAAAAAAAAAAAAAAAAAAAAAAAACTAAAAACTGCTTGAGCCCCAGGTAAACTTCTCGAATGACACGACAGCCAGCACTTTTCATCAAGTTCTCCACATCTCCCATAGTGTAAAGGAAGGAGCCACTCGCAAATAATATTAAGGCAATGCAAACATTTTGTGCTGTTGTTAAAGCCCGACTCCGACGAGTCGAACATTAATGTGCGTTTCCAACAAAATAATAATGTTTAAACGACACCCTCACGATCATGTCACGAGAAAAATATATAGAAGTATCCTACACTATCGCGCTGCACTAAAGGACTTCCCGTATCAGCTCCGCTTATGAAGCCGCGATCTAATCCTGTTAACATGAAATAAGCATGCTCACGAGCAGGTTCAAGTTTAAGCACCTGTTGCTATGACAGCAAGTCCAGGATGAGCGTCGAAGAACCAAACAATCCAAGATCATGCCAAATCGCCAACAATCAAATCCAGCTAAGCGAGTTAGCGATGTACGAAGAATTGGCCCCTGATTACTGTGCCACCTGACAACTGCAGATTCATTCGGCGTTGATAGTGTTGCCATAAAAACGCACAATCATCTCCCAGTTACGGAAATTATTACGACATCCAACCCTAATCAAACACACCTGAACAAGCTAATCAAGGTCTTCAAGATTAGGCTATATTAGAAAGCTACAGGCAGGTGATTTTCATTAGGGTTGGAGTTACCTGGACCTCCAATTGGAACTTTAAAAACGAGTTCAAAAAGCACTCTAAACTGTTTTGACAGCGGTTTTTGTGGGTCTCAGCAACAGGGTTTTTCTTTGTAGGTTTGTGTTCCTTGCTGTCCACCTCTCCTGACTCACTAATTCAGCACATCTTCCTGCAGAGTTGATTGTGAGATTGCAGGTCGAGAGGATGACCGCTCGAATGTACTGCTCGTTTAGTGCTGTTTTATTGTGTCTGTCTGCATGTTTGAGCACAACAGACGCTGGAGTTGTAGGTGAGAAGTTCTTTTAGTTTCATTACACAGCCCGAAGAAGTGCATAAATAAAGTGCCTAACAAAATTTGACTTTAGACACATCTCAGCACATAGGCTTACAAAAAATACAGTATAGACTGCAGGTGGAAGAGCAACTTTGTATGTTGGTTTAGTTTTAATAATAAGCAAAGTATAAATATGCAAACTGTCATCAAGTTTATGCATTTTATTTTCATTGTACAAGTAAAACCCATATAATCACTAACATAGGCATTTTTGTTTAATGTAAAACAAGAACATTAGTGTTATAATATAGCTACAAAATTGTTATCAATCCGAAGTTTAAAGTTTTTGGTTTAACAACTACATTAGCCTACAATATAACAGGGGGAGCTAGTTATAACCGGTAAATCTGCGTTGTGTATATGTAGTGTGTTTCTATATTTGTTTTGTTTTCTGTTGAGTAGCCTATTAAAATGCTTAAAAGGAAATTAGGGTGATCATGGGGATGGCTTAATTTTTTGAAGATGTACACCGGTAAATTTGTATACAACATATTAACTGATTTTCATGTTTTCTATCAGCATTGCACTATTACTCACTCTACTTTAGTGGGGTGGGTTGTAACAGCACTCTCAGTCTTTGAAACCGATTGATGCAGATTAGTGAAAAATTGTAGATTTCTAAGCTACTTTGAATTGAAGCAGATAAATGTGGGAATATTGTAAAGTTTGAGACCCATCGCAAAACCCCTGACTTGCAAATGCTGAATCAAACTATTACAGCACTTCCTGGTCTACCCAAATGATCCTCTTGAATCCTCTTCTGTAGTGTCTGGTCAGTGTCCGGCGATGCTGACGGTCGAGCCGTCCCGTCGCGGATGCACTTCTGATAGAGACTGCTCTGGAGGACACAAATGCTGTAAATTTCCCTGTGGGCCCGCGTGTGTGCCGCCTGTTTTCAGTGAGTTTTAATTAATGACGGATGCTATACGCCTTCCAAAAACACTGAAAATGTTTTTTCACTCTGCAATTATTTGTGAAACTTACTAGCAATGGTTACTAGCAATTTCTAAGAAACCGCAAGCAACACACTGAACTAAACGTGAAATTATGAAGTAGATAGACTGAATATTCCGGTAAAACCTACTATCATCTTATGACAACTTTTTTTTTTCATACAGTGAATGAGACGTTCAGTATTCAGTGATGTGGTTTCTGTCATGTGTCTGTATAACAGCGAAGCCAGGAGACTGTCCAAGCACAAATTTTGGAAAAGGAATGTGTGCCGAGTTGTGTTACTATGACAGTGACTGTCCGAACAATGAGAAATGCTGCAGTAATGGATGTGGACATCAGTGTATGGCTCCATTTGCATGTACGTTTTATTATATTAGTGTTTGGGTCGTATTCCACCAATAGCATGGTTTCAAGCACAGGATGGCTTTACAAAATTAACAGATTAATACTTAGTAAAACTTGCTATTTGGGTTTTGTGCTGTATCTGAGACTGAATGCCGCTAAATGGACTGACTAAAGTTGACTATCTGTATCCATCCAGTGAAGCCTGCAGCGGAACCCCCGAAGCCCCCGGTGAAGCCTGCAGCCGAACCCCCGAAGCCTCCAATGAAGCCTGCAGCCGAACCCCCGAAGCCTCCAATGAAGCCTGCAGCCGAACCCCCGAAGCCTCCAATGAAGCCTGCAGCCGAACCCCCGAAGCCTCCAATGAAGCCTGCAGCCGAACCCCCGAAGCCTCCAATGAAGCCTGCAGCCGAACCCCCGAAGCCTCCAATGAAGCCTGCAGCCGAACCCCCGAAGCCTCCAATGAAGCCTGCAGCCGAACCCCCGAAGCCTCCAATGAAGCCTGCAGCCGAACCACCGAAGCCTCCAGTGAAGCCTGCAGCCGAACCGCTGGAGCCTTCTGTCGAACTGCCCGAGCCTGAACCGGATTCTTCCGTCGAACTGCCCGAGCCTGAACCGGAGCCTTCCGTCGAACTGCCCGAGCCTGAACCGGAGCCTTCCGTCGAACTGCCCGAGCCTGAACCGGAGCCTTCCGTCGAACTGCCCGAGCCTGAACCGGAGCCTTCCGTCGAACTGCCCGAGCCGCTTGCAACTGAACCGCCGAAGCCTCCGGTGAAGCCTGCAGCCAAACCTGTGAAGCCTGCAGCCGAACATCCGAAGCCTGCAGTGAAGCCTGCTGCCGAACAACCAAAGCCTGCAGCCGAACCCCCGAAGCCTCCAGGGAGGCCTGCAGCCGAACCCCCGAAGCCTCCAGGGAGGCCTGCAGCCGAACCCCCGAAGCCTCCAGGGAGGCCTGGAGCCAAACCCCCGACGCCTCCAGGGAGGCCTGGAGCCAAACCCCCGACGCCTCCAGGGAGGCCTGGAGCCAAACCCCCGAAGCCTCCAGGGAGGCCTGGAGCCGAACCACCCAAGCTTCCAGTGAGGCCTGCAGCTGAATTGCCAAAGCCTCCAGTGTGTGCTGAAAACTGTCACCAAACTTACCCTTATGGCCAATGTCCTGGTCATAAGTAATGTGGCTATGCATGCAGTTAACTGTGCTGATTCAACCATTGGATGTATGGTATATCTTCCCTGTTATCACCAAATAAATCTCACACTTGTAAGACTACTTTCTCTTTTTCTTTTTCTTTAAGTGTGATAACAAAGTTGGTGTTTTTAGTATGCCAGTGTTAGTTGGGCTGTTCTCTCACATAATGGCTCATTGGAATTCGTGCTTTAGGATTGTACAAGTTCCCCTCCCCAAGACCCAAACACATGCAAAACAGTTTCAGAGAGGCTAGCAATGGTAAGCTAGCTTTGAACGCATGAGATCCCACCCTCCAAAGCCATGCCTCTTCAAAATGCATAAAGCAGAGTCTGCAAAGTGTCATGAGACGAAAGACTGTTAAATCGCCTCATGTCTCAAAACGCATAACATTACAGTGACAATGAACTTAAACATCTTACATTGCTTTAGTTGTACCATCTGACTAATGCAGATTAATTTCGGTGTTAATGGTGTTGACGTGGAAACGCATGAATCCAAGTCTGAATCCGAATGCAATGATTGGACAAACTTTTTTTTTTTTTTTTGGTCCTAAGACCTTTACAGAAGGTATGTTCATTTTAATATTTAGAACACTTCTAATATTGATTGCTATCAGGATGCGAAGAGTTTCAACCAGTATTGCCTATAGACCAATAGTCTTCTGAAGCATTTGCTACAAAGCATAATAGTCACATATATTGGTTGTAGTTGAACGATGTTTGATTATAAGTCTGTCAGCAATTGTTTTGGGATGGTATATGTATACAGACAAGTACTTTATGGCCATGCACGCTTTAAAGAGATGAGCCTAGCTAAAGGAGGAACGTTGTCAACGTTGGGTAGTTTGGAAAAGACGGATTGGTTCAGAGATGGCACAGCTCTTGCCCGACCAAGATAACTGCAGAAGTTGTTTGATCCCAAGACAAAGATCTAAAACAGACCAGCTGCTTCTTAAGGACCTCTGAACGACCCCAGGGCTGAAATCTCTTAAAACCACAGAGACCAAGACTTTACATATCAAAATACATAAAATCATCAAAATACATCGGAAAACCATTCTTGATGGACTTCTAATCAAACATCGTTCAACTGCATAATTCTACATCGTGTCTACAACCAATATATGTGACTATTATGCTTTGTAGCAAATTAGCTTAAAAGAAATATAATTATGAATATTTGGATCAGTTAATAGAATTAACTTAATGTAGTACAAATAAAATTACAATCAATTAACCTGTTTGTCCCGTGAACACAGAGTGTTAATTGTTTATTTCTTCTTGTTGTCTAAGAAATGTACATTGTATGGGAAATGTCTTTCTTACTGGACAGTACTTCTCAGAGCAAGTAGTCAAAATCTGCACGATTAGGGACTCCAGTATGTGAGCATGAAACATGGACAACTTTACATGTGACATGAACAAGACTTTGTTAACTAGACTAAACACTTAAACTACTCTAACATACACATACATAAATGCATACAGTTTACCAAGGGAAAGAGAGCTGAAGCAGAATACAGGAAAGCAAGAAGTTATAGCATTGCTTGAAATTCAGCAGATCAACAGCCTTGAGCAAACCATCAGTTTAGTTCTAACACGCTTTTCTTTAAAATGGGTAAGAATACATAATGTATCAAATAATGAGACTAAGTTTGATACTTGCATGTCTCACCCATTTGAATTCAACTGTCCTGATGCAGTTTGTTGAGGGCTCCAGTTGATCTTTGCTGATGTTGTCTTGATGAGAGAGAACCAGTAGGAGTCAGAGGATCTTTGGTGAATGGAAAGACAAGGCCGCAGCCTGGCACAAGCTTGGGGGTCCTTAGAAGACTTCTAGTTCAGCATCATCTTCACAGTCGGTACTGAAATTTAAAAAATGTGACGCTTTGAGCGCTGTTGAGCAGAATCATAAACACCTCTGATTGGCCATTGTGTTCATGAGCTCCTCATCGGATATGTCTATGATTGGCTACAATGATCAAGGCACGGGAGCGTTTGAGAGCAGACGAAAGTGTTTTGAAAGCAGGAGCGTTTGATAGCACAAGCTAGGATAGAATAGATAGACGCCTGTTTTCAAAAGATCCCGTGTGTAAGCACTCGCTGAAGAGCGTCATTGATGTATATTCGCTGATCATTGTAGCGAATCACAGACATATTTGATGAGCGCGTGAGCACAACGGCCATTCCGAGGTGTTTACGATTCCGCTCAACATTTTTTAAATTTCAGTATCGACTTGGTACCGAAGTCGGTACTTTTGACAACACTAGTTTATACATTTCTCAAGTGGTTATACTGTATATAGAATATATAGGATTAAAAGGGTTTATTTCTCCTTCTCAGCAAGAGGGGGGGGGGGGGGGGATGGGTTTAAGTTACAATCCTATTTCCAGTGGCCTTAATCCATGCACTGCTTTTTTAAAAAGTCACAGAGCGTTTTGTGATTGTTTTGTATGAAATATTGAAGTTTATAAATATGTATTTTGGCACACCTGGCCGAGTGGCGCTACAAATTCTTCTAAAATCGGATTTTAATTCTGGCATGTTAAATTAACATTCGACAAACGCAAACAATCTTTTATTTAAGTGCACTCACAATAACAATTAAATTTTGCGCTTTTGAAAAACAGAGAAAACAAACAGGGTGCGCTTTCTGCCGCCTCGGTCTCCGTGAACTGGAGCGAGTCACAGAAATGAACCAAAACTCTATAGGCTACTTGCCTCAGTCACTATGAGATATAAGTCTATGGAAAGCTTGAGTGTACAAATATTCTCTGATTATGTAACCCATATGAAACCATCCATCATTAAATTGGCTTTGATTTAACCATGGCTGTGTATTCCCTATATTCACTATAGTGGCTGGAAACATTGTTTTCATTCATAATTACTTGCATGGATTTGCATCGCAAATCAATCAGCAATTGAAAAATTCAGATTCAAATTCTAGACATGCCCCTGTGTCTGTGCTGTGTCTCTTGATGTTCAATGCAGATTTAGGCCAGCCTCCAGAGATCCATTTCCTGGAGAGTTTAGGTGTAGGAGTTTAGTGTAACTTGTGGTAGAACTCCGACTTGTACCACCAGGGGCCCGTTCTTTGTATGTTGCTTAAAACATCCGAGATCAAACGAGACATCCAAGATAATTTCATCGTGCTCATCATGATCCGGCTAATTAGGTTATTCGAACACTCCTGCCGGTTATGATTAGTATAGCTGGATTGAGTTATCTGAGATAAATGCGCGTTCATGCGCTGGTTTAAAAGGGGATATGTATCGATAGTAGAAACATTGATCAGCAATGCTGCTATTGGCTGCTCACCGTGGCCAAAGAGCGCGCTCAGATTTTCTCCGTAGCAGAGCAAGAGTTATAGGGAATGTGGAGATGACGTCACGCCGTGTTGCATTATGGGTCCGCCGCCATATTTACAGGATCGCGCCCAATACCGCTGTATTTAAATGCATGTTTTGGAGGCTGTGTTTGGATTTTCTGTCGATATGGTTGTTCAGTTCAACTGCCATAGCACGTCACACGATCGTTCAGGGATGAAACTGAACAACTGAATACGTTTTTTCACCTTTCTTTCTTGGAAAAAACAACAAGGGAAGCAGGTCGAGGAGCTGACGAGAAGACGCCGGATCGCGTGGAGTGCCGCAATCATGAGGCAAAACTTGACTTACTGTCCTCCACTGCATACTACGTTTGTTAAAAGTTGTACAAAGCGAGAGGTTGTGTATTCTATATTCCTCGATGACTAACAGTTAGGAGGATAGTTGATGAATGATGTTGAATTTGTGGTTCATGTTAGCAGATGATAAAGCCAGGACACATTGCATGAATCAAATTATATTTATTTTGTTTTCAATTAACAATTTGCTTTGATATTCTGTATATCTTTTTACATGCCTTTTTTAAAATGTTTGTGAATCATGTTTTTATATAACTATATATTATAATTTATAATATGTTAACTGCTTAATAAATACATTAAGTGACTTCTCTGTTTCTGTACTGATTGCATCCACAAAGACCCTTTAAGTACACATAAATGGGCAAAGATACATCAAACTGTTTTAAAATAAACGACCAAATACCCTCATTTTTACATGTGTCAACATTGAATGATGACAATAAGGCAAAGTTGTATTTAACAAGTTACCACATCTTGTGGCATTATAAAGTAATGTACAATTTTTTTCTTGCACAACCTATGAAAACTTAACATATGCTGAAAATAGCAAGCTAACATTAACTATGAGAGCTGCTTTTCAGATAAAATAGCTTGAACTTTATGTACAATAGTAATCAACCTAGCATAGGCTTTGAACACCAAAACTAAATCAGATGTATCAACGTTGTTTATCGCGGATAGTTTGTCCAAATAACGTGTTTTGGCAGTGGCATTTAGTTTATCCCGGTAGGGTCCCTTCTCTTTTTCTTTAAACATCTCAATTTCTTCCGTTCTTCTTCAATTTTTACCTCCTTTTAGCCAAACACCCACTATTATACCGAAGGTAAACAGAGATCGTGCCTGTAAAGATGGCGCCCACGTCCCATAATGCAACACGGCGTGACGTACCTCCGCATTCCCTATTGCTTGAAGGATATGCAGAATTTTAAATCTTAATTAAAACGCCAGGGAACACCTCAAAGCAAAAGCCAGGAGAGAGGGCTGGCAAAAAGTAGCAGACAAATTAAGTTTGTAGTGACCATGTTAGATGTTTTTATCACTTATTACAGGAGGCTATATATTTTTGTATTTTAATCATTTCTAAATAATTAATAACTTTGTTCATTGTAATGTCAGAGTCACCACCCACTAAAAGAAACATAGGAACAAGTAAAAGTGAAGTACTAGGATATTCTACATAATAGTAATTTGTACTACTTATAGTCTCTTTTAAAAAGGCACTGTTAATAAATGTTCGCCTGTTTATAAAAGCAACCAAGAAAAAGGCTGAGAAAAAATAGAAAAGAAAAACAAATAGGTGGTGGTCCTGCACCCCCACGTAAGAGCCGGAAGAGCTGGCCCTTGGGTTGAATGTGAACCGACCCTTTGTGAAGGTCATCTCTGTGTTCAGCTCTTCCTCAGACCCACATCCAGGACCA
This sequence comes from Gila orcuttii, assembly GCA_026230005.1. Lineage (NCBI taxonomy): Eukaryota > Metazoa > Chordata > Actinopteri > Cypriniformes > Leuciscidae > Gila > Gila orcuttii. Next base: position 14,482,930 of record JAPDVR010000003.1, read on the forward strand.
GTAGCAGCAACTCCTTCACTGCTGGTAAATGAGCTTTAAATGATCTTAGTAAAATGTAAAATAATTTGTTGCTGCATTAAATTAAGTAGGCCTATAATCCAGTCATATCAACTGTTAAACCTTGAGTAGTAATGAATTGCTTTGACTTGTGAAAGTGTACAAGTGTGAAACTACATGTAGTTAATGTAAAAAAAATATGTTGAGTTATTGATCACATTGCCCCCCAGTGTACTTCATTGTACTGAAATTATGTTTTCCTCTTTTGTGCAGTTTTAAACAATACACCAACACTTTTACCGGTTCCCAAGCAAGTGCTGGCTGAAGCATGTGTAGTAAGGGGACTTTTTCTAACTTTACATCAAAAGGGAAGAATGTACAACACTTTGTAATGCCCATTTTCCCCGATGCACAGGACAGTGAAGAAACCCTCTCAGGTGACTGTCTTTTGGAGAAAGTATCTGTAAGTGCATAAATAACTTTACTTAATTTACACTTGAGTACCTATTATTTCTGAATGCAATATGAGTTGCAGGAGTCCACATCTACAGAAAGGCCTACAGAAGAGTCTGCATAAAGCAGTGATACAGAGATGGGCAGTGTTGTACTTTTCTTTTTAATTTTTGTTACATAAGGCATGCGTTGACAGGTTTACCCCAACCTAACCCTAGAAAATAGAGTAGCCTATTTTGATAAAAAAAAAAAAATGACAACTTAAAGAAAAAAAAAATGGCACTAGAGATATAGCTGCTTCAAAGGAACTTCAGAGAAAGTGCTAATATATTATTTCACACAGAGTACTATTGCTGACCTTATAACTCTTATTGCAGGCAAAAGACGACTTGATCACTGGCTTTTCTTTACAAAGAACAATTAAAATAAAACTCAAAGAACTAAGCATATTTGTCTTGTCTTTAGTTAAACATTTAATGAAATGTTTTATATTTTATTTGATGGTGGCAATGTTGTGTAATATGGCACATGCAATGTCACAGGCCCTGTCAGGTGCAACCCTCAGGCTTTTCAGACACTGAAATCTTCCCTTTAGTTGGCCAAAGTTCATTTCTTTGTGTGCCCTTGTCCTGGCTAGAGCTGTATTGTAATTGGTCTGGGGTTTGGGTCAGGGAATGGGGTCATAAAACTCCTGTCTCCAAGCAGGATCCTGTAATCACCTGTATAATGGAAAAATGCAGTTCTGTTAGGATCAGCATAAGTGCAGGTGATACAGTGAGCTTGATATTTATAATTTTCCTTACCACATTCAAATAATGTGCATAAATGTGAATCTCTGAAAATTCTTAAATCATGCACAGATCCTGGCCATTTTGCTTTCACAATTGTGATATGGAACATAGTCACACACCATCTAAGATATTTTAGTCAGTTAACTGCCTTTTTTAAATTTGATATAATATTACTAATCTGGAATATTAAGAATTGTAATGGTAACTTGGCTGCACATTTCCATTGTGAGCCTGAGCCCCCTTTCTGTTCACAAAATCCCCTTCATTGAGGCCTTGAAGGGAACATGTGTGGAGTCTATGCACCAATCACGTTAGGGAAGCCTGAGGGACATATACTGTAAGTCAATTTATTCGGCATGGTCATGATTGCATGATCTTCATTAAAAATTATAATGTACTTGCGTTGGCAAAAAAAAAAAAAAAAAAAAACCTGCTTTAACCTACAATCTTGGGTCTTAAGTGGCTTGCAAAATGCCACAAAAAAAAAAAAAAAACTAAAAACTGCTTGAGCCCCAGGTAAACTTCTCGAATGACACGACAGCCAGCACTTTTCATCAAGTTCTCCACATCTCCCATAGTGTAAAGGAAGGAGCCACTCGCAAATAATATTAAGGCAATGCAAACATTTTGTGCTGTTGTTAAAGCCCGACTCCGACGAGTCGAACATTAATGTGCGTTTCCAACAAAATAATAATGTTTAAACGACACCCTCACGATCATGTCACGAGAAAAATATATAGAAGTTTCCTACACTATCGCGCTGCACTAAAGGACTTCCCGTATCAGCTCCGCTTATGAAGCCGCGATCTAATCCTGTTAACATGAAATAAGCATGCTCACGAGCAGGTTCAAGTTTAAGCACCTGTTGCTATGACAGCAAGTCCAGGATGAGCGTCGAAGAACCAAACAATCCAAGATCATGCCAAATCGCCAACAATCAAATCCAGCTAAGCGAGTTAGCGATGTACGAAGAATTGGCCCCTGATTACTGTGCCACCTGACAACTGCAGATTCATTCGGCGTTGATAGTGTTGCCATAAAAACGCACAATCATCTCCCAGTTACGGAAATTATTACGACATCCAACCCTAATCAAACACACCTGAACAAGCTAATCAAGGTCTTCAAGATTAGGCTATATTAGAAAGCTACAGGCAGGTGATTTTCATTAGGGTTGGAGTTACCTGGACCTCCAATTGGAACTTTAAAAACGAGTTCAAAAAGCACTCTAAACTGTTTTGACAGCGGTTTTTGTGGGTCTCAGCAACAGGGTTTTTCTTTGTAGGTTTGTGTTCCTTGCTGTCCACCTCTCCTGACTCACTAATTCAGCACATCTTCCTGCAGAGTTGATTGTGAGATTGCAGGTCGAGAGGATGACCGCTCGAATGTACTGCTCGTTTAGTGCTGTTTTATTGTGTCTGTCTGCATGTTTGAGCACAACAGACGCTGGAGTTGTAGGTGAGAAGTTCTTTTAGTTTCATTACACAGCCCGAAGAAGTGCATAAATAAAGTGCCTAACAAAATTTGACTTTAGACACATCTCAGCACATAGGCTTACAAAAAATACAGTATAGACTGCAGGTGGAAGAGCAACTTTGTATGTTGGTTTAGTTTTAATAATAAGCAAAGTATAAATATGCAAACTGTCATCAAGTTTATGCATTTTATTTTCATTGTACAAGTAAAACCCATATAATCACTAACATAGGCATTTTTGTTTAATGTAAAACAAGAACATTAGTGTTATAATATAGCTACAAAATTGTTATCAATCCGAAGTTTAAAGTTTTTGGTTTAACAACTACATTAGCCTACAATATAACAGGGGGAGCTAGTTATAACCGGTAACTCTGCGTTGTGTATATGTAGTGTGTTTCTATATTTGTTTTGTTTTCTGTTGAGTAGCCTATTAAAATGCTTAAAAGGAAATTAGGGTGATCATGGGGATGGCTTAATTTTTTGAAGATGTACACCGGTAAATTTGTATACAACATATTAACTGATTTTCATGTTTTCTATCAGCATTGCACTATTACTCACTCTACTTTAGTGGGGTGGGTTGTAACAGCACTCTCAGTCTTTGAAACCGATTGATGCAGATTAGTGAAAAATTGTAGATTTCTAAGCTACTTTGAATTGAAGCAGATAAATGTGGGAATATTGTAAAGTTTGAGACGCATCGCAAAACCCCTGACTTGCAAATGCTGAATCAAACTATTACAGCACTTCCTGGATTACCCAAATGATCCTCTTGAATCCTCTTCTGTAGTGTCTGGTCAGTGTCCGGCGATGCTGACGGTCGAGCCGTCCCGTCGCGGATGCACTTCTGATAGAGACTGCTCTGGAGGACACAAATGCTGTAAATTTCCCTGTGGGCCCGCGTGTGTGCCGCCTGTTTTCAGTGAGTTTTAATTAATGACGGATGCTATACGCCTTCCAAAAACATTGAAAATGTTTTTTCACTCTGCAATTATTTGTGAAACTTACTAGCAATGGTTACTAGCAATTTCTAAGAAACCGCAAGCAACACACTGAACTAAACGTGAAATTATGAAGTAGATAGACTGAATATTCCGGTAAAACCTACTATCATCTTATGACAACTTTTTTTTTTTTTCATACAGTGAATGAGACGTTCAGTATTCAGTGATGTGGTTTCTGTCATGTGTCTGTATAACAGCGAAGCCAGGAGACTGTCCAAGCACAAATTTTGGAAAAGGAATGTGTGCCGAGTTGTGTTACTATGACAGTGACTGTCCGAACAATGAGAAATGCTGCAGTAATGGATGTGGACATCAGTGTATGGCTCCATTTGCATGTACGTTTTATTATATTAGTGTTTGGGTCGTATTCCACCAATAGCATGGTTTCAAGCACAGGATGGCTTTACAAAATTAACAGATTAATACTTAGTAAAACTTGCTATTTGGGTTTTGTGCTGTATCTGAGACTGAATGCCGCTAAATGGACTGACTAAAGTTGACTATCTGTATCCATCCAGTGAAGCCTGCAGCGGAACCCCCGAAGCCCCCGGTGAAGCCTGCAGCGGAACCCCCGAAGCCTCCAATGAAGCCTGCAGCCGAACCCCCGAAGCCTCCAATGAAGCCTGCAGCCGAACCCCCGAAGCCTCCAATGAAGCCTGCAGCCGAACCCCCGAAGCCTCCAATGAAGCCTGCAGCCGAACCCCCGAAGCCTCCAATGAAGCCTGCAGCCGAACCCCCGAAGCCTCCAATGAAGCCTGCAGCCGAACCACCGAAGCCTCCAGTGAAGCCTGCAGCCGAACCGCTGGAGCCTTCCGTCGAACTGCCCGAGCCTGAACCGGAGCCTTCCGTCGAACTGCCCGAGCCTGAACCGGAGCCTTCCGTCGAACTGCCCGAGCCTGAACCGGAGCCTTCCGTCGAACTGCCCGAGCCTGAACCGGAGCCTTCCGTCGAACTGCCCGAGCCTGAACCGGAGCCTTCCGTCGAACTGCCCGAGCCTGAACCGGAGCCTTCCGTCGAACTGCCCGAGCCTGAACCGGAGCCTTCCGTCGAACTGCCCGAGCCTGAACCGGAGCCTTCCGTCGAACTGCCCGAGCCTGAACCGGAGCCTTCCGTCGAACTGCCCGAGCCTGAACCGGAGCCTTCTGTCGAACTGCCCGAGCCGCTTGCAACTGAACCGCCGAAGCCTCCGGTGAAGCCTGCAGCCGAACATCCGAAGCCTGCAGCCGAACATCCGAAGCCTGCAGTGAAGCCTGCTGCCGAACAACCAAAGCCTGCAGCCGAACCCCCGAAGCCTCCAGGGAGGCCTGCAGCCGAACCCCCGAAGCCTCCAGGGAGGCCTGCAGCCGAACCCCCGAAGCCTCCAGGGAGGCCTGCAGCCGAACCCCCGAAGCCTCCAGGGAGGCCTGCAGCCGAACCCCCGACGCCTCCAGGGAGGCCTGGAGCCGAACCCCCGACGCCTCCAGGGAGGCCTGGAGCCAAACCCCCGAAGCCTCCAGGGAGGCCTGGAGCCGAACCACCCAAGCTTCCAGTGAGGCCTGCAGCTGAATTGCCAAAGCCTCCAGTGTGTGCTGAAAACTGTCACCAAACTTACCCTTATGGCCAATGTCCTGGTCATAAGTAATGTGGCTATGCATGCAGTTAACTGTGCTGATTCAACCATTGGATGTATGGTATATCTTCCCTGTTATCACCAAATAAATCTCACACTTGTAAGACTACTTTCTCTTTTTCTTTTTCTTTAAGTGTGATAACAAAGTTGGTGTTTTTAGTATGCCAGTGTTAGTTGGGCTGTTCTCTCACATAATGGCTCATTGGAATTCGTGCTTTAGGATTGTACAAGTTCCCCTCCCCAAGACCCAAACACATGCAAAACAGTTTCAGAGAGGCTAGCAATGGTAAGCTAGCTTTGAACGCATGAGATCCCACCCTCCAAAGCCATGCCTCTTCAAAATGCATAAAGCAGAGTCTGCAAAGTGTCATGAGACGAAAGACTGTTAAATCGCCTCATGTCTCAAAACGCATAACATTACAGTGACAATGAACTTAAACATCTTACATTGCTTTAGTTGTACCATCTGACTAATGCAGATTAATTTCGGTGTTAATGGTGTTGACGTGGAAACGCATGAATCCAAGTCTGAATCCGAATGCAATGATTGGACAAACTTTTTTTTTTTTTTTTGGTCCTAAGACCTTTACAGAAGGTATGTTCATTTTAATATTTAGAACACTTCTAATATTGATTGCTATCAGGATGCGAAGAGTTTCAACCAGTATTGCCTATAGACCAATAGTCTTCTGAAGCATTTGCTACAAAGCATAATAGTCACATATATTGGTTGTAGTTGAACGATGTTTGATTATAAGTCTGTCAGCAATTGTTTTGGGATGGTATATGTATACAGACAAGTACTTTATGGCCATGCACGCTTTAAAGAGATGAGCCTAGCTAAAGGAGGAACGTTGTCAACGTTGGGTTTGGAAAAGACGGATTGGTTCAGAGATGGCACAGCTCTTGCCCGACCAAGATAACTGCAGAAGTTGTTTGATCCCAAGACAAAGATCTAAAACAGACCAGCTGCTTCTTAAGGACCTCTGAACGACCCCAGGGCTGAAATCTCTTAAAACCACAGAGACCAAGACTTTACATATCAAAATACATAAAATCATCCCAAAACAATTCTTGATGGACTTCTAATCAAACATCGTTCAACTGCATAATTCTACATCGTGTCTACAACCAATATATGTGACTATTATGCTTTGTAGCAAATTAGCTTAAAAGAAATATAATTATGAATATTTGGATCAGTTAATAGAATTAACTTAATGTAGTACAAATAAAATTACAATCAATTAACCTGTTTGTCCCGTGAACACAGAGTGTTAATTGTTTATTTCTTCTTGTTGTCTAAGAAATGTACATTGTATGGGAAATGTCTTTCTTACTGGACAGTACTTCTCAGAGCAAGTAGTCAAAATCTGCACGATTAGGGACTCCAGTATGTGAGCATGAAACATGGACAACTTTACATGTGACATGAACAAGACTTTGTTAACTAGACTAAACACTTAAACTACTCTAACATACACATACATAAATGCATACAGTTTACCAAGGGAAAGAGAGCTGAAGCAGAATACAGGAAAGCAAGAAGTTATAGCATTGCTTGAAATTCAGCAGATCAACAGCCTTGAGCAAACCATCAGTTTAGTTCTAACACGCTTTTCTTTAAAATGGGTAAGAATACATAATGTATCAAATAATGAGACTAAGTTTGATACTTGCATGTCTCACCCATTTGAATTCAACTGTCCTGATGCAGTTTGTTGAGGGCTCCAGTTGATCTTTGCTGATGTTGTCTTGATGAGAGAGAACCAGTAGGAGTCAGAGGATCTTTGGTGAATGGAAAGACAAGGCCGCAGCCTGGCACAAGCTTGGGGGTCCTTAGAAGACTTCTAGTTCAGCATCATCTTCACAGTCGGTACTGAAATTTAAAAAATGTGACGCTTTGAGCGCTGTTGAGCAGAATCATAAACACCTCTGATTGGCCATTGTGTTCATGAGCTCCTCATCGGATATGTCTATGATTGGCTACAATGATCAAGGCACGGGAGCGTTTGAGAGCAGACGAAAGTGTTTTGAAAGCAGGAGCGTTTGATAGCACAAGCTAGGATAGAATAGATAGACGCCTGTTTTCAAAAGATCCCGTGTGTAAGCACTCGCTGAAGAGCGTCATTGATGTATATTCGCTGATCATTGTAGCGAATCACAGACATATTTGATGAGCGCGTGAGCACAACGGCCATTCCGAGGTGTTTACGATTCCGCTCAACATTTTTTAAATTTCAGTATCGACTTGGTACCGAAGTCGGTACTTTTGACAACACTAGTTTATACATTTCTCAAGTGGTTATACTGTATATAGAATATATAGGATTAAAAGGGTTTATTTCTCCTTCTCAGCAAGAGGGGGGGGGGGGGGGGGGATGGGTTTAAGTTACAATCCTATTTCCAGTGGCCTTAATCCATGCACTGCTTTTTTAAAAAGTCACAGAGCGTTTTGTGATTGTTTTGTATGAAATATTGAAGTTTATAAATATGTATTTTGGCACACCTGGCCGAGTGGCGCTACAAATTCTTCTAAAATCGGATTTTAATTCTGGCATGTTAAATTAACATTCGACAAACGCAAACAATCTTTTATTTAAGTGCACTCACAATAACAATTAAATTTTGCGCTTTTGAAAAACAGAGAAAACAAACAGGGTGCGCTTTCTGCCGCCTCGGTCTCCGTGAACTGGAGCGAGTCACAGAAATGAACCAAAACTCTATAGGCTACTTGCCTCAGTCACGATGAGATATAAGTCTATGGAAAGCTTGAGTGTACAAATATTCTCTGATTATGTAACCCATATGAAACCATCCATCATTAAATTGGCTTTGATTTAACCATGGCTGTGTATTCCCTATATTCACTATAGTGGCTGGAAACATTGTTTTCATTCATAATTACTTGCATGGATTTGCATCGCAAATCAATCAGCAATTGAAAAATTCAGATTCAAATTCTAGACATGCCCCTGTGTCTGTGCTGTGTCTCTTGATGTTCAATGCAGATTTAGGCCAGCCTCCAGAGATCCATTTCCTGGAGAGTTTAGGTGTAGGAGTTTAGTGTAACTTGTGGTAGAACTCCGACTTGTACCACCAGGGGCCCGTTCTTTGTATGTTGCTTAAAACATCCGAGATCAAACGAGACATCCAAGATAATTTCATCGTGCTCATCATGATCCGGCTAATTAGGTTATTCGAACACTCCTGCCGGTTATGATTAGTATAGCTGGATTGAGTTATCTGAGATAATTGCGCGTTCATGCGCTGGTTTAAAAGGGGATATGTATCGATAGTAGAAACATTGATCAGCAATGCTGCTATTGGCTGCTCACCGTGGCCAAAGAGCGCGCTCAGATTTTCTCCGTAGCAGAGCAAGAGTTATAGGGAATGTGGAGATGACGTCACGCCGTGTTGCATTATGGGTCCGCCGCCATATTTACAGGATCGCGCCCAATACCGCTGTATTTAAATGCATGTTTTGGAGGCTGTGTTTGGATTTTCTGTCGATATGGTTGTTCAGTTCAACTGCCATAGCACGTCACACGATCGTTCAGGGATGAAACTGAACAACTGAATACGTTTTTTCACCTTTCTTTCTTGGAAAAAACAACAAGGGAAGCAGGTCGAGGAGCTGACGAGAAGACGCCGGATCGCGTGGAGTGCCGCAATCATGAGGCAAAACTTGACTTACTGTCCTCCACTGCATACTACGTTTGTTAAAAGTTGTACAAAGCGAGAGGTTGTGTATTGTATATTCCTCGATGACTAACAGTTAGGAGGATAGTTGATGAATGATGTTGAATTTGTGGTTCATGTTAGCAGATGATAAAGCCAGGACACATTGCATGAATCAAATTATATTTATTTTGTTTTCAATTAACAATTTGCTTTGATATTCTGTATATCTTTTTACATGCCTTTTTTAAAATGTTTGTGAATCATGTTTTTATATAACTATATATTATAATTTATAATATGTTAACTGCTTAATAAATACATTAAGTGACTTCTCTGTTTCTGTACTGATTGCATCCACAAAGACCCTTTAAGTACACATAAATGGGCAAAGATACATCAAACTGTTTTAAAATAAACGACCAAATACCCTCATTTTTACATGTGTCAACATTGAATGATGACAATAAGGCAAAGTTGTATTTAACAAGTTACCACATCTTGTGGCATTATAAAGTAATGTACAATTTTTTTCTTGCACAACCTATGAAAACTTAACATATGCTGAAAATAGCAAGCTAACATTAACTATGAGAGCTGCTTTTCAGATAAAATAGCTTGAACTTTATGTACAATAGTAATCAACCTAGCATAGGCTTTGAACACCAAAACTAAATCAGATGTATCAACGTTGTTTATCGCGGATAGTTTGTCCAAATAACGTGTTTTGGCAGTGGCATTTAGTTTATCCCGGTAGGGTCCCTTCTCTTTTTCTTTAAACATCTCAATTTCTTCCGTTCTTCTTCAATTTTTACCTCCTTTTAGCCAAACACCCACTATTATACCGAAGGTAAACAGAGATCGTGCCTGTAAAGATGGCGCCCACGTCCCATAATGCAACACGGCGTGACGTACCTCCGCATTCCCTATTGCTTGAAGGATATGCAGAATTTTAAATCTTAATTAAAACGCCAGGGAACACCTCAAAGCAAAAGCCAGGAGAGAGGGCTGGCAAAAAGTAGCAGACAAATTAAGTTTGTAGTGACCATGTTAGATGTTTTTATCACTTATTACAGGAGGCTATATATTTTTGTATTTTAATCATTTCTAAATAATTAATAACTTTGTTCATTGTAATGTCAGAGTCACCACCCACTAAAAGAAACATAGGAACAAGTAAAAGTGAAGTACTAGGATATTCTACATAATAGTAATTTGTACTACTTATAGTCTCTTTTAAAAAGGCACTGTTAATAAATGTTCGCCTGTTTATAAAAGCAACCAAGAAAAAGGCTGAGAAAAAATAGAAAAGAAAAACAAATAGGTGGTGGTCCTGCACCCCCACGTAAGAGCCGGAAGAGCTGGCCCTTGGGTTGAATGTGAACCGACCCTTTGTGAAGGTCATCTCTGTGTTCAGCTCTTCCTCAGACCCACATCCAGGACCAGTAGCAGCAACTCCTTCACTGCTGGTAAATGAGCTTTAAATGATCTTAGTACAATGTAAAATAATTTGTTGCTGCATTAAATTAAGTAGGCCTATAATCCAGTCATATCAACTGTTAAACCTTGAGTAGTAATGAATTGCTTTGACTTGTGAAAGTGTACAAGTGTGAAACTACATGTAGTTAATGTAAAAAAAATATGTTGAGTTATTGATCACATTGCCCCCCAGTGTACTTCATTGTACTGAAATTATGTTTTCCTCTTTTGTGCAGTTTTAAACAATACACCAACACTTTTACCGGTTCCCAAGCAAGTGCTGGCTGAAGCATGTGTAGTAAGGGGACTTTTTCTAACTTTACATCAAAAGGGAAGAATGTACAACACTTTGTAATGCCCATTTTCCCCGATGCACAGGACAGTGAAGAAACCCTCTCAGGTGACTGTCTTTTGGAGAAAGTATCTGTAAGTGCATAAATAACTTTACTTAATTTACACTTGAGTACCTATTATTTCTGAATGCAATATGAGTTGCAGGAGTCCACATCTACAGAAAGGCCTACAGAAGAGTCTGCATAAAGCAGTGATACAGAGATGGGCAGTGTTGTACTTTTCTTTTTAATTTTTGTTACATAAGGCATGCGTTGACAGGTTTACCCCAACCTACCCCTAGAAAATAGAGTAGCCTATTTTGAAAAAAAAAAAATGGCACTAGAGATATAGCTGCTTCAAAGGAACTTCAGAGAAAGTGCTAATATATTATTTCACACAGAGTACTATTGCTGACCTTATAACTCTTATTGCAGGCAAAAGACGACTTGATCACTGGCTTTTCTTTACAAAGAACAATTAAAATAAAACTCAAAGAACTAAGCATATTTGTCTTGTCTTTAGTTAAACATTTAATGAAATGTTTTATATTTTATTTGATGGTGGCAATGTTGTGTAATATGGCACATGCAATGTCACAGGCCCTGTCAGGTGCAACCCTCAGGCTTTTCAGACACTGAAATCTTCCCTTTAGTTGGCCAAAGTTCATTTCTTTGTGTGCCCTTGTCCTGGCTAGAGCTGTATTGTAATTGGTCTGGGGTTTGGGTCAGGGAATGGGGTCATAAAACTCCTGTCTCCAAGCAGGATCCTGTAATCACCTGTATAATGGAAAAATGCAGTTCTGTTAGGATCAGCATAAGTGCAGGTGATACAGTGAGCTTGATATTTATAATTTTCCTTACCACATTCAAATAATGTGCATAAATGTGAATCTCTGAAAATTCTTAAATCATGCACAGATCCTGGCCATTTTGCTTTCACAATTGTGATATGGAACATAGTCACACACCATCTAAGATATTTTAGTCAGTTAACTGCCTTTTTTAAATTTGATATAATATTACTAATCTGGAATATTAAGAATTGTAATGGTAACTTGGCTGCACATTTCCATTGTGAGCCTGAGCCCCCTTTCTGTTCACAAAATCCCCTTCATTGAGGCCTTGAAGGGAACATGTGTGGAGTCTATGCACCAATCACGTTAGGGAAGCCTGAGGGACATATACTGTAAGTCAAATTAATCGGCATGGTCATGATTGCATGATCTTCATTAAAAATTATAATGTACTTGCGTTGGCAAAAAAAAAAAAAAAAAACCTGCTTTAACCTACAATCTTGGGTCTTAAGTGGCTTGCAAAATGCCACAAAAAAAAAAAAAAAAAACTAAAAACTGCTTGAGCCCCAGGTAAACTTCTCGAATGACACGACAGCCAGCACTTTTCATCAAGTTCTCCACATCTCCCATAGTGTAAAGGAAGGAGCCACTCGCAAATAATATTAAGGCAATGCAAACATTTTGTGCTGTTGTTAAAGCCCGACTCCGACGAGTCGAACATTAATGTGCGTTTCCAACAAAATAATAATGTTTAAACGACACCCTCACGATCATGTCACGAGAAAAATATATAGAAGTTTCCTACACTATCGCGCTGCACTAAAGGACTTCCCGTATCAGCTCCGCTTATGAAGCCGCGATCTAATCCTGTTAACATGAAATAAGCATGCTCACGAGCAGGTTCAAGTTTAAGCACCTGTTGCTATGACAGCAAGTCCAGGATGAGCGTCGAAGAACCAAACAATCCAAGATCATGCCAAATCGCCAACAATCAAATCCAGCTAAGCGAGTTAGCGATGTACGAAGAATTGGCCCCTGATTACTGTGCCACCTGACAACTGCAGATTCATTCGGCGTTGATAGTGTTGCCATAAAAACGCACAATCATCTCCCAGTTACGGAAATTATTACGACATCCAACCCTAATCAAACACACCTGAACAAGCTAATCAAGGTCTTCAAGATTAGGCTATATTAGAAAGCTACAGGCAGGTGATTTTCATTAGGGTTGGAGTTACCTGGACCTCCAATTGGAACTTTAAAAACGAGTTCAAAAAGCACTCTAAACTGTTTTGACAGCGGTTTTTGTGGGTCTCAGCAACAGGGTTTTTCTTTGTAGGTTTGTGTTCCTTACTGTCCACCTCTCCTGACTCACTAATTCAGCACATCTTCCTGCAGAGTTGATTGTGAGATTGCAGGTCGAGAGGATGACCGCTCGAATGTACTGCTCGTTTAGTGCTGTTTTATTGTGTCTGTCTGCATGTTTGAGCACAACAGACGCTGGAGTTGTAGGTGAGAAGTTCTTTTAGTTTCATTACACAGCCCGAAGAAGTGCATAAATAAAGTGCCTAACAAAATTTGACTTTAGACACATCTCAGCACATAGGCTTACAAAAAATACAGTATAGACTGCAGGTGGAAGAGCAACTTTGTATGTTGGTTTAGTTTTAATAATAAGCAAAGTATAAATATGCAAACTGTCATCAAGTTTATGCATTTTATTTTCATTGTACAAGTAAAACCCATATAATCACTAACATAGGCATTTTTGTTTAATGTAAAACAAGAACATTAGTGTTATAATATAGCTACAAAATTGTTATCAATCCGAAGTTTAAAGTTTTTGGTTTAACAACTACATTAGCCTACAATATAACAGGGGGAGCTAGTTATAACCGGTAACTCTGCGTTGTGTATATGTAGTGTGTTTCTATATTTGTTTTGTTTTCTGTTGAGTAGCCTATTAAAATGCTTAAAAGGAAATTAGGGTGATCATGGGGATGGCTTAATTTTTTGAAGATGTACACCGGTAAATTTGTATACAACATATTAACTGATTTTCATGTTTTCTATCAGCATTGCACTATTACTCACTCTACTTTAGTGGGGTGGGTTGTAACAGCACTCTCAGTCTTTGAAACCGATTGATGCAGATTAGTGAAAAATTGTAGATTTCTAAGCTACTTTGAATTGAAGCAGATAAATGTGGGAATATTGTAAAGTTTGAGACGCATCGCAAAACCCCTGACTTGCAAATGCTGAATCAAACTATTACAGCACTTCCTGGATTACCCAAATGATCCTCTTGAATCCTCTTCTGTAGTGTCTGGTCAGTGTCCGGCGATGCTGACGGTCGAGCCGTCCCGTCGCGGATGCACTTCTGATAGAGACTGCTCTGGAGGACACAAATGCTGTAAATTTCCCTGTGGGCCCGCGTGTGTGCCGCCTGTTTTCAGTGAGTTTTAATTAATGACGGATGCTATACGCCTTCCAAAAACACTGAAAATGTTTTTTCACTCTGCAATTATTTGTGAAACTTACTAGCAATGGTTACTAGCAATTTCTAAGAAACCGCAAGCAACACACTGAACTAAACGTGAAATTATGAAGTAGATAGACTGAATATTCCGGTAAAACCTACTATCATCTTATGACAACTTTTTTTTTTCATACAGTGAATGAGACGTTCAGTATTCAGTGATGTGGTTTCTGTCATGTGTCTGTATAACAGCGAAGCCAGGAGACTGTCCAAGCACAAATTTTGGAAAAGGAATGTGTGCCGAGTTGTGTTACTATGACAGTGACTGTCCGAACAATGAGAAATGCTGCAGTAATGGATGTGGACATCAGTGTATGGCTCCATTTGCATGTACGTTTTATTATATTAGTGTTTGGGTCGTATTCCACCAATAGCATGGTTTCAAGCACAGGATGGCTTTACAAAATTAACAGATTAATACTTAGTAAAACTTGCTATTTGGGTTTTGTGCTGTATCTGAGACTGAATGCCGCTAAATGGACTGACTAAAGTTGACTATCTGTATCCATCCAGTGAAGCCTGCAGCGGAACCCCCGAAGCCCCCGGTGAAGCCTGCAGCCGAACCCCCGAAGCCTCCAATGAAGCCTGCAGCCGAACCCCCGAAGCCTCCAATGAAGCCTGCAGCCGAACCCCCGAAGCCTCCAATGAAGCCTGCAGCCGAACCCCCGAAGCCTCCAATGAAGCCTGCAGCCGAACCCCCGAAGCCTCCAATGAAGCCTGCAGCCGAACCCCCGAAGCCTCCAATGAAGCCTGCAGCCGAACCCCCGAAGCCTCCAATGAAGCCTGCAGCCGAACCACCGAAGCCTCCAGTGAAGCCTGCAGCCGAACCGCTGGAGCCTGAACCGGAGCCTTCCGTCGAACTGCCCGAGCCTGAACCGGAGCCTTCCGTCGAACTGCCCGAGCCTGAACCGGAGCCTTCCGTCGAACTGCCCGAGCCTGAACCGGAGCCTTCCGTCGAACTGCCCGAGCCTGAACCGGAGCCTTCCGTCGAACTGCCCGAGCCTGAACCGGAGCCTTCCGTCGAACTGCCCGAGCCTGAACCGGAGCCTTCCGTCGAACTGCCCGAGCCGCTTGCAACTGAACCGCCGAAGCCTCCGGTGAAGCCTGCAGCCAAACCTGTGAAGCCTGCAGCGGAACATCCGAAGCCTGCAGTGAAGCCTGCTGCCGAACAACCAAAGCCTGCAGCCGAACCCCCGAAGCCTCCAGGGAGGCCTGCAGCCGAACCCCCGAAGCCTCCAGGGAGGCCTGCAGCCGAACCCCCGAAGCCTCCAGGGAGGCCTGGAGCCGAACCCCCGATGCCTCCAGGGAGGCCTGGAGCCAAACCCCCGAAGCCTCCAGGGAGGCCTGGAGCCGAACCACCCAAGCTTCCAGTGAGGCCTGCAGCTGAATTGCCAAAGCCTCCAGTGTGTGCTGAAAACTGTCACCAAACTTACCCTTATGGCCAATGTCCTGGTCATAAGTAATGTGGCTATGCATGCAGTTAACTGTGCTGATTCAACCATTGGATGTATGGTATATCTTCCCTGTTATCACCAAATAAATCTCACACTTGTAAGACTACTTTCTCTTTTTCTTTAAGTGTGATAACAAAGTTGGTGTTTTTAGTATGCCAGTGTTAGTTGGGCTGTTCTCTCACATAATGGCTCATTGGAATTCGTGCTTTAGGATTGTACAAGTTCCCCTCCCCAAGACCCAAACACATGCAAAACAGTTTCAGAGAGGCTAGCAATGGTAAGCTAGCTTTGAACGCATGAGATCCCACCCTCCAAAGCCATGCCTCTTCAAAATGCATAAAGCAGAGTCTGCAAAGTGTCATGAGACGAAAGACTGTTAAATCGCCTCATGTCTCAAAAGATAACCTTTACAGAAGGTATGTTCATTTTAATATTTAGAACACTTCTAATATTGATTGCTATCAGGATGCGAAGAGTTTCAACCAGTATTGCCTATAGACCAATAGTCTTCTGAAGCATTTGCTACAAAGCATAATAGTCACATATATTGGTTGTAGTTGAACGATGTTTGATTATAAGTCTGTCAGCAATTGTTTTGGGATGGTATATGTATACAGACGAGTACTTTATGGCCATGCAAGCTTTAAAGAGATGAGCCTAGCTAAAGGAGGAACGTTGTCAACGTTGGGTAGTTTGGAAAAGACGGATTGGTTCAGAGATGGCACAGCTCTTGCCCGACCAAGATAACTGCAGAAGTTGTTTGATCCCAAGACAAAGATCTAAAACAGACCAGCTGCTTCTTAAGGACCTCTGAACGACCCCAGGGCTGAAATCTCTTAAAACCACAGAGACCAAGACTTTACATATCAAAATACATAAAATCATCCCAAAACAATTCTTGATGGACTTCTAATCAAACATCGTTCAACTGCATAATTCTACATCGTGTCTACAACCAATATATGTGACTATTATGCTTTGTAGCAAATTAGCTTAAAAGAAATATAATTATGAATATTTGGATCAGTTAATAGAATTAACTTAATGTAGTACAAATAAAATTACAATCAATTAACCTGTTTGTCCCGTGAACACAGAGTGTTAATTGTTTATTTCTTCTTGTTGTCTAAGAAATGTACATTGTATGGGAAATGTCTTTCTTACTGGACAGTACTTCTCAGAGCAAGTAGTCAAAATCTGCACGATTAGGGACTCCAGTATGTGAGCATGAAACATGGACAACTTTACATGTGACATGAACAAGACTTTGTTAACTAGACTAAACACTTAAACTACTCTAACATACACATACATAAATGCATACAGTTTACCAAGGGAAAGAGAGCTGAAGCAGAATACAGGAAAGCAAGAAGTTATAGCATTGCTTGAAATTCAGCAGATCAACAGCCTTGAGCAAACCATCAGTTTAGTTCTAACACGCTTTTCTTTAAAATGGGTAAGAATACATAATGTATCAAATAATGAGACTAAGTTTGATACTTGCATGTCTCACCCATTTGAATTCAACTGTCCTGATGCAGTTTGTTGAGGGCTCCAGTTGATCTTTGCTGATGTTGTCTTGATGAGAGAGAACCAGTAGGAGTCAGAGGATCTTTGGTGAATGGAAAGACAAGGCCGCAGCCTGGCACAAGCTTGGGGGTCCTTAGAAGACTTCTAGTTCAGCATCATCTTCACAGTCGGTACTGAAATTTAAAAAATGTGACGCTTTGAGCGCTGTTGAGCAGAATCATAAACACCTCTGATTGGCCATTGTGTTCATGAGCTCCTCATCGGATATGTCTATGATTGGCTACAATGATCAAGGCACGGGAGCGTTTGAGAGCAGACGAAAGTGTTTTGAAAGCAGGAGCGTTTGATAGCACAAGCTAGGATAGAATAGATAGACGCCTGTTTTCAAAAGATCCCGTGTGTAAGCACTCGCTGAAAAGCGTCATTGATGTATATTCGCTGATCATTGTAGCGAATCACAGACATATTTGATGAGCGCGTGAGCACAACGGCCATTCCGAGGTGTTTACGATTCCGCTCAACATTTTTTAAATTTCAGTATCGACTTGGTACCGAAGTCGGTACTTTTGACAACACTAGTTTATACATTTCTCAAGTGGTTATACTGTATATAGAATATATAGGATTAAAAGGGTTTATTTCTCCTTCTCAGCAAGAGGGGGGGGGGGGGGGGGGGGATGGGTTTAAGTTACAATCCTATTTCCAGTGGCCTTAATCCATGCACTGCTTTTTTAAAAAGTCACAGAGCGTTTTGTGATTGTTTTGTATGAAATATTGAAGTTTATAAATATGTATTTTGGCACACCTGGCCGAGTGGCGCTACAAATTCTTCTAAAATCGGATTTTAATTCTGGCATGTTAAATTAACATTCGACAAACGCAAACAATCTTTTATTTAAGTGCACTCACAATAACAATTAAATGTTGCGCTTTTGAAAAACAGAGAAAACAAACAGGGTGCGCTTTCTGCCGCCTCGGTCTCCGTGAACTGGAGCGAGTCACAGAAATGAACCAAAACTCTATAGGCTACTTGCCTCAGTCACGATGAGATATAAGTCTATGGAAAGCTTGAGTGTACAAATATTCTCTGATTATGTGACCCATATGAAACCATCCATCATTAAATTGGCTTTGATTTAACCATGGCTGTGTATTCCCTATATTCACTATAGTGGCTGGAAACATTGTTTTCATTCATAATTACTTGCATGGATTTGCATCGCAAATCAATCAGCAATTGAAAAATTCAGATTCAAATTCTAGACATGCCCCTGTGTCTGTGCTGTGTCTCTTGATGTTCAATGCAGATTTAGGCCAGCCTCCAGAGATCCATTTCCTGGAGAGTTTAGGTGTAGGAGTTTAGTGTAACTTGTGGTAGAACTCCGACTTGTACCACCAGGGGCCCGTTCTTTGTATGTTGCTTAAAACATCCGAGATCAAACGAGACATCCAAGATAATTTCATCGTGCTCATCATGATCCGGCTAATTAGGTTATTCGAACACTCCTGCCGGTTATGATTAGTATAGCTGGATTGAGTTATCTGAGATAATTGCGCGTTCATGCGCTGGTTTAAAAGGGGATATGTATCGATAGTAGAAACATTGATCAGCAATGCTGCTATTGGCTGCTCACCGTGGCCAAAGAGCGCGCTCAGATTTTCTCCGTAGCAGAGCAAGAGTTATAGGGAATGTGGAGATGACGTCACGCCGTGTTGCATTATGGGTCCGCCGCCATATTTACAGGATCGCGCCCAATACCGCTGTATTTAAATGCATGTTTTGGAGGCTGTGTTTGGATTTTCTGTCGATATGGTTGTTCAGTTCAACTGCCATAGCACGTCACACGATCGTTCAGGGATGAAACTGAACAACTGAATACGTTTTTTCACCTTTCTTTCTTGGAAAAAACAACAAGGGAAGCAGGTCGAGGAGCTGACGAGAAGACGCCGGATCGCGTGGAGTGCCGCAATCATGAGGCAAAACTTGACTTACTGTCCTCCACTGCATACTACGTTTGTTAAAAGTTGTACAAAGCGAGAGGTTGTGTATTCTATATTCCTCGATGACTAACAGTTAGGAGGATAGTTGATGAATGATGTTGAATTTGTGGTTCATGTTAGCAGATGATAAAGCCAGGACACATTGCATGAATCAAATTATATTTATTTTGTTTTCAATTAACAATTTGCTTTGATATTCTGTATATCTTTTTACATGCCTTTTTTAAAATGTTTGTGAATCATGTTTTTATATAACTATATATTATAATTTATAATATGTTAACTGCTTAATAAATACATTAAGTGACTTCTCTGTTTCTGTACTGATTGCATCCACAAAGACCCTTTAAGTACACATAAATGGGCAAAGATACATCAAACTGTTTTAAAATAAACGACCAAATACCCTCATTTTTACATGTGTCAACATTGAATGATGACAATAAGGCAAAGTTGTATTTAACAAGTTACCACATCTTGTGGCATTATAAAGTAATGTACAATTTTTTTCTTGCACAACCTATGAAAACTTAACATATGCTGAAAATAGCAAGCTAACATTAACTATGAGAGCTGCTTTTCAGATAAAATAGCTTGAACTTTATGTACAATAGTAATCAACCTAGCATAGGCTTTGAACACCAAAACTAAATCAGATGTATCAACGTTGTTTATCGCGGATAGTTTGTCCAAATAACGTGTTTTGGCAGTGGCATTTAGTTTATCCCGGTAGGGTCCCTTCTCTTTTTCTTTAAACATCTCAATTTCTTCCGTTCTTCTTCAATTTTTACCTCCTTTTAGCCAAACACCCACTATTATACCGAAGGTAAACAGAGATCGTGCCTGTAAAGATGGCGCCCACGTCCCATAATGCAACACGGCGTGACGTACCTCCGCATTCCCTATTGCTTGAAGGATATGCAGAATTTTAAATCTTAATTAAAACGCCAGGGAACACCTCAAAGCAAAAGCCAGGAGAGAGGGCTGGCAAAAAGTAGCAGACAAATTAAGTTTGTAGTGACCATGTTAGATGTTTTTATCACTTATTACAGGAGGCTATATATTTTTGTATTTTAATCATTTCTAAATAATTAATAACTTTGTTCATTGTAATGTCAGAGTCACCACCCACTAAAAGAAACATAGGAACAAGTAAAAGTGAAGTACTAGGATATTCTACATAATAGTAATTTGTACTACTTATAGTCTCTTTTAAAAAGGCACTGTTAATAAATGTTCGCCTGTTTATAAAAGCAACCAAGAAAAAGGCTGAGAAAAAATAGAAAAGAAAAACAAATAGGTGGTGGTCCTGCACCCCCACGTAAGAGCCGGAAGAGCTGGCCCTTGGGTTGAATGTGAACCGACCCTTTGTGAAGGTCATCTCTGTGTTCAGCTCTTCCTCAGACCCACATCCAGGACCAGTAGCAGCAACTCCTTCACTGCTGGTAAATGAGCTTTAAATGATCTTAGTACAATGTAAAATAATTTGTTGCTGCATTAAATTAAGTAGGCCTATAATCCAGTCATATCAACTGTTAAACCTTGAGTAGTAATGAATTGCTTTGACTTGTGAAAGTGTACAAGTGTGAAACTACATGTAGTTAATGTAAAAAAAATATGTTGAGTTATTGATCACATTGCCCCCCAGTGTACTTCATTGTACTGAAATTATGTTTTCCTCTTTTGTGCAGTTTTAAACAATACACCAACACTTTTACCGGTTCCCAAGCAAGTGCTGGCTGAAGCATGTGTAGTAAGGGGACTTTTTCTAACTTTACATCAAAAGGGAAGAATGTACAACACTTTGTAATGCCCATTTTCCCCGATGCACAGGACAGTGAAGAAACCCTCTCAGGTGACTGTCTTTTGGAGAAAGTATCTGTAAGTGCATAAATAACTTTACTTAATTTACACTTGAGTACCTATTATTTCTGAATGCAATATGAGTTGCAGGAGTCCACATCTACAGAAAGGCCTACAGAAGAGTCTGCATAAAGCAGTGATACAGAGATGGGCAGTGTTGTACTTTTCTTTTTAATTTTTGTTACATAAGGCATGCGTTGACAGGTTTACCCCAACCTACCCCTAGAAAATAGAGTAGCCTATTTTGAAAAAAAAAAAAAATGACAACTTAAAGAAAAAAAAAATGGCACTAGAGATATAGCTGCTTCAAAGGAACTTCAGAGAAAGTGCTAATATATTATTTCACACAGAGTACTATTGCTGACCTTATAACTCTTATTGCAGGCAAAAGACGACTTGATCACTGGCTTTTCTTTACAAAGAACAATTAAAATAAAACTCAAAGAACTAAGCATATTTGTCTTGTCTTTAGTTAAACATTTAATGAAATGTTTTATATTTTATTTGATGGTGGCAATGTTGTGTAATATGGCACATGCAATGTCACAGGCCCTGTCAGGTGCAACCCTCAGGCTTTTCAGACACTGAAATCTTCCCTTTAGTTGGCCAAAGTTCATTTCTTTGTGTGCCCTTGTCCTGGCTAGAGCTGTATTGTAATTGGTCTGGGGTTTGGGTCAGGGAATGGGGTCATAAAACTCCTGTCTCCAAGCAGGATCCTGTAATCACCTGTATAATGGAAAAATGCAGTTCTGTTAGGATCAGCATAAGTGCAGGTGATACAGTGAGCTTGATATTTATAATTTTCCTTACCACATTCAAATAATGTGCATAAATGTGAATCTCTGAAAATTCTTAAATCATGCACAGATCCTGGCCATTTTGCTTTCACAATTGTGATATGGAACATAGTCACACACCATCTAAGATATTTTAGTCAGTTAACTGCCTTTTTTAAATTTGATAAAATATTACTAATCTGGAATATTAAGAATTGTAATGGTAACTTGGCTGCACATTTCCATTGTGAGCCTGAGCCCCCTTTCTGTTCACAAAATCCCCTTCATTGAGGCCTTGAAGGGAACATGTGTGGAGTCTATGCACCAATCACGTTAGGGAAGCCTGAGGGACATATACTGTAAGTCAATTTATTCGGCATGGTCATGATTGCATGATCTTCATTAAAAATTATAATGTACTTGCGTTGGCAAAAAAAAAAAAAAAAAAAACCTGCTTTAACCTACAATCTTGGGTCTTAAGTGGCTTGCAAAATGCCACAAAAAAAAAAAAAAAAACTAAAAACTGCTTGAGCCCCAGGTAAACTTCTCGAATGACACGACAGCCAGCACTTTTCATCAAGTTCTCCACATCTCCCATAGTGTAAAGGAAGGAGCCACTCGCAAATAATATTAAGGCAATGCAAACATTTTGTGCTGTTGTTAAAGCCCGACTCCGACGAGTCGAACATTAATGTGCGTTTCCAACAAAATAATAATGTTTAAACGACACCCTCACGATCATGTCACGAGAAAAATATATAGAAGTTTCCTACACTATCGCGCTGCACTAAAGGACTTCCCGTATCAGCTCCGCTTATGAAGCCGCGATCTAATCCTGTTAACATGAAATAAGCATGCTCACGAGCAGGTTCAAGTTTAAGCACCTGTTGCTATGACAGCAAGTCCAGGATGAGCGTCGAAGAACCAAACAATCCAAGATCATGCCAAATCGCCAACAATCAAATCCAGCTAAGCGAGTTAGCGATGTACGAAGAATTGGCCCCTGATTACTGTGCCACCTGACAACTGCAGATTCATTCGGCGTTGATAGTGTTGCCATAAAAACGCACAATCATCTCCCAGTTACGGAAATTATTACGACATCCAACCCTAATCAAACACACCTGAACAAGCTAATCAAGGTCTTCAAGATTAGGCTATATTAGAAAGCTACAGGCAGGTGATTTTCATTAGGGTTGGAGTTACCTGGACCTCCAATTGGAACTTTAAAAACGAGTTCAAAAAGCACTCTAAACTGTTTTGACAGCGGTTTTTGTGGGTCTCAGCAACAGGGTTTTTCTTTGTAGGTTTGTGTTCCTTGCTGTCCACCTCTCCTGACTCACTAATTCAGCACATCTTCCTGCAGAGTTGATTGTGAGATTGCAGGTCGAGAGGATGACCGCTCGAATGTACTGCTCGTTTAGTGCTGTTTTATTGTGTCTGTCTGCATGTTTGAGCACAACAGACGCTGGAGTTGTAGGTGAGAAGTTCTTTTAGTTTCATTACACAGCCCGAAGAAGTGCATAAATAAAGTGCCTAACAAAATTTGACTTTAGACACATCTCAGCACATAGGCTTACAAAAAATACAGTATAGACTGCAGGTGGAAGAGCAACTTTGTATGTTGGTTTAGTTTTAATAATAAGCAAAGTATAAATATGCAAACTGTCATCAAGTTTATGCATTTTATTTTCATTGTACAAGTAAAACCCATATAATCACTAACATAGGCATTTTTGTTTAATGTAAAACAAGAACATTAGTGTTATAATATAGCTACAAAATTGTTATCAATCCGAAGTTTAAAGTTTTTGGTTTAACAACTACATTAGCCTACAATATAACAGGGGGAGCTAGTTATAACCGGTAACTCTGCGTTGTGTATATGTAGTGTGTTTCTATATTTGTTTTGTTTTCTGTTGAGTAGCCTATTAAAATGCTTAAAAGGAAATTAGGGTGATCATGGGGATGGCTTAATTTTTTGAAGATGTACACCAGTAAATTTGTATACAACATATTAACTGATTTTCATGTTTTCTATCAGCATTGCACTATTACTCACTCTACTTTAGTGGGGTGGGTTGTAACAGCACTCTCAGTCTTTGAAACCGATTGATGCAGATTAGTGAAAAATTGTAGATTTCTAAGCTACTTTGAATTGAAGCAGATAAATGTGGGAATATTGTAAAGTTTGAGACGCATCGCAAAACCCCTGACTTGCAAATGCTGAATCAAACTATTACAGCACTTCCTGGTCTACCCAAATGATCCTCTTGAATCCTCTTCTGTAGTGTCTGGTCAGTGTCCGGCGATGCTGACGGTCGAGCCGTCCCGTCGCGGATGCACTTCTGATAGAGACTGCTCTGGAGGACACAAATGCTGTAAATTTCCCTGTGGGCCCGCGTGTGTGCCGCCTGTTTTCAGTGAGTTTTAATTAATGACGGATGCTATACGCCTTCCAAAAACACTGAAAATGTTTTTTCACTCTGCAATTATTTGTGAAACTTACTAGCAATGGTTACTAGCAATTTCTAAGAAACCGCAAGCAACACACTGAACTAAACGTGAAATTATGAAGTAGATAGACTGAATATTCCGGTAAAACCTACTATCATCTTATGACAACTTTTTTTTTTTTTCATACAGTGAATGAGACGTTCAGTATTCAGTGATGTGGTTTCTGTCATGTGTCTGTATAACAGCGAAGCCAGGAGACTGTCCAAGCACAAATTTTGGAAAAGGAATGTGTGCCGAGTTGTGTTACTATGACAGTGACTGTCCGAACAATGAGAAATGCTGCAGTAATGGATGTGGACATCAGTGTATGGCTCCATTTGCATGTACGTTTTATTATATTAGTGTTTGGGTCGTATTCCACCAATAGCATGGTTTCAAGCACAGGATGGCTTTACAAAATTAACAGATTAATACTTAGTAAAACTTGCTATTTGGGTTTTGTGCTGTATCTGAGACTGAATGCCGCTAAATGGACTGACTAAAGTTGACTATCTGTATCCATCCAGTGAAGCCTGCAGCGGAACCCCCGAAGCCCCCGGTGAAGCCTGCAGCGGAACCCCCGAAGCCTCCAATGAAGCCTGCAGCCGAACCCCCGAAGCCTCCAATGAAGCCTGCAGCCGAACCCCCGAAGCCTCCAATGAAGCCTGCAGCCGAACCCCCGAAGCCTCCAATGAAGCCTGCAGCCGAACCCCCGAAGCCTCCAATGAAGCCTGCAGCCGAACCCCCGAAGCCTCCAATGAAGCCTGCAGCCGAACCACCGAAGCCTCCAGTGAAGCCTGCAGCCGAACCGCTGGAGCCTTCCGTCGAACTGCCCGAGCCTGAACCGGAGCCTTCCGTCGAACTGCCCGAGCCTGAACCGGAGCCTTCCGTCGAACTGCCCGAGCCTGAACCGGAGCCTTCCGTCGAACTGCCCGAGCCTGAACCGGAGCCTTCCGTCGAACTGCCCGAGCCTGAACCGGAGCCTTCCGTCGAACTGCCCGAGCCTGAACCGGAGCCTTCTGTCGAACTGCCCGAGCCTGAACCGGAGCCTTCCGTCGAACTGCCCGAGCCTGAACCGGAGCCTTCCGTCGAACTGCCCGAGCCGCTTGCAACTGAACCGCCGAAGCCTCCGGTGAAGCCTGCAGCCAAACCTGTGAAGCCTGCAGCCGAACATCCGAAGCCTGCAGCCGAACATCCGAAGCCTGCAGTGAAGCCTGCTGCCGAACAACCAAAGCCTGCAGCCGAACCCCCGAAGCCTCCAGGGAGGCCTGCAGCCGAACCCCCGAAGCCTCCAGGGAGGCCTGCAGCCGAACCCCCGAAGCCTCCAGGGAGGCCTGCAGCCGAACCCCCGAAGCCTCCAGGGAGGCCTGCAGCCGAACCCCCGAAGCCTCCAGGGAGGCCTGGAGCCGAACCCCCGACGCCTCCAGGGAGGCCTGGAGCCGAACCCCCGACGCCTCCAGGGAGGCCTGGAGCCAAACCCCCGATGCCTCCAGGGAGGCCTGGAGCCAAACCCCCGAAGCCTCCAGGGAGGCCTGGAGCCGAACCACCCAAGCTTCCAGTGAGGCCTGCAGCTGAATTGCCAAAGCCTCCAGTGTGTGCTGAAAACTGTCACCAAACTTACCCTTATGGCCAATGTCCTGG
This sequence comes from Gila orcuttii, assembly GCA_026230005.1. NCBI lineage: Eukaryota > Metazoa > Chordata > Actinopteri > Cypriniformes > Leuciscidae > Gila > Gila orcuttii. The sequence continues at coordinate 14,508,849 of JAPDVR010000003.1, forward strand.
TCATAAGTAATGTGGCTATGCATGCAGTTAACTGTGCTGATTCAACCATTGGATGTATGGTATATCTTCCCTGTTATCACCAAATAAATCTCACACTTGTAAGACTACTTTCTCTTTTTCTTTAAGTGTGATAACAAAGTTGGTGTTTTTAGTATGCCAGTGTTAGTTGGGCTGTTCTCTCACATAATGGCTCATTGGAATTCGTGCTTTAGGATTGTACAAGTTCCCCTCCCCAAGACCCAAACACATGCAAAACAGTTTCAGAGAGGCTAGCAATGGTAAGCTAGCTTTGAACGCATGAGATCCCACCCTCCAAAGCCATGCCTCTTCAAAATGCATAAAGCAGAGTCTGCAAAGTGTCATGAGACGAAAGACTGTTAAATCGCCTCATGTCTCAAAAGATAACCTTTACAGAAGGTATGTTCATTTTAATATTTAGAACACTTCTAATATTGATTGCTATCAGGATGCGAAGAGTTTCAACCAGTATTGCCTATAGACCAATAGTCTTCTGAAGCATTTGCTACAAAGCATAATAGTCACATATATTGGTTGTAGTTGAACGATGTTTGATTATAAGTCTGTCAGCAATTGTTTTGGGATGGTATATGTATACAGACGAGTACTTTATGGCCATGCAAGCTTTAAAGAGATGAGCCTAGCTAAAGGAGGAACGTTGTCAACGTTGGGTAGTTTGGAAAAGACGGATTGGTTCAGAGATGGCACAGCTCTTGCCCGACCAAGATAACTGCAGAAGTTGTTTGATCCCAAGACAAAGATCTAAAACAGACCAGCTGCTTCTTAAGGACCTCTGAACGACCCCAGGGCTGAAATCTCTTAAAACCACAGAGACCAAGACTTTACATATCAAAATACATAAAATCATCCCAAAACAATTCTTGATGGACTTCTAATCAAACATCGTTCAACTGCATAATTCTACATCGTGTCTACAACCAATATATGTGACTATTATGCTTTGTAGCAAATTAGCTTAAAAGAAATATAATTATGAATATTTGGATCAGTTAATAGAATTAACTTAATGTAGTACAAATAAAATTACAATCAATTAACCTGTTTGTCCCGTGAACACAGAGTGTTAATTGTTTATTTCTTCTTGTTGTCTAAGAAATGTACATTGTATGGGAAATGTCTTTCTTACTGGACAGTACTTCTCAGAGCAAGTAGTCAAAATCTGCACGATTAGGGACTCCAGTATGTGAGCATGAAACATGGACAACTTTACATGTGACATGAACAAGACTTTGTTAACTAGACTAAACACTTAAACTACTCTAACATACACATACATAAATGCATACAGTTTACCAAGGGAAAGAGAGCTGAAGCAGAATACAGGAAAGCAAGAAGTTATAGCATTGCTTGAAATTCAGCAGATCAACAGCCTTGAGCAAACCATCAGTTTAGTTCTAACACGCTTTTCTTTAAAATGGGTAAGAATACATAATGTATCAAATAATGAGACTAAGTTTGATACTTGCATGTCTCACCCATTTGAATTCAACTGTCCTGATGCAGTTTGTTGAGGGCTCCAGTTGATCTTTGCTGATGTTGTCTTGATGAGAGAGAACCAGTAGGAGTCAGAGGATCTTTGGTGAATGGAAAGACAAGGCCGCAGCCTGGCACAAGCTTGGGGGTCCTTAGAAGACTTCTAGTTCAGCATCATCTTCACAGTCGGTACTGAAATTTAAAAAATGTGACGCTTTGAGCGCTGTTGAGCAGAATCATAAACACCTCTGATTGGCCATTGTGTTCATGAGCTCCTCATCGGATATGTCTATGATTGGCTACAATGATCAAGGCACGGGAGCGTTTGAGAGCAGACGAAAGTGTTTTGAAAGCAGGAGCGTTTGATAGCACAAGCTAGGATAGAATAGATAGACGCCTGTTTTCAAAAGATCCCGTGTGTAAGCACTCGCTGAAGAGCGTCATTGATGTATATTCGCTGATCATTGTAGCGAATCACAGACATATTTGATGAGCGCGTGAGCACAACGGCCATTCCGAGGTGTTTACGATTCCGCTCAACATTTTTTAAATTTCAGTATCGACTTGGTACCGAAGTCGGTACTTTTGACAACACTAGTTTATACATTTCTCAAGTGGTTATACTGTATATAGAATATATAGGATTAAAAGGGTTTATTTCTCCTTCTCAGCAAGAGGGGGGGGGGGGGGGATGGGTTTAAGTTACAATCCTATTTCCAGTGGCCTTAATCCATGCACTGCTTTTTTAAAAAGTCACAGAGCGTTTTGTGATTGTTTTGTATGAAATATTGAAGTTTATAAATATGTATTTTGGCACACCTGGCCGAGTGGCGCTACAAATTCTTCTAAAATCGGATTTTAATTCTGGCATGTTAAATTAACATTCGACAAACGCAAACAATCTTTTATTTAAGTGCACTCACAATAACAATTAAATTTTGCGCTTTTGAAAAACAGAGAAAACAAACAGGGTGCGCTTTCTGCCGCCTCGGTCTCCGTGAACTGGAGCGAGTCACAGAAATGAACCAAAACTCTATAAGCTACTTGCCTCAGTCACGATGAGATATAAGTCTATGGAAAGCTTGAGTGTACAAATATTCTCTGATTATGTAACCCATATGAAACCATCCATCATTAAATTGGCTTTGATTTAACCATGGCTGTGTATTCCCTATATTCACTATAGTGGCTGGAAACATTGTTTTCATTCATAATTACTTGCATGGATTTGCATCGCAAATCAATCAGCAATTGAAAAATTCAGATTCAAATTCTAGACATGCCCCTGTGTCTGTGCTGTGTCTCTTGATGTTCAATGCAGATTTAGGCCAGCCTCCAGAGATCCATTTCCTGGAGAGTTTAGGTGTAGGAGTTTAGTGTAACTTGTGGTAGAACTCCGACTTGTACCACCAGGGGCCCGTTCTTTGTATGTTGCTGAAAACATCCGAGATCAAACGAGACATCCAAGATAATTTCATCGTGCTCATCATGATCCGGCTAATTAGGTTATTCGAACACTCCTGCCGGTTATGATTAGTATAGCTGGATTGAGTTATCTGAGATAATTGCGCGTTCATGCGCTGGTTTAAAAGGGGATATGTATCGATAGTAGAAACATTGATCAGCAATGCTGCTATTGGCTGCTCACCGTGGCCAAAGAGCGCGCTCAGATTTTCTCCGTAGCAGAGCAAGAGTTATAGGGAATGTGCAGATGACGTCACGCCGTGTTGCATTATGGGTCCGCCGCCATATTTACAGGATCGCGCCCAATACCGCTGTATTTAAATGCATGTTTTGGAGGCTGTGTTTGGATTTTCTGTCGATATGGTTGTTCAGTTCAACTGCCATAGCACGTCACACGATCGTTCAGGGATGAAACTGAACAACTGAATACGTTTTTTCACCTTTCTTTCTTGGAAAAAACAACAAGGGAAGCAGGTCGAGGAGCTGACGAGAAGACGCCGGATCGCGTGGAGTGCCGCAATCATGAGGCAAAACTTGACTTACTGTCCTCCACTGCATACTACGTTTGTTAAAAGTTGTACAAAGCGAGAGGTTGTGTATTGTATATTCCTCGATGACTAACAGTTAGGAGGATAGTTGATGAATGATGTTGAATTTGTGGTTCATGTTAGCAGATGATAAAGCCAGGACACATTGCATGAATCAAATTATATTTATTTTGTTTTCAATTAACAATTTGCTTTGATATTCTGTATATCTTTTTACATGCCTTTTTTAAAATGTTTGTGAATCATGTTTTTATATAACTATATATTATAATTTATAATATGTTAACTGCTTAATAAATACATTAAGTGACTTCTCTGTTTCTGTACTGATTGCATCCACAAAGACCCTTTAAGTACACATAAATGGGCAAAGATACATCAAACTGTTTTAAAATAAACGACCAAATACCCTCATTTTTACATGTGTCAACATTGAATGATGACAATAAGGCAAAGTTGTATTTAACAAGTTACCACATCTTGTGGCATTATAAAGTAATGTACAATTTTTTTCTTGCACAACCTATGAAAACTTAACATATGCTGAAAATAGCAAGCTAACATTAACTATGAGAGCTGCTTTTCAGATAAAATAGCTTGAACTTTATGTACAATAGTAATCAACCTAGCATAGGCTTTGAACACCAAAACTAAATCAGATGTATCAACGTTGTTTATCGCGGATAGTTTGTCCAAATAACGTGTTTTGGCAGTGGCATTTAGTTTATCCCGGTAGGGTCCCTTCTCTTTTTCTTTAAACATCTCAATTTCTTCCGTTCTTCTTCAATTTTTACCTCCTTTTAGCCAAACACCCACTATTATACCGAAGGTAAACAGAGATCGTGCCTGTAAAGATGGCGCCCACGTCCCATAATGCAACACGGCGTGACGTACCTCCGCATTCCCTATTGCTTGAAGGATATGCAGAATTTTAAATCTTAATTAAAACGCCAGGGAACACCTCAAAGCAAAAGCCAGGAGAGAGGGCTGGCAAAAAGTAGCAGACAAATTAAGTTTGTAGTGACCATGTTAGATGTTTTTATCACTTATTACAGGAGGCTATATATTTTTGTATTTTAATCATTTCTAAATAATTAATAACTTTGTTCATTGTAATGTCAGAGTCACCACCCACTAAAAGAAACATAGAAACAAGTAAAAGTGAAGTACTAGGATATTCTACATAATAGTAATTTGTACTACTTATAGTCTCTTTTAAAAAGGCACTGTTAATAAATGTTCGCCTGTTTATAAAAGCAACCAAGAAAAAGGCTGAGAAAAAATAGAAAAGAAAAACAAATAGGTGGTGGTCCTGCACCCCCACGTAAGAGCCGGAAGAGGTGGCCCTTGGGTTGAATGTGAACCGACCCTTTGTGAAGGTCATCTCTGTGTTCAGCTCTTCCTCAGACCCACATCCAGGACCAGTAGCAGCAACTCCTTCACTGCTGGTAAATGAGCTTTAAATGATCTTAGTACAATGTAAAATAATTTGTTGCTGCATTAAATTAAGTAGGCCTATAATCCAGTCATATCAACTGTTAAACCTTGAGTAGTAATGAATTGCTTTGACTTGTGAAAGTGTACATGTGTGAAACTACATGTAGTTAATGTAAAAAAAAATATGTTGAGTTATTGATCACATTGCCCCCCAGTGTACTTCATTGTACTGAAATTATGTTTTCCTCTTTTGTGCAGTTTTAAACAATACACCAACACTTTTACCGGTTCCCAAGCAAGTGCTGGCTGAAGCATGTGTAGTAAGGGGACTTTTTCTAACTTTACATCAAAAGGGAAGAATGTACAACACTTTGTAATGCCCATTTTCCCCGATGCACAGGACAGTGAAGAAACCCTCTCAGGTGACTGTCTTTTGGAGAAAGTATCTGTAAGTGCATAAATAACTTTACTTAATTTACACTTGAGTACCTATTATTTCTGAATGCAATATGAGTTGCAGGAGTCCACATCTACAGAAAGGCCTACAGAAGAGTCTGCATAAAGCAGTGATACAGAGATGGGCAGTGTTGTACTTTTCTTTTTAATTTTTGTTACACAAGGCATGCGTTGACAGGTTTACCCCAACCTACCCCTAGAAAATAGAGTAGCCTATTTTGAAAAAAAAAAAAATGACAACTTAAAGAAAAAAAAAATGGCACTAGAGATATAGCTGCTTCAAAGGAACTTCAGAGAAAGTGCTAATATATTATTTCACACAGAGTACTATTGCTGACCTTATAACTCTTATTGCAGGCAAAAGAAGACTTGATCACTGGCTTTTCTTTACAAAGAACAATTAAAATAAAACTCAAAGAACTAAGCATATTTGTCTTGTCTTTAGTTAAACATTTAATGAAATGTTTTATATTTTATTTGATGGTGGCAATGTTGTGTAATATGGCACATGCAATGTCACAGGCCCTGTCAGGTGCAACCCTCAGGCTTTTCAGACACTGAAATCTTCCCTTTAGTTGGCCAAAGTTCATTTCTTTGTGTGCCCTTGTCCTGGCTAGAGCTGTATTGTAATTGGTCTGGGGTTTGGGTCAGGGAATGGGGTCATAAAACTCCTGTCTCCAAGCAGGATCCTGTAATCACCTGTATAATGGAAAAATGCAGTTCTGTTAGGATCAGCATAAGTGCAGGTGATACAGTGAGCTTGATATTTATAATTTTGCCTTACCACATTCAAATAATGTGCATAAATGTGAATCTCTGAAAATTCTTAAATCATGCACAGATCCTGGCCATTTTGCTTTCACAATTGTGATATGGAACATAGTCACACACCATCTAAGATATTTTAGTCAGTTAACTGCCTTTTTTAAATTTGATATAATATTACTAATGTGGAATATTAAGAATTGTAATGGTAACTTGGCTGCACATTTCCATTGTGAGCCTGAGCCCCCTTTCTGTTCACAAAATCCCCTTCATTGAGGCCTTGAAGGGAACATGTGTGGAGTCTATGCACCAATCACGTTAGGGAAGCCTGAGGGACATATACTGTAAGTCAAATTAATCGGCATGGTCATGATTGCATGATCTTCATTAAAAATTATAATGTACTTGCGTTGGCAAAAAAAAAAAAAAAAAACCTGCTTTAACCTACAATCTTGGGTCTTAAGTGGCTTGCAAAATGCCACAAAAAAAAAAAAAAAAAAAAAAAAAAAAAAACTAAAAACTGCTTGAGCCCCAGGTAAACTTCTCGAATGACACGACAGCCAGCACTTTTCATCAAGTTCTCCACATCTCCCATAGTGTAAAGGAAGGAGCCACTCGCAAATAATATTAAGGCAACATTTTGTGCTGTTGTTAAAGCCCGACTCCGACGAGTCGAACATTAATGTGCGTTTCCAACAAAATAATAATGTTTAAACGACACCCTCACGATCATGTCACGAGAAAAATATATAGAAGTATCCTACACTATCGCGCTGCACTAAAGGACTTCCCGTATCAGCTCCGCTTATGAAGCCGCGATCTAATCCTGTTAACATGAAATAAGCATGCTCACGAGCAGGTTCAAGTTTAAGCACCTGTTGCTATGACAGCAAGTCCAGGATGAGCGTCGAAGAACCAAACAATCCAAGATCATGCCAAATCGCCAACAATCAAATCCAGCTAAGCGAGTTAGCGATGTACGAAGAATTGGCCCCTGATTACTGTGCCACCTGACAACTGCAGATTCATTCGGCGTTGATAGTGTTGCCATAAAAACGCACAATCATCTCCCAGTTACGGAAATTATTACGACATCCAACCCTAATCAAACACACCTGAACAAGCTAATCAAGGTCTTCAAGATTAGGCTATATTAGAAAGCTACAGGCAGGTGATTTTCATTAGGGTTGGAGTTACCTGGACCTCCAATTGGAACTTTAAAAACGAGTTCAAAAAGCACTCTAAACTGTTTTGACAGCGGTTTTTGTGGGTCTCAGCAACAGGGTTTTTCTTTGTAGGTTTGTGTTCCTTACTGTCCACCTCTCCTGACTCACTAATTCAGCACATCTTCCTGCAGAGTTGATTGTGAGATTGCAGGTCGAGAGGATGACCGCTCGAATGTACTGCTCGTTTAGTGCTGTTTTATTGTGTCTGTCTGCATGTTTGAGCACAACAGACGCTGGAGTTGTAGGTGAGAAGTTCTTTTAGTTTCATTACACAGCCCGAAGAAGTGCATAAATAAAGTGCCTAACAAAATTTGACTTTAGACACATCTCAGCACATAGGCTTACAAAAAATACAGTATAGACTGCAGGTGGAAGAGCAACTTTGTATGTTGGTTTAGTTTTAATAATAAGCAAAGTATAAATATGCAAACTGTCATCAAGTTTATGCATTTTATTTTCATTGTACAAGTAAAACCCATATAATCACTAACATAGGCATTTTTGTTTAATGTAAAACAAGAACATTAGTGTTATAATATAGCTACAAAATTGTTATCAATCCGAAGTTTAAAGTTTTTGGTTTAACAACTACATTAGCCTACAATATAACAGGGGGAGCTAGTTATAACCGGTAACTCTGCGTTGTGTATATGTAGTGTGTTTCTATATTTGTTTTGTTTTCTGTTGAGTAGCCTATTAAAATGCTTAAAAGGAAATTAGGGTGATCATGGGGATGGCTTAATTTTTTGAAGATGTACACCGGTAAATTTGTATACAACATATTAACTGATTTTCATGTTTTCTATCAGCATTGCACTATTACTCACTCTACTTTAGTGGGGTGGGTCGTAACAGCACTTTCAGTCTTTGAAACCGATTGATGCAGATTAGTGAAAAATTGTAGATTTCTAAGCTACTTTGAATTGAAGCAGATAAATGTGGGAATATTGTAAAGTTTGAGACGCATCGCAAAACCCCTGACTTGCAAATGCTGAATCAAACTATTACAGCACTTCCTGGATTACCCAAATGATCCTCTTGAATCCTCTTCTGTAGTGTCTGGTCAGTGTCCGGCGATGCTGACGGTCGAGCCGTCCCGTCGCGGATGCACTTCTGATAGAGACTGCTCTGGAGGACACAAATGCTGTAAATTTCCCTGTGGGCCCGCGTGTGTGCCGCCTGTTTTCAGTGAGTTTTAATTAATGACGGATGCTATACGCCTTCCAAAAACACTGAAAATGTTTTTTCACTCTGCAATTATTTGTGAAACTTACTAGCAATGGTTACTAGCAATTTCTAAGAAACCGCAAGCAACACACTGAACTAAACGTGAAATTATGAAGTAGATAGACTGAATATTCCGGTAAAACCTACTATCATCTTATGACAACTTTTTTTTTTCATACAGTGAATGAGACGTTCAGTATTCAGTGATGTGGTTTCTGTCATGTGTCTGTATAACAGCGAAGCCAGGAGACTGTCCAAGCACAAATTTTGGAAAAGGAATGTGTGCCGAGTTGTGTTACTATGACAGTGACTGTCCGAACAATGAGAAATGCTGCAGTAATGGATGTGGACATCAGTGTATGGCTCCATTTGCATGTACGTTTTATTATATTAGTGTTTGGGTCGTATTCCACCAATAGCATGGTTTCAAGCACAGGATGGCTTTACAAAATTAACAGATTAATACTTAGTAAAACTTGCTATTTGGGTTTTGTGCTGTATCTGAGACTGAATGCCGCTAAATGGACTGACTAAAGTTGACTATCTGTATCCATCCAGTGAAGCCTGCAGCGGAACCCCCGAAGCCCCCGGTGAAGCCTGCAGCCGAACCCCCGAAGCCTCCAATGAAGCCTGCAGCCGAACCCCCGAAGCCTCCAATGAAGCCTGCAGCCGAACCCCCGAAGCCTCCAATGAAGCCTGCAGCCGAACCCCCGAAGCCTCCAATGAAGCCTGCAGCCGAACCCCCGAAGCCTCCAATGAAGCCTGCAGCCGAACCCCCGAAGCCTCCAATGAAGCCTGCAGCCGAACCACCGAAGCCTCCAGTGAAGCCTGCAGCCGAACCGCTGGAGCCTGAACCGGAGCCTTCCGTCGAACTGCCCGAGCCTGAACCGGAGCCTTCCGTCGAACTGCCCGAGCCTGAACCGGAGCCTTCCGTCGAACTGCCCGAGCCTGAACCGGAGCCTTCCGTCGAACTGCCCGAGCCTGAACCGGAGCCTTCCGTCGAACTGCCCGAGCCTGAACCGGAGCCTTCCGTCGAACTGCCCGAGCCTGAACCGGAGCCTTCCGTCGAACTGCCCGAGCCTGAACCGGAGCCTTCCGTCGAACTGCCCGAGCCTGAACCGGAGCCTTCCGTCGAACTGCCCGAGCCTGAACCGGAGCCTTCCGTCGAACTGCCCGAGCCGCTTGCAACTGAACCGCCGAAGCCTCCGGTGAAGCCTGCAGCCGAACAACCAAAGCCTGCAGCCGAACCCCCGAAGCCTCCAGGGAGGCCTGCAGCCGAACCCCCGAAGCCTCCAGGGAGGCCTGCAGCCGAACCCCCGATGCCTCCAGGGAGGCCTGGAGCCGAACCCCCGATGCCTCCAGGGAGGCCTGGAGCCGAACCCCCGATGCCTCCAGGGAGGCCTGGAGCCAAACCCCCGAAGCCTCCAGGGAGGCCTGGAGCCGAACCACCCAAGCTTCCAGTGAGGCCTGCAGCTGAATTGCCAAAGCCTCCAGTGTGTGCTGAAAACTGTCACCAAACTTACCCTTATGGCCAATGTCCTGGTCATAAGTAATGTGGCTATGCATGCAGTTAACTGTGCTGATTCAACCATTGGATGTATGGTATATCTTCCCTGTTATCACCAAATAAATCTCACACTTGTAAGACTACTTTCTCTTTTTCTTTAAGTGTGATAACAAAGTTGGTGTTTTTAGTATGCCAGTGTTAGTTGGGCTGTTCTCTCACATAATGGCTCATTGGAATTCGTGCTTTAGGATTGTACAAGTTCCCCTCCCCAAGACCCAAACACATGCAAAACAGTTTCAGAGAGGCTAGCAATGGTAAGCTAGCTTTGAACGCATGAGATCCCACCCTCCAAAGCCATGCCTCTTCAAAATGCATAAAGCAGAGTCTGCAAAGTGTCATGAGACGAAAGACTGTTAAATCGCCTCATGTCTCAAAAGATAACCTTTACAGAAGGTATGTTCATTTTAATATTTAGAACACTTCTAATATTGATTGCTATCAGGATGCGAAGAGTTTCAACCAGTATTGCCTATAGACCAATAGTCTTCTGAAGCATTTGCTACAAAGCATAATAGTCACATATATTGGTTGTAGTTGAACGATGTTTGATTATAAGTCTGTCAGCAATTGTTTTGGGATGGTATATGTATACAGACGAGTACTTTATGGCCATGCAAGCTTTAAAGAGATGAGCCTAGCTAAAGGAGGAACGTTGTCAACGTTGGGTAGTTTGGAAAAGACGGATTGGTTCAGAGATGGCACAGCTCTTGCCCGACCAAGATAACTGCAGAAGTTGTTTGATCCCAAGACAAAGATCTAAAACAGACCAGCTGCTTCTTAAGGACCTCTGAACGACCCCAGGGCTGAAATCTCTTAAAACCACAGAGACCAAGACTTTACATATCAAAATACATAAAATCATCCCAAAACAATTCTTGATGGACTTCTAATCAAACATCGTTCAACTGCATAATTCTACATCGTGTCTACAACCAATATATGTGACTATTATGCTTTGTAGCAAATTAGCTTAAAAGAAATATAATTATGAATATTTGGATCAGTTAATAGAATTAACTTAATGTAGTACAAATAAAATTACAATCAATTAACCTGTTTGTCCCGTGAACACAGAGTGTTAATTGTTTATTTCTTCTTGTTGTCTAAGAAATGTACATTGTATGGGAAATGTCTTTCTTACTGGACAGTACTTCTCAGAGCAAGTAGTCAAAATCTGCACGATTAGGGACTCCAGTATGTGAGCATGAAACATGGACAACTTTACATGTGACATGAACAAGACTTTGTTAACTAGACTAAACACTTAAACTACTCTAACATACACATACATAAATGCATACAGTTTACCAAGGGAAAGAGAGCTGAAGCAGAATACAGGAAAGCAAGAAGTTATAGCATTGCTTGAAATTCAGCAGATCAACAGCCTTGAGCAAACCATCAGTTTAGTTCTAACACGCTTTTCTTTAAAATGGGTAAGAATACATAATGTATCAAATAATGAGACTAAGTTTGATACTTGCATGTCTCACCCATTTGAATTCAACTGTCCTGATGCAGTTTGTTGAGGGCTCCAGTTGATCTTTGCTGATGTTGTCTTGATGAGAGAGAACCAGTAGGAGTCAGAGGATCTTTGGTGAATGGAAAGACAAGGCCGCAGCCTGGCACAAGCTTGGGGGTCCTTAGAAGACTTCTAGTTCAGCATCATCTTCACAGTCGGTACTGAAATTTAAAAAATGTGACGCTTTGAGCGCTGTTGAGCAGAATCATAAACACCTCTGATTGGCCATTGTGTTCATGAGCTCCTCATCGGATATGTCTATGATTGGCTACAATGATCAAGGCACGGGAGCGTTTGAGAGCAGACGAAAGTGTTTTGAAAGCAGGAGCGTTTGATAGCACAAGCTAGGATAGAATAGATAGACGCCTGTTTTCAAAAGATCCCGTGTGTAAGCACTCGCTGAAGAGCGTCATTGATGTATATTCGCTGATCATTGTAGCGAATCACAGACATATTTGATGAGCGCGTGAGCACAACGGCCATTCCGAGGTGTTTACGATTCCGCTCAACATTTTTTAAATTTCAGTATCGACTTGGTACCGAAGTCGGTACTTTTGACAACACTAGTTTATACATTTCTCAAGTGGTTATACTGTATATAGAATATATAGGATTAAAAGGGTTTATTTCTCCTTCTCAGCAAGAGGGGGGGGGGGGGGGGATGGGTTTAAGTTACAATCCTATTTCCAGTGGCCTTAATCCATGCACTGCTTTTTTAAAAAGTCACAGAGCGTTTTGTGATTGTTTTGTATGAAATATTGAAGTTTATAAATATGTATTTTGGCACACCTGGCCGAGTGGCGCTACAAATTCTTCTAAAATCGGATTTTAATTCTGGCATGTTAAATTAACATTCGACAAACGCAAACAATCTTTTATTTAAGTGCACTCACAATAACAATTAAATTTTGCGCTTTTGAAAAACAGAGAAAACAAACAGGGTGCGCTTTCTGCCGCCTCGGTCTCCGTGAACTGGAGCGAGTCACAGAAATGAACCAAAACTCTATAAGCTACTTGCCTCAGTCACGATGAGATATAAGTCTATGGAAAGCTTGAGTGTACAAATATTCTCTGATTATGTAACCCATATGAAACCATCCATCATTAAATTGGCTTTGATTTAACCATGGCTGTGTATTCCCTATATTCACTATAGTGGCTGGAAACATTGTTTTCATTCATAATTACTTGCATGGATTTGCATCGCAAATCAATCAGCAATTGAAAAATTCAGATTCAAATTCTAGACATGCCCCTGTGTCTGTGCTGTGTCTCTTGATGTTCAATGCAGATTTAGGCCAGCCTCCAGAGATCCATTTCCTGGAGAGTTTAGGTGTAGGAGTTTAGTGTAACTTGTGGTAGAACTCCGACTTGTACCACCAGGGGCCCGTTCTTTGTATGTTGCTGAAAACATCCGAGATCAAACGAGACATCCAAGATAATTTCATCGTGCTCATCATGATCCGGCTAATTAGGTTATTCGAACACTCCTGCCGGTTATGATTAGTATAGCTGGATTGAGTTATCTGAGATAATTGCGCGTTCATGCGCTGGTTTAAAAGGGGATATGTATCGATAGTAGAAACATTGATCAGCAATGCTGCTATTGGCTGCTCACCGTGGCCAAAGAGCGCGCTCAGATTTTCTCCGTAGCAGAGCAAGAGTTATAGGGAATGTGCAGATGACGTCACGCCGTGTTGCATTATGGGTCCGCCGCCATATTTACAGGATCGCGCCCAATACCGCTGTATTTAAATGCATGTTTTGGAGGCTGTGTTTGGATTTTCTGTCGATATGGTTGTTCAGTTCAACTGCCATAGCACGTCACACGATCGTTCAGGGATGAAACTGAACAACTGAATACGTTTTTTCACCTTTCTTTCTTGGAAAAAACAACAAGGGAAGCAGGTCGAGGAGCTGACGAGAAGACGCCGGATCGCGTGGAGTGCCGCAATCATGAGGCAAAACTTGACTTACTGTCCTCCACTGCATACTACGTTTGTTAAAAGTTGTACAAAGCGAGAGGTTGTGTATTGTATATTCCTCGATGACTAACAGTTAGGAGGATAGTTGATGAATGATGTTGAATTTGTGGTTCATGTTAGCAGATGATAAAGCCAGGACACATTGCATGAATCAAATTATATTTATTTTGTTTTCAATTAACAATTTGCTTTGATATTCTGTATATCTTTTTACATGCCTTTTTTAAAATGTTTGTGAATCATGTTTTTATATAACTATATATTATAATTTATAATATGTTAACTGCTTAATAAATACATTAAGTGACTTCTCTGTTTCTGTACTGATTGCATCCACAAAGACCCTTTAAGTACACATAAATGGGCAAAGATACATCAAACTGTTTTAAAATAAACGACCAAATACCCTCATTTTTACATGTGTCAACATTGAATGATGACAATAAGGCAAAGTTGTATTTAACAAGTTACCACATCTTGTGGCATTATAAAGTAATGTACAATTTTTTTCTTGCACAACCTATGAAAACTTAACATATGCTGAAAATAGCAAGCTAACATTAACTATGAGAGCTGCTTTTCAGATAAAATAGCTTGAACTTTATGTACAATAGTAATCAACCTAGCATAGGCTTTGAACACCAAAACTAAATCAGATGTATCAACGTTGTTTATCGCGGATAGTTTGTCCAAATAACGTGTTTTGGCAGTGGCATTTAGTTTATCCCGGTAGGGTCCCTTCTCTTTTTCTTTAAACATCTCAATTTCTTCCGTTCTTCTTCAATTTTTACCTCCTTTTAGCCAAACACCCACTATTATACCGAAGGTAAACAGAGATCGTGCCTGTAAAGATGGCGCCCACGTCCCATAATGCAACACGGCGTGACGTACCTCCGCATTCCCTATTGCTTGAAGGATATGCAGAATTTTAAATCTTAATTAAAACGCCAGGGAACACCTCAAAGCAAAAGCCAGGAGAGAGGGCTGGCAAAAAGTAGCAGACAAATTAAGTTTGTAGTGACCATGTTAGATGTTTTTATCACTTATTACAGGAGGCTATATATTTTTGTATTTTAATCATTTCTAAATAATTAATAACTTTGTTCATTGTAATGTCAGAGTCACCACCCACTAAAAGAAACATAGAAACAAGTAAAAGTGAAGTACTAGGATATTCTACATAATAGTAATTTGTACTACTTATAGTCTCTTTTAAAAAGGCACTGTTAATAAATGTTCGCCTGTTTATAAAAGCAACCAAGAAAAAGGCTGAGAAAAAATAGAAAAGAAAAACAAATAGGTGGTGGTCCTGCACCCCCACGTAAGAGCCGGAAGAGGTGGCCCTTGGGTTGAATGTGAACCGACCCTTTGTGAAGGTCATCTCTGTGTTCAGCTCTTCCTCAGACCCACATCCAGGACCAGTAGCAGCAACTCCTTCACTGCTGGTAAATGAGCTTTAAATGATCTTAGTACAATGTAAAATAATTTGTTGCTGCATTAAATTAAGTAGGCCTATAATCCAGTCATATCAACTGTTAAACCTTGAGTAGTAATGAATTGCTTTGACTTGTGAAAGTGTACATGTGTGAAACTACATGTAGTTAATGTAAAAAAAAATATGTTGAGTTATTGATCACATTGCCCCCCAGTGTACTTCATTGTACTGAAATTATGTTTTCCTCTTTTGTGCAGTTTTAAACAATACACCAACACTTTTACCGGTTCCCAAGCAAGTGCTGGCTGAAGCATGTGTAGTAAGGGGACTTTTTCTAACTTTACATCAAAAGGGAAGAATGTACAACACTTTGTAATGCCCATTTTCCCCGATGCACAGGACAGTGAAGAAACCCTCTCAGGTGACTGTCTTTTGGAGAAAGTATCTGTAAGTGCATAAATAACTTTACTTAATTTACACTTGAGTACCTATTATTTCTGAATGCAATATGAGTTGCAGGAGTCCACATCTACAGAAAGGCCTACAGAAGAGTCTGCATAAAGCAGTGATACAGAGATGGGCAGTGTTGTACTTTTCTTTTTAATTTTTGTTACACAAGGCATGCGTTGACAGGTTTACCCCAACCTACCCCTAGAAAATAGAGTAGCCTATTTTGAAAAAAAAAAAAATGACAACTTAAAGAAAAAAAAAATGGCACTAGAGATATAGCTGCTTCAAAGGAACTTCAGAGAAAGTGCTAATATATTATTTCACACAGAGTACTATTGCTGACCTTATAACTCTTATTGCAGGCAAAAGAAGACTTGATCACTGGCTTTTCTTTACAAAGAACAATTAAAATAAAACTCAAAGAACTAAGCATATTTGTCTTGTCTTTAGTTAAACATTTAATGAAATGTTTTATATTTTATTTGATGGTGGCAATGTTGTGTAATATGGCACATGCAATGTCACAGGCCCTGTCAGGTGCAACCCTCAGGCTTTTCAGACACTGAAATCTTCCCTTTAGTTGGCCAAAGTTCATTTCTTTGTGTGCCCTTGTCCTGGCTAGAGCTGTATTGTAATTGGTCTGGGGTTTGGGTCAGGGAATGGGGTCATAAAACTCCTGTCTCCAAGCAGGATCCTGTAATCACCTGTATAATGGAAAAATGCAGTTCTGTTAGGATCAGCATAAGTGCAGGTGATACAGTGAGCTTGATATTTATAATTTTGCCTTACCACATTCAAATAATGTGCATAAATGTGAATCTCTGAAAATTCTTAAATCATGCACAGATCCTGGCCATTTTGCTTTCACAATTGTGATATGGAACATAGTCACACACCATCTAAGATATTTTAGTCAGTTAACTGCCTTTTTTAAATTTGATATAATATTACTAATGTGGAATATTAAGAATTGTAATGGTAACTTGGCTGCACATTTCCATTGTGAGCCTGAGCCCCCTTTCTGTTCACAAAATCCCCTTCATTGAGGCCTTGAAGGGAACATGTGTGGAGTCTATGCACCAATCACGTTAGGGAAGCCTGAGGGACATATACTGTAAGTCAAATTAATCGGCATGGTCATGATTGCATGATCTTCATTAAAAATTATAATGTACTTGCGTTGGCAAAAAAAAAAAAAAAAAACCTGCTTTAACCTACAATCTTGGGTCTTAAGTGGCTTGCAAAATGCCACAAAAAAAAAAAAAAAAAAAAAAAAAAAAACTAAAAACTGCTTGAGCCCCAGGTAAACTTCTCGAATGACACGACAGCCAGCACTTTTCATCAAGTTCTCCACATCTCCCATAGTGTAAAGGAAGGAGCCACTCGCAAATAATATTAAGGCAACATTTTGTGCTGTTGTTAAAGCCCGACTCCGACGAGTCGAACATTAATGTGCGTTTCCAACAAAATAATAATGTTTAAACGACACCCTCACGATCATGTCACGAGAAAAATATATAGAAGTATCCTACACTATCGCGCTGCACTAAAGGACTTCCCGTATCAGCTCCGCTTATGAAGCCGCGATCTAATCCTGTTAACATGAAATAAGCATGCTCACGAGCAGGTTCAAGTTTAAGCACCTGTTGCTATGACAGCAAGTCCAGGATGAGCGTCGAAGAACCAAACAATCCAAGATCATGCCAAATCGCCAACAATCAAATCCAGCTAAGCGAGTTAGCGATGTACGAAGAATTGGCCCCTGATTACTGTGCCACCTGACAACTGCAGATTCATTCGGCGTTGATAGTGTTGCCATAAAAACGCACAATCATCTCCCAGTTACGGAAATTATTACGACATCCAACCCTCATCAAACACACCTGAACAAGCTAATCAAGGTCTTCAAGATTAGGCTATATTAGAAAGCTACAGGCAGGTGATTTTCATTAGGGTTGGAGTTACCTGGACCTCCAATTGGAACTTTAAAAACGAGTTCAAAAAGCACTCTAAACTGTTTTGACAGCGGTTTTTGTGGGTCTCAGCAACAGGGTTTTTCTTTGTAGGTTTGTGTTCCTTGCTGTCCACCTCTCCTGACTCACTAATTCAGCACATCTTCCTGCAGAGTTGATTGTGAGATTGCAGGTTGAGAGGATGACCGCTCGAATGTACTGCTCGTTTAGTGCTGTTTTATTGTGTCTGTCTGCATGTTTGAGCACAACAGACGCTGGAGTTGTAGGTGAGAAGTTCTTTTAGTTTCATTACACAGCCCGAAGAAGTGCATAAATAAAGTGCCTAACAAAATTTGACTTTAGACACATCTCAGCACATAGGCTTACAAAAAATACAGTATAGACTGCAGGTGGAAGAGCAACTTTGTATGTTGGTTTAGTTTTAATAATAAGCAAAGTATAAATATGCAAACTGTCATCAAGTTTATGCATTTTATTTTCATTGTACAAGTAAAACCCATATAATCACTAACATAGGCATTTTTGTTTAATGTAAAACAAGAACATTAGTGTTATAATATAGCTACAAAATGGTTATCAATCCGAAGTTTAAAGTTTTTGGTTTAACAACTACATTAGCCTACAATATAACAGGGGGAGCTAGTTATAACCGGTAACTCTGCGTTGTGTATATGTAGTGTGTTTCTATATTTGTTTTGTTTTCTGTTGAGTAGCCTATTAAAATGCTTAAAAGGAAATTAGGGTGATCATGGGGATGGCTTAATTTTTTGAAGATGTACACCGGTAAATTTGTATACAACATATTAACTGATTTTCATGTTTTCTATCAGCATTGCACTATTACTCACTCTACTTTAGTGGGGTGGGTTGTAACAGCACTTTCAGTCTTTGAAACCGATTGATGCAGATGAGTGAAAAATTGTAGATTTCTAAGCTACTTTGAATTGAAGCAGATAAATGTGGGAATATTGTAAAGTTTGAGACGCATCGCAAAACCCCTGACTTGCAAATGCTGAATCAAACTATTACAGCACTTCCTGGTCTACCCAAATGATCCTCTTGAATCCTCTTCTGTAGTGTCTGGTCAGTGTCCGGCGATGCTGACGGTCGAGCCGTCCCGTCGCGGATGCACTTCTGATAGAGACTGCTCTGGAGGACACAAATGCTGTAAATTTCCCTGTGGGCCCGCGTGTGTGCCGCCTGTTTTCAGTGAGTTTTAATTAATGACGGATGCTATACGCCTTCCAAAAACACTGAAAATGTTTTTTCACTCTGCAATTATTTGTGAAACTTACTAGCAATGGTTACTAGCAATTTCTAAGAAACCGCAAGCAACACACTGAACTAAACGTGAAATTATGAAGTAGATAGACTGAATATTCCGGTAAAACCTACTATCATCTTATGACAACTTTTTTTTTTTTTCATACAGTGAATGAGACGTTCAGTATTCAGTGATGTGGTTTCTGTCATGTGTCTGTATAACAGCGAAGCCAGGAGACTGTCCAAGCACAAATTTTGGAAAAGGAATGTGTGCCGAGTTGTGTTACTATGACAGTGACTGTCCGAACAATGAGAAATGCTGCAGTAATGGATGTGGACATCAGTGTATGGCTCCATTTGCATGTACGTTTTATTATATTAGTGTTTGGGTCGTATTCCACCAATAGCATGGTTTCAAGCACAGGATGGCTTTACAAAATTAACAGATTAATACTTAGTAAAACTTGCTATTTGGGTTTTGTGCTGTATCTGAGACTGAAAGCCGCTAAATGGACTGACTAAAGTTGACTATCTGTATCCATCCAGTGAAGCCTGCAGCGGAACCCCCGAAGCCTCCAATGAAGCCTGCAGCCGAACCCCCGAAGCCTCCAATGAAGCCTGCAGCCGAACCCCCGAAGCCTCCAATGAAGCCTGCAGCCGAACCCCCGAAGCCTCCAATGAAGCCTGCAGCCGAACCCCCGAAGCCTCCAATGAAGCCTGCAGCCGAACCCCCGAAGCCTCCAATGAAGCCTGCAGCCGAACCCCCGAAGCCTCCAATGAAGCCTGCAGCCGAACCCCCGAAGCCTCCAGTGAAGCCTGCAGCCGAACCCCCGAAGCCTCCAATGAAGCCTGCAGCCGAACCACCGAAGCCTCCAGTGAAGCCTGCAGCCGAACCGCTGGAGCCTTCCGTCGAACTGCCCGAGCCTGAACCGGAGCCTTCCGTCGAACTGCCCGAGCCTGAACCGGAGCCTTCCGTCGAACTGCCCGAGCCTGAACCGGAGCCTTCCGTCGAACTGCCCGAGCCTGAACCGGAGCCTTCCGTCGAACTGCCCGAGCCTGAACCGGAGCCTTCCGTCGAACTGCCCGAGCCTGAACCGGAGCCTTCCGTCGAACTGCCCGAGCCTGAACCGGAGCCTTCCGTCGAACTGCCCGAGCCGCTTGCAACTGAACCGCCGAAGCCTCCGGTGAAGCCTGCAGCCAAACCTGTGAAGCCTGCAGCCGAACATCCGAAGCCTGCAGCCGAACCCCCAAAGCCTCCAGGGAGGCCTGCAGCCGAACCCCCGAAGCCTCCAGGGAGGCCTGCAGCCGAACCCCCGAAGCCTCCAGGGAGGCCTGGACCCAAACCCCCGAAGCCTCCAGGGAGGCCTGGAGCCGAACCACCCAAGCTTCCAGTGAGGCCTGCAGCTGAATTGCCAAAGCCTCCAGTGTGTGCTGAAAACTGTCACCAAACTTACCCTTATGGCCAATGTCCTGGTCATAAGTAATGTGGCTATGCATGCAGTTAACTGTTCTGATTCAACCATTGGATGTATGGTATATCTTCCCTGTTATCACCAAATAAATCTCACACTTGTAAGACTACTTTCTCTTTTTCTTTTCCTTTAAGTGTGATAACAAAGTTGGTGTTTTTAGTATGCCAGTGTTAGTTGGGCTGTTCTCTCACATAATGGCTCATTGGAATTCGTGCTTTAGGATTGTATAAGTTCCCCTCCCCAAGACCCAAACACATGCAAAACAGTTTCAGAGAGGCTAGCAATGGTAAGCTAGCTTTGAACGCATGAGATCCCACCCTCCAAAGCCATGCCTCTTCAAAATGCATAAAGCAGAGTCTGCAAAGTGTCATGAGACGAAAGACTGTTAAATCGCCTCATGTCTCAAAACGCATAACATTACAGTGACAATGAACTTAAACATCTTACATTGCTTTAGTTGTACCATCTGACTAATGCAGATTAATTTCGGTGTTAATGGTGTTGACGTGGAAACGCATGAATCCAAGTCTGAATTCGAATGCAATGATTGGACAAACTTTTTTTTTTTTTTTTGGTCCTAAGACCTTTACAGAAGGTATGTTCATTTTAATATTTAGAACACTTCTAATATTGATTGCTATCAGGATGCGAAGAGTTTCAACCAGTATTGCCTATAGACCAATAGTCTTCTGAAGCATTTGCTACAAAGCATAATAGTCACATATATTGGTTGTAGTTGAACGATGTTTGATTATAAGTCTGTCAGCAATTGTTTTGGGATGGTATATGTATACAGACAAGTACTTTATGGCCATGCACGCTTTAAAGAGATGAGCCTAGCTAAAGGAGGAACGTTGTCAACGTTGGGTAGTTTGGAAAAGACGGATTGGTTCAGAGATGGCACAGCTCTTGCCCGACCAAGATAACTGCAGAAGTTGTTTGATCCCAAGACAAAGATCTAAAACAGACCAGCTGCTTCTTAAGGACCTCTGAACGACCCCAGGGCTGAAATCTCTTAAAACCACAGAGACCAAGACTTTACATATCAAAATACATAAAATCATCCCAAAACAATTCTTGATGGACTTCTAATCAAACATCGTTCAACTGCATAATTCTACATCGTGTCTACAACCAATATATGTGACTATTATGCTTTGTAGCAAATTAGCTTAAAAGAAATATAATTATGAATATTTGGATCAGTTAATAGAATTAACTTAATGTAGTACAAATAAAATTACAATCAATTAACCTGTTTGTCCCGTGAACACAGAGTGTTAATTGTTTATTTCTTCTTGTTGTCTAAGAAATGTACATTGTATGGGAAATGTCTTTCTTACTGGACAGTACTTCTCAGAGCAAGTAGTCAAAATCTGCACGATTAGGGACTCCAGTATGTGAGCATGAAACATGGACAACTTTACATGTGACATGAACAAGACTTTGTTAACTAGACTAAACACTTAAACTACTCTAACATACACATACATAAATGCATACAGTTTACCAAGGGAAAGAGAGCTGAAGCAGAATACAGGAAAGCAAGAAGTTATAGCATTGCTTGAAATTCAGCAGATCAACAGCCTTGAGCAAACCATCAGTTTAGTTCTAACACGCTTTTCTTTAAAATGGGTAAGAATACATAATGTATCAAATAATGAGACTAAGTTTGATACTTGCATGTCTCACCCATTTGAATTCAACTGTCCTGATGCAGTTTGTTGAGGGCTCCAGTTGATCTTTGCTGATGTTGTCTTGATGAGAGAGAACCAGTAGGAGTCAGAGGATCTTTGGTGAATGGAAAGACAAGGCCGCAGCCTGGCACAAGCTTGGGGGTCCTTAGAAGACTTCTAGTTCAGCATCATCTTCACAGTCGGTACTGAAATTTAAAAAATGTGACGCTTTGAGCGCTGTTGAGCAGAATCATAAACACCTCTGATTGGCCATTGTGTTCATGAGCTCCTCATCGGATATGTCTATGATTGGCTACAATGATCAAGGCACGGGAGCGTTTGAGAGCAGACGAAAGTGTTTTGAAAGCAGGAGCGTTTGATAGCACAAGCTAGGATAGAATAGATAGACGCCTGTTTTCAAAAGATCCCGTGTGTAAGCGCTCGCTGAAGAGCGTCATTGATGTATATTCGCTGATCATTGTAGCGAATCACAGACATATTTGATGAGCGCGTGAGCACAATGGCCATTCCGAGGTGTTTACGATTCCGCTCAACATTTTTTAAAGGGATTCTATGCAGTTTTTTTAGCTTAACTGAACAGCTTCAGAGTTATTGAAATGGTTATATGACTTCTTTCGGGTTGAATGGTGGCCTTCTCGCACCCCCCTGGTGCCTGTTAGTGGAAAAATCTCACTTGCAACTTTGGTGCGGCGGGCCGCCGGCCTCAGCCTCAGGAAGTATCGCGTGATATCAGCTCTCGCGATGTAACATATTCCTTTACGGCACTGCACACATACACGCCCCCATCCAGGAAGGTAGAGAGGGATCGAGTTTGTCACACTATCGTCATGGTTGAGCCGGCATATAAGATGCCGAAAGCATTGTCGGAGGAACAGAGAAAGAGGAAACGGCAGACTGACCGAGCGAGGAGTCAGACACGAGCGTAATTTGCGGGTGTTATATGTCCCCATTGAAACATCTCGCGGCACGGATGTAAGTTACCCATACAAACAAATAAAACATCTCCAGGTAATTCTAGTAGAGCATTAATTTCGTTCGTTTGTTAAATAAGAGGCGATCTGAAATGTGTTGTTTTTGAAATCAAGTGACAAAAGTGCTTTTTGCCGCTGCGATCAGTGGCGCGGATAGAGTGTTCTGTTGTGACGCGCACAGTCTTCACACAAACGCGCGCCTCAATCCGTTGAGGAGAGACTCTATATTTATTACGGTGAAATCACAAAACCTAATGCACAAAAAACGTGTCCCTGCTTGAAATACAACCACTAATAAACAATCGGTTTTGATGAGGAAAATAAACTATACTACTAGTACGGATTAGAACCCAGAACCTCTGACACACTTGGCAAAAGAAATTTACGACAGTAACGTTAAATACAAGTACTCCACAGCGATTCTAGGGGTCGCTGTTTGACAAAAACGGGATTCCTGCCTGGTGTCCCTTTAAATTTCAGTATCGACTTGGTACCGAAGTCGGTACTTTTGACAACACTAGTTTATACATTTCTCAAGTGGTTATACTGTATATAGAATATATAGGATTAAAAGGGTTTATTTCTCCTTCTCAGCAAGAGGGGGGGGGGGGGGATGGGTTTAAGTTACAATCCTATTTCCAGTGGCCTTAATCCATGCACTGCTTTTTTAAAAAGTCACAGAGCGTTTTGTGATTGTTTTGTATGAAATATTGAAGTTTATAAATATGTATTTTGGCACACCTGGCCGAGTGGCGCTACAAATTCTTCTAAAATCGGATTTTAATTCTGGCATGTTAAATTAACATTCGACAAACGCAAACAATCTTTTATTTAAGTGCACTCACAATAACAATTAAATTTTGCGCTTTTGAAAAACAGAGAAAACAAACAGGGTGCGCTTTCTGCCGCCTCGGTCTCCGTGAACTGGAGCGAGTCACAGAAATGAACCAAAACTCTATAGGCTACTTGCCTCAGTCACGATGAGATATAAGTCTATGGAAAGCTTGAGTGTACAAATATTCTCTGATTATGTAACCCATATGAAACCATCCATCATTAAATTGGCTTTGATTTAACCATGGCTGTGTATTCCCTATATTCACTATAGTGGCTGGAAACATTGTTTTCATTCATAATTACTTGCATGGATTTGCATCGCAAATCAATCAGCAATTGAAAAATTCAGATTCAAATTCTAGACATGCCCCTGTGTCTGTGCTGTGTCTCTTGATGTTCAATGCAGATTTAGGCCAGCCTCCAGAGATCCATTTCCTGGAGAGTTTAGGTGTAGGAGTTTAGTGTAACTTGTGGTAGAACTCCGACTTGTACCACCAGGGGCCCGTTCTTTGTATGTTGCTTAAAACATCCGAGATCAAACGAGACATCCAAGATAATTTCATCGTGCTCATCATGATCCGGCTAATTAGGTTATTCGAACACTCCTGCCGGTTATGATTAGTATAGCTGGATTGAGTTATCTGAGATAATTGCGCGTTCATGCGCTGGTTTAAAAGGGGATATGTATCGATAGTAGAAACATTGATCAGCAATGCTGCTATTGGCTGCTCACCGTGGCCAAAGAGCGCGCTCAGATTTTCTCCGTAGCAGAGCAAGAGTTATAGGGAATGTGGAGATGACGTCACGCCGTGTTGCATTATGGGTCCGCCGCCATATTTACAGGATCGCGCCCAATACCGCTGTATTTAAATGCATGTTTTGGAGGCTGTGTTTGGATTTTCTGTCGATATGGTTGTTCAGTTCAACTGCCATAGCACGTCACACGATCGTTCAGGGATGAAACTGAACAACTGAATACGTTTTTTCACCTTTCTTTCTTGGAAAAAACAACAAGGGAAGCAGGTCGAGGAGCTGACGAGAAGACGCCGGATCGCGTGGAGTGCCGCAATCATGAGGCAAAACTTGACTTACTGTCCTCCACTGCATACTACGTTTGTTAAAAGTTGTACAAAGCGAGAGGTTGTGTATTGTATATTCCTCGATGACTAACAGTTAGGAGGATAGTTGATGAATGATGTTGAATTTGTGGTTCATGTTAGCAGATGATAAAGCCAGGACACATTGCATGAATCAAATTATATTTATTTTGTTTTCAATTAACAATTTGCTTTGATATTCTGTATATCTTTTTACATGCCTTTTTTAAAATGTTTGTGAATCATGTTTTTATATAACTATATATTATAATTTATAATATGTTAACTGCTTAATAAATACATTAAGTGACTTCTCTGTTTCTGTACTGATTGCATCCACAAAGACCCTTTAAGTACACATAAATGGGCAAAGATACATCAAACTGTTTTAAAATAAACGACCAAATACCCTCATTTTTACATGTGTCAACATTGAATGATGACAATAAGGCAAAGTTGTATTTAACAAGTTACCACATCTTGTGGCATTATAAAGTAATGTACAATTTTTTTCTTGCACAACCTATGAAAACTTAACATATGCTGAAAATAGCAAGCTAACATTAACTATGAGAGCTGCTTTTCAGATAAAATAGCTTGAACTTTACAATAGTAATCAACCTATAGGCTTTGAACACCAAAACTAAATCAGATGTATCAACGTTGTTTATCGCGGATAGTTTGTCCAAATAACGTGTTTTGGCAGTGGCATTTAGTTTATCCCGGTAGGGTCCCTTCTCTTTTTCTTTAAACATGTCAATTTCTTCCGTTCTTCTTCAATTTTTACCTCCTTTTAGCCAAACACCCACTATTATACCGAAGGTAAACAGAGATTGTGCCTGTAAAGATGGCGCCCACGTCCCATAATGCAACACGGCGTGACGTACCTCCGCATTCCCTATTGCTTGAAGGATATGCAGAATTTTAAATCTTAATTAAAACGCCAGGGAACACCTCAAAGCAAAAGCCAGGAGAGAGGGCTGGCAAAAAGTAGCAGACAAATTAAGTTTGTAGTGACCATGTTAGATGTTTTTATCACTTTTTACAGGAGGCTATATATTTTTGTATTTTAATCATTTCTAAATAATTAATAACTTTGTTCATTGTAATGTCAGAGTCACCACCCACTAAAAGAAACATAGGAACAAGTAAAAGTGAAGTACTAGGATATTCTACATAATAGTAATTTGTACTACTTATAGTCTCTTTTAAAAAGGCACTGTTAATAAATGTTCGCCTGTTTATAAAAGCAACCAAGAAAAAGGCTGAGAAAAAATAGAAAAGAAAAACAAATAGGTGGTGGTCCTGCACCCCCACGTAAGAGCCGGAAGAGCTGGCCCTTGGGTTGAATGTGAACCGACCCTTTGTGAAGATCATCTCTGTGTTCAGCTCTTCCTCAGACCCACATCCAGGACCAGTAGCAGCAACTCCTTCACTGCTGGTAAATGAGCTTTAAATGATCTTAGTACAATGTAAAATAATTTGTTGCTGCATTAAATTAAGTAGGCCTATAATCCAGTCATATCAACTGTTAAACCTTGAGTAGTAATGAATTGCTTTGACTTGTGAAAGTGTACATGTGTGAAACTACATGTAGTTAATGTAAAAAAAAATATGTTGAGTTATTGATCACATTGCCCCCCAGTGTACTTCATTGTACTGAAATTATGTTTTCCTCTTTTGTGCAGTTTTAAACAATACACCAACACTTTTACCGGTTCCCAAGCAAGTGCTGGCTGAAGCATGTGTAGTAAGGGGACTTTTTCTTTACATACATTTCTTTACATTTACAACTTTACATCAAAAGGGAAGAATGTACAACACTTTGTAATGCCCATTTTCCCCGATGCACAGGACAGTGAAGAAACCCTCTCAGGTGACTGTCTTTTGGAGAAAGTATCTGTAAGTGCATAAATAACTTTACTTAATTTACACTTGAGTACCTATTATTTCTGAATGCAATATGAGTTGCAGGAGTCCACATCTACAGAAAGGCCTACAGAAGAGTCTGCATAAAGCAGTGATACAGAGATGGGCAGTGTTGTACTTTTCTTTTTAATTTTTGTTACATAAGGCATGCGTTGACAGGTTTACCCCAACCTACCCCTAGAAAATAGAGTAGCCTATTTTGAAAAAAAAAAAAAATGGCACTAGAGATATAGCTGCTTCAAAGGAACTTCAGAGAAAGTGCTAATATATTATTTCACACAGAGTACTATTGCTGACCTTATAACTCTTATTGCAGGCAAAAGACGACTTGATCACTGGCTTTTCTTTACAAAGAACAATTAAAATAAAACTCAAAGAACTAAGCATATTTGTCTTGTCTTTAGTTAAACATTTAATGAAATGTTTTATATTTTATTTGATGGTGGCAATGTTGTGTAATATGGCACATGCAATGTCACAGGCCCTGTCAGGTGCAACCCTCAGGCTTTTCAGACACTGAAATCTTCCCTTTAGTTGGCCAAAGTTCATTTCTTTGTGTGCCCTTGTCCTGGCTAGAGCTGTATTGTAATTGGTCTGGGGTTTGGGTCAGGGAATGGGGTCATAAAACTCCTGTCTCCAAGCAGGATCCTGTAATCACCTGTATAATGGAAAAATGCAGTTCTGTTAGGATCAGCATAAGTGCAGGTGATACAGTGAGCTTGATATTTATAATTTTCCTTACCACATTCAAATAATGTGCATAAATGTGAATCTCTGAAAATTCTTAAATCATGCACAGATCCTGGCCATTTTGCTTTCACAATTGTGATATGGAACATAGTCACACACCATCTAAGATATTTTAGTCAGTTAACTGCCTTTTTTAAATTTGATATAATATTACTAATCTGGAATATTAAGAATTGTAATGGTAACTTGGCTGCACATTTCCATTGTGAGCCTGAGCCCCCTTTCTGTTCACAAAATCCCCTTCATTGAGGCCTTGAAGGGAACATGTGTGGAGTCTATGCACCAATCACGTTAGGGAAGCCTGAGGGACATATACTGTAAGTCAAATTAATCGGCATGGTCATGATTGCATGATCTTCATTAAAAATTATAATGTACTTGCGTTGGCAAAAAAAAAAAAAAAACCTGCTTTAACCTACAATCTTGGGTCTTAAGTGGCTTGCAAAATGCCACAAAAAAAAAAAACAAAAAAAAAAACTAAAAACTGCTTGAGCCCCAGGTAAACTTCTCGAATGACACGACAGCCAGCACTTTTCATCAAGTTCTCCACATCTCCCATAGTGTAAAGGAAGGAGCCACTCGCAAATAATATTAAGGCAATGCAAACATTTTGTGCTGTTGTTAAAGCCCGACTCCGACGAGTCGAACATTAATGTGCGTTTCCAACAAAATAATAATGTTTAAACGACACCCTCACGATCATGTCACGAGAAAAATATATAGAAGTATCCTACACTATCGCGCTGCACTAAAGGACTTCCCGTATCAGCTCCGCTTATGAAGCCGCGATCTAATCCTGTTAACATGAAATAAGCATGCTCACGAGCAGGTTCAAGTTTAAGCACCTGTTGCTATGACAGCAAGTCCAGGATGAGCGTCGAAGAACCAAACAATCCAAGATCATGCCAAATCGCCAACAATCAAATCCAGCTAAGCGAGTTAGCGATGTACGAAAAATTGGCCCCTGATTACTGTGCCACCTGACAACTGCAGATTCATTCGGCGTTGATAGTGTTGCCATAAAAACGCACAATCATCTCCCAGTTACGGAAATTATTACGACATCCAACCCTAATCAAACACACCTGAACAAGCTAATCAAGGTCTTCAAGATTAGGCTATATTAGAAAGCTACAGACAGGTGATTTTCATTAGGGTTGGAGTTACCTGGACCTCCAATTGGAACTTTAAAAACGAGTTCAAAAAGCACTCTAAACTGTTTTGACAGCGGTTTTTGTGGGTCTCAGCAACAGGGTTTTTCTTTGTAGGTTTGTGTTCCTTGCTGTCCACCTCTCCTGACTCACTAATTCAGCACATCTTCCTGCAGAGTTGATTGTGAGATTGCAGGTCGAGAGGATGACCGCTCGAATGTACTGCTCGTTTAGTGCTGTTTTATTGTGTCTGTCTGCATGTTTGAGCACAACAGACGCTGGAGTTGTAGGTGAGAAGTTCTTTTAGTTTCATTACACAGCCCGAAGAAGTGCATAAATAAAGTGCCTAACAAAATTTGACTTTAGACACATCTCAGCACATAGGCTTACAAAAAATACAGTATAGACTGCAGGTGGAAGTTCAACTTTGTATGTTGGTTTAGTTTTAATAATAAGCAAAGTATAAATATGCAAACTGTCATCAAGTTTATGCATTTTATTTTCATTGTACAAGTAAAACCCATATAATCACTAACATAGGCATTTTTGTTTAATGTAAAACAAGAACATTAGTGTTATAATATAGCTACAAAATTGTTATCAATCCGAAGTTTAAAGTTTTTGGTTTAACAACTACATTAGCCTACAATATAACAGGGGGAGCTAGTTATAACCGGTAACTCTGCGTTGTGTATATGTAGTGTGTTTCTATATTTGTTTTGTTTTCTGTTGAGTAGCCTATTAAAATGCTTAAAAGGAAATTAGGGTGATCATGGGGATGGCTTAATTTTTTGAAGATGTACACCGGTAAATTTGTATACAACATATTAACTGATTTTCATGTTTTCTATCAGCATTGCACTATTACTCACTCTACTTTAGTGGGGTGGGTTGTAACAGCACTCTCAGTCTTTGAAACCGATTGATGCAGATTAGTGAAAAATTGTAGATTTCTAAGCTACTTTGAATTGAAGCAGATAAATGTGGGAATATTGTAAAGTTTGAGACGCATCGCAAAACCCCTGACTTGCAAATGCTGAATCAAACTATTACAGCACTTCCTGGTCTACCCAAATGATCCTCTTGAATCCTCTTCTGTAGTGTCTGGTCAGTGTCCGGCGATGCTGACGGTCGAGCCGTCCCGTCGCGGATGCACTTCTGATAGAGACTGCTCTGGAGGACACAAATGCTGTAAATTTCCCTGTGGGCCCGCGTGTGTGCCGCCTGTTTTCAGTGAGTTTTAATTAATGACGGATGCTATACGCCTTCCAAAAACACTGAAAATGTTTTTTCACTCTGCAATTATTTGTGAAACTTACTAGCAATGGTTACTAGCAATTTCTAAGAAACCGCAAGCAACACACTGAACTAAACGTGAAATTATGAAGTAGATAGACTGAATATTCCGGTAAAACCTACTATCATCTTATGACAACTTTTTTTTTTTTCATACAGTGAATGAGACGTTCAGTATTCAGTGATGTGGTTTCTGTCATGTGTCTGTATAACAGCGAAGCCAGGAGACTGTCCAAGCACAAATTTTGGAAAAGGAATGTGTGCCGAGTTGTGTTACTATGACAGTGACTGTCCGAACAATGAGAAATGCTGCAGTAATGGATGTGGACATCAGTGTATGGCTCCATTTGCATGTACGTTTTATTATATTAGTGTTTGGGTCGTATTCCACCAATAGCATGGTTTCAAGCACAGGATGGCTTTACAAAATTAACGGATTAATACTTAGTAAAACTTGCTATTTGGGTTTTGTGCTGTATCTGAGACTGAATGCCGCTAAATGGACTGACTAAAGTTGACTATCTGTATCCATCCAGTGAAGCCTGCAGCGGAACCCCCGAAGCCCCCGGTGAAGCCTGCAGCCGAACCCCCGAAGCCTCCAATGAAGCCTGCAGCCGAACCCCCGAAGCCTCCAATGAAGCCTGCAGCCGAACCCCCGAAGCCTCCAATGAAGCCTGCAGCCGAACCCCCGAAGCCTCCAATGAAGCCTGCAGCCGAACCCCCGAAGCCTCCAATGAAGCCTGCAGCCGAACCCCCGAAGCCTCCAATGAAGCCTGCAGCCGAACCACCGAAGCCTCCAGTGAAGCCTGCAGCCGAACCGCTGGAGCCTTCCGTCGAACTGCCCGAGCCTGAACCGGAGCCTTCCGTCGAACTGCCCGAGCCTGAACCGGAGCCTTCCGTCGAACTGCCCGAGCCTGAACCGGAGCCTTCCGTCGAACTGCCCGAGCCTGAACCGGAGCCTTCCGTCGAACTGCCCGAGCCTGAACCGGAGCCTTCCGTCGAACTGCCCGAGCCTGAACCGGAGCCTTCCGTCGAACTGCCCGAGCCTGAACCGGAGCCTTCCGTCGAACTGCCCGAGCCTGAACCGGAGCCTTCCGTCGAACTGCCCGAGCCTGAACCGGAGCCTTCCGTCGAACTGCCCGAGCCTGAACCGGAGCCTTCCGTCGAACTGCCCGAGCCGCTTGCAACTGAACCGCCGAAGCCTCCGGTGAAGCCTGCAGCCAAACCTGTGAAGCCTGCAGCCGAACATCCGAAGCCTGCAGTGAAGCCTGCTGCCGAACAACCAAAGCCTGCAGCCGAACCCCCGAAGCCTCCAGGGAGGCCTGCAGCCAAACCCCCGAAGCCTCCAGGGAGGCCTGGAGCCAAACCCCCGAAGCCTCCAGGGAGGCCTGGAGCCAAACCCCCGATGCCTCCAGGGAGGCCTGGAGCCAAACCCCCGAAGCCTCCAGGGAGGCCTGGAGCCGAACCACCCAAGCTTCCAGTGAGGCCTGCAGCTGAATTGCCAAAGCCTCCAGTGTGTGCTGAAAACTGTCACCAAACTTACCCTTATGGCCAATGTCCTGGTCATAAGTAATGTGGCTATGCATGCAGTTAACTGTGCTGATTCAACCATTGGATGTATGGTATATCTTCCCTGTTATCACCAAATAAATCTCACACTTGTAAGACTACTTTCTCTTTTTCTTTTTCTTTAAGTGTGATAACAAAGTTGGTGTTTTTAGTATGCCAGTGTTAGTTGGGCTGTTCTCTCACATAATGGCTCATTGGAATTCGTGCTTTAGGATTGTACAAGTTCCCCTCCCCAAGACCCAAACACATGCAAAACAGTTTCAGAGAGGCTAGCAATGGTAAGCTAGCTTTGAACGCATGAGATCCCACCCTCCAAAGCCATGCCTCTTCAAAATGCATAAAGCAGAGTCTGCAAAGTGTCATGAGACGAAAGACTGTTAAATCGCCTCATGTCTCAAAACGCATAACATTACAGTGACAATGAACTTAAACATCTTACATTGCTTTAGTTGTACCATCTGACTAATGCAGATTAATTTCGGTGTTAATGGTGTTGACGTGGAAACGCATGAATCCAAGTCTGAATCCGAATGCAATGATTGGACAAACTTTTTTTTTTGGTCCTAAGACCTTTACAGAAGGTATGTTCATTTTAATATTTAGAACACTTCTAATATTGATTGCTATC
This sequence comes from Gila orcuttii, assembly GCA_026230005.1. Taxonomy (NCBI): domain Eukaryota; kingdom Metazoa; phylum Chordata; class Actinopteri; order Cypriniformes; family Leuciscidae; genus Gila; species Gila orcuttii. Next base: position 14,541,073 of record JAPDVR010000003.1, read on the forward strand.
AGGATGCGAAGAGTTTCAACCAGTATTGCCTATAGACCAATAGTTTTCTGAAGCATTTGCTACAAAGCATAATAGTCACATATATTGGTTGTAGTTGAACGATGTTTGATTATAAGTCTGTCAGCAATTGTTTTGGGATGGTATATGTATACAGACAAGTACTTTATGGCCATGCAAGCTTTAAAGAGATGAGCCTAGCTAAAGGAGGAACGTTGTCAACGTTGGGTAGTTTGGAAAAGACGGATTGGTTCAGAGATGGCACAGCTCTTGCCCGACCAAGATAACTGCAGAAGTTGTTTGATCCCAAGAAAAAGATCTAAAACAGACCAGCTGCTTCTTAAGGACCTCTGAACGACCCCAGGGCTGAAATCTCTTAAAACCACAGAGACCAAGACTTTACATATCAAAATACATAAAATCATCCCAAAACAATTCTTGATGGACTTCTAATCAAACATCGTTCAACTGCATAATTCTACATCGTGTCTACAACCAATATATGTGACTATTATGCTTTGTAGCAAATTAGCTTAAAAGAAATATAATTATGAATATTTGGATCAGTTAATAGAATTAACTTAATGTAGTACAAATAAAATTACAATCAATTAACCTGTTTGTCCCGTGAACACAGAGTGTTAATTGTTTATTTCTTCTTGTTGTCTAAGAAATGTACATTGTATGGGAAATGTCTTTCTTACTGGACAGTACTTCTCAGAGCAAGTAGTCAAAATCTGCACGATTAGGGACTCCAGTATGTGAGCATGAAACATGGACAACTTTACATGTGACATGAACAAGACTTTGTTAACTAGACTAAACACTTAAACTACTCTAACATACACATACATAAATGCATACAGTTTACCAAGGGAAAGAGAGCTGAAGCAGAATACAGGAAAGCAAGAAGTTATAGCATTGCTTGAAATTCAGCAGATCAACAGCCTTGAGCAAACCATCAGTTTAGTTCTAACACGCTTTTCTTTAAAATGGGTAAGAATACATAATGTATCAAATAATGAGACTAAGTTTGATACTTGCATGTCTCACCCATTTGAATTCAACTGTCCTGATGCAGTTTGTTGAGGGCTCCAGTTGATCTTTGCTGATGTTGTCTTGATGAGAGAGAACCAGTAGGAGTCAGAGGATCTTTGGTGAATGGAAAGACAAGGCCGCAGCCTGGCACAAGCTTGGGGGTCCTTAGAAGACTTCTAGTTCAGCATCATCTTCACAGTCGGTACTGAAATTTAAAAAATGTGACGCTTTGAGCGCTGTTGAGCAGAATCATAAACACCTCTGATTGGCCATTGTGTTCATGAGCTCCTCATCGGATATGTCTATGATTGGCTACAATGATCAAGGCACAGGAGCGTTTGAGAGCAGACGAAAGTGTTTTGAAAGCAGGAGCGTTTGATAGCACAAGCTAGGATAGAATAGATAGACGCCTGTTTTCAAAAGATCCCGTGTGTAAGCGCTCGCTGAAGAGCGTCATTGATGTATATTCGCTGATCATTGTAGCGAATCACAGACATATTTGATGAGCGCGTGAGCACAACGGCCATTCCGAGGTGTTTACGATTCCGCTCAACATTTTTTAAATTTCAGTATCGACTTGGTACCGAAGTCGGTACTTTTGACAACACTAGTTTATACATTTCTCAAGTGGTTATACTGTATATAGAATATATAGGATTAAAAGGGTTTATTTCTCCTTCTCAGCAAGAGGGGGGGGGGGGGATGGGTTTAAGTTACAATCCTATTTCCAGTGGCCTTAATCCATGCACTGCTTTTTTAAAAAGTCACAGAGCGTTTTGTGATTGTTTTGTATGAAATATTGAAGTTTATAAATATGTATTTTGGCACACCTGGCCGAGTGGCGCTACAAATTCTTCTAAAATCGGATTTTAATTCTGGCATGTTAAATTAACATTCGACAAACGCAAACAACCTTTTATTTAAGTGCACTCACAATAACAATTAAATTTTGCGCTTTTGAAAAACAGAGAAAACAAACAGGGTGCGCTTTCTGCCGCCTCGGTCTCCGTGAACTGGAGCGAGTCACAGAAATGAACCAAAACTCTATAGGCTACTTGCCTCAGTCACGATGAGATATAAGTCTATGGAAAGCTTGAGTGTACAAATATTCTCTGATTATGTAACCCATATGAAACCATCCATCATTAAATTGGCTTTGATTTAACCATGGCTGTGTATTCCCTATATTCACTATAGTGGCTGGAAACATTGTTTTCATTCATAATTACTTGCATGGATTTGCATCGCAAATCAATCAGCAATTGAAAAATTCAGATTCAAATTCTAGACATGCCCCTGTGTCTGTGCTGTGTCTCTTGATGTTCAATGCAGATTTAGGCCAGCCTCCAGAGATCCATTTCCTGGAGAGTTTAGGTGTAGGAGTTTAGTGTAACTTGTGGTAGAACTCCGACTTGTACCACCAGGGGCCCGTTCTTTGTATGTTGCTTAAAACATCCGAGATCAAACGAGACATCCAAGATAATTTCATCGTGCTCATCATGATCCGGCTAATTAGGTTATTCGAACACTCCTGCCGGTTATGATTAGTATAGCTGGATTGAGTTATCTGAGATAATTGCGCGTTCATGCGCTGGTTTAAAAGGGGATATGTATCGATAGTAGAAACATTGATCAGCAATGCTGCTATTGGCTGCTCACCGTGGCCAAAGAGCGCGCTCAGATTTTCTCCGTAGCAGAGCAAGAGTTATAGGGAATGTGGAGATGACGTCACGCCGTGTTGCATTATGGGTCCGCCGCCATATTTACAGGATCGCGCCCAATACCGCTGTATTTAAATGCATGTTTTGGAGGCTGTGTTTGGATTTTCTGTCGATATGGTTGTTCAGTTCAACTGCCATAGCACGTCACACGATCGTTCAGGGATGAAACTGAACAACTGAATACGTTTTTTCACCTTTCTTTCTTGGAAAAAACAACAAGGGAAGCAGGTCGAGGAGCTGACGAGAAGACGCCGGATCGCGTGGAGTGCCGCAATCATGAGGCAAAACTTGACTTACTGTCCTCCACTGCATACTACGTTTGTTAAAAGTTGTACAAAGCGAGAGGTTGTGTATTGTATATTCCTCGATGACTAACAGTTAGGAGGATAGTTGATGAATGATGTTGAATTTGTGGTTCATGTTAGCAGATGATAAAGCCAGGACACATTGCATGAATCAAATTATATTTATTTTGTTTTCAATTAACAATTTGCTTTGATATTCTGTATATCTTTTTACATGCCTTTTTTAAAATGTTTGTGAATCATGTTTTTATATAACTATATATTATAATTTATAATATGTTAACTGCTTAATAAATACATTAAGTGACTTCTCTGTTTCTGTACTGATTGCATCCACAAAGACCCTTTAAGTACACATAAATGGGCAAAGATACATCAAACTGTTTTAAAATAAACGACCAAATACCCTCATTTTTACATGTGTCAACATTGAATGATGACAATAAGGCAAAGTTGTATTTAACAAGTTACCACATCTTGTGGCATTATAAAGTAATGTACAATTTTTTTCTTGCACAACCTATGAAAACTTAACATATGCTGAAAATAGCAAGCTAACATTAACTATGAGAGCTGCTTTTCAGATAAAATAGCTTGAACTTTATGTACAATAGTAATCAACCTAGCATAGGCTTTGAACACCAAAACTAAATCAGATGTATCAACGTTGTTTATCGCGGATAGTTTGTCCAAATAACGTGTTTTGGCAGTGGCATTTAGTTTATCCCGGTAGGGTCCCTTCTCTTTTTCTTTAAACATCTCAATTTCTTCCGTTCTTCTTCAATTTTTACCTCCTTTTAGCCAAACACCCACTATTATACCGAAGGTAAACAGAGATCGTGCCTGTAAAGATGGCGCCCACGTCCCATAATGCAACACGGCGTGACGTACCTCCGCATTCCCTATTGCTTGAAGGATATGCAGAATTTTAAATCTTAATTAAAACGCCAGGGAACACCTCAAAGCAAAAGCCAGGAGAGAGGGCTGGCAAAAAGTAGCAGACAAATTAAGTTTGTAGTGACCATGTTAGATGTTTTTATCACTTATTACAGGAGTCTATATATTTTTGTATTTTAATCATTTCTAAATAATTAATAACTTTGTTCATTGTAATGTCAGAGTCACCACCCACTAAAAGAAACATAGGAACAAGTAAAAGTGAAGTACTAGGATATTCTACATAATAGTAATTTGTACTACTTATAGTCTCTTTTAAAAAGGCACTGTTAATAAATGTTCGCCTGTTTATAAAAGCAACCAAGAAAAAGGCTGAGAAAAAATAGAAAAGAAAAACAAATAGGTGGTGGTCCTGCACCCCCACGTAAGAGCCGGAAGAGCTGGCCCTTGGGTTGAATGTGAACCGACCCTTTGTGAAGGTCATCTCTGTGTTCAGCTCTTCCTCAGACCCACATCCAGGACCAGTAGCAGCAACTCCTTCACTGCTGGTAAATGAGCTTTAAATGATCTTAGTACAATGTAAAATAATTTGTTGCTGCATTAAATTAAGTAGGCCTATAATCCAGTCATATCAACTGTTAAACCTTGAGTAGTAATGAATTGCTTTGACTTGTGAAAGTGTACATGTGTGAAACTACATGTAGTTAATGTAAAAAAAATATGTTGAGTTATTGATCACATTGCCCCCCAGTGTACTTCATTGTACTGAAATTATGTTTTCCTCTTTTGTGCAGTTTTAAACAATACACAAACACTTTTACCGGTTCCCAAGCAAGTGCTGGCTGAAGCATGTGTAGTAAGGGGACTTTTTCTAACTTTACATCAAAAGGGAAGAATGTACAACACTTTGTAATGCCCATTTTCCCCGATGCACAGGACAGTGAAGAAACCCTCTCAGGTGACTGTCTTTTGGAGAAAGTATCTGTAAGTGCATAAATAACTTTACTTAATTTACACTTGAGTACCTATTATTTCTGAATGCAATATGAGTTGCAGGAGTCCACATCTACAGAAAGGCCTACAGAAGAGTCTGCATAAAGCAGTGATACAGAGATGGGCAGTGTTGTACTTTTCTTTTTAATTTTTGTTACATAAGGCATGCGTTGACAGGTTTACCCCAACCTACCCCTAGAAAATAGAGTAGCCTATTTTGAAAAAAAAAAAAAATGACAACTTAAAGAAAAAAAAAATGGCACTAGAGATATAGCTGCTTCAAAGGAACTTCAGAGAAAGTGCTAATATATTATTTCACACAGAGTACTATTGCTGACCTTATAACTCTTATTGCAGGCAAAAGACGACTTGATCACTGGCTTTTCTTTACAAAGAACAATTAAAATAAAACTCAAAGAACTAAGCATATTTGTCTTGTCTTTAGTTAAACATTTAATGAAATGTTTTATATTTTATTTGATGGTGGCAATGTTGTGTAATATGGCACATGCAATGTCACAGGCCCTGTCAGGTGCAACCCTCAGGCTTTTCAGACACTGAAATCTTCCCTTTAGTTGGCCAAAGTTCATTTCTTTGTGTGCCCTTGTCCTGGCTAGAGCTGTATTGTAATTGGTCTGGGGTTTGGGTCAGGGAATGGGGTCATAAAACTCCTGTCTCCAAGCAGGATCCTGTAATCACCTGTATAATGGAAAAATGCAGTTCTGTTAGGATCAGCATAAGTGCAGGTGATACAGTGAGCTTGATATTTATAATTTTCCTTACCACATTCAAATAATGTGCATAAATGTGAATCTCTGAAAATTCTTAAATTATGCACAGATCCTGGCCATTTTGCTTTCACAATTGTGATATGGAACATAGTCACACACCATCTAAGATATTTTAGTCAGTTAACTGCCTTTTTTAAATTTGATATAATATTACTAATCTGGAATATTAAGAATTGTAATGGTAACTTGGCTGCACATTTCCATTGTGAGCCTGAGCCCCCTTTCTGTTCACAAAATCCCCTTCATTGAGGCCTTGAAGGGAACATGTGTGGAGTCTATGCACCAATCACGTTAGGGAAGCCTGAGGGACATATACTGTAAGTCAAATTAATCGGCATGGTCATGATTGCATGATCTTCATTAAAAATTATAATGTACTTGCGTTGGCAAAAAAAAAAAAAAAAAACCTGCTTTAACCTACAATCTTGGGTCTTAAGTGGCTTGCAAAATGCCACAAAAAAAAAAAAAAAAAAAAAAAAAAAAAAAAACTAAAAACTGCTTGAGCCCCAGGTAAACTTCTCGAATGACACGACAGCCAGCACTTTTCATCAAGTTCTCCACATCTCCCATAGTGTAAAGGAAGGAGCCACTCGCAAATAATATTAAGGCAATGCAAACATTTTGTGCTGTTGTTAAAGCCCGACTCCGACGAGTCGAACATTAATGTGCGTTTCCAACAAAATAATAATGTTTAAACGACACCCTCACGATCATGTCACGAGAAAAATATATAGAAGTATCCTACACTATCGCGCTGCACTAAAGGACTTCCCGTATCAGCTCCGCTTATGAAGCCGCGATCTAATCCTGTTAACATGAAATAAGCATGCTCACGAGCAGGTTCAAGTTTAAGCACCTGTTGCTATGACAGCAAGTCCAGGATGAGCGTCGAAGAACCAAACAATCCAAGATCATGCCAAATCGCCAACAATCAAATCCAGCTAAGCGAGTTAGCGATGTACGAAAAATTGGCCCCTGATTACTGTGCCACCTGACAACTGCAGATTCATTCGGCGTTGATAGTGTTGCCATAAAAACGCACAATCATCTCCCAGTTACGGAAATTATTACGACATCCAACCCTAATCAAACACACCTGAACAAGCTAATCAAGGTCTTCAAGATTAGGCTATATTAGAAAGCTACAGGCAGGTGATTTTCATTAGGGTTGGAGTTACCTGGACCTCCAATTGGAACTTTAAAAACGAGTTCAAAAAGCACTCTAAACTGTTTTGACAGCGGTTTTTGTGGGTCTCAGCAACAGGGTTTTTCTTTGTAGGTTTGTGTTCCTTGCTGTCCACCTCTCCTGACTCACTAATTCAGCACATCTTCCTGCAGAGTTGATTGTGAGATTGCAGGTCGAGAGGATGACCGCTCGAATGTACTGCTCGTTTAGTGCTGTTTTATTGTGTCTGTCTGCATGTTTGAGCACAACAGACGCTGGAGTTGTAGGTGAGAAGTTATTTTAGTTTCATTACACAGCCCGAAGAAGTGCATAAATAAAGTGCCTAACAAAATTTGACTTTAGACACATCTCAGCACATAGGCTTACAAAAAATACAGTATAGACTGCAGGTGGAAGTTCAACTTTGTATGTTGGTTTAGTTTTAATAATAAGCAAAGTATAAATATGCAAACTGTCATCAAGTTTATGCATTTTATTTTCATTGTACAAGTAAAACCCATATAATCACTAACATAGGCATTTTTGTTTAATGTAAAACAAGAACATTAGTGTTATAATATAGCTACAAAATTGTTATCAATCCGAAGTTTAAAGTTTTTGGTTTAACAACTACATTAGCCTACAATATAACAGGGGGAGCTAGTTATAACCGGTAACTCTGCGTTGTGTATATGTAGTGTGTTTCTATATTTGTTTTGTTTTCTGTTGAGTAGCCTATTAAAATGCTTAAAAGGAAATTAGGGTGATCATGGGGATGGCTTAATTTTTTGAAGATGTACACCAGTAAATTTGTATACAACATATTAACTGATTTTCATGTTTTCTATCAGCATTGCACTATTACTCACTCTACTTTAGTGGGATGGGTTGTAACAGCACTCTCAGTCTTTGAAACCGATTGATGCAGATTAGTGAAAAATTGTAGATTTCTAAGCTACTTTGAATTGAAGCAGATAAATGTTGGAATATTGTAAAGTTTGAGACGCATCGCAAAAACCCCTGACTTGCAAATGCTGAATCAAACTATTACAGCACTTCCTGGTCTACCCAAATGATCCTCTTGAATCCTCCTCTGTAGTGTCTGGTCAGTGTCCGGCGATGCTGACGGTCGAGCCGTCCCGTCGCGGATGCACTTCTGATAGAGACTGCTCTGGAGGACACAAATGCTGTAAATTTCCCTGTGGGCCCGCGTGTGTGCCGCCTGTTTTCAGTGAGTTTTAATTAATGACGGATGCTATACGCCTTCCAAAAACACTGAAAATGTTTTTTCACTCTGCAATTATTTGTGAAACTTACTAGCAATGGTTACTAGCAATTTCTAAGAAACCGCAAGCAACACACTGAACTAAACGTGAAATTATGAAGTAGATAGACTGAATATTCCGGTAAAACCTACTATCATCTTATGACAACTTTTTTTTTTTTTCATACAGTGAATGAGACGTTCAGTATTCAGTGATGTGGTTTCTGTCATGTGTCTGTATAACAGCGAAGCCAGGAGACTGTCCAAGCACAAATTTTGGAAAAGGAATGTGTGCCGAGTTGTGTTACTATGACAGTGACTGTCCGAACAATGAGAAATGCTGCAGTAATGGATGTGGACATCAGTGTATGGCTCCATTTGCATGTACGTTTTATTATATTAGTGTTTGGGTCGTATTCCACCAATAGCATGGTTTCAAGCACAGGATGGCTTTACAAAATTAACAGATTAATACTTAGTAAAACTTGCTATTTGGGTTTTGTGCTGTATCTGAGACTGAATGCCGCTAAATGGACTGACTAAAGTTGACTATCTGTATCCATCCAGTGAAGCCTGCAGCGGAACCCCCGAAGCCCCCGGTGAAGCCTGCAGCCGAACCCCCGAAGCCCCCGGTGAAGCCTGCAGCCGAACCCCCGAAGCCTCCAATGAAGCCTGCAGCCGAACCCCCGAAGCCTCCAATGAAGCCTGCAGCCGAACCCCCGAAGCCTCCAATGAAGCCTGCAGCCGAACCCCCGAAGCCTCCAGTGAAGCCTGCAGCCGAACCGCTGGAGCCTTCCGTCGAACTGCCCGAGCCTGAACCGGAGCCTTCCGTCGAACTGCCCGAGCCTGAACCGGAGCCTTCCGTCGAACTGCCCGAGCCTGAACCGGAGCCTTCCGTCGAACTGCCCGAGCCTGAACCGGAGCCTTCCGTCGAACTGCCCGAGCCTGAACCGGAGCCTTCCGTCGAACTGCCCGAGCCGCTTGCAACTGAACCGCCGAAGCCTCCGGTGAAGCCTGCAGCCAAACCTGTGAAGCCTGCAGCCGAACATCCGAAGCCTGCAGTGAAGCCTGCTGCCGAACAACCAAAGCCTGCAGCCGAACCCCCGAAGCCTCCAGGGAGGCCTGCAGCCGAACCCCCGAAGCCTCCAGGGAGGCCTGCAGCCGAACCCCCGAAGCCTCCAGGGAGGCCTGGAGCCGAACCCCCGAAGCCTCCAGGGAGGCCTGCAGCTGAATTGCCAAAGCCTCCAGTGTGTGCTGAAAACTGTCACCAAACTTACCCTTATGGCCAATGTCCTGGTCATAAGTAATGTGGCTATGCATGCAGTTAACTGTGCTGATTCAACCATTGGATGTATGGTATATCTTCCCTGTTATCACCAAATAAATCTCACACTTGTAAGACTACTTTCTCTTTTTCTTTTTCTTTAAGTGTGATAACAAAGTTGGTGTTTTTAGTATGCCAGTGTTAGTTGGGCTGTTCTCTCACATAATGGCTCATTGGAATTCGTGCTTTAGGATTGTACAAGTTCCCCTCCCCAAGACCCAAACACATGCAAAACAGTTTCAGAGAGGCTAGCAATGGTAAGCTAGCTTTGAACGCATGAGATCCCACCCTCCAAAGCCATGCCTCTTCAAAATGCATAAAGCAGAGTCTGCAAAGTGTCATGAGACGAAAGACTGTTAAATCGCCTCATGTCTCAAAACGCATAACATTACAGTGACAATGACAATCTCTTTCCCTTGGTAAACTGTATGCATTTATGTATGTGTATGTTAGAGTAGTTTAAGTGTTTAGTCTAGTTAACAAAGTCTTGTTCATGTCACATGTAAAGTTGTCCATGTTTCATGCTCACATACTGGAGTCCCTAATCGTGCAGATTTTGACTACTTGCTCTGAGAAGTACTGTCCAGTAAGAAAGACATTTCCCATACATTGTACATTTCTTAGACAACAAGAAGAAATAAACAATTAACACTCTGTGTTCACGGGACAAACAGGTTAATTGATTGTAATTTTATTTGTACTACATTAAGTTAATTCTATTAACTGATCTAAATATTCATAATTATATTTCTTTTAAGCTAATTTGCTACAAAGCATAATAGTCACATATATTGGTTGTAGACACGATGTAGAATTATGCAGTTGAACGATGTTTGATTAGAAATCCATCAAGAATTGTTTTGGGATGATTTTATGTATTTTGATATGTAAAGTCTTGGTCTCTGTGGTTTTAAGAGATTTCAGCCCTGGGGTCGTTCAGAGGTCCTTAAGAAGCAGCTGGTCTGTTATAGATCTTTGTCTTGGGATCAAACAACTTCTGCAGTTATCTTGGTCGGGCAAGAGCTGTGCCATCTCTGAACCAATGGCACAGCTCTTGGATGGTTTCATATGGGTTACATAATCAGAGAATATTTGTACACTCAAGCTTTCCATAGACTTATATCTCATCGGATTGGTTCAGAGATGGCACAGCTCTTGCCCGACCAAGATAACTGCAGAAGTTGTTTGATCCCAAGACAAAGATCTATAACAGACCAGCTGCTTCTTAAGGACCTCTGAACGACCCCAGGGCTGAAATCTCTTAAAACCACAGAGACCAAGACTTTACATATCAAAATACATAAAATCATCCCAAAACAATTCTTGATGGATTTCTAATCAAACATCGTTCAACTGCATAATTCTACATCGTGTCTACAACCAATATATGTGACTATTATGCTTTGTAGCAAATTAGCTTAAAAGAAATATAATTATGAATATTTGGATCAGTTAATAGAATTAACTTAATGTAGTACAAATAAAATTACAATCAATTAACCTGTTTGTCCCGTGAACACAGAGTGTTAATTGTTTATTTCTTCTTGTTGTCTAAGAAATGTACAATGTATGGGAAATGTCTTTCTTACTGGACAGTACTTCTCAGAGCAAGTAGTCAAAATCTGCACGATTAGGGACTCCAGTATGTGAGCATGAAACATGGACAACTTTACATGTGACATGAACAAGACTTTGTTAACTAGACTAAACACTTAAACTACTCTAACATACACATACATAAATGCATACAGTTTACCAAGGGAAAGAGAGCTGAAGCAGAATACAGGAAAGCAAGAAGTTATAGCATTGCTTGAAATTCAGCAGATCAACAGCCTTGAGCAAACCATCAGTTTAGTTCTAACACGCTTTTCTTTAAAATGGGTAAGAATACATAATGTATCAAATAATGAGACTAAGTTTGATACTTGCATGTCTCACCCATTTGAATTCAACTGTCCTGATGCAGTTTGTTGAGGGCTCCAGTTGATCTTTGCTGATGTTGTCTTGATGAGAGAGAACCAGTAGGAGTCAGAGGATCTTTGGTGAATGGAAAGACAAGGCCGCAGCCTGGCACAAGCTTGGGGGTCCTTAGAAGACTTCTAGTTCAGCATCATCTTCACAGTCGGTACTGAAATTTAAAAAATGTGACGCTTTGAGCGCTGTTGAGCAGAATCATAAACACCTCTGATTGGCCATTATGTTCATGAGCTCCTCATCGGATATGTCTATGATTGGCTACAATGATCAAGGCACGGGAGCGTTTGAGAGCAGACGAAAGTGTTTTGAAAGCAGGAGCGTTTGATAGCACAAGCTAGGATAGAATAGATAGACGCCTGTTTTCAAAAGATCCCGTGTGTAAGCGCTCGCTGAAGAGCGTCATTGATGTATATTCGCTGATCATTGTAGCGAATCACAGACATATTTGATGAGCGCGTGAGCACAACGGCCATTCCGAGGTGTTTACGATTCCGCTCAACATTTTTTAAATTTCAGTATCGACTTGGTACCGAAGTCGGTACTTTTGACAACACTAGTTTATACATTTCTCAAGTGGTTATACTGTATATAGAATATATAGGATTAAAAGGGTTTATTTCTCCTTCTCAGCAAGGGGGGGGGGGGGGGGGGGGGATGGGTTTAAGTTACAATCCTATTTCCAGTGGCCTTAATCCATGCACTGCTTTTTTAAAAAGTCACAGAGCGTTTTGTGATTGTTTTGTATGAAATATTGAAGTTTATAAATATGTATTTTGGCACACCTGGCCGAGTGGCGCTACAAATTCTTCTAAAATCGGATTTTAATTCTGGCATGTTAAATTAACATTCGACAAACGCAAACAATCTTTTATTTAAGTGCACTCACAATAACAATTAAATTTTGCGCTTTTGAAAAACAGAGAAAACAAACAGGGTGCGCTTTCTGCCGCCTCGGTCTCCGTGAACTGGAGCGAGTCACAGAAATGAACCAAAACTCTATAGGCTACTTGCCTCAGTCACGATGAGATATAAGTCTATGGAAAGCTTGAGTGTACAAATATTCTCTGATTATGTAACCCATATGAAACCATCCATCATTAAATTGGCTTTGATTTAACCATGGCTGTGTATTCCCTATATTCACTATAGTGGCTGGAAACATTGTTTTCATTCATAATTACTTGCATGGATTTGCATCGCAAATCAATCAGCAATTGAAAAATTCAGATTCAAATTCTAGACATGCCCCTGTGTCTGTGCTGTGTCTCTTGATGTTCAATGCAGATTTAGGCCAGCCTCCAGAGATCCATTTCCTGGAGAGTTTAGGTGTAGGAGTTTAGTGTAACTTGTGGTAGAACTCCGACTTGTACCACCAGGGGCCCGTTCTTTGTATGTTGCTTAAAACATCCGAGATCAAACGAGACATCCAAGATAATTTCATCGTGCTCATCATGATCCGGCTAATTAGGTTATTCGAACACTCCTGCCGGTTATGATTAGTATAGCTGGATTGAGTTATCTGAGATAATTGCGCGTTCATGCGCTGGTTTAAAAGGGGATATGTATCGATAGTAGAAACATTGATCAGCAATGCTGCTATTGGCTGCTCACCGTGGCCAAAGAGCGCGCTCAGATTTTCTCCGTAGCAGAGCAAGAGTTATAGGGAATGTGGAGATGACGTCACGCCGTGTTGCATTATGGGTCCGCCGCCATATTTACAGGATCGCGCCCAATACCGCTGTATTTAAATGCATGTTTTGGAGGCTGTGTTTGGATTTTCTGTCGATATGGTTGTTCAGTTCAACTGCCATAGCACGTCACACGATCGTTCAGGGATGAAACTGAACAACTGAATACGTTTTTTCACCTTTCTTTCTTGGAAAAAACAACAAGGGAAGCAGGTCGAGGAGCTGACGAGAAGACGCCGGATCGCGTGGAGTGCCGCAATCATGAGGCAAAACTTGACTTACTGTCCTCCACTGCATACTACGTTTGTTAAAAGTTGTACAAAGCGAGAGGTTGTGTATTGTATATTCCTCGATGACTAACAGTTAGGAGGATAGTTGATGAATGATGTTGAATTTGTGGTTCATGTTAGCAGATGATAAAGCCAGGACACATTGCATGAATCAAATTATATTTATTTTGTTTTCAATTAACAATTTGCTTTGATATTCTGTATATCTTTTTACATGCCTTTTTTAAAATGTTTGTGAATCATGTTTTTATATAACTATATATTATAATTTATAATATGTTAACTGCTTAATAAATACATTAAGTGACTTCTCTGTTTCTGTACTGATCGCATCCACAAAGACCCTTTAAGTACACATAAATGGGCAAAGATACATCAAACTGTTTTAAAATAAACGACCAAATACCCTCATTTTTACATGTGTCAACATTGAATGATGACAATAAGGCAAAGTTGTATTTAACAAGTTACCACATCTTGTGGCATTATAAAGTAATGTACAATTTTTTTCTTGCACAACCTATGAAAACTTAACATATGCTGAAAATAGCAAGCTAACATTAACTATGAGAGCTGCTTTTCAGATAAAATAGCTTGAACTTTATGTACAATAGTAATCAACCTAGCATAGGCTTTGAACACCAAAACTAAATCAGATGTATCAACGTTGTTTATCGCGGATAGTTTGTCCAAATAACGTGTTTTGGCAGTGGCATTTAGTTTATCCCGGTAGGGTCCCTTCTCTTTTTCTTTAAACATCTCAATTTCTTCCGTTCTTCTTCAATTTTTACCTCCTTTTAGCCAAACACCCACTATTATACCGAAGGTAAACAGAGATCGTGCCTGTAAAGATGGCGCCCACGTCCCATAATGCAACACGGCGTGACGTACCTCCGCATTCCCTATTGCTTGAAGGATATGCAGAATTTTAAATCTTAATTAAAACGCCAGGGAACACCTCAAAGCAAAAGCCAGGAGAGAGGGCTGGCAAAAAGTAGCAGACAAATTAAGTTTGTAGTGACCATGTTAGATGTTTTTATCACTTATTACAGGAGGCTATATATTTTTGTATTTTAATCATTTCTAAATAATTAATAACTTTGTTCATTGTAATGTCAGAGTCACCACCCACTAAAAGAAACATAGGAACAAGTAAAAGTGAAGTACTAGGATATTCTACATAATAGTAATTTGTACTACTTATAGTCTCTTTTAAAAAGGCACTGTTAATAAATGTTCGCCTGTTTATAAAAGCAACCAAGAAAAAGGCTGAGAAAAAATAGAAAAGAAAAACAAATAGGTGGTGGTCCTGCACCCCCACGTAAGAGCCGGAAGAGCTGGCCCTTGGGTTGAATGTGAACCGACCCTTTGTGAAGGTCATCTCTGTGTTCAGCTCTTCCTCAGACCCACATCCAGGACCAGTAGCAGCAACTCCTTCACTGCTGGTAAATGAGCTTTAAATGATCTTAGTACAATGTAAAATAATTTGTTGCTGCATTGAATTAAGTAGGCCTATAATCCAGTCATATCAACTGTTAAACCTTGAGTAGTAATGAATTGCTTTGACTTGTGAAAGTGTACATGTGTGAAACTACATGTAGTTAATGTAAAAAAAATATGTTGAGTTATTGATCACATTGCCCCCCAGTGTACTTCATTGTACTAAAATTATGTTTTCCTCTTTTGTGCAGTTTTAAACAATACACCAACACTTTTACCGGTTCCCAAGCAAGTGCTGGCTGAAGCATGTGTAGTAAGGGGACTTTTTCTAACTTTACATCAAAAGGGAAGAATGTACAACACTTTGTAATGCCCATTTTCCCCGATGAACAGGACAGTGAAGAAACCCTCTCAGGTGACTGTCTTTTGGAGAAAGTATCTGTAAGTGCATAAATAACTTTACTTAATTTACACTTGAGTACCTATTATTTCTGAATGCAATATGAGTTGCAGGAGTCCACATCTACAGAAAGGCCTACAGAAGAGTCTGCATAAAGCAGTGATACAGAGATGGGCAGTGTTGTACTTTTCTTTTTAATTTTTGTTACATAAGGCATGCGTTGACAGGTTTACCCCAACCTACCCCTAGAAAATAGAGTAGCCTATTTTGAAAAAAAAAAAAATGACAACTTAAAGAAAAAAAAAATGGCACTAGAGATATAGCTGCTTCAAAGGAACTTCAGAGAAAGTGCTAATATATTATTTCACACAGAGTACTATTGCTGACCTTATAACTCTTATTGCAGGCAAAAGACGACTTGATCACTGGCTTTTCTTTACAAAGAACAATTAAAATAAAACTCAAAGAACTAAGCATATTTGTCTTGTCTTTAGTTAAACATTTAATGAAATGTTTTATATTTTATTTGATGGTGGCAATGTTGTGTAATATGGCACATGCAATGTCACAGGCCCTGTCAGGTGCAACCCTCAGGCTTTTCAGACACTGAAATCTTCCCTTTAGTTGGCCAAAGTTCATTTCTTTGTGTGCCCTTGTCCTGGCTAGAGCTGTATTGTAATTGGTCTGGGGTTTGGGTCAGGGAATGGGGTCATAAAACTCCTGTCTCCAAGCAGGATCCTGTAATCACCTGTATAATGGAAAAATGCAGTTCTGTTAGGATCAGCATAAGTGCAGGTGATACAGTGAGCTTGATATTTATAATTTTCCTTACCACATTCAAATAATGTGCATAAATGTGAATCTCTGAAAATTCTTAAATCATGCACAGATCCTGGCCATTTTGCTTTCACAATTGTGATATGGAACATAGTCACACACCATCTAAGATATTTTAGTCAGTTAACTGCCTTTTTTAAATTTGATATAATATTACTAATCTGGAATATTAAGAATTGTAATGGTAACTTGGCTGCACATTTCCATTGTGAGCCTGAGCCCCCTTTCTGTTCACAAAATCCCCTTCATTGAGGCCTTGAAGGGAACATGTGTGGAGTCTATGCACCAATCACGTTAGGGAAGCCTGAGGGACATATACTGTAAGTCAAATTAATCGGCATGGTCATGATTGCATGATCTTCATTAAAAATTATAATGTACTTGCGTTGGCAAAAAAAAAAAAAAAACCTGCTTTAACCTACAATCTTGGGTCTTAAGTGGCTTGCAAAATGCCACAAAAAAAAAAAACAAAAAAAAAAAACTAAAAACTGCTTGAGCCCCAGGTAAACTTCTCGAATGACACGACAGCCAGCACTTTTCATCAAGTTCTCCACATCTCCCATAGTGTAAAGGAAGGAGCCACTCGCAAATAATATTAAGGCAATGCAAACATTTTGTGCTGTTGTTAAAGCCCGACTCCGACGAGTCGAACATTAATGTGCGTTTCCAACAAAATAATAATGTTTAAACGACACCCTCACGATCATGTCACGAGAAAAATATATAGAAGTATCCTACACTATCGCGCTGCACTAAAGGACTTCCCGTATCAGCTCCGCTTATGAAGCCGCAATCTAATCCTGTTAACATGAAATAAGCATGCTCACGAGCAGGTTCAAGTTTAAGCACCTGTTGCTATGACAGCAAGTCCAGGATGAGCGTCGAAGAACCAAACAATCCAAGATCATGCCAAATCGCCAACAATCAAATCCAGCTAAGCGAGTTAGCGATGTACGAAGAATTGGCCCCTGATTACTGTGCCACCTGACAACTGCAGATTCATTCGGCGTTGATAGTGTTGCCATAAAAACGCACAATCATCTCCCAGTTACGGAAATTATTACGACATCCAACCCTAATCAAACACACCTGAACAAGCTAATCAAGGTCTTCAAGATTAGGCTATATTAGAAAGCTACAGGCAGGTGATTTTCATTAGGGTTGGCGTTACCTGGACCTCCAATTGGAACTTTAAAAACGAGTTCAAAAAGCACTCTAAACTGTTTTGACAGCGGTTTTTGTGGGTCTCAGCAACAGGGTTTTTCTTTGTAGGTTTGTGTTCCTTGCTGTCCACCTCTCCTGACTCACTAATTCAGCACATCTTCCTGCAGAGTTGATTGTGAGATTGCAGGTCGAGAGGATGACCGCTCGAATGTACT
This sequence comes from Gila orcuttii, assembly GCA_026230005.1. Taxonomy (NCBI): domain Eukaryota; kingdom Metazoa; phylum Chordata; class Actinopteri; order Cypriniformes; family Leuciscidae; genus Gila; species Gila orcuttii. The sequence goes on from JAPDVR010000003.1 coordinate 14,558,579, forward strand.
GCTCGTTTAGTGCTGTTTTATTGTGTCTGTCTGCATGTTTGAGCACAACAGACGCTGGAGTTGTAGGTGAGAAGTTCTTTTAGTTTCATTACACAGCCCGAAGAAGTGCATAAATAAAGTGCCTAACAAAATTTGACTTTAGACACATCTCAGCACATAGGCTTACAAAAAATACAGTATAGACTGCAGGTGGAAGAGCAACTTTGTATGTTGGTTTAGTTTTAATAATAAGCAAAGTATAAATATGCAAACTGTCATCAAGTTTATGCATTTTATTTTCATTGTACAAGTAAAACCCATATAATCACTAACATAGGCATTTTTGTTTAATGTAAAACAAGAACATTAGTGTTATAATATAGCTACAAAATTGTTATCAATCCGAAGTTTAAAGTTTTTGGTTTAACAACTACATTAGCCTACAATATAACAGGGGGAGCTAGTTATAACCGGTAACTCTGCGTTGTGTATATGTAGTGTGTTTCTATATTTGTTTTGTTTTCTGTTGAGTAGCCTATTAAAATGCTTAAAAGGAAATTAGGGTGATCATGGGGATGGCTTAATTTTTTGAAGATGTACACCGGTAAATTTGTATACAAATTAACTGATTTTCATGTTTTCTATCAGCATTGCACTATTACTCACTCTACTTTAGTGGGGTGGGTTGTAACAGCACTCTCAGTCTTTGAAACCGATTGATGCAGATTAGTGAAAAATTGTAGATTTCTAAGCTACTTTGAATTGAAGCAGATAAATGTGGGAATATTGTAAAGTTTGAGATGCATCGCAAAACCCCTGACTTGCAAATGCTGAATCAAACTATTACAGCACTTCCTGGTCTACCCAAATGATCCTCTTGAATCCTCTTCTGTAGTGTCTGGTCAGTGTCCGGCGATGCTGACGGTCGAGCCGTCCCGTCGCGGATGCACTTCTGATAGAGACTGCTCTGGAGGACACAAATGCTGTAAATTTCCCTGTGGGCCCGCGTGTGTGCCGCCTGTTTTCAGTGAGTTTTAATTAATGACGGATGCTATACGCCTTCCAAAAACATTGAAAATGTTTTTTCACTCTGCAATTATTTGTGAAACTTACTAGCAATGGTTACTAGCAATTTCTAAGAAACCGCAAGCAACACACTGAACTAAACGTGAAATTATGAAGTAGATAGACTGAATATTCCGGTAAAACCTACTATCATCTTATGACAACTTTTTTTTTTTCATACAGTGAATGAGACGTTCAGTATTCAGTGATGTGGTTTCTGTCATGTGTCTGTATAACAGCGAAGCCAGGAGACTGTCCAAGCACAAATTTTGGAAAAGGAATGTGTGCCGAGTTGTGTTACTATGACAGTGACTGTCCGAACAATGAGAAATGCTGCAGTAATGGATGTGGACATCAGTGTATGGCTCCATTTGCATGTACGTTTTATTATATTAGTGTTTGGGTCGTATTCCACCAATAGCATGGTTTCAAGCACAGGATGGCTTTACAAAATTAACAGATTAATACTTAGTAAAACTTGCTATTTGGGTTTTGTGCTGTATCTGAGACTGAATGCCGCTAAATGGACTGACTAAAGTTGACTATCTGTATCCATCCAGTGAAGCCTGCAGCGGAACCCCCGAAGCCCCCGATGAAGCCTGCAGCCGAACCCCCGAAGCCTCCAATGAAGCCTGCAGCCGAACCCCCGAAGCCTCCAATGAAGCCTGCAGCCGAACCCCCGAAGCCTCCAATGAAGCCTGCAGCCGAACCCCCGAAGCCTCCAATGAAGCCTGCAGCCGAACCACCGAAGCCTCCAGTGAAGCCTGCAGCCGAACCGCTGGAGCCTTCCGTCGAACTGCCCGAGCCTGAACCGGAGCCTTCCGTCGAACTGCCCGAGCCTGAACCGGAGCCTTCCGTCGAACTGCCCGAGCCTGAACCGGAGCCTTCCGTCGAACTGCCCGAGCCTGAACCGGAGCCTTCCGTCGAACTGCCCGAGCCTGAACCGGAGCCTTCCGTCGAACTGCCCGAGCCTGAACCGGAGCCTTCCGTCGAACTGCCCGAGCCTGAACCGGAGCCTTCCGTCGAACTGCCCGAGCCTGAACCGGAGCCTTCCGTCGAACTGCCCGAGCCTGAACCGGAGCCTTCCGTCGAACTGCCCGAGCCGCTTGCAACTGAACCGCCGAAGCCTCCGGTGAAGCCTGCAGCCAAACCTGTGAAGCCTGCAGCCGAACATCCGAAGCCTGCAGTGAAGCCTGCTGCCGAACAACCAAAGCCTGCAGCCGAACCCCCGAAGCCTCCAGGGAGGCCTGCAGCCGAACCCCCGAAGCCTCCAGGGAGGCCTGGAGCCAAACCCCCGATGCCTCCAGGGAGGCCTGGAGCCAAACCCCCGAAGCCTCCAGGGAGGCCTGGAGCCGAACCACCCAAGCTTCCAGTGAGGCCTGCAGCTGAATTGCCAAAGCCTCCAGTGTGTGCTGAAAACTGTCACCAAACTTACCCTTATGGCCAATGTCCTGGTCATAAGTAATGTGGCTATGCATGCAGTTAACTGTGCTGATTCAACCATTGGATGTATGGTATATCTTCCCTGTTATCACCAAATAAATCTCACACTTGTAAGACTACTTTCTCTTTTTCTTTAAGTGTGATAACAAAGTTGGTGTTTTTAGTATGCCAGTGTTAGTTGGGCTGTTCTCTCACATAATGGCTCATTGGAATTCGTGCTTTAGGATTGTACAAGTTCCCCTCCCCAAGACCCAAACACATGCAAAACAGTTTCAGAGAGGCTAGCAATGGTAAGCTAGCTTTGAACGCATGAGATCCCACCCTCCAAAGCCATGCCTCTTCAAAATGCATAAAGCAGAGTCTGCAAAGTGTCATGAGATGAAAGACTGTTAAATCGCCTCATGTCTCAAAACGCATAACATTACAGTGACAATGAACTTAAACATCTTACATTGCTTTAGTTGTACCATCTGACTAATGCAGATTAATTTCGGTGTTAATGGTGTTGACGTGGAAACGCATGAATCCAAGTCTGAATCCGAATGCAATGATTGGACAAACTTTTTTTTTTTTTTGGTCCTAAGACCTTTACAGAAGGTATGTTCATTTTAATATTTAGAACACTTCTAATATTGATTGCTATCAGGATGCGAAGAGTTTCAACCAGTATTGCCTATAGACCAATAGTCTTCTGAAGCATTTGCTACAAAGCATAATAGTCACATATATTGGTTGTAGTTGAACGATGTTTGATTATAAGTCTGTCAGCAATTGTTTTGGGATGGTATATGTATACAGACAAGTACTTTATGGCCATGCACGCTTTAAAGAGATGAGCCTAGCTAAAGGAGGAACGTTGTCAACGTTGGGTAGTTTGGAAAAGACGGATTGGTTCAGAGATGGCACAGCTCTTGCCCGACCAAGATAACTGCAGAAGTTGTTTGATCCCAAGACAAAGATCTAAAACAGACCAGCTGCTTCTTAAGGACCTCTGAACGACCCCAGGGCTGAAATCTCTTAAAACCACAGAGACCAAGACTTTACATATCAAAATACATAAAATCATCCCAAAACAATTCTTGATGGACTTCTAATCAAACATCGTTCAACTGCATAATTCTACATCGTGTCTACAACCAATATATGTGACTATTATGCTTTGTAGCAAATTAGCTTAAAAGAAATATAATTATGAATATTTGGATCAGTTAATAGAATTAACTTAATGTAGTACAAATAAAATTACAATCAATTAACCTGTTTGTCCCGTGAACACAGAGTGTTAATTGTTTATTTCTTCTTGTTGTCTAAGAAATGTACATTGTATGGGAAATGTCTTTCTTACTGGACAGTACTTCTCAGAGCAAGTAGTCAAAATCTGCACGATTAGGGACTCCAGTATGTGAGCATGAAACATGGACAACTTTACATGTGACATGAACAAGACTTTGTTAACTAGACTAAACACTTAAACTACTCTAACATACACATACATAAATGCATACAGTTTACCAAGGGAAAGAGAGCTGAAGCAGAATACAGGAAAGCAAGAAGTTATAGCATTGCTTGAAATTCAGCAGATCAACAGCCTTGAGCAAACCATCAGTTTAGTTCTAACACGCTTTTCTTTAAAATGGGTAAGAATACATAATGTATCAAATAATGAGACTAAGTTTGATACTTGCATGTCTCACCCATTTGAATTCAACTGTCCTGATGCAGTTTGTTGAGGGCTCCAGTTGATCTTTGCTGATGTTGTCTTGATGAGAGAGAACCAGTAGGAGTCAGAGGATCTTTGGTGAATGGAAAGACAAGGCCGCAGCCTGGCACAAGCTTGGGGGTCCTTAGAAGACTTCTAGTTCAGCATCATCTTCACAGTCGGTACTGAAATTTAAAAAATGTGACGCTTTGAGCGCTGTTGAGCAGAATCATAAACACCTCTGATTGGCCATTGTGTTCATGAGCTCCTCATCGGATATGTCTATGATTGGCTACAATGATCAAGGCACGGGAGCGTTTGAGAGCAGACGAAAGTGTTTTGAAAGCAGGAGCGTTTGATAGCACAAGCTAGGATAGAATAGATAGACGCCTGTTTTCAAAAGATCCCGTGTGTAAGCGCTCGCTGAAGAGCGTCATTGATGTATATTCGCTGATCATTGTAGCGAATCACAGACATATTTGATGAGCGCGTGAGCACAACGGCCATTCCGAGGTGTTTACGATTCCGCTCAACATTTTTTAAATTTCAGTATCGACTTGGTACCGAAGTCGGTACTTTTGACAACACTAGTTTATACATTTCTCAAGTGGTTATACTGTATATAGAATATATAGGATTAAAAGGGTTTATTTCTCCTTCTCAGCAAGAGGGGGGGGGGGGGGATGGGTTTAAGTTACAATCCTATTTCCAGTGGCCTTAATCCATGCACTGCTTTTTTAAAAAGTCACAGAGCGTTTTGTGATTGTTTTGTATGAAATATTGAAGTTTATAAATATGTATTTTGGCACACCTGGCCGAGTGGCGCTACAAATTCTTCTAAAATCGGATTTTAATTCTGGCATGTTAAATTAACATTCGACAAACGCAAACAATCTTTTATTTAAGTGCACTCACAATAACAATTAAATTTTGCGCTTTTGAAAAACAGAGAAAACAAACAGGGTGCGCTTTCTGCCGCCTCGGTCTCCGTGAACTGGAGCGAGTCACAGAAATGAACCAAAACTCTATAGGCTACTTGCCTCAGTCACGATGAGATATAAGTCTATGGAAAGCTTGAGTGTACAAATATTCTCTGATTATGTAACCCATATGAAACCATCCATCATTAAATTGGCTTTGATTTAACCATGGCTGTGTATTCCCTATATTCACTATAGTGGCTGGAAACATTGTTTTCATTCATAATTACTTGCATGGATTTGCATCGCAAATCAATCAGCAATTGAAAAATTCAGATTCAAATTCTAGACATGCCCCTGTGTCTGTGCTGTGTCTCTTGATGTTCAATGCAGATTTAGGCCAGCCTCCAGAGATCCATTTCCTGGAGAGTTTAGGTGTAGGAGTTTAGTGTAACTTGTGGTAGAACTCCGACTTGTACCACCAGGGGCCCGTTCTTTGTATGTTGCTTAAAACATCCGAGATCAAACGAGACATCCAAGATAATTTCATCGTGCTCATCATGATCCGGCTAATTAGGTTATTCGAACACTCCTGCCGGTTATGATTAGTATAGCTGGATTGAGTTATCTGAGATAATTGCGCGTTCATGCGCTGGTTTAAAAGGGGATATGTATCGATAGTAGAAACATTGATCAGCAATGCTGCTATTGGCTGCTCACCGTGGCCAAAGAGCGCGCTCAGATTTTCTCCGTAGCAGAGCAAGAGTTATAGGGAATGTGGAGATGACGTCACGCCGTGTTGCATTATGGGTCCGCCGCCATATTTACAGGATCGCGCCCAATACCGCTGTATTTAAATGCATGTTTTGGAGGCTGTGTTTGGATTTTCTGTCGATATGGTTGTTCAGTTCAACTGCCATAGCACGTCACACGATCGTTCAGGGATGAAACTGAACAACTGAATACGTTTTTTCACCTTTCTTTCTTGGAAAAAACAACAAGGGAAGCAGGTCGAGGAGCTGACGAGAAGACGCCGGATCGCGTGGAGTGCCGCAATCATGAGGCAAAACTTGACTTACTGTCCTCCACTGCATACTACGTTTGTTAAAAGTTGTACAAAGCGAGAGGTTGTGTATTGTATATTCCTCGATGACTAACAGTTAGGAGGATAGTTGATGAATGATGTTGAATTTGTGGTTCATGTTAGCAGATGATAAAGCCAGGACACATTGCATGAATCAAATTATATTTATTTTGTTTTCAATTAACAATTTGCTTTGATATTCTGTATATCTTTTTACATGCCTTTTTTAAAATGTTTGTGAATCATGTTTTTATATAACTATATATTATAATTTATAATATGTTAACTGCTTAATAAATACATTAAGTGACTTCTCTGTTTCTGTACTGATTGCATCCACAAAGACCCTTTAAGTACACATAAATGGGCAAAGATACATCAAACTGTTTTAAAATAAACGACCAAATACCCTCATTTTTACATGTGTCAACATTGAATGATGACAATAAGGCAAAGTTGTATTTAACAAGTTACCACATCTTGTGGCATTATAAAGTAATGTACAATTTTTTTCTTGCACAACCTATGAAAACTTAACATATGCTGAAAATAGCAAGCTAACATTAACTATGAGAGCTGCTTTTCAGATAAAATAGCTTGAACTTTATGTACAATAGTAATCAACCTAGCATAGGCTTTGAACACCAAAACTAAATCAGATGTATCAACGTTGTTTATCGCGGATAGTTTGTCCAAATAACGTGTTTTGGCAGTGGCATTTAGTTTATCCCGGTAGGGTCCCTTCTCTTTTTCTTTAAACATCTCAATTTCTTCCGTTCTTCTTCAATTTTTACCTCCTTTTAGCCAAACACCCACTATTATACCGAAGGTAAACAGAGATCGTGCCTGTAAAGATGGCGCCCACGTCCCATAATGCAACACGGCGTGACGTACCTCCGCATTCCCTATTGCTTGAAGGATATGCAGAATTTTAAATCTTAATTAAAACGCCAGGGAACACCTCAAAGCAAAAGCCAGGAGAGAGGGCTGGCAAAAAGTAGCAGACAAATTAAGTTTGTAGTGACCATGTTAGATGTTTTTATCACTTATTACAGGAGTCTATATATTTTTGTATTTTAATCATTTCTAAATAATTAATAACTTTGTTCATTGTAATGTCAGAGTCACCACCCACTAAAAGAAACATAGGAACAAGTAAAAGTGAAGTACTAGGATATTCTACATAATAGTAATTTGTACTACTTATAGTCTCTTTTAAAAAGGCACTGTTAATAAATGTTCGCCTGTTTATAAAAGCAACCAAGAAAAAGGCTGAGAAAAAATAGAAAAGAAAAACAAATAGGTGGTGGTCCTGCACCCCCACGTAAGAGCCGGAAGAGCTGGCCCTTGGGTTGAATGTGAACCGACCCTTTGTGAAGGTCATCTCTGTGTTCAGCTCTTCCTCAGACCCACATCCAGGACCAGTAGCAGCAACTCCTTCACTGCTGGTAAATGAGCTTTAAATGATCTTAGTACAATGTAAAATAATTTGTTGCTGCATTAAATTAAGTAGGCCTATAATCCAGTCATATCAACTGTTAAACCTTGAGTAGTAATGAATTGCTTTGACTTGTGAAAGTGTACATGTGTGAAACTACATGTAGTTAATGTAAAAAAAATATGTTGAGTTATTGATCACATTGCCCCCCAGTGTACTTCATTGTACTGAAATTATGTTTTCCTCTTTTGTGCAGTTTTAAACAATACACCAACACTTTTACCGGTTCCCAAGCAAGTGCTGGCTGAAGCATGTGTAGTAAGGGGACTTTTTCTAACTTTACATCAAAAGGGAAGAATGTACAACACTTTGTAATGCCCATTTTCCCCGATGCACAGGACAGTGAAGAAACCCTCTCAGGTGACTGTCTTTTGGAGAAAGTATCTGTAAGTGCATAAATAACTTTACTTAATTTACACTTGAGTACCTATTATTTCTGAATGCAATATGAGTTGCAGGAGTCCACATCTACAGAAAGGCCTACAGAAGAGTCTGCATAAAGCAGTGATACAGAGATGGGCAGTGTTGTACTTTTCTTTTTAATTTTTGTTACATAAGGCATGCGTTGACAGGTTTACCCCAACCTACCCCTAGAAAATAGAGTAGCCTATTTTGAAAAAAAAAAAAATGGCACTAGAGATATAGCAGCTTCAAAGGAACTTCAGAGAAAGTGCTAATATATTATTTCACACAGAGTACTATTGCTGACCTTATAACTCTTATTGCAGGCAAAAGACGACTTGATCACTGGCTTTTCTTTACAAAGAACAATTAAAATAAAACTCAAAGAACTAAGCATATTTGTCTTGTCTTTAGTTAAACATTTAATGAAATGTTTTATATTTTATTTGATGGTGGCAATGTTGTGTAATATGGCACATGCAATGTCACAGGCCCTGTCAGGTGCAACCCTCAGGCTTTTCAGACACTGAAATCTTCCCTTTAGTTGGCCAAAGTTCATTTCTTTGTGTGCCCTTGTCCTGGCTAGAGCTGTATTGTAATTGGTCTGGGGTTTGGGTCAGGGAATGGGGTCATAAAACTCCTGTCTCCAAGCAGGATCCTGTAATCACCTGTATAATGGAAAAATGCAGTTCTGTTAGGATCAGCATAAGTGCAGGTGATACAGTGAGCTTGATATTTATAATTTTCCTTACCACATTCAAATAATGTGCATAAATGTGAATCTCTGAAAATTCTTAAATCATGCACAGATCCTGGCCATTTTGCTTTCACAATTGTGATATGGAACATAGTCACACACCATCTAAGATATTTTAGTCAGTTAACTGCCTTTTTTAAATTTGATATAATATTACTAATCTGGAATATTAAGAATTGTAATGGTAACTTGGCTGCACATTTCCATTGTGAGCCTGAGCCCCCTTTCTGTTCACAAAATCCCCTTCATTGAGGCCTTGAAGGGAACATGTGTGGAGTCTATGCACCAATCACGTTAGGGAAGCCTGAGGGACATATACTGTAAGTCAAATTAATCGGCATGGTCATGATTGCATGATCTTCATTAAAAATTATAATGTACTTGCGTTGGCAAAAAAAAAAAAAAAAAACCTGCTTTAACCTACAATCTTGGGTCTTAAGTGGCTTGCAAAATGCCACAAAAAAAAAAAAAAAAAAAAAAAACTAAAAACTGCTTGAGCCCCAGGTAAACTTCTCGAATGACACGACAGCCAGCACTTTTCATCAAGTTCTCCACATCTCCCATAGTGTAAAGGAAGGAGCCACTCGCAAATAATATTAAGGCAATGCAAACATTTTGTGCTGTTGTTAAAGCCCGACTCCGACGAGTCGAACATTAATGTGCGTTTCCAACAAAATAATAATGTTTAAACGACACCCTCACGATCATGTCACGAGAAAAATATATAGAAGTATCCTACACTATCGCGCTGCACTAAAGGACTTCCCGTATCAGCTCCGCTTATGAAGCCGCGATCTAATCCTGTTAACATGAAATAAGCATGCTCACGAGCAGGTTCAAGTTTAAGCACCTGTTGCTATGACAGCAAGTCCAGGATGAGCGTCGAAGAACCAAACAATCCAAGATCATGCCAAATCGCCAACAATCAAATCCAGCTAAGCGAGTTAGCGATGTACGAAGAATTGGCCCCTGATTACTGTGCCTTCTTCTTCTTCTTCTTCTTGTTTTATGGCGGTTGGCAAATAACGTCTGGTTGCATTACCGCCACCTTCTGAAATGGAGTGTAGGTCTGGATAAATTATTTCCCTACACTTAAATTATCTTTATTAAACCTGTTCTACTAAAAAAGGAAAATAAAAACCCAAAACAAAAATCTCCTGAATTCCTTAGCAAAATATCTCTTACTTTCAAAGGTATCTCTTCATCTTCTAGCTGCTGGATTAACTGTTGTCTCTCATTACTATATCTAGTACATTCTTCAATAGCATGTTCTATGGTATCCTGTGTGTTACATACACTACACCTCCCATCAGCATGTTTTTCCATTAAAAATAATGTACTGTTTAAGCCTGTATGCCCAAGTCTCATTCTTGAAATGATGTTCTCCTCCTGTGTATTTCTGCAAGTACTTCTACTCACCCCCACTCTTTTTTGGATATTATATAGTCTCCTACCAGTCTGACCATTATCCCACAACACTTGCCACTTCTCCTTTATCTTTCTTTTAATGATTGATTTCACCTCTTCTTTACTATACTTAATGCTTAAACTTATATACTCCATTTCTGTTGCCTTTTTTGCATACTTATCAGCCAACTCATTCCCTATTACTCCTTTGTGGGCAGGAACCCATACAAGTCCAACATTGACTCCAGTTTTAATTAATGTACTAGCCATTTGGACAATTTCTACAACAATGTCTTGTCTAGATTGTGAATTTATGTTCTGAATACTCATCAGAGCTGACGCTGAGTCTGAAGCAATTACTAAACTTCTTGGCCTGTTACTCACAGCCCAAGAGAGTGCCATTAAAATAGCAATTAGTTCTGCTGTATAGACTGCTAAATTATCATTAATTCTTTTTTGTGTTGCTACTTTTAATTTTGGAATAACAAAAGCCACCCCCACTCTCCCATCCCTTTTGGACCCATCTGTGTACATTATAATCCTATCCCCATATCTTTCAACTAAATACCCCTGCACCATATTACTATCTATATCCCCATTCTTAGTTTCCTCCAAAAGACTGAGATCAACTGAAAGATCTTCAAGAGTCCATAAAGGAACTCTTGAAAATACTACTGTGGGACTTATATCCAACAAGGCTATTTCCATCTCATTTATTTTCTGTCCAATAGTCCACCCAAAACTACTTTTTCTACCATTCTGTCTCTCTTGACACTCTACCAATGTAGATTGACTCAAATGGTCTTCCCTATGACCTTTAAGGTTTGCCCAAAAAACCAGGCTAAGCTGGTCTCTTCTGAGATCTAAAGGCAACTCCCCCATCTCTACTTGGATGGCTGCCACTGGAGTTGTCTTCATGGCTCCACAACATAATCTTAAACCTCGACTCTGCACTCTGTCTAGTTTATTTAAAGCTGTCTTAGCAGCAGACCCATATACAACACACCCATAATCAAAAACTGATCTAATCAGTCCAGTATATATTGTATGCATAGCACTCCTAGTTGCACCCCATTCCACCCCATGCAAACACCTCATTACATTCAATACCTTTTTACACTTTTCTACCATCTTCTGAATATGAACTGCCCATGTTACTGATTACTGTGCCACCTGACAACTGCAGATTCATTCGGCGTTGATAGTGTTGCCATAAAAACGCACAATCATCTCCCAGTTACGGAAATTATTACGACATCCAACCCTAATCAAACACACCTGAACAAGCTAATCAAGGTCTTCAAGATTAGGCTATATTAGAAAGCTACAGGCAGGTGATTTTCATTAGGGTTAGAGTTACCTGGACCTCCAATTGGAACTTTAAAAACGAGTTCAAAAAGCACTCTAAACTGTTTTGACAGCGGTTTTTGTGGGTCTCAGCAACAGGGTTTTTCTTTGTAGGTTTGTGTTCCTTGCTGTCCACCTCTCCTGACTCACTAATTCAGCACATCTTCCTGCAGAGTTGATTGTGAGATTGCAGGTCGAGAGGATGACCGCTCGAATGTACTGCTCGTTTAGTGCTGTTTTATTGTGTCTGTCTGCATGTTTGAGCACAACAGACGCTGGAGTTGTAGGTGAGAAGTTCTTTTAGTTTCATTACACAGCCCGAAGAAGTGCATAAATAAAGTGCCTAACAAAATTTGACTTTAGACACATCTCAGCACATAGGCTTACAAAAAATACAGTATAGACTGCAGGTGGAAGAGCAACTTTGTATGTTGGTTTAGTTTTAATAATAAGCAAAGTATAAATATGCAAACTGTCATCAAGTTTATGCATTTTATTTTCATTGTACAAGTAAAACCCATATAATCACTAACATAGGCATTTTTGTTTAATGTAAAACAAGAACATTAGTGTTATAATATAGCTACAAAATTGTTATCAATCCGAAGTTTAAAGTTTTTGGTTTAACAACTACATTAGCCTACAATATAACAGGGGGAGCTAGTTATAACCGGTAACTCTGCGTTGTGTATATGTAGTGTGTTTCTATATTTGTTTTGTTTTCTGTTGAGTAGCCTATTAAAATGCTTAAAAGGAAATTAGGGTGATCATGGGGATGGCTTAATTTTTTGAAGATGTACACCGGTAAATTTGTATACAACATATTAACTGATTTTCATGTTTTCTATCAGCATTGCACTATTACTCACTCTACTTTAGTGGGGTGGGTTGTAACAGCACTCTCAGTCTTTGAAACCGATTGATGCAGATTAGTGAAAAATTGTAGATTTCTAAGCTACTTTGAATTGAAGCAGATAAATGTGGGAATATTGTAAAGTTTGAGACGCATCGCAAAACCCCTGACTTGCAAATGCTGAATCAAACTATTACAGCACTTCCTGGTCTACCCAAATGATCCTCTTGAATCCTCTTCTGTAGTGTCTGGTCAGTGTCCGGCGATGCTGACGGTCGAGCCGTCCCGTCGCGGATGCACTTCTGATAGAGACTGCTCTGGAGGACACAAATGCTGTAAATTTCCCTGTGGGCCCGCGTGTGTGCCGCCTGTTTTCAGTGAGTTTTAATTAATGACGGATGCTATACGCCTTCCAAAAACACTGAAAATGTTTTTTCACTCTGCAATTATTTGTAAACTTACTAGCAATGGTTACTAGCAATTTCTAAGAAACCGCAAGCAACACACTGAACTAAACGTGAAATTATGAAGTAGATAGACTGAATATTCCGGTAAAACCTACTATCATCTTATGACAACTTTTTTTTTTTTCATACAGTGAATGAGACGTTCAGTATTCAGTGATGTGGTTTCTGTCATGTGTCTGTATAACAGCGAAGCCAGGAGACTGTCCAAGCACAAATTTTGGAAAAGGAATGTGTGCCGAGTTGTGTTACTATGACAGTGACTGTCCGAACAATGAGAAATGCTGCAGTAATGGATGTGGACATCAGTGTATGGCTCCATTTGCATGTACGTTTTATTATATTAGTGTTTGGGTCGTATTCCACCAATAGCATGGTTTCAAGCACAGGATGGCTTTACAAAATTAACAGATTAATACTTAGTAAAACTTGCTATTTGGGTTTTGTGCTGTATCTGAGACTGAATGCCGCTAAATGGACTGACTAAAGTTGACTATCTGTATCCATCCAGTGAAGCCTGCAGCGGAACCCCCGAAGCCCCCGGTGAAGCCTGCAGCCGAACCCCCGAAGCCTCCAATGAAGCCTGCAGCCGAACCCCCGAAGCCTCCAATGAAGCCTGCAGCCGAACCCCCGAAGCCTCCAATGAAGCCTGCAGCCGAACCCCCGAAGCCTCCAATGAAGCCTGCAGCCGAACCCCCGAAGCCTCCAGTGAAGCCTGCAGCTGAACCACCGAAGCCTCCAGTGAAGCCTGCAGCCGAACCGCTGGAGCCTTCCGTCGAACTGCCCGAGCCTGAACCGGAGCCTTCCGTCGAACTGCCCGAGCCTGAACCGGAGCCTTCCGTCGAACTGCCCGAGCCTGAACCGGAGCCTTCCGTCGAACTGCCCGAGCCTGAACCGGAGCCTTCCGTCGAACTGCCCGAGCCTGAACCGGAGCCTTCCGTCGAACTGCCCGAGCCTGAACCGGGGCCTTCCGTCGAACTGCCCGAGCCTGAACCGGAGCCTTCCGTCGAACTGCCCGAGCCTGAACCGGAGCCTTCCGTCGAACTGCCCGAGCCTGAACCGGAGCCTTCCGTCGAACTGCCCGAGCCGCTTGCAACTGAACCGCTGAAGCCTCCGGTGAAGCCTGCAGCCAAACCTGTGAAGCCTGCAGCCGAACATCCGAAGCCTGCAGTGAAGCCTGCTGCCGAACAACCAAAGCCTGCAGCCGAACCCCAGAAGCCTCCAGGGAGGCCTGCAGCCGAACCCCCGAAGCCTCCAGGGAGGCCTGCAGCCGAACCCCCGAAGCCTCCAGGGAGGCCTGGAGCCGAACCCCCGAAGCCTCCAGGGAGGCCTGGAGCCAAACCCCCGATGCCTCCATGGAGGCCTGGAGCCAAACCCCCGAAGCCTCCAGGGAGGCCTGGAGCCGAACCACCCAAGCTTCCAGTGAGGCCTGCAGCTGAATTGCCAAAGCCTCCAGTGTGTGCTGAAAACTGTCACCAAACTTACCCTTATGGCCAATGTCCTGGTCATAAGTAATGTGGCTATGCATGCAGTTAACTGTGCTGATTCAACCATTGGATGTATGGTATATCTTCCCTGTTATCACCAAATAAATCTCACACTTGTAAGACTACTTTCTCTTTTTCTTTTTCTTTAAGTGTGATAACAAAGTTGGTGTTTTTAGTATGCCAGTGTTAGTTTGGCTGTTCTCTCACATAATGGCTCATTGGAATTCGTGCTTTAGGATTGTACAAGTTCCCCTCCCCAAGACCCAAACACATGCAAAACAGTTTCAGAGAGGCTAGCAATGGTAAGCTAGCTTTGAACGCATGAGATCCCACCCTCCAAAGCCATGCCTCTTCAAAATGCATAAAGCAGAGTCTGCAAAGTGTCATGAGACGAAAGACTGTTAAATCGCCTCATGTCTCAAAACGCATAACATTACAGTGATAATGAACTTAAACCTCTTACAGTGCTTTAGTTGTACCATCTGACTAATGCAGATTAATTTCGGCGTTAATGGTGTTGACGTGGAAACGCATGAATCCAAGTCTGAATCCGAATGCAATGATTGGATGAACTTTTTTTTTTTTTTTGGTCCTAAGACCTTTACAGAAGGTATGCTCATTTTAATATTTAGAACACTTCTAATATTGATTGCTATCAGGATGCGAAGAGTTTCAACCAGTATTGCCTATAGACCAATAGTCTTCTGAAGCATTTGCTACAAAGCATAATAGTCACATATATTGGTTGTAGTTGAACAATGTTTGATTATAAGTCTGTCAGCAATTGTTTTGGGATGGTATATGTATACAGACAAGTACTTTATGGCCATGCAAGCTTTAAAGAGATGAGCCTAGCTAAAGGAGGAACGTTGTCAAAGTTGGGTAGTTTGGAAAAGACGGATTGGTTCAGAGATGGCACAGCTCTAGCCCGACCAAGATAACTGCAGAAGTTGTTTGATCCCAAGACAAAGATCTAAAACAGACCAGCTGCTTCTTAAGAACCTCTGAACGACCCCAGGGCTGAAATCTCTTAAAACCACAGAGACCAAGACTTTACATATCAAAATACATAAAATCATCCCAAAACAATTATTGATGGACTTCTAATCAAACATCGTTCAACTGCATAATTCTACATCGTGTCTACAACCAATATATGTGACTATTATGCTTTGTAGCAAATTAGCTTAAAATAAATATAATTAATTATGAATATTTGGATCAGTTAATAGAATTAACTTAATGTAGTACAAATAAAATTACAATCAATTAACCTGTTTGTCCCGTGAACACAGAGTGTTAATTGTTTATTTCTTCTTGTTGTCTAAGAAATGTACATTGTATGGGAAATGTCTTTCTTACTGGACAGTACTTCTCAGAGCAAGTAGTCAAAATCTGCACGATTAGGGACTCCAGTATGTGAGCATGAAACATGGACAACTTTACATGTGACATGAACAAGACTTTGTTAACTAGACTAAACAGCTAAACTACTCTAACATACACATACATAAATGCATACAGTTTACCAAGGGAAAGAGAGCTGAAGCAGAATACAGGAAAGCAAGAAGTTATAGCATTGCTTGAAATTCAGCAGATCAACAGCCTTGAGCAAACCATCAGTTTAGTTCTAACACGCTTTTCTTTAAAATGGATAAGAATACATAATGTATCAAATAATGAGACTAAGTTTGATACTTGCATGTCTCGCCCATTTGAATTCAACTGTCCTGATGCAGTTTGTTGAGGGCTCCAGTTGATCTTTGCTGATGTTGTCTTGATGAGAGAGAACCAGTAGGAGTCAGAGGATCTTTGGTGAATGGAAAGACAAGGCCGGAGCCTGGCACAAGCTTGGGGGTCCTTAGAAGACTTCTAGTTCAGCATCATCTTCACAGTCGGTACTGAAATTTAAAAAATGTGACGCTTTGAGCGCTGTTGAGCAGAATCATAAACACCTCTGATTGGCCTGCACCTTCATTTACACTATGGGAGATGTGGAGAACTTGATGAAAAGTGCTGGCTGTCGTGTCATTCGAGAAGTTTACCTGGCGCTCAAGCAGTTTTTAGTTTTTTTTTTTTTTTTTTTGTCATTTTGCAAGCCACTCAAAACCCAAGATTGTAGGTTAAAGCAGGTTTTTTTTTTTTTTTTTTTTTTTGCCAACGCAAGTACATTATAATTTTTAATGAAGATCATGCAATCATGACCATGCCGATTAATTTGACTTACAGTATATGTCCCTCAGGCTTCCCTAACGTGATTGGTGCATAGACTCCACACATGTTCCCTTCAAGGCCTCAATGAAGGGGATTTTGTGAACAGAAAGGGGGCTCAGGCTCACAATGGAAATGTGCAGCCAAGTTACCATTACAGTTCTTAATATTCCAGATTAGTAATATTATATCAAATTTAAAAAAGGCAGTTAACTGACTAAAATATCTTAGATGGTGTGTGACTATGTTCCATATCACAATTGTGAAAGCAAAATGGCAAGGATCTGTGCATGATTTAAGAATTTTCAGAGATTCACATTTATGCACATTATTTGAACGTGGTAAGGAAAATTATAAATATCAAGCTCACTGTATCACCTGCACTTATGCTGATCCTAACAGAACTGCATTTTTCCATTATACAGGTGATTACAGGATCCTGCTTGGAGACAGGAGTTTTATGACCCCATTCCCTGACCCAAACCCCAGACCAGTTACAATACAGCTCTAGCCAGGACAAGGGCACACAAAGAAATGAACTTTGGCCAACTAAAGGGAAGATTTCAGTGTCTGAAAAGCCTGAGGGTTGCACCTGACAGGGCCTGTGACATTGCATGTGCCATATTACACAACATTGCCACCATCAAATAAAACATTTCATTAAATGTTTAACTAAAGACAAGACAAATATGCTTAGTTCTTTGAGTTTTATTTTAATTGTTCTTTGTAAAGAAAAGTCAGTGATCAAGTCGTCTTTTGCCTGCAATAAGAGTTATAAGGTCAGCAATAGTACTCTGTGTGAAATAATATACTAGCACTTTCTCTGAAGTTCCTTTGAAGCAGCTATATCTCTAGTGCCATTTTTTTTTCTTTAAGTTGTCATTTTTTTTTTTTTCAAAATAGGCTACTCTATTTTCTAGGGGTAGGTTGGGGTAAACCTGTCAACGCATTTCTTATGTAACAAAAATTAAAAAGAAAAGTACAACACTGCCCATCTCTGTATCACTGCTTTATGCAGACTCTTCTGTAGGCCTTTCTGTAGATGTGGACTCCTGCAACTCATATTGCATTCAGAAATAATAGGTACTCAAGTGTAAATTAAGTAAAGTTATTTATGCACTTACAGATACTTTCTCCAAAAGACAGTCACCTGAGAGGGTTTCTTCACTGTCCTGTGCATCGGGGAAAATGGGCATTACAAAGTGTTGTACATTCTTCCCTTTTGATGTAAAGTTAGAAAAAGTCCCCTTACTACACATGCTTCAGCCAGCACTTGCTTGGGAACCGGTAAAAGTGTTGGTGTATTGTTTAAAACTGCACAAAAGAGGAAAACATAATTTCAGTACAATGAAGTACACTGGGGGGGGATGTGATCAATAACTCAACATATTTTTTTTACATTAACTACATGTAGTTTCACACATGTACACTTTCACAAGTCAAAGCAATTCATTACTACTCAAGGTTTAACAGTTGATATGACTGGATTATAGGCCTACTTAATTTAATGCAGCAACAAATTATTTTACATTGTACTAAGATCATTTAAAGCTCATTTACCAGCAGTGAAGGAGTTGCTGCTACTGGTCCTGGATGTGGGTCTGAGGAAGAGCTGAACACAGAGATGACCTTCACAAAGGGTCGGTTCACATTCAACCCAAGGGCCAGCTCTTCTGCCTGGGTATAACGTGGGGCTGCAGGACCACCACCTATTTGTTTTTCTTTTCTATTTTTTCTCAGCCTTTTTCTTGGTTGCTTTTATAAACAGGCGAACATTTATTAACAGTGCCTTTTTAAAAGAGACTATAAGTAGTACAAATTACTATTATGTAGAATATCCTAGTACTTCACTTTTACTTGTTCCTATGTTCTAGTAGTGGGTGGTGACTCTGACATTACAATGAACAAAGTTATTAATTATTTAGAAATGATTAAAATACAAAAATATATAGCCTCCTGTAATAAGTGATAAAAACATCTAACATGGTCACTACAAACTTAATTTGTCTGCTACTTTTTGCCAGCCCTCTCTCCTGGCTTTTGCTTTGAGGTGTTCCCTGGCGTTTTAATTAAGATTTAAAATTCTGCATATCCTTCAAGCAATAACTCTTGCTCTGCTACGGAGAAAATCTGAGCGCGCTCTTTGGCCACGGTGAGCAGCCAATAGCAGCGTTGCTGATCAATGTTTCTACTATCGATACATATCCCCTTTTAAACCAGCGCATGAACGCGCAATTATCTCAGATAACTCAATCCAGCTATACTAATCATAACCGGCAGGAGTGTTCGAATAACCTAATTAGCCGGATCATGATGAGCACGATGAAATTATCTTGGATGTCTCGTTTGATCTCGGATGTTTTAAGCAACATACAAAGAACAGGCCCCTGGTGGTACAAGTCGGAGTTCTACCACAAGTTACACTAAACTCCTACACCTAAACTCTCCAGGAAATGGATCTCTGGAGGCTGGCCTAAATCTGCATTGAACATCAAGAGACAAAGCACAGACACAGGGGCATGTCTAGAATTTGAATCTGAATTTTTCAATTGCTGATTGATTTGCGATGCAAATCCATGCAAGTAATTATGAATGAAAACAATGTTTCCAGCCACTATAGTGAATATAGGGAATACACAGCCATGGTTAAATCAAAGCCAATTTAATGATGGATGGTTTCATATGGGTTACATAATCAGAGAATATTTGTACACTCAAGCTTTCCATAGACATATATCTCATCGTGACTGAGGCAAGTAGCCTATAGAGTTTTGGTTCATTTCTGTGACTCGCTCCAGTTCACGGAGACCGAGGCGGCAGAAAGCGCACCCTGTTTGTTTTCTCTGTTTTTCAAAAGCGCAACATTTAATTGTTATTGTGAGTGCACTTAAATAAAAGATTGTTTGCGTTTGTCGAATGTTAATTTAACATGCCAGAATTAAAATCCGATTTTAGAAGAATTTGTAACGCCACTCGGCCAGGTGTGCCAAAATACATATTTATAAACTTCAATATTTCATACAAAACAATCACAAAACGCTCTGTGACTTTTTAAAAAAGCAGTGCATGGATTAAGGCCACTGGAAATAGGATTGTAACTTAAACCCATCCCCCCCCTCTTGCTGAGAAGGAGAAATAAACCCTTTTAATCCTATATATTCTATATACAGTATAACCACTTGAGAAATGTATAAACTAGTGTTGTCAAAAGTACCGACTTCGGTACCAAGTCGATACTGAAATTTAAAAAATGTTGAGCGGAATCGTAAACACCTCGGAATGGCCGTTGTGCTCACGCGCTCATCAAATATGTCTGTGATTCGCTACAATGATCAGCGAATATACATCAATGACGCTCTTCAGCGAGCGCTTACACACGGGATCTTTTGAAAACAGGCGTCTATCTATTCTATCCTAGCTTGTGCTATCAAACGCTCCTGCTTTCAAAACACTTTCGTCTGCTCTCAAACGCTCCCGTGCCTTGATCATTGTAGCCAATCATAGACATATCCGATGAGGAGCTCATGAACACAATGGCCAATCAGAGGTGTTTATGATTCTGCTCAACAGCGCTCAAAGCGTCACATTTTTTAAATTTCAGTACCGACTGTGAAGATGATGCTGAACTAGAAGTCTTCTAAGGACCCCCAAGCTTGTGCCAGGCTGCTGCCTTGTCTTTCCATTCACCAAAGATCCTCTGACTCCTACTGGTTCTCTCTCATCAAGACAACATCAGCAAAGATCAACTGGAGCCCTCAACAAACTGCATCAGGACAGTTGAATTCAAATGGGTGAGACATGCAAGTATCAAACTTAGTCTCATTATTTGATACATTATATATCCTTACCCATTTTAAAGAAAAGCGTGTTAGAACTAAACTGATGGTTTGCTCAAGGCTGTTGATCTGCTGAATTTCAAGCAATGCTATAACTTCTTGCTTTCCTGTATTCTGCTTCAGCTCTCTTTCCCTTGGTAAACTGTATGCATTTATGTATGTGTATGTTAGAGTAGTTTAAGTGTTTAGTCTAGTTAACAAAGTCTTGTTCATGTCACATGTAAAGTTGTCCATGTTTCATGCTCACATACTGGAGTCCCTAATCGTGCAGATTTTGACTACTTGCTCTGAGAAGTACTGTCCAGTAAGAAAGACATTTCCCATACAATGTACATTTCTTAGACAAGAAGAAATAAACAATTAACACTCTGTGTTCACAGGACAAACAGGTTAATTGATTGTAATTTTATTTGTACTACATTAAGTGAATTCTATTAACTGATCCAAATATTCATAATTAATTATATTTATTTTAAGCTAATTTGCTACAAAGCATAATAGTCACATATATTGGTTGTAGACACGATGTAGAATTATGCAGTTGAACGATGTTTGATTAGAAGTCCATCAAGAATTGTTTTGGGATGATTTTATGTATTTTGATATGTAAAGTCTTGGTCTCTGTGGTTTTAAGAGATTTCAGCCCTGGGGTCGTTCAGAGGTCCTTAAGAAGCAGCTGGTCTGTTTTAGATCTTTGTCTTGGGATCAAACAACTTCTGCAGTTATCTTGGTCGGGCTAGAGCTGTGCCATCTCTGAACCAATCCGTCTTTTCCAAACTACCCAACGTTGACGTTCCTCCTTTAGCTAGGCTCATCTCTTTAAAGCTTGCATGGCCATAAAGTACTTGTCTGTATACATATACCATCCCAAAACAATTGCTGACAGACTTATAATCAAACATCGTTCAACTACAACCAATATATGTGACTATTATGCTTTGTAGCAAATGCTTCAGAAGACTATTGGTCTATAGGCAATACTGGTTGAAACTCTTCGCATTCTGATAGCAATCAATATTAGAAGTGTTCTAAATATTAAAATGAACATACCTTCTGTAAAGGTCTTAGGACCAAAAAAAAAAATAATTCATCCAATCATTGCATTCAGATTCAGACTTGGATTCATGCGTTTCCACGTCAACACCATTAACGCCGAAATTAATCTGCATTAGTCAGATGGTACAACTAAAGCACTATAAGAGGTTTAAGTTCATTATCACTGTAATGTTATGCGTTTTGAGACATGAGGCGATTTAACAGTCTTTCGTCTCATGACACTTTGCAGACTCTGCTTTATGCGTTTTGAAGAGGCATGGCTTTGGAGGGTGGGATCTCATGCGTTCAAAGCTAGCTTACCATTGCTAGCCTCTCTGAAACTGTTTTGCATGTGTTTGGGTCTTGGGGAGGGGAACTTGTACAATCCTAAAGCACGAATTCCAATGAGCCATTATGTGAGAGAACAGCCCAACTAACACTGGCATACTAAAAACACCAACTTTGTTATCACACTTAAAGAAAAAGAAAAAGAGAAAGTAGTCTTACAAGTGTGAGATTTATTTGGTGATAACAGGGAAGATATACCATACATCCAATGGTTGAATCAGCACAGTTAACTGCATGCATAGCCACATTACTTATGACCAGGACATTGGCCATAAGGGTAAGTTTGGTGACAGTTTTCAGCACACACTGGAGGCTTTGGCAATTCAGCTGCAGGCCTCACTGGAAGCTTGGGTGGTTCGGCTCCAGGCCTCCCTGGAGGCTTCGGGGGTTTGGCTCCAGGCCTCCCTGGAGGCATCGGGGGTTCGGCTGCAGGCCTCCCTGGAGGCTTCGGGGGTTCGGCTGCAGGCCTCCCTGGAGGCTTCGGGGGTTCGGCTGCAGGCTTCGGATGTCCGGCTGCAGGCTTCACAGGTTTGGCTGCAGGCTTCACCGGAGGCTTCGGCGGTTCAGTTGCAAGAGGCTCTGGCAGTTCGGTGGAAGGCACCGGCAGTTCGACGGAAGGCTCCGGCTCAGGCTCGGGCAGTTCGACGGAAGGCTCCGGTTCAGGCTCGGGCAGTTCGACAGAAGGCTCCGGTTCAGGCTCGGGCAGTTCGACGGATGGCTCCGGTTCAGGCTCGGGCAGTTCGACGGAAGGCTCCGGTTCAGGCTCGGGCAGTTCGACGGAAGGCTCCGGTTCAGGCTCGGGCAGTTCGACGGAAGGCTCCAGCGGTTCGGCTGCAGGCTTCACTGGAGGCTTCGGTGGTTCGGCTGCAGGCTTCATTGGAGGCTTCGGGGGTTCGGCTGCAGGCTTCATTGGAGGCTTCGGGGGTTCGGCTGCAGGCTTCATTGGACGCTTCGGGGGTTTCCCATACAATGTGCATTTCTTAGACAAGAAGAAATAAACAATTAACGCTCTGTGTTCACGGGACAAACAGG
This sequence comes from Gila orcuttii, assembly GCA_026230005.1. NCBI lineage: Eukaryota > Metazoa > Chordata > Actinopteri > Cypriniformes > Leuciscidae > Gila > Gila orcuttii. The sequence continues at coordinate 14,581,446 of JAPDVR010000003.1, forward strand.
TTAATTGATTGTAATTTTATTTGTACTTCATTAAGTTAATTCTATTAACTGATGCAAATATTCATAATTATATTTCTTTTAAGCTAATTTGCTACAAAGCATAATAGTCACATATATTGGTTGTAGACACGATGTAGAATTATGCAGTTGAACGATGTTTGATTAGAAGTCCATCAAGAATTGTTTTGGGATGATTTTATGTATGTTGATATGTAAAGTCTTGGTCTCTGTGGTTTTATTTCAACCCTGGGGTCGTTCAGAGGTCCTTAAGAAGCACCTGGTCTGTTTTAGATCTTTGTCTTGGGATCAAACAACTTCTGCAGTTATCTTGGTCGGGCTAGAGCTGTGCCATCTCTGAACCAATCCGTCTTTTCCAAACTACCTAATGTTGACAACGTTCTTCCTTTAGCTAGGGTCATCGCTTTGAAGCTTATATAAAGTACTTAACTGGGGTTTTTTGTTGGTTAGCTTAAACTGGCTGGAACCTAGATGGTCTTAGATTGTTGATTTGGTATCTGGAGTGTTGAGTTTTGTGTGGAATTATGTTTGAATGAATCATATGGAAGTTTCATCTGTGTTTGGTTCACCCTTAAATCCTACAGTGCGTTTGAGATGTTGTCCGACAGAAGATCCGCTCCGATTCTGCTGGGGTGCAGGCCATCAGCACGGAGCCAACAACAGCCTTGGTCGCTCCCAGAAAAGATTCCAATTATTTACAAAGAGCAGTTTCTATTCAGTACACCATGACATTAACCATACATTAAGAGCAAATAATCTACTGAACCATGTCCTCGTCGGTACGCGGGAAGCGTTCCTGTCATGATGATCCTCGTCGCGGGTGATGTGATGCATACCGTCTCGATCAGGCTCCTAAAGTCCCTCTTCAGAAACTCTGCCTGCCGCAGCCTGGTGTCGTTCACCCCATCGATAACACGAGCACCAGGAAAACAGTGACTGTGCACCTTACCTCTTGCAGAGGTAGCGCAGACGTGCCGGACGATTGAATCGCCGATGATCACAGCGTTGCGTTCCGTCTCGCGAAGACGGAAGAAGCAGTTCCGAGTGGAGATCTCGAAGACCGGGGGCGGCGGAGTGGGAGAGGTTCTGGCCTGCGGCCTGGCTCGAGCCTTCCGCTGCTGGATCACCCAGGGCCTGTGGCGCCGGAGTGAAGGAAGGCTGGGATGATCGTGGCTAACATATTCAGCACAACGGCTCTAACCAAGCTGTGATAAAAAATGAAACGCTATTGCCAATTTTAAAAAAGGGAGGAGCCGCTCAATATGTCCCGCTCTGTCTTCCTGTTTCAGTGGAAATTACATCAATACACTGAATAATGCTGTGCGTTTCAAGGCACTTCTGTGGGTCTTTAAGTGGCCTTTTATTGTATTAATATTATTTAATCTGTAAGTACAGTTTTTAAAGGGACATTGTGTAGGAATTTGTCCCATCAAGCGGTGAAATTGTATTTTGCATTCAAACGAATTGTGCTCTCCAGCGCCTCGCTTTTTCAAATGCGTGTTGCATCTACGGTAGCTGTTATGTACCAAAAAGCTATGACAGGATGTCTTCTAATAGTACTTTGTTGAGTTTTCATTCGGATGAACAGGTTTGTTATTTCAAACAAACTGCAACTTGACACAACAAACGAATGTTACAGTATGAATTACTGACTGACTTACCGGGACAGTGACAAGCGCCTCTCACTGCTCTGCTCTGCTCCTCCGTTTCTGCTGCTTTCAGTTACGTGACGCTGGCTCTGAACGAAAACACGTTGTGGAAACGCGCTGGCCTAGTACTTTTTGACCCTCTCTGCTATTATAGTTTTTCAAGATGGCGGAACTACATGGAAGCCTCCGTGGACCTACCCGTCACATTCAATTCAATTCAATTCAATTCAAAGCACTTTATTTGTCCCCAGGGGGAACAATACATGTATATAAAGATAATAAATTCTTCGTTTACGAGGATAAGTCAGATAATTGGCAGAGGTATTTGTACACAATTGAGGACATATTTATGAATTAAAATATTGATTTTAGATAACAAAATACCTAAAAAACTACACATTGTCCTTTTAAAAATACATACTTTTTAACATTTGAATTATACTACAAGTGCACAATACAATTAAAAGGTAACTAAACCCTAAAACAACTTTTTTTAGTTAATGATCTGTAAGACTGAGGCTTTATTAATGCTGTTCAATGATTCAAGTAAATTTGTTGACATTTTGGTATAAAGTGTTTTAATTTTACAATATATGGTGTAAAAACCAATGGCATTGGCAGAGTGCTGCCCTCTTCAGGTTGAACGGTGGCTACTGCAGTTGAATTTTCCTATTGGATGTTCTGGTCCTTCATGATGTAAGCAGGCACCAGCTCACCACGCCCTTGCCTACAGAGAGACGCCCTGCCCTCTTTTCCAGCATTTTTCAAATATTGCCAGTGGGTGGAGTCAGGCTCTGACCAGGGGTTGAGTTACCCTTTAAGTGCACTTCTTTTCACAAGAGATTGCATGTTAATATGACAGTGAGTAACTCGTTTAATTTGATGATAAATCATTAGATTATTACTGAAATAAAGGACAAATCTGCATTTTATTGTGTTCAGCGTTGCAAAGACAATGTCAAAATCAAGAAAGGTGAGGATGTTCAAGAAATCAAGCACTTTCCACTTCTATTCCAGACTTACATTGTTTGCTCTGTGTGTGTATACATTGTCTAACTGTCTGCCCTGTAAGAAATATCCTAATTTTACAGAATGAATTAATTCTTTTTTAAATATATATTTTTAAATTGTACTCAAAACTTTCAAACAATATCTGTAAAATTAACACGGCTCCTTTTTTAAAGGGGTGGTTGATTGCGATTTCACTTTTTTCATTTTAAATAGTGTGTAATGTTGCTGTTGGTGCATGAACAGTATCTGCAAAGTTGCTGCGCTGAAAGTTCAACGTAAGCAGAGATATCTCTTTTAAAAATCAGGAAGTTTAATGCCTACAAAAACGACTCGAATGGGACTACAACGAGATACTCCCGGGTTTTATACTTAACTAACCCATAACCAACCCTCCCTCCGGAATATGCAAAAAAGGGGGCAAGGCCATATTTCTGTGGCTTTATCGAAGAGGAAGAGTGATAGCTTGTGGAGAGCAGTAGACATGTCGTCGAAAGTTTGTTATTTTCACCCAGCTGTCAGGTCTTCTCTGTTCGGGCTTCCTACGGTCGCTGTAGTTCGTCAAATTAATGTTTGATTATGTTCCAGAAAATTGCAATCGTAATTTAGCTCTCTGTGCTGCGCATTTTACGGAAGACAGCTTCCAGAATCTCCATGAATTCAATGCCGGATTCAACTGTTACTAAAACATGAAGCAGTTCCAACTTTAAAACCAGAGGCAACAGTTGTTGGGCCACAACCTGTAAGTAAGACTTAATAATTTTAAATGTATTTGCATGTATAATTTCAGACGTAATGTTTTAGTTTTATCAAGGACATAAACAAATGCCAGCGCTGGCTTTAGTAGCCACTTAGTTATGCTATTTCGTGTGTCTATGACAAACGCGTACAAACATTTTGGACCTGAATTTGTAATTATGTACTAATTTTGTAAATGTATTTTCCCTACTTCATGACGTAATTTTTCGATTTGATCAAGAACATAAACCAATGCCAACGCTGTTTGTTTATAGTAGCCAGTTAGTTCGAAGCTATTTTGTGTGTGTAAGACAAACGTGTACACCTAAAGAAAACGATACACTGAGTAAACTAGTTTTGTGAATAGATAAACGGTTGTTCATTATATCGATAAAACAATAACTTTAAAAAACGGTATTACTCTGTCATTTATTCAGTTATATTAAATGTTTAATCGGGAGAAAACCGTATCTCAAAAGCTATAAGCAGCAGTAGCATTTTCAAGTAACAGCGTATCAAAATTTTTATATAATAATAGTAGAATAGAATAGAATAATAATAATAAAATGTACCATTCAGAAACGTTTTGTAAGAGCCGTGGGGAGGTTCTGCTTGATTCTCTTCATTGCCTCTTTCTGGGTCTGATTCCTGCTCAAACTGATACGGCAGTAGGCTATTGACACTATTTACGTTTGACCGGAGCACATGCAGCTTTCGCCTGTAAAGGTAATGGGCGTGAAGTTTCCGACTACGTGCACTACGCAGTTTAGCCAATTACAACACACCGGCCCAACTAACCAATCTGAGCACATTGCCTGTTTCTGAGGGAGTGGTTTCATAGAATCAGGAAGTCAACCGGTCGTTCAAATTACAGAGGAGAAAGCGGCTTACAATAAAGGTGAAATTTATGAAAAATAAGGCTTTTTAAAAAAAAAACACACACTTAGACATGTTATATTGCACCCCATAAACACAATCATGCAAAGAAAAAAAGCAGTAAACCACCCCTTTAAGTATTATGCCATTGATGACATATTACAGTAATTCTCATTTGTATACAAAAAATACTGTATTATTCATATTACTTTTCTTAAATTACATACAAATGTATGTGAAATTACAAAACTAATGGCGCTAATAATTCGCGAAATCACCACCAGATGGTGCAAAGGGACAGTTGGGACCACTGTTCACAGTGTTAAAATCATAAAAAAAATGTCACATTTAAGTAAAATGTCCTAATTTTAAAAAAAGTGCAAAACATTTAACAGAAAGTTTAATTAAATGTTTCACTGCAAAACTTATTTTACAGCACACTGATTCTTGAGATAAGGGACAAAAGTACTTTTGAAAAGTGACAAACAAAAAATCGATACTACATTAATTTGAATTGGATATCTTCATAAACACGGGTCTCATCTATCATACCATGAAAAGGAACAGGTTTTTTATTTAACCACTTTTTATAAAAATTGACATTTACTCACTTACTAACTTGACATTTGTCAACTCCGTCTGACACATGCGAATATGTTTTTTGTGTGTTTGATCAATTTAAAAACACTGTAAAGTATTTAAGTGTGTAGAAATGGTGTGCCTTGGCAAGGTTAAGTGATAAATTGCATTGTATACACTTTTAATATTATTTTACATGGTTTTGGAATTAGCCATTTTAAATTACCTTAATTTAGTTTACTATTATTTTCATGTTTAAAATATACAATCAGTGGACACTGATGCATGTAGATAAGTTGGTGTTTTAATGTATGAACACACTCAATTGAACAAAAGAAACATACATTTTTTTATAAAAATAAAAAACCTCCATCTTACGGTGTTGACACAACTAACGGTGTTAACATACAATTGATGGTGTTGACATACTAATCGAGAATCAAACTGATTAAAGATATTTACCTAGTTTTAACATGGCAAAGGGAGAGAGTATCAAGGGAAAGGGTATCAGACTTCAAACAAAGAGTACCTGGTGATGTTGGAGAATTCTGCCACCCCTCCCCTATCTGATGCTTGAGTCTGAATGCTGTAATGCTAAAGCAAAAGTAGGCCATAGGGCAATGTAGAGATGGAAAAGTACCTAAAAACCCATGTAATGCATAGATGATGTCAGTACAAGGTACAGGAAAGTACTAAGAAACATATATGATGTAATTTTTAAAAAAACTATACATGTGATGTTCCGCCACCAATAGACACAAGGCCTTGGAGCATGTGATCATAATTGTGGCGTGATACCGAGGAGGAGCGAGGTGTAAGAGATAACGGTACAAACACTAATTGGACACTGGCGATAAGAAATATGTATAAAACCTGTACGGTAACCACTGTAAGATCAGATGACTTGGCTGAACATCTCATTTTGTTGAATTGCTCAATAAAGTTCTTCTTCTGAGACCTGGAACTTCGACTCTGAAAGCTTTTTGAAGACTAACTCCTACTAGATTCTGAAATATTGCTGACCTGAACCAGAGACCATCAATTAGCCACGACATAATTTGGCGAGCCAGCCAGGAGCAGGCTTGGGGTCAGGAGATCACCGTGGTGTGGAGGCTGACGGTGGCATTCACAAAACAAAGGCCGGCCAAAAAATCAGGTAAGCAGCTTTTTGCTTATATTTTGTTTTGTGAATTGCCTCTGGTAAGCTGACATGCTTGATGATTGCTCTAAAATTTTAAAAAACCCCACTGAAAAAGAACTTAGAATAACTGGGAGGTAAAAAAGATAAGGAAAAGAGGAGTCTTATTTCCAGGTCCAGGGAAGTTGCTGTGTGTTTGTTTGTCTCAAAAGCAAGAAGTGCATAGCGTGGAGATTGCGCATAGCGTGGAGATTACGCTCATGAAGTAAAAATACACTGTCTAGTAAAAGAAGTGTTTTAAAGGCGCCAGGCAAGTGTAGGAAGTACACTGCCATTTGTTTGTTTGTCTGTTTGTCTATTGTAAAAGAAAAATAGGGGGTATTGAAACGTGCACAAAGTAGAGAAGGCAAAAGAAAAGAGGAACAAAATATTTATAATATTTATTAAACTAAAAGACTTATACATAAAAAGACAAGAAAAGTTAAAAAGAAGTAAGCCAAAAAATATAAAACTGTACATTGGAGGATTAAAATACAGAGAAAAGGGAGTCTCTGGCCCTCCCGGGCATTCTGCCAACTAGTCATTAATCAGAGATAGCACTGGGAAGCGGAGGACAGCTGGGCCAATTAGTAGAAAATAGCAACAGGAGCAGAAAAAAAGCCCAGAAATGAAGAACAAATAGAAAATAATTATAAAAAAGTTTTAAGAAGCTAATGGATAAAATAAAACCAACAAGTAAGGATAAAGTAAAGAATTGTGTTTATCAAAAAACAAAGAACACTCCAAAAAATTGGTTTTGTCGACTATTTGGCCATTTGTCAGACTGCAAATACTGCGATCCAGACAGAGAGAATTAAAATTGAACATTGAAGTAGTCCATGTATTTTTGATATTAAAAAAGAGATAAGAAAGTGTGAATAAAGAATTTAAGCGCATGAGTAAGACAGATTGCAAATAAAATAAAAGAAATATAAAAAATCAGAAGAAGACTTTTAACGGGAATTTTTTGAAGAAAGACAAATGTGGGAAGGACTCAGTGAATACGGGAAGGAAAGGCATAGGAGGGCATTAACCCAATACAAAGACAAAGAAAGATTTGAGCAAGCCCTAGAACAAACAAAGGGAATTAAAAATCATTTTTGGTTGGAAAAATAATTTGTGGATAAAACAGGACAAAGACAGGTGCTAACAGATCAAAAAAGAAATGAGCTTTTGAGGGATTTGACAAAAATCACAAACCTTGACCAACTTGACAAAGAATGGCCCCTCTTAGATTGGATAGAGATAATCAAAGAGCAAATAACATTTGAGGTTTTGAGGCCACATTTGAACAAATTCCTCCTTCCCAAAGCCATCCTTCTGGAGTCAGCATTTACTGCATCAGAGATTAAACTAAATCCAGTGTATGTTCCATACCTACACAGAAACGCCACACTCCGCTGGCCCCAGGAAGTAGGAGGGGCAACAATTTTGAACAACCTTTACATGACGGTATGCTCATGTGTCAGACCAGTTAAGTGGGAAAGTAACATAATCTTTGAGGCAGGGAGAAGAGGAGAGGCCAGGCCAGCACTGGTGGAAAATTGGACACTGAAAAAACTAGCGGTAATGGTAGTGCTGAAAAACAACCCACGCAGCATTCGTCATATGTGGGTAGAGGTGTGGCGAAATAAGGAGGAGTTAGAAGAACAGTCTAACACCAACGAAGATGTTGAGGCTCTGGACTAATAGACACGGCAAGAGAGGAAGCAGGGGGAAGAGGCTGTTGGATAAAAAAGAAAGAAAAACTTTAATTGATTTATTTGAACCATTAAAATTAAACACATGCACTCGAGAAGAACTAAATATATCAGTAACCATGTGGAAAGGTCATGAGGTAAAGCTGACCCCATCTCTCACTTATCTGTATAGGAAAGGGCAAATAACCGCAAGAGGTCGGTGGTTTGAGGACAACATAACCTGGGAGTTCGAGTTAATTTACTTGGGGGAGGACATCATTTGGAAACGCAGCATACACAGCAAACTAGGAGACGACAAGCTAGAAGAAGTGACGCCGAAGCCACTGTCTGAGGTACCAATACGAACCATATTGAAATACCTTCAGAAAACAAAACATATACCTGAATTAATAAATTTAACAGAAGACTGAACATTTATACTGTGCTGATAATTGGTTGCAGCGATGGCTTCGGTGTCACCTCAAGACGAGACCCCAGTAGAGCAGCTCGCATCACAATATCCAATATGTAGGGACACTATTAAAAAATTATCAAAGAAGTGGGAAAAAAGGACCAAAAAGTTAAATACTAACTGGCCAGCAGAGGGAACATTTGACTTAGCTATGTGCAGGGAAATGGGAGCATTGATAAAAAATCACAAGGCTCATGACAAAAGTCAGAAAAGGAAGGAGAAGAGAGGAAAAGAACAGGAGGTCTTAGACTTATTTAGAAATAAAGCCATACAGCTGATTAAGACACTAAAAGAAAAGGCAGAGAAGCAAGACAACACAGTAGAAACCCCACCCCCTTATGCACCACCCTATGATATGACTGGTAAACAGCTCCCCCTGATGGAGGGCACTGTAAATATCAAAGGCAACGTGACCTTTACAGACACACAGGAGGAGCTAGAAGGAGGAGAGAGGGAGGAAAAAGAAGACCCCAGGAACGCAGGCTATGAACATAAGCCACTCACAATTGCCAGTCGGGGGCCATCAAGTCATGACGGAAGCCAAAACAGCGGCTGGAGAGGGGAACACCAGATTGGGGAAAATCTGTATCCCAGCATAGAGAAAGCCTTACAGAGCCTCGAGGAAGGGCTAAACCAGGAAGAAGACACCGATCCACTAATTACACAAGACTGTGAGGAATTAGAGCAAGACATAAAGATAACAGAAGAACAAATTGATCGCAGTATTAAGTGCCTACACGAATCCCTGAGAAATGGCATGGCTGCAGGGATCACACTCACTTAGCCCAGCTAAACCCCGCAGGGAATTCAAGAGTGTGACAGGGACTCTGCTTCTGGAGGATGTCCCACCTACCACCCCATACAACTTGAGGGAACGACCAGTAAAGAAGCCAAGAGGGTATGGAGAGGGAGGAGAATGGGAATATAAGCTCTGCCCTGTACTAAACACATGCAAACAAGAAAAGAACCCGCTACAAGAAGAAAATGTGCAGTGCCCCATCCTGATTAAAGGACAACAAGGACAGTATGTGCCATGGGCAGGGCAAGATCTGGAGGGACTAATAGCCCGCCTACCTGATGTGCACGAGGGGGCTGGCAAATGGATCAGAATACTAGAAGAGGAAACAATGGGCAAGATTTTGGCCCTTGGGGATGTCAAGGCCCTGTTGGCCAAATGTGTGGGAGGAGCCAAGACTAATGAGATCTTACTTGATGCAAAACTATCCCAGGCGGTTGACTCGACTAGAATGGATGCCCGACCCCTAGACTCTGTCAGACCAAACATATGGCACATCCTGAGAACGCACTATCCAACTCGAATGGACCCAAAGTCATTGAAAGGGGACCCAATAGGAGACGAGGAAAACCCAGTCATCTATGTACAGAAGCAAGCTAGGAAGTGGAAACAGGAACTGGAAAGAGACCCTGAGCATGACCCAGTCATAACAATGTTGTTTAGAACTGCATAGTTGAAGCTATGCCTGCCCCTGTGAAAGCAAAATTAGAAGACGTGGTGGGACTGACCTCAAAGACATTAAAAGAATTCAGCGACCATGTGACACATGCTGTGGAGCAATACAGAAAGAATGAGCAGAAACTGAAGAATCAAGAAAGAGAACTTCAAAGAAAACTGACTCAGCTGCAGCTGGATGAATTGATCAACAAGAAGAAAAAAGTGCAAGCTGCTGTGAAGGAGCCAGAAGACCCAACTGCCATGATGGCTGCTGTCAACATACCAAATCAAATTCCACAGACTGTCCAACAAGCACCGAACAACATGAATCAGAATGTGCCCACCAGCACAGGCAGTCTACAGCAGCCAGCTGCACCAATTGTAATATATCTTCCTGAACATCAAGACAGTAGAAATGGAACGTTTCCAGGAAGAGGAAGAGGAAGAGGAAGGCAAGCTTACAACCAACAGAGGACCCCGGATCAACCAAGTATCTGCTGGGGATGTAATCAGCCTGGACACACCAAGAGATCCTGTCCAGTCAACCCATGGCCTCTAGATGGGCCACAGCAAAGACAGCCATGGCGACAAGGAAACCAGAACCAGCAGTATCAGGTGTCTGGCCCCGTTAACCCATGGCATGGCCCAGACCAAGGATACTAGGGCTGCCCAGAGAATCCTACGGGGAGGAGTCAGCTTCCAATGTTGTCATCCAATGCTGACCAAGAACCTATGCTGCGGGTTAAGATAGAGGACAAGGTAACACCCATTATGCTTGATACAGGAGCAACATATACCTGCCTGAGTCCAACTTATGCCTCACACCTCCCCAGGTCTGGAAAATATGTAAAGACAGTAGGATTCTCGGGACTGACGCAGCTGATTCCAATGACAACTCCTGTCAGCATAAAAGTTAAAGACTCTGAAATAAAAATTCCTGTGCTAGTATCAGACCAAACACCAGTCAATCTGCTGGGAAGAGATGCAATATGCAAACTAAACTTACAGATATGGTGCACTCCCAAAGGAATATACATAGACAGTGCAGGTATAAAACAGATGATAGTAATAAGTAAGACTGATCAAGAAGAATCACAAGCCAATGCATTCTGGATAGGAAATTTAGACGAAGGACTAAGAAAAACACTGGACAAGTGGGAAAGATATATAAAAGAACAGTTCCCGAAACCCACTCCGCCAGAGACTGAGTATCACTGCACAATGATATATGACCCCCTTAGGGACCCAATACAGGAAAAAGAGTGGTTAGAGAAAACTGAGGGTCAAGAAGTACATTTAAACTCAAGCCATATAATTATAGGGCCAGCAGGGGCAGCACTGCAAATTGAAGAAAATGATTTCACTAGAACCTGGTTTAGGATTGCCAATTCAGTTCCACATGTTACGTTGTGCATAAATGAAGGGTGTCATGCAAAAGATCTAGGTCCAATGATGTTAAGAGCCAAAGAAAAGCGGTGGGAAGCCACTGAGAATCATTTTATTCTACAAACATCAGATAAAACACACCTGAAAATTCTGTGCACAACTAATATGAAAGGAACCCCAAAACTGGTAGTAGAAACAGAACAGCAGTATGACCCAATATCCAAAATAAAGGAGCTAATGATAGAAATGGAACAGAGGGTGCCCATACAGTTATGGTCTAAACATGACACAGATGTAGGACTAGTTAAGTCAGCCAATCCTGTTAGAATTGCCATCAAACATGGAGTTCAGCTACCTAGAAGACAACAATACCCACTGAGGCGAGAAGCAATAGAAGGCATAAGAAGCACAATTGAAGGGTTAGTAGAGGCAGGAGTACTGATTGAAACCTCTAGCTATTGCAACACCCCAATTTTACCAGTTGAAAAAGCCAGTAAATCTAAGTGGAGATTAGTGCATGACTTAAGGGCAGTAAATGAAGTAGTAGAGGATTGGCCAGCTGAGGTACCGAATCCACATACGCTGTTGACGAATGTTCCACCTGCTGCTAACTATTTCACTGTGATTGATCTTTGTTCAGCATTCCTCTAGCAGAAGAAAGCAGAAACCTTTTTTCCTTCACTTACCAAGGTAAACAATACACATACACTAGAATGCCCCAAGGATTTAAAGACTCCCCTCATGTGTTCAACCAAGTTTTAAAATTTGATTTAGAAGACCTGAGACTGGATAGCACATTGATACAGTATGTGGATGATCTGTTGATCTGTTCAACAACGCTAGACCAGTGCCATCAGGATTCTATTAAAGTCTTAACTAAATTAGCAGAAGGTGGCCATAAAGCCTCGAAAGAAAAATTGCAATACTGCTTGCCTCAAGTAGAATATCTGGGTCGATTGATTGCACATCAAACGAAAGCGATATCACCCAGTCAATTGGAAGGAATCAGTAAAGCACCTCAACCACTAACTGTGGGACAGATGATGACTTTTTTGGGCATGACTGGTTTTAGTGCTGATTGGATAGAAGATTATGCAATCAAAACAGCTCCATTGAGGGCCATTATGAAGCAGGCTGGTCACCAAAATCTAAAAGCACCATTGAAATGGGATCCTGATGCGCTGCTAGCGTTTAGCTCACTCAAAAAAGAATTGCAAACAGCCCCAGCATTAACGTTTCCTAATTATGACAGAGATTTCCATTTGTATGTGGCAGATAGAAAAGAGGGATTTGCCTCTGCCGTCCTAATGCAGGAAACATGCAGTGGACGGAGGAAGCAACCCATTGCCTATTATAGCACCAAATTGGACAGTGTAGCCCAGGGCTACCCACCGTGTTACCAGCAAGGCTTAGCAGCAGTATACTTTGCTTATGAGAAAGCCTCTGCTGTTACTATGGGCTATCCAGTCATCATTTACACCCACCATAAGATTGCTGAGTTATTAGAACAAGGACGTTTTGTTTTGACACAGGCCAGATGCTTGGCATACTCTACACTGTTGACTTATCCTGACATAACAATCAAGAGATGTGCCACAACAAATCCAGCTAATTTTGTCCCACTAGAGGGTGAAGGAACACCTCATGAATGTGTTGCTGACTCTCTAGCGTTTACTCGTCTGAGACCAGATTTGGAATCAACGCCAATTGTTGATTCAGACGTGGACTATTTTGTAGATGGCTCATGCTTTAGAGATCACTTGGGTAATCATGCTGGATTTGCCGTTGTACAACGAGATGGTGACAATTTTACTCCTGTGTTAACACAACATTGTGAGCAGCCTTGCTCAGCACAGATGGCCGAACTAAAAGCACTAACTGCAGCATGCATGTTGGCCAAAAATAAAGCAGCCAACATTTATACTGATTCTGCATATGCCCATGGGGTATGCCATCTTTTCGGTGCAGTGTGGAAGCAAAGAGGATTCAAAAAGAGTGATGGCACCCCAATCCAACATGGGGACCAAATTACTGCGTTAATTAATGCTATGATGTTTCCAGCTAAATTGGCCATCATCAAATGTCAAGCCCACAGGAAGGGTAACAATTACATTATCAAAGGCAACAATGCGGCTGATAGCCAAGCCAAACAGGCTTCTGGGTGTCAATCTGCTGTTATGGCACCATCTGTCTTAATCCAGCCTCTCCCCACTGTAGAAAGTATTGCCCAAATGCAGTCCAGAGCTACACCACCTGAAATACACTTATGGCAGCAAAGGGGGGCGACTAGAGATGCTAATAATATTTGGAGGTCTCATGAAGGTTTTATGATTGCCCCCACCCCATTGCTTAACATTCTGATACCTGATGCCCACAGTTTTGATCACTGTGGAAGGGGGGAGATTATGAGGAAGATAAAAAGACAAGGCTTCTGGTCCCCATACTTACAAACAAGGGTAGATGAATTTTTGAGTGAATGCGAAATTTGTGCACAGAACAATATAAGAAAAGGAACAACAACACCAATAGGCTCTATTCCAGTTCCAGAAGGGCCCTTTAAGCATCTAGTAATGGATTATGTGGACATGATAAAATCAGTAAGAGGAAAAAGATACATGCTGGTCATTATAGACAGATTTAGTAGATGGGTAGAAGCAGAGCCATCAGCAGAGCAAGGAGCACAGACAGTGATTAAATTTCTGACGAGAGAAGTCATACCAAGATTTGGGCTGGGGTGTGTCTATCACCCAGAGTCACAGGGCATGGTGGAACGGGTTGACTATTAAGGCCAAAATTAACAAAATCTGTGCGGATACTAAGCTTAATTGGGTAGATGCGCTGCCACTTGCACTGATGAGTTATCGAATGCAGACCAACAGGATTACTAATCTGACCCCTCATGAAATGCTGACTGGAAGACCAATGCCTGTGCCTCATTTAAGGGGGCCTTATGATGGCCCACCCTTAGAACAATTACAAATGGAATTAAGAACATATATGAGACAATTGACTGCTATACATGAGGCTATCCATTCACAGGAGCAAAACAGAGGACCCAGAGAAGAAGAGGAAGTTCCCTGTCCAGTGGTCCCTGGAGACCAAGTGTACCTAAGAGTCTTTAGGAGAAGGTGGAATGAGCCGCGGAGAGAAGGACCCTATACTGTAGTAAGAGCAACCCCCACAGCAGTACAGGTAGAGGGCAGCACAACTTGGTATAATTTGAATCATTGCACCAGAGTCCCACGACTGAGGCCTAGAAGGCAAGAGGAAGTAATAGATAGCCCAGAAGGGAGTCAAGAGGGGATAGCTCAAGATGCCCAAGAAGAGCAGGGAACTGAAAATGAAGATATTAACATTAATGAACCTCATTCTAGGGAAACTGAACACGCTGAGCCAAGAGATGAAATGCCGGAGCAGGACGGTGGACAACCTTCAGGGGACCTGGAACCTGAAGGTGAGAGAGCTCCTGATATTGCTCTTTCTGGTGATACACCTCATACAGCAGATTCCCCAGACACAGTGCCTACAGGAGAACTATCCACTGGAGAAGGAACCTCTGCTGATGAACCATACAACTTTGTTACACTCAACCTCCAAGACATTGGCATCCCAGGAATTGACCTCCCGGAAGATGACCTGCCAGACATTGACCTCCCAGAAAGTGGCCCCACAGACACTGACCTACCAGACCTCTCTAGCTTTGAGTGGGATGAGTCTCCCAAACCTGACTGAGCCAACACGAGGTAACAGAGCAAGCAGACACAAAACAAAAAGATCCATGAAGCAAGACATAACCATTCATGAAGATTACACCCAAACTGAGTATTATTCAGAGTCAGAATTGCAAAAGGAAAAACTGTTGGATGATGCCTATCATAATGAGTGGTACAAATGGGCAGTATATACTGCACGACAGGTAAAGCAAGGCATCTGTGTATTCTGCTCACCCTCACCTTTGAAAAAATTAAGAATAGTACCAAATCAGTATGACTATATGCAGTGTGCTAGATTTAATTCACAATATTGTCGCAGGACTGGGCATGTAATTCCATATTGCCCAGCTGAATGTCTGGCCATGTTAGGGAACCACTATTATCAGAGATTTTATAACCAGGAGGGTTGGGGAAGTGCATGTAAGGAGCTTGACGTGAGAATAGATAAAGCTAATAAAGAGACCCCACAGAATTACATACTGGATAACACCTTGGAGTATGAATGTTTTAACAAAACTATGGGATATCGAAATGTGGGAACCTTTCAAGGGAAATGCGCTATAATTTGGCACCTAGATTATGAAATGTACAATGAGACTAACGTGTACAAATCCTCTAGCTCAATATATGCCACAGCAACGATAAACAACAACATGACAGTAATAGATGCTCAGGAAAACTGTGAAAACGCTACCTTATCTTTTCCCCTGATTGGACCACTTGAAAATCAAACTGAAGCAGTAGCTGATTTCTTTTGGCTATGTGGGGGTAAACGATTAAGAGCCACCCTGGTTGATTGGAAAGGTCTCTGTGCCAGGGTGAGACTAGCTCAAGGGATAGGAATTGTAAACTGGGATCTAAACGGTGACACAACAACAGAAAAATTGAATAGACATAAGCATAGGACTAAGAGGGCTTATACCCCGGATCCTGAGGTAAAAATTGATGCAATTGGGCAGCCAAGGGGGATACCCCATGAGTTTAAGGCTAGAGACGAAGTAAAATCAGGATTTGAATCGTTTCTACTATGGATACCTGTTAATAAGAACACTGAGTGGATAAATTACATATACTACAATCAGCAAAGATTTATCAATTATACAGATGATGCACTTGAGGCATTAGGACAGCAGTTAAAGGCCACTAGCAAAATGACCTGGCAAAACAGACAAGCCCTGAATTGGCTGCTGGCAGACAAAGGAGGAGTGTGTGAAATGTTTGGGACTGACTGCTGCACCTTTATTCCTAATAATACAGCCCCTGATGGAACTTTCACTAGGGCCATGAAGAAACTGAAGACTCTAAGACAAGAGGTCACTGAGAATGCAGGAAGAGACAGAAGCATTGGATACTGGTTTGATTCTTTGTTTGGAAACTGGAAAGAGTGGCTGATTAAGGTGGGAATAATAATAGCTGTGGTTGTTGTTGTTGCTCTTCTGCTGTTCTGTTGCGTTATACCTTTTCTTAGATCCATGTTGGCTACTGCAGCTGCTCAGTCACTGACCCGGGCCAAGCAGATGATCAATGTATCAATTAAACGAGACGGAGTTGACATTGGATGCAACTCGGGAGTTTACCCCATTGGACCAGGCCTGGATGAGTTAGATGAGTTCTAAAGGGCTTTTTGGGGAAAGAGGTAAAAGGATTGGGGGCACCTATTACTTTTAATTTCTAAGATTTTGACTTTGTTTGTGATAAAGAGAGGGAGTTAGCCAAAACTCTGTCTTTCTTTTGGGGGTAAAAAATAGGAAGCTTATTAGAAAGGCGTGGGTAGAGTAGGGAGTTAGTAAGATGGGCAGTTATGCGTTTATTTTAAGGGCCCCCGTCCTGTATAATCTATACTTATAATCATGTTGAAATATATAATCACACTACTGTCACAAGTTTTTAATGTAAGACTGAAGGGAAATAGAAGGTTTCAAACAGACCATTACCCGTGATATGAGGTGATGTAGTTCCATGCGAATGATATATGAGAATGTTTTTATTATTCTTAAATCACTTTATTCACCTTTTTACATTTATGAATATATATGCATATTACAGCAACAAACATAGAAGCTCTGACATTATGTGCATTTAGACTACTGGAACTGTTGTATATAAGATGTAAATGAGAAATTATTTGCAAGCGCGGTCGTCTACTGTTGATTCAACAAAGGGCTGACTCAACTGGTGGTTTAAAAACCCGCTGTCTGCTCCAACACCAGATAGCGTCCTAGGCACTGCCAGGGCACCTCTGGCAACGATGGAGCAACCCAGATAGCGCCACAGGCCACCGGAAGCGCCTGCATGGTTCCTCTGGCATCGTGGGACAATGGTGATTTCAAGACTATACACTGTATGATGAATACACTGGATGTTTGGAACTGCTTTGTCCATATTAGGAAAGATGGTTTGACAGGAAGATGAGGTCTTTTACTCCACTTCAGACAAATGGGGGTGGAGATGTTTGGTCTCATTCTTCCTCCAGGGTGTACCTCTGTGACAGCAGGTCTATTGGTAGAATGGATGGATGGTCTAAATTGACCATATTGGTTGGGTAAGAAAGAGGCCTGCCCATGGAGATACATTCTGGGTAAAATTGAAGGTGGGACTAGAATTAGTCCCAAAGGGGGGATGTGTTGGAGAATTCTGCCACCCCTCCCCTATCTGATGCTTGAGTCTGAATGCTGTAATGCTAAAGCAAAAGTAGGCCATAGGGCAATGTAGAGATGGAAAAGTACCTAAAAACCCATGTAATGCATAGATGATGTCAGTACAAGGTACAGGAAAGTACTAAGAAACATATATGATGTAATTTTTTAAAAAACTATACATGTGATGTTCCGCCACCAATAGACACAAGGCCTTGGAGCATGTGATCATAATTGTGGCGTGATACCGAGGAGGAGCGAGGTGTAAGAGATAACGGTACAAACATTAATTGGACACTGGCGATAAGAAATATGTATAAAACCTGTACGGTAACCACTGTAAGATCAGATGACTTGGCTGAACATCTCACTTTGTTGAATTGCTCAATAAAGTTCTTCTTCTGAGACCTGGAACTTCGACTCTGAAAGCTTTTTGAAGACTAACTCCTACTAGATTCTGAAATATTGCTGACCTGAACCAGATACCATCAATTAGCCACGACAGTGACAGGATCTTTAAGGCACACATGAAAATGTCAAAATGTTTATCAAAAGAAAAAAAATGTATCTGGAGGTCATCTATTGGTCATCTAAATTTGAACTAAACTGTAAATCTAACAACTGATTTGCAAGGGACAACAACAGGCTGAGAACTAACTAAGAAAGTTATGTAATAGTGTACAAATGTTGAAGGTTAACAGGATCCAGAATTCTCCCCATGTGTTTCCTGACTCCTTCCAAAGACTCACTGAAAAAATGAAAAGTGAACAATCAGACTCATAATGTCAGTGTTTCTGTACATCTAAATTGGTTGAAATGTCTGTTATAATTCCAGCTATACTTTAACACAGGGGTTCAGACAGGTAATTCATCTTTTTTGTAGCTAACACCAAACTGGCGAAGCCGATACTTCTTTAGAACCTTGCCTGATAATGCCAGTTGTCTGAGACCTAATTTTTCAACGGCTCGTCTCTGTGCCACAGGAGTTGTATTATTCCTCCTCAGCTCTCGGCAGAGAACATTGTGGAAAAGAAGAGATCTCCTAATGTTGGGGTTCCGAAGCTGGCTTCCCGTTATCATCCTCTGTTTCTGTTCGTGGATAATCTTCAATCGTTTTATCTTTTAGTTTGACATTTGACTTTTTTATTTGAGCCTTCTTTTTCTGCCATTCCTGCTTTCTTAGTTTGTGTCGCTCTTTTGTTCATTTCTTAACCTTTTCTTTCAATGCTTTTATCTCCCAGAGGACTTTCTGGTGGGGTGTGTAGGGGAAAGTGGGTTTTGAACACATTTTGGTTTTGGCTCAATTATTTAAAAAATAATTAAGTTAGAATAATCTTTTTTTTTTTTTTACACAAGCAACGTACACATCTCTGCTACAAATGAACACTTAATGTTTTTTTCTAGGACCTACCATTTTCGTACAGTTGCACTGAAAGTGACAGAAGGGCAAATGTTACAACTTACCCCATATGAAGGGTTAATTGTAACAGACAGAGGGGTTAGTTACTTATAACACTTGTGTGTAACAGATAATTCAGAACTATTTTATCTGTATAGTTTGATATTGTTTGTACATCTGTATAGATAGATATCCATACATCCATCCCTCATCCAATCATCCTTATTATGGATCAATATCACTGATAGAGATATAGGAAAGGGCTGCACAGTTTTGAAATATATAAATAAAATCATCAGATATTGTAATTGCAATTGAATTATATTTGTGTGGCAGCTACATGCAAAATTATTATTAATAATAATAACAGTAATAATAATAAAAACGAGCTTAAAATCACACTTTAAAGGGTTTATTGCATGAAAAACAGGCTATATTCTTAATAAATAATTCTTAATAAATGATCAATGCATAGTAAACAAATGTGGGAAAAAAAATCATACTTTGACATTTAAATTCCAACATTGTTTGTGAAAGTCCAACAAAGTTAAATGTGGCAAAATAAATATATAAATAAATACTCAAACCTGAAAAGATGGGTGGCTCCCTGTTCTCCTTTCATTATCGTTGTACACTTGGCGGCTTAGTTGTAACACTGTGCTACAACTAACCCCGCTGTGTAAAAAATATGCTAAGCCTAGCTAACAGTTTCTAGGAGTTGCTGACATGTTTCAAAATGGTGCTATGTTTTAGGCAACAAGACAGTGATTAAGGATAATGTTAGATTTGGTGACGTACACACTCAACGTCTATTCTGCATATAGCTCTGGACCTTTTCTTTGCTTTCCTCCAATACTTTCTGTGGTGCCTCTTTGCTCTTGGTCCTAATTCTCCTACTTGTTTTACTTTTTTGTTAAGTAACTATCCTTCCATCTCTGTCTCTCCTTTTCTAACTGGTCTCTTCTGCTTTCTGGGTCACTGTTAATTCTTTCTCTCCTTTTTCTCTGGTACTCTGTTTCTTTGCTCCTCCACTGACAGTTGTCTAGCCATCAAATGTGGCAAGCGGTACGTTTGATGGACAGTGAAAGAGCGGAAGACAGGGAGACAAAGCAAGAAGAGAGAGCAAAGGGAGGAAGAAAGTCCACTACACCACCCTAGTCACTAAGCCAGGGGAAGTATCCTAGGGAGGACACACAGGTTCGATGTTTCCCTTACACAGAGACTCTGAGACGTGGATATGACAAAGTACAAAAATATTCTTTATTGGACAGCGATAAAATGCTGGCGTGCCAGTCAGTTAGGCTCAATCATAACCACGACACACAATAAACAACTCACAGGACTCGTGATTACCAGAAGCAGGACGAGCTAGTGCCAGACGTCGCTAACATCAGCGATGGTAAAGGAGCACCCACACGTGCACTACACTTCACACACACACACACACACACACACACTCACGTCAACCAAGATCAATCACTATGGGCTGCAGACCACACACACGGTGTCTCATCAGGACCCGCCACCAAAATAGAGCAACTAGCCCTCCTGCTCCGGACTCACAGTGCCTGAAACACAAGAAATACAAATTGCAAAGAAAACAATAATTGTACCCACATGTGGGTACCCAATTTACAGGACACAATATACAAAAATAACATGCATAACTAAAGGAAAAACACCCCGCAATCCACTCAAACCTGCACTCATCAGTTTCCGTGATTGTGAATAGATCACTACGGACCAAACTGACCAGGCTTCACAGGCCGGTGTTACGGATCAACTGGGGATCATGTTAACTGGGGAAGTGCGTGTGCACGCAGACAGTTTTACCTGGATTTCCAGCAGATGTTAAACGGTGACAGATTCGTCACAGCTAATTTTTCACTGAGCATATTTAAAAGCTTTCCACGTTATTGTTAAATGTTTGTACCATATTAGGACTCTGTTGTTTACTCTGTCGCTGCTCCGCTGTATGTTTCAGACGCCTTTAAGGGAAGTTTTAATGTGCTTTAATTTCGCGACACACAGACCACGCCCACATTATTTTGTTACATTCATTTCAATAAAATTTGTATCTGATGACAACTGTAAATATATTAAATAAATTATACTATTGACATTGTGTATTTGCAGTGCGTGTGTATTCGCAGATTATTGTTATGATGCCAATTTGTGGCTTAATTTAAATTGAGCAGCAATACTGCTGTGGTTAAAGGGACATGTCAAGCATTTATTTATTTGTTATTTATGTATTTTAATGTTGCTGAGGAATGAGTTAAAGCATAAATGATACAGTACACTCCATAAATGTTCATAAAGAGTGGTGAAAATTGATAAGCCATAGCTTATGGATCCAGTGATTTACCCACAGCATTTATATATAGGGGAATGTTCAACAAACATATTCATTAGCTAACAGGTATGAAAGCAACAAAAAAACAAAAAAAAAATAGGCAAATGTGCATGCATGCAGGACAGCTGTATTTGCCAACTGTGAAGGTCTGACCACACAGTCTCACCTTCTGAACATTCAATCTAAGGAAGGACGAACAAACTATAGAATAAGTTAGAATATAAGTTACATGCTAAGGAAGAACAGTTACTTGTTTTGCAATGTGTATACATTTTTCATACCCATTGGCCAGTTTGGCCTTCATACCTACTGCTCTCCATTTAATGTAATCATGTTATATTAGAAAATAAATGTCACAGTTGTATTACCTTATTATAGTAAGAGCAATTTAACACACAATCACCCTTCATTGTAAAATTTTCACATCTCCTCTTAATATAATAGTGTTCCTTTATTGAGCAGCTGCCAGGATATTGGTTATCCTACAAAGTTTTTGATTTGTCTAACTTTAATTGCATCAATTTGCTGTGGTAGTCTATGGCCTAACAACAATGACACCAGTAACAATAATGACACTTAATTTATAGACCTTTTTTTTTTATCTGTTCCTAACAGATAGCAGATGACAACAATGAATGCACATGATGTGATGAATAACAAGTAAAGAGAATATGTTCAAGGATTAGTTCACTTTCAAAAAAAGATTTTGCTGATAATTTACTCACCCCCATGTCATCCAAGGTATCCATGTCTTTCTTTCTTCAGTCGAAAATAAATTAAGGTTTTTGAGGAAAACATTCCTGAGTGAGTAAATTATTAGCAAAAAAATGTTTAAAAGTGAACTAATCATTTAATGAGTTTCATGGTACCAGTCAAATGAAGAGAACTGGCATAATTTGTATTACATAAAAAGAGGCCCAAACACATTACATTTTATTTATAAAACTCATAGACCATTGTGTAATATTTCTTTTGTTAAAGAGGTCAGCAAAAAAGTAAACAAAGCATTTCCTATTGTTTTAGAGAGGGTCATGCTATTCATGTGAGGTGACAAATGATTAAGAGGTTCGTGATGCAGATGAAAATTAGACATAGGGAATATCAGTAGGCCTAGATATTTGTAGCAATTCATCATCACTATATGTTCTGCTTATTTCAGTAATACAATTTGTGGTTGCACTTGCCACTCAGTGTTTTTCACAGGACTTTAATCACTAAAGACAAAGTGTTCTCTAAATGTCCAATACAAGACATTAGATACACAACATTCAAGTTCATACTACTGAGCATAATGTACAATGTTTGAGCGACTTACATTGCATTTCAAGGTACACATTTTAAAGTCTAATCAGTTCTTGCTTTTTCTGGAAATCGAACCCATGACTTTGGCGTTGCAAGCACAACACTCTACTGTTTGAGCTACAGCAATGCTTGGTACAATGAAGAACTTCAATAAATCTTTTTATTGAAAAATTATAAATCTTTTGAAAATGTTACAAGTTCATGAGATAATTAACTTCATGACCCTATTAGCATTGCTGCTTTATATCCAGGGAAAATGATACGGACGCGTCACAGCTGGTTGTTCAAAAAAGAGATCTAAATATCACAGCAGAGTAAAATAAGCTGATAAGTACTTTTATATAAAAAATAATTGATCCATTATAAAATTAGGCTATATGCAGATAGATAAATGCAACTTGTTGAAAAAATGTAAATGACTTTGCAATTTATGTTTCTTTTATTTAGCCTACTTTAACTTAATCTACATCTGTTGTTATTTGTGATTAGAACTCATGACAACTCAAGTGCGCTGACAAGTCTGTTCATCCAATGAAAGCGAATGACCCTTGTTAACATGGGCGTGGTTTCTGATCTTGACACTAAAGTATGTTAAACTTCTTTGAAAATGCGTCAAATACGAAGGAGTCATTTACTGCAAAAACAAAGCGCTTTATTCGCATACCGTGTATACAACTGGTGAAATATTCGTTTTTAATCGGTGATCCGTAAAATAAGTCATGAATCTGTCGCAGTTAACATCTGCTGGAAATCCAGGTAAAACTATCTGCGTGCACGCGCGCGTCCCCAGTTAACATGATCCCCAGTTGATCCGTAACACCGGTTACCACTCACAATCCCCCTTTCCTTAGAACAAGCAGAGGATAACTTGCAGTGAACAAAAGAAAAAAACATTATTCATAATACCAAAAAAATAAAGAAAATCAAAACACGCAAAATGCAGAAAAATAATAAATTAACAAGTCACAAAATAATAAAGCAACAAAGAAACCCAAAAGGAAAAGTACACAAAAAAATACAAAAACAACTGGGTTAATTACACACACCCACGAACAAAGCAAAATAACTCAAACAAAGGCAAAAGACAAACATCACCAATGCGGAAGCGTGCTCACACGTGAGCAACTGCACTGAAGCATGTTGATGGAAGAAAAAAACAATAAAACTAAAGTAGTAGGAACAAAACAGCAGCGATGAAAGTCCCAAGCCACGCAGCAGTCTTCACATGCCCTTATCTAGGCGGATTAATTCACCAAACATGCGGAGGTCGCGTCATTTGTCCAGCCGCCAACAGCTGAACAATGTTCACAAAGCAGAGCAGGAAGCCAAGCAGCAATACACCAGCGATGCGTAGTGCAAGATATATAACTTGCATTGGTATCCGGCAAACGGCGCGTATTGCCAATGGTTGCGAAACCTCAGCACCACGTGTGCTTATCCATAAACAGCCCAGCAGCACCAGACATAGACGGGAGAATAATGACGCGCTAGAGAGGCGGTCGCACATTAACGCCATCTCCGGTCAAGTGGTACTCGATGCAGAGCCAAATGGGAGGAGCTGGAGCTCCAGCTCTTCCCCTCACTGGAGCTCCAGCTTCACCTCACTGGAGTGGGCGGGGCCGCGCAGGCGCAGGTTAACTTTAGCGCAGCAGCATCGACTACCAGCACTCAGCATGATTTCAAAAGCAACATATTTCAGCGCCAGCTCGATTTTTATTTAACACAAATGAACAAAATAAATACTCTGTTAGTCAACAAGAGTTTCATTTGTTATAGATATATTTATAGAAAGATCTTAAGGATGAAGATGGATGATGCCTTGTTGGCTATCACAATGCGGGACTTGTTTTTAAACTCCATGCGTTATGAAGGTGAAGCATATGAAGAAGAAATTTGTAGAGGACATGGAAGTTTTCTTGCTGGAAGTACGAGACAGAAGAAAAATCTGTGTGTCTTGTTTACACAACCCTCACTTGTGAATCTTGTGAGATCAAGCGATTTCTGTTTTCTTATTTTATATTTTAAGTTCGATAATGTTTTTGCTAATCCTGTTTAAGGCTGCTCTTAGCTTTGCTGCACTTATCTGTGCTGTGCTGTTATGCAGGTATTATTCTCTTTTAATTTTTTTAATTTTGTAGTTCTGTAAAGCACTTAGGTCAGTCAGTGGCTGTTATAAAATGTGCTGTATAAATAAAATCAACTTGAACTTGAATCTACAAGTGGGAGTACTATGTAAATAAATATTGATTGAGTTTTGTAAAATATTACAATGTTATGTGAAGTGTGTTATATTCAATGTTATATTCATAAAATGTATTATTTTATCTTATTATACTATTAAAATGTGGAGTGGATGCCTCACTAATCTCAGAGCACATTTGTTATCTTGTTTTTCCTCTAGTGTGGGTAGTCACATGGCTGGTTTTAGAGTACTGGACTGCTTGTTTCCATTTCATTAAAATGGCTTAATGCATAGCCTACCACATGAAGGTTGAGTCTATCCAATATTACAGTCAATATTCCATTTTAATTTACAATATATAAAAAAAAAATTACAACTGGCCTGTTGGAGTAGCCTATGCTTTTACATTTACGTATAAAAAGGGCAGATTAGGTAACCTAGTCTTATTATTTTTTATTTCATGAATTAATCAGATGATTTAGATTAATTCACACAAATAACACGCGTTACTGCGGTGGACAAAAAATAAACGGGTGCAAAGATAGTAAGCTTTCACATTGCCTTTTAAGTCTAGTAATTTACATAATCATATAGCAGACGCTTTTGTCCAAAGCGGCTTTAAAAGTGAGGAAAACAACGAAACTGTTCATCGTAATAAAGAAAAAATAATACATAGATACAAAGTTTCAACAGTTTTTAGAAACACGCACACATAGTGTGAGCAATGTTCTTATTAGCCTAAGTGTTTACGCGTTTTTCACAGAAACGATAAATAATTTTATAATTTATCATAATCATGACAAATATTAGAGAAAAATACAATATTATGTTTGCCAGCATCTTGCGCATCAAAGCAAACTTGTCCTTTCATCACGGGTGAAACTCGCACTAACAACAGGCTTGATAGCGCGTCATGTTCTGTCCACTAGATCCAGCGAGGGTGAGCCATAGACTGTAAAAAATAGAGCTCTAGCTCCTCCCATTGGATGCTGCAGCAAAGCCCCGCCCACTAAATTTAGCGAGGTGGAGCTGGAGCTCCAGAAAAGGGGGAGCTCGAGCTCTAGCTCCTCCCATTTGGCTCTGCATCGAGCACCATCTCAACCACCACCTTAATATACACCTGGGAATTAAATGCTGATTAACTTCACGCATCCAGGGCGGAGTCAACACACGCAGAGAGGACGGCACGCAACAGCGGCACTTCACTACATCTGGCTACAGTACAGATAAAAACAACACTTTATAAGTTAATATGGGTATATTAAGATATTTTAAGTCAATCAACATGTATTGGCCTACTTACAGGTGAAACAAAAGTTACAATTTTGATGATTATGGCTTACAGCTTATGAAAACCCCAAATTCAAAATCTCAGAAAATTAGAATATTACATGAAATCAATAAAAAAAAAAAAAGAATTTTAAATACAGAAATGTCGGCCCTCTGAAAAGTATAATCATGCATATGTATATAGTTATATATACTAAATATATTAGTTTCACCTTTTAATTTGAATTACTGAAATACATGAACTTTTGCACGATATTCTAATTTTTCGAGTTTCACCTGTAAATTATATTATCATGTTATGTAGTTGTTATACATTACTTAATGAGTATTTGGGAGCACTTTTACGGAGTTGACAAAACAACATGTTTTTTCAACTTAATCATGTCTAATAAATGGTAGCCATTTTGATTTTACTCAGTTGCCAGCTGCCACTAAACTAAACCAAAATACCAACTTTTATTTCAAAATTCTTGATTAAAACCATCCCTACTTTGAAGATAGTGTTGACTCATAAAAGCTGTGACCACAGGGATTTCAACTTGTTTGCTGAATATTTAAAAAAAAAAAAAAAAACTTATGAGACCATGTGTTGGACTGCTGCAACCATCAACAGAAAGAAGTCCTCAGGGTTAAAGCTGACCAAAATATGCCTTATTTCGCATTTGAAAAATATCTGATGGAGTTGACATGAATTGATGACAGATTTTGAAAGGCTGTTGTTAATGTATAAAATAATGCAATGTTCACTTTAAGTATTTTGTGATATTTTATTAATTAAGCCATCCAATTAACCTCATATTCACATTTGTGGATTTTGGGCATTTTAAAACACTTTTTTTTTTTTTTGCAGTTTGAAACTTTGACCTCTACGGAGGACGAGTTAATTTGCATGGGCTTTCATAGTACAGTGCCGGTATTTTATAAAATTATACTATGAAATAATATAAATATACAAAACCAAGGGTCTAAACATACACAAGTCTCTCATATCCAACTTTTAAAGCCTTTTTAAATTAAATTATTGTTTTTTAAGGCAAATTGCAACATTTTGATGGGGGACATGTCCCTTATTTCAAGAATCAGTATTTCCTGAATTATTATGATCAAACACCTTAACTGTAAAAAATAAATAAATAACAAGGAGGGGAAAAAACACAGTTACATGACTGGCAGTAAGAGAACATTAAACACTTACAGATCTCTCAAGATCTCAGCATCTTTAAAGACTTTACCTATGCCTATCCCGTTTGACTATTTCTTTCATACAAAAGTTCTTATTGAGAATGAACAGAGGTTTAGATGTTGATGTTTTGTTGAACATAATAAAGACCATTATGTTGATCAGTGTTTGCTTTCTTTGGGCTCTAGACCCTTTACTTTTTAACATTAGTTTATGTAACCACCTCGCTCAGAAAACCAGACGAGTTTATGTCAAGCAATCATCAAAGTTGTACTTTGAACATCAAAAATGCTGACAAACATTAATTTACTGTGTTATTGTGATAGGTCCCGACGGGGCTGGGCGATAAAACGATAACGATAATTATCGCGATGTAATATTTTCTCGATAAAACGATATCAAGAGTTCGATAAATGTTTGATAATGTTGTTTATGTGCCAAAAGCAGAAACGAAACTCATTTGTACCGCGCGCCACACGGACCATTTATCCGCCTGGCTCAAATTCCAAACGGCAGCCAAAGCCCGTCTACAGAAAGCCTGGCCACTCCCTATTAAGTCCTATTGTACCGAATTTTGGTTGTAGTTCCACCAGAGTTCCACTGGGGGGCGATCGCCCTGAGTGCAAAATGAATGGGAGTCTATGGAGCTAGTCGGCTAAATTTGTCTCTTTCACCCGATTGCCGTTGAGAAATCTCAGATTTGATTGTAGGTTTTGCAAGTTCAACATGGGTTATAGGTCGAAAGTTGAATGAATGAGTACTTATGTCCTTTCGATTTCTTACAGGTTGAGTTGTTGTTGCCCATTACACGCTAGCATTCTGCTAATGGACGCTGATTGGTCAGTGAAGGACTGATTACGACCAGAGATACCGCTTGATGGCATCGTGGCATCCGAAGCGGGACCAGAATGTGTGTGTATTTTCAGCGTGGTCTTTTAAAACAACAAAACAAAAACTCTTTTAGCACGTGTATTTACCTGTGTCAGCTGTGTTGTCGATGAAAAGAATGTGTATGACGATGTGTATGACGTCATTGACATTTTAAAAGACTTTTTAAAGCAAATGAGTGACTCTAAAAAATCTAACACCCAGCAATGAGTAATTTCTTTGCATCTCCTTTCGAATACAACATTCAAATTACTAGACAAAAAATTATATCCTGAGAAAAGTGGATTTTGAGGGGTATAGCTCCATAGACCTCCATTCATTCTGCACTCGTCCTGTGAGCGCCCTCATATGGAACCAGAGTGGAACTGCAACCAGTTCAGAACCCGGAAGTTTACTGAGTCAACGTTCTCCCCATATAAGACATTCTCTGCTATTAACTGCACTATGAAATGTGGGATATATTGAATTGTATTATAAATGTAGACAATGGATTAAAGGACTAATGGAGGCCTATTTAATGAATGTAGGCTATTTAGGCTACAGTTTTTCATACAAATACCATAGAAACCATAAAGTTACATTTTGCCATGATAGTGAGGTGCTTTAGGCTATGCCTGGTTTTATCTGTAGTTATCATGATCTAAATGGATGATACTGTTTGACCAATGGTTAATTTGAATAAAATTCAAACAGTCAGAAGAATTACATTTTACCAAATAAAATTGAGGTCATTTACCTTTTTTTTTTTAACAGATGTTACTGTTTTTGCTAATGAACATAAAATTAACATACTGTCTACTCACTGTCAGTATGCGTTTCGAGACAAAACATGTAGGCTAATATTAATATTGCAGCCTGCACTGCAAACTGTGCTGAAGATACGTGCCATCAAAGTCAGGCAACACAAACCTGTTTCAAGACTTGAAACAATATCCCCCATTAGCACATGCAGAAACTAAGAAATTCAATTTTCTTTTAAGATATTTATTTTGTTAAGGAAAAATGACAAATGTTTGAATGTTCTACCTCAGATTAGTGAAATGTTCACCTGTTTGGCAAGTGTTTGATATGTTCTGACAATAAAGAGTAGTTTAAAACCACAATTAACGCTGGTTTCTACAACTTTCACCTAGGAGCAAAAATCTGCCTTTAAACTTGAAAGAAATAAAGATTTAACATTTATCGTGATAATTATCGATATCGACTGATATAAAACAATTATCGTGATAACTTTTTTTTTGGCCATATCACCCAGTCCTATGTACTCTCATATACATATATAACATGAAAAGAAAAAAAAAAAAAAAAAGCGGAATGCTTTTTTCACCTCTGTGTGTCTGAACAAGTTGTCTGAACTAGAGTTTTGAGGCGGAGTTTGTGTGAGTGACGTCACGTGGGTTATGCAACCTCTCATCTGACACAATTGCAGCTTTCACTTCCGCAGGAGAAATGGAGCAGAACAGCTAAATAAACCCAGACAGGATTCTTACTCTTTCACATAAGGTTTTATCAAGACTTCCATTCCACTGCATTCTCTGCGCGTTTGACTTCAAAGGTAAAGTGTAAGAGTTTCATTTCACAGCTGTCCTGAACGTTTTACCGTATGGAGTGCCGTCTCTGTTTACATGTTCATGATTCACTTGTGTTTCACTAAAACGGCCCGTGCTAAAGATAAAACAATAATGAATATGAACTATGAATAATGACAGTGTCCACAGGCCTATTTTGGCTCACTGGTTGTAGAATTATTATTTTTTTCAGTTTGAACTTGGGGTTGTTGTATTGTACAATTGCTCTTTTAAACATTCATACAGAGGCCATGCATCTTAGATGTTTACTACATTAAAAAATATGGTTTGCTGTACAAACACCAAGCAATTTAATACCAAACATGGTGAAAGTCTAAAAATATAGTAATATAGTAATATTTAGAAAAACAATGTTTCAGTATATTCTTTACATCAGTTCTGTGTTTCTGATCATAATACTGTTCATCAATTTGGTTTTAACCATTGGGTTTATAATTATTCTTATTATTTTTCTCCATAGGAAGGGCTTCTCATTAGAAGTGCAGCGATGGTGCAGAAATATCAGTCCCCTGTGAGGGTTTACAAGTTCCCCTTTGAGCTAGTAATGGCGGTGAGTTTTTAAGAAATGACATGCGCATGAGAGAGCATATCTAATCATCATATTGTTTAAAAGTCTATCTATATTAGGTTACATCCTTTAACATCTAGTTTTCTCTACATTGTGTTTGTGTGTGTGTGTTTGTGTTTCCAGCTTTGTCTTTGTTAATTTGTGTGTATTCATTTTATTGAGTAATGTTTGCAAAGTTTGTCTAGTCAGCTGTATTCTGTCTCAAAGCTGCATTGCTCTAGAGTTCACTAGACTGTTAGATCATTTGTCAGCTCAAATACTTGTAAATCTTTAACCTCACAGAGCACAGCTTTCTATTGTTTTATTGCTTTAATAGCATTTATTGTTATTGTTTTATTGCTTTAATAGCATTTATCAAACGTTCCTGGCTAATCGCTCAATACCGCAGTCCAGACATTCTGAAATGTACAGTATTGCCTGCAGAGAGCATGACACTATCAAGATTCAAGAAACATTTAAAAGCCAAACTATCAAGACTGTAAATCATACTTCTGCTATTACTATCTTTATACATTAAATATACCTCTTATATGTTCATACTTTTGTATATCGTTGGACAGGTCATGGTAATAGTCATTTAAAAATTCTAATAAATTTCAATATCAACATTTGTTTGTAATATTTTAAAACATTTTTGTTACAATAAACAATGTTGTGTGGGACCACCACTTCGTGTCCAATAATAATAGTATATATTTTTTCATTCAGTGTAAAATATGCGTCCTGAAAACCAGTTGAAACCCATTCGCTGGTATATTATCTTAACTTTTTTTTTCTGTTATAAAACTGATTTGATTTATATGATTCTAAATTCTGTTTAGACATGCAACATTCGAAGCTGTTGTAAAATGCAGATAAGCACACACAAATAACTGATCGATAAACTTCGACTAAACATCGTTAAGATAATGAACTTGGGAGAAGAATTACTCAATTATTGACATTTTCACTTTATACTATAAATATTTACCAATGTCAATGGTCAAAATTACTGTAATGTACGGTTTCAAGTGTATTCTTGCTTTAACACCTCTGACTAGACAATGCACAGTAAAGTTCTACATTGTTAACGCTTATTAACTAATGTGTGGTGTTCTATTAGCACGATTCCAGTTCACCTCTTCATACTATGAATGCCAAATAAAAAAGTCAGTTTAACTTCATAGATGAGGTTTAATATTTGACTGGCTGTTTTAATAATAATATAAATAATAAAACATTTAGATTTAGTCTACTTTCGTGGTGCCTCATATGCAAAACAAACGCCGGATCTTTGAAGTCGGTCGATCTCAAGCTCTGTTTACAGCTTGTATTAAGATGTGTTTTGGTCGATTGAATCACAAGTGTACAATTGCTTTCGTAGTGTAAACGCTCATGTGGTCGAATGCGTTCAAACAGCCACAAAAGACCGTCTTCTCTCTGCATACTGACCTAATGCGTGAACATTATGGGAAGAGCTCTAGCCAGACGGGATTTAAACTTTGTCGGCTGGAGACCCGATTTTGGTTTGAAGATGAAAAACGTATCAAGCACAATGTTCTCTCGCCATTCCTGATTTCTAACACACACTCACAGCTTTCGGCTGGTATTCGGCTGTTAGAGCAGAAACTAAAGCTGCTGCTCTCCGTGTGTTTTTCCTTCGTCTCCACGCGTGTTCATGTGTGCTTATTTTGTCCATTAGATGGAAAGATCTGAAAAAGGCCAAACATTTACCCACCCATAGCCCCTCCCCTCGAAGAAATCAGGACTGAAGCGGTTGAAAGTGGACAAAAGAGACGGATTAAAAAACAGGTGGAAACAGGAATGCGTCTCCCTCGTCTACTTGTGATCCGATCCACCAAAGCACATAGTTGCCCCTCTCCACATCAGCAGCTGCCCTGATAAAGCTGACTCGAGCAGATGACTTTAGCATTCCAGTACACACTTAAATCCTTTTACGACTGTCTCGTGACCTTTTCATGTTATCTCACCCTTTACATGATCATTAACTGAGCTTTAACACTTACCATGAACTGAGAAACCTTATGAAAATGAAGTGCACTTTAGCATCTTTATATAATTACTTCTATTGGCTTTGAAATACGTTGAAAAGTTACTGCTGAATGAACTGACAATCATTTTTGGTCAACTAAAATATACTTTAATGCCATTTCTATTGAAACGTGTCATGTATTTAAGTATATTTGTTACAATTTAGTACATTTCAAATATATTAACTTATCAAATACACTTTTCAGATTATAATCACATGCTTTAGGCCAGGGGTTCCCAAACTTTTCCATTCCAGGACCCACGTAGACAAGAATAATCTATCTCAAGACCCACCAAAATAATTTTAAAGCATGAATGTGGGTTGGGAGGCGTTAGTTCTCTTTAGAGCAGTTTTTTTTCCTTGTCATACACTGTAAAACCCAACAAGTTAAGCTAACTCATTTCATTTGAGGAAACCGATTACATCAATTCATTTAAGTTTATAAAAAACAATAGTTATGAGTACTCTGAACTTATTTTATTTGAGTTCACTAAAACAATAATATTTCTTAAAACACAATTAAACTTTACACTGCATTTAATACTGTATATAGCTGAAACTTCACTTTATTGAGTAAAAACAGTGAAATGACAAACTTTAAATGAACTCAGAGCACTTGCAGTTACTGCTAGCTCACAATATCACACACAAATTCAAATCCAATGAGTTAAGCTAACTCATTACATTTGAGGAAACCGATTACATAAATTCATTTAAGTTTATAAAAAACAATAGTTATGAGTACTCTGAAATTATTTCAGTTGAGTTCACTAAAAGTAGATATTGCAGTCAATAAATTAAGTGATTAATTAAGTGATTAATTAAGTTATTGTTGAGCATTAATGATGAACACCTGCTGTTAACATCACTGAAGGAAAGAGAAACACAAGAACTACAACTGACTTCCAACCACAACATTTGATGAAATCAACTGAAGATAAAATAATTTTAAATCTCTCAAGATCTCAGCAGAGGAGGATTGAACAACTCCACAAACAGCATTACCAGCTTCACTTATTACTAACCAGTTTGGCTTTTATCATGCGTCTACAGAAGTTATTATTGTGAATGAACAGAGGTTTAGATGAAGATGATTTATTGAGTTTCATTTAAAGACACCATGATAGTGGTCAGTGTTTGCTTTAGTTGGGCTCTTGACCCTTGACTTTATAACACCAGTTTTTCCTCTGGCTGCTGTAACTGAGTGTTTATATAACACATTTGTTATTGCACAAAAGCCAAAAGAAAATTTTGTATTGATGGATGATTTATGGAATGATGGATCAACATTTGGTGTCTTGATTCTCTGATCTTTTCTAGAGAGTAATCTCTGATAAACAGGTGATATATAACTTGTAGTATTCATTATAAAATAACTGTGATTCTGCTGCAAGGCCCTTCAAATCAGATTTTAAAAACCTCTATGGTATCATGCTGACTTATACAGACATCAAGAATCAGTATATGAATCTCAACAATGGTGACCATTAAAAAAACAATTCATGCTGCAATGCATGCTGGGAGCCATGGATAAGGTTTGTATTATGGTAGTACCCAGCATGCATTGCAGTATGAATAGTTTTTTTAATGGTCACCATTGTTGAGATTCATATGCTGATTCTTGATATCTGTGTTAGTTTTGGTAATGAATCACATTTTCTGTAAAATCCTTCATACTATCTGAAATTCATAACATTGCTAGTTATTATGTTGTAGAATCTATTTTCAAATACAACTAATAATATAATTATAGATTAGACTCTGAATGAGATCAGTGAATAAAGTCACTAAGTGATGATTGTCATCATCAAACCTTGACATTCATCACCCGGTCATACTTTTCCTTGACTTTTGTACCATAACAAATGTTTTATAAACACCCAATTACAGCAGCCAAAGGAAAACTTGAACTCAAATGTCAAGGGTCAAGAGCCCAACTAAAGCAAACGCTGATCTCCATCATGGTGACCTTAAACCTTGTATTTCTTGTGTTTCTCTTTCCTTCAGTGATTCTGCTTGTTAACAGCAGGTGTTAATCACTAATGAACAATCATCACTTAATTGATGATTAATTAACTTAACTATACAATTATTATTCAATTATCATTCTGGGATCTAGAAATGTTCTATAACTCATTCAGTTTGAGTTCTGTTTCAGTCATTCAAGACACTTCAAGTTTCTGTATTATTTGAGTGCAGTGACCTCAATTTAATTGAGTAAATAGTACTGTTAGGTTTTACAGTGTAGTAGCCTATGTCATATAAGTTTAATTGCAATACAAACTTATGGTACATTATCAAAAAGTTTGAGAATTAAAATAGTAGCCTAATGGCTGTTAAATTAATGTGAAGAATACTGAGTAGTTTTTGTCTGCTGCCTCAACTGATTTACCCAAACATGGCAAAACAAATTTAAAGAAATGAAAAAGATTAAGTAAGCTTAATCTTAACCAAAGGTTTGATATGACAAAAAATCAGAATATAAAAAAAATAATAGACTAATAATTTTATAGAATTTCAATACGAATATTTATGCTGCGAGTGTTGTTAAACTCATTGCGTTGTTCAGCGCAGAAAACGCTTTCGTGCTCGTGTGTATACATTTTAAATACTTTTTACATATATATTTTCCTTATGCGTTGGTAGGTATCAAAATACATGCGAGGGAACACAAAACAACGCACTCTTACGACGACCATATCTCTGAAAGACAACAGCGCTGTGTTGAACAGACGACAGAGATTAATGCGTTCCCCAAAAGCATTGTATGCCAAAGTAGATCGCAGAACCATTGCCACCAATGGTCGCTACAAACAACTTAGCTCACGATGCTTCTGGGAAACGCAGCCCAGACCTTAATCAGCCTTTCGTGACATTTGAATTCTCTGGTGTAATGCGATCTCATGCAGAATGAGATCATGCAGTGATTGGAGTAAACGAGTTTCTTCTCGTTAATATTGCGCACCAAACCGCTTAATGAACCGAAGCCGCTCTGAGACGGTGAAAATTGTTATCACAACAAGTCGCACGCGCGCGCTTCATGAAACACAATACTGACATATTTATCTAACTTTAAATCGCTCTAAGCAATAGAGATTTATATTTAACATTGGTTCATCGTGCAACCTGTTTGTATGTGTCACTCATGAAACGTAAATTCAGCTGCAGCCAATAGTGATTGCGCGACCCACCTCTTCCCAATCTGCGACCCACAGTTTGAAAACCCCTGCTTTAGGCAACAAAAGCTTTAGTAATTAAAATAAAATGCACTGTAAATTAAGCTTTTAATTAGATATTAACAGAGTGTACTTTTTAAAAGTGTACTTAAGTGTGTTAAGAAACAGTCATGAAAGTATTTAAGTGGACTTAAGTTGGCTTTTATTTCATTCAAATATGTTCTGCAAGTACGGTTTTATACAAAATATACTTTTAAGATTTGAAGTACATCAAGTTCACATTAAACATAATTAAGCACACTTCTTTTTCTCAAGGGAAAGAGCCATAACTTTAGGACACATTTAAAAACGTATTACTGTTTGTCACTGTATTAGATAATATATCAAAGCAAGTGTTAAAGATGAGGCAATAGGATTTTGCCGTTTTGTGGTTGTGAAGTATATCCATCATATAATTATATATAAAAAAAAAATCAGGGTAGAAAAAGTGCCTTTTATTTCTTATGACAAATTTTGATGTAAAAATCATACTAACATTATAAGTGCACCTCAGGAATCATTATGAAATAAAATAAAATGACTTCTTGACCCCTTTATATTGTTAGTCAATGCTAAAACATAATTTAGATTTATTTCACACACGAATGCCATAGTGACACACTGGTCTAGTGATTCTGCTGCAGTATTAATTCTGGCGGGGTGTCAGTAATCTCAAGGCATGATTGATCAGCCGGTTAATTAGGTTACAGTTCACATTGATCCTCCTCAACCGCACAGTGACATCATTTCCCCAGGCGAAAGGGCTAATCACTTGCTCTTATCAACATTATTATTGTGTATTGTTTATTGAGATTTGCTGAGTGCACAGTTTGACGTCATGCTTTAGTCATCACGGGTCGCTGCTCACACTTGACATGAATCAGTGTGCCTCTCCTGTCAATCAAACAATATCTGGGCCAGAAACCTCGGGGTTCATGTCACAAAGGCTTACAGTGGTGTTGGGCTTGTTGCTCACAATATAAGACCCACTTCAACATGTAATTGTGTTAGTACAGGAGCAACTACAGGGATTGTTCTAGATTTCCAAGACTGCACACATCACAGAGGTTGAGCAAATTTGAATTGAACTGAGTGTGTCCATTTTTTCGAATACATTTTTTCTTTCCTTCGTTTTAAAGCATTATGAGCAATGAACCAAATCAACTTTCTGCAAGGTAAATAATAAAATTAAAAATATTGATTTGAGGCAAAAAAGTATTTGAAAATGGGAAAAAATATAAAGGTTCAAGACTTTAGGGAAGGGGGAAAAACTACTATACCATAAACTGCATAATCAAATTAAAAATTATAGAGAAATATAAAACTACTCATTTAAAATGTTGATTACAATATATAAAAACATATTTTAAGTTTATTGCAATATACAAGTATTTTGAGAGTATACGGAGACTTGATTACGTCATTCGCATTGTGTCATGGGAGTGGGCGGAGCTAAAGTGCTCTTTTGGCATGTTTTGTTGTGGCGACTCTGAGTGGTGGGATTTTCTGCTCATCATCATGTGTATTGTAGTTTTAATATAGATTAATGTAGTTCTGTTAAACACCATTATTTTAAAACCAAATTGAAATAGAGCGGTCTGACGGCTTTCATTAGTTCGACACCACAGATCATTCATATTGTCTAATTATGTATATTGTTCCCCTAATATGGACATTTATGGATGGAAGTATTTTTTATTTTTTTTAGTTAATGAAATATAATGATATATATATATATATATATAATTTATTTATTTATTTATTTATTTATTTATTTATTTATTTATTTATTTATTTATTTTTTCTGGAAATTTCACATATTTTGTAATCTTCATACTGAGAAATGAAATTGTATAATTAAAACATAGTAGCTGTATGGATTTTTTTTAAATTTTGTTCTGTTTTAATTCTGCTTTATTAAATTAAAATTACCATTATAACTTTACAATTATACAGAATTGTAATTCAGCTGCATTCAATTTAAATTCAGGAATTAAATATGCATTTAAAAGGCATTTTTCTTCTCCCAAACAGCTATAGGACTGCTGTAGTGAGGCTTATTGTTCCTGAAAGTAGAAATTAATACACAATGCTTAATATCTTACATAAAAGCTATTATTGTGTTCAGTCCAGAGAAAACATTCCATTGTTTGATCAATCGCTTTAATGGATGACATCCATGGACATCATCACTTTATTGATTTGACACAAAGGTCAAGCGTTTTAAAGAGGCTACCATACTTAGTGCATACTGTCCAGTTAGCAGGTTTTCAGTATGCATATGAACTACTACAGTGGCCAAAATGACATGACCTTTCAGTCCAGCAAGACAATTCTTTATGCAAAAATGGATTAAATGCCAAATAATAATAATAATTTAAAAAACAATCTAAACAAAGATGACAACTGGATGCAGCATGACCAGGCCATGTGACAATAATGAGGCATACTATACTGTTGCATATACAGTCTGTGTGTGTATAATTCAGAGGGAAGGAGCTTGTAAACTCTATAGATCATTTACATTTTATGCATGTGTACATAATAGAATTGTTTGATTTTTAGCAGGATCGTATGTGACTTTCAGTGGAATAGCAGAGTACACATACTAAAACAAACATATACTAGAAAACCCTCATCCACTGCTCAGCAGACATATCTCTGCTCTGATGGCTAATGCTTTAACGTGGATGCAATTTAAAGCTGTAGTGTATAATATTTGCATCATTAGAGACACAAAAAGCGTTCTGGAAGTAAGAATGATGGTAAAATAGGGATTTTTAGCAATAATATGCAAGACGATTTGTATATGACTGTGTTACTTGCAGACAATATAATATTAATGAAATAAAATATTACATAAGTGTGCTTAAAGACAAAAGAACAAATTCGAATTCTTTCAAAGTACAATTCAAATAATTATGTTTTAATAATCTTTTGTTGTGCTTTAAAGAACTGCACTTACTTTGAGTTTTGATTTGTGTCGACAAACTACCAAAACACATGTAACCAAACACTTGATTATAATTTAAATGTAATAGTGAATAACACAATACACTTAAAGTTAATATATTTTAAATGTAGTAAATTGCAACTACATCATCACAAATT
Organism: Gila orcuttii; assembly: GCA_026230005.1. NCBI lineage: Eukaryota > Metazoa > Chordata > Actinopteri > Cypriniformes > Leuciscidae > Gila > Gila orcuttii. The sequence continues at coordinate 14,619,942 of JAPDVR010000003.1, forward strand.
ACAAAAACGTTCAAATAAACAACATGAAACTTTCAATAGATATTACATTAAATATTTTAGTGCACCATAAATGCTTGTCAGCACATTCAGCACTAACTTTAACCATAGTTCAGAGACAATAAAGTCATTTTGAAATGATATAATGATGTACTTAAAACTGGGTCAGAAATTATATGTAAATATAAATTGCAATATCTTTTAAAATAATTGGATTTAATATAAATGTAAACTATAATACATTTACATGTAATTGCAACTAACATGCAATAAAGCATTTCATCCCGTTATCACTCATTTGTCACGGATATTTTTTTAAAGTATATTATTTCCATACAAGCACTCTTAAAAGTATGTTAAAGTGTGCTTCTGTATTACAAGGATTACTATGTTGTACTGGTACCTCTAACACAGTATTCCTGTGACTTTTTAAAGTGGGAACATTAAAAAGCTAGAGATTAGGGAGTAAATATTGACGGGCGTACCTGTAGTTTATTGGTATCGTTGACTTAAGACTTCATGTGACATACAGTACTTGCTAACCTGGTCATATGAGCTACTGAGTCAACTGAAATTAAAACAATAACACATCACAAGACAAGTGTCAAATTTTCAGGAACATATATAATCTAAATATGGGTCATTTGTACACATTGTACACAAGCTGAAGAGAGACATATTTTTACTGAAGTTGCATTGTGTGCAAAAACTGTCTACCTGCAGCTGTTTCTCTCTCTATTTTTTCCCTCCCACTCTTACATTGGTTTCATCTTTTTCTCTCTCATAGGCCTATGACAAAAGATTCCCAAACTGTCCGCTGATACCCATGTTTGTGAACAGTGACATCTTCAGTGAGTGTCATAGTGAAGATGGGGCGACACAAGTGATTGAGCGCAGGTGTACCGTGGACGTCGAGGCACCTCGGCTTCTAAAGAGGGTATTTAATGTTTTAGAAGTCCAAAATGTCATAAACGGTGACAAACTCTGACACTGTGAGCATTCATTTGGTTAACATTTGAACATTAAAATAATGCGAGAAACTGTTCCCTGCAATTACTGTATATACAGTTTATTGGCACAGTTATTTGATGATCCTAAAAGAGAAAAGACTATAGTAAGACTATTTAAAAAAAAAAAACCCTTTTGATACTATAAAAAAAAGAAAAATGAAACAACAACAACAAAAAAATGAAATGTTGTATGCAAAAAAAAAAAAAAATGCTTGAAGATTCTTCAAAAATTCATCATTGATGTATCAGAGGTTTAGCACAACATGTGGGAAAATAAATTAACCCTTGTGCATCAATTAAAAAAAGTTACACATAGGTACACAGAGGACAAAAATGTCCGTGTTTAAAAACTGTCATAAAAATGTGAAGCTTGGGAGCACAGACTTAAGTTTGGTATCATTTTAAAGAAGACCCTTGGCAGATTACTGCTGAAGTAAAAAAAATATAGTAAGTAAATCCGAAAAAAGTTATATAGGTATAAGTTTATGAAAATTATTTTATACAAAATATATATTTTATAAATCAAGTTGAACTCGAAAAAGGCAAGAAAATAAAAGCCATAAATCTAAATAAATTGTGTTCCAAATTTGAGGATGATATCTCAAAAAATGAGCTTTCGGTAAGAGTTTGTTTGGGCGCAGTAACACATTTTCCCCATTGGGTGCCAGCAAAACTCCACTGGTGCACACAGTGATTGGATTTGTTATTTGCAGTTGAGTTTTTCTCTCTCAATATTACAAACACACACATGCACACACACACATATTTTTTTTATAACACACATACTAACCACACTCTGACATCCATACCAACACACCCACACAAATATCGTTGCATAATTTATCCAATTGGCTCTATAATATGCCGAAGCAGAAAACAGGAATAAAGCGATATTTTTTTTATAGGCCAAACCCAAAAAAATGGCACCATCTGATAAAAAAATTGTAAAAATTAAAATTTTGAAGCCTTGCCAACAGAATGAAAGCCTCTTAACAAAGATTGCATCATTTTATAGTTGAATGGCCCTGAGATTAAAAATTGCAGTTTTAATGGGTTTCAATGGGGACATTTTTGTCCAAAAGATGCTGAGAGGGAAGTATTTTGTGTAGCTAGTGCAAAAAAGATTTTTCAAAGGAAATGGGGGTGAAATAGTAAAATTACAATAAAAATACACACCTGTGCCAAAATTCATGCAGTTAACATTAACAAAAAAAAAAAAAGTTACACATAGCTACAAAGTGGACAAAAATGTCCATGTCAAAAAACTGTCATAAAAATTTTAGGTTTGGGTGCAAAGACTTAAGTTTGGTCTCATTTTAAAGAGGACCCTTGGCAGATTATTGCTGAAGTTAAACAAGTGAAAAAAGTCCAACCAAAAATTTTGTATAGAGGTTTAAGTTTATGAAAATTATTTATGAACATTATTATCGTTATTTTATATACAATATATATTTTATGAAACATGTTGAACTCTAAAACTGATATAAATTTGAAGCCATAAATCTAAACAGGTTGTGTTCCAAATTTGAGGATGATATCTCAAAAAATGAGCTTTCGATAAGAGTTTATTTGGGCGCAGTAACACATTTTCCCCATTGGGTGCCAGCAAATCTCCACTGGTGCACACAGTGATTGGATTTTAGATTTGCAATTGAGTTTTTCTCTCTCAAATATTACAAGCACACAAACACATATACACACACATTTTCTTTATTACACACATACAAACCACACTCTGACATCCATACCAGCACACCCACACAATTATCGTTGCACAATTTATCCAATTGGCTCTATAATATGCCGAAGCAGAAAACAGGAATAAAGCGATATTTGTTTAATAGGCCAAACCCCAAAAAATGGCACCATCTGATAAAAAATTGTAAACATTTTAATTTTGAAGCCTTGCCAACAGAATGAAAGCCTCTTAACAAAGATTGCATCATTTTATAGTTAAATGGCCCTGGGATTAAAAATTGCCGTTTTAATGGGTTTTTGGACATTTTTGTCCAAAAGGCGCTGAGTGGGAGTATTTTGTGTAGCTAGTGCAAAAAAGATTTTTTTAAGAAAATGGCGGTGAAATAGTAAAATTCCAATAAAAACACACACCTGTGCCAAATTTTATGCAGTTAGCATTAACACAGGCAAAGTGATCAAAAAAACAAAACTGAAAAGGACAAAAATGTCCATAAGGATGCACAATACTTGTTTAGGTGAACTCTTCCTTCTTTTTGTGTGCATTTAATTTAGCCTTTAAAAGTTAATAATAGCCGGTACCTTGATTATGATTATGACACATGGCTGTGTGTACAGATAGCAGGAGTGGACTACTTGTATTTCATCCAGAAGAACTCTTTGGACCGAAGAGAGAGAACTCTGCACATAGAGGCGTATAACGAGTCCTTCTCCAGCAGAGTCAACGTCTACGAACACTGCTGCTACACGGTCTGCGCTGCTACACCTCCTGCCATTTCCCTCTTATTTATGGACATGTGTTTATGTATAAGCTGGTTTAAGAGGGATACTGATGTTTGAACGATCCCTCCTCAGGTTCACCCGGAGAATGAAGACTGGACCTGTTTTGAGCAGTCCGCCAGCATGGATATCAAATCCTTCTTCGGCTTTGAGAGCACCGCAGAGAAGATCGCAATGAAGCAATACGCCGCCAGTATTAAAAAGGTGTGTGTGCATTGATTGGTTGCTTGGTTGGTTGGATGGATGGATGGATGGATGGATAGATCAGGACATGTGACTGGCCAAATTCAAACCTATATCTATCTATACCTGAAGTTAAACCTAAATACTTATCTCTGTCCACAAAGACTCTTATTTTGAAGTCCACACCTCAAAACTTTCTCCTGGCCAAAAATGTTACATTTTGTTTTTCATACAATATTTCCAAATATTCTAGAACCGTTGCATTTGCATTGCATACCTTTTGAGAGACTTTGCGTTCCCTCGAAAAAGCATTGTAATATAGTTCTTCCCATCTCATAGTGTTTCCATCGCTGTAAAACTTTTGCGAGCAAATTCAAAAGCAACGAGAATTTCCCCCCCCCCTCCAATCTCATTAAAGGGTTTGTACAAAAGATGATTATCTGGAAAACTAGAAAAAGTAAATTTTAAGGGTCAGATTTACTAAACGGGGTAAATTGGCGTGAGAGCACATTTCCAAAAAATCACGATTGTAAAGTTATGCGCGTGATCTACTGACGACGCGCATATTGAACACAGAAGCAGCCGGATCATTTCCTGAGGCCTTGTCCACACTAATACGTTTTCGTTTGAAAACGCATCTTTTTCTCTGCGTTTTGGCCATTCCGTCCACACTGAGACGGCGTTTTTATTAATGAAAACAAACCTTTTTGAAAACGCTCTCCAAAGTGGATAAATTTGAAAACCGTTTCAGTGTTGTAGTGTGGACCGTCAAAACGGGGGTATTTAAAAGCAATGACGTAAGTTTAGTCATGTGACGCATATTGTACCAATAGATATTCATGTTTATAATGGCATTGTTTTTGTTATGTGCTATTCACTTTCACACCGTTGCTAAAATATGTTACTTTGCACACTCTTCATATCACAGTCCTGCAAAGAAAATTCACTGACATTTGCTGTCCTGTGACAAAACATGAGAGCAGACGCGTTTTAAACCAAACGTATAATGGTGACTAAGTGTGCGACCTGGAGGCATCAGTAAATGGTGAGATATTTTGCTAAATAAAATGATCCTGTCAGAAGAATTGCGCAGTAACTTTAACATTTCTTTTTCCGTCCGTATCATCTCAGTGAACTTTTGTGAGGTTTTACGCATGCGCAGTAAGGTGAATTTAGCAGTTCAGGCATTTTCCAAAAGTTTCTCATCCACACGAAACCGCTAGTGTTGACGGAGAACATTTTTAAACGAAAACGCTGTTTTCAAATGTATCCGGATTAATGTAGCCTTAATGTAACGTAGCCTTAATGACCAACGCAATCTACCAAGAGCAGAGCAAATTAGCGTCTGGTTTAAGACATGCTTATTTTTGGGTGGTAAATAAAGGCGCAAATACCAGTAAATTGATTTAGTAAATCACCTTGCCTGATTCATTTAAATACTTTCCTCCTATAAATTTTGCGTCTCTTAGGGAAACTCCTACAAATGTAATGCCGCAAAAATAACCCTGTCCATGCCTTTTCAGTGCTAATTTTTCAGTGCTTTTTTTGTGCTGTTAGTAAATGTAGCTCTAAGTCTAAAACATTTGAAAAATTATTTTATATATATATATATATATATATATTTCACAAAATAAATGTTTTCTTTATCTAGACTCAGACAGTGATAATGACTGACCTGCCATGTTTCTTACTGCTTTATTTTCAAGAATCTCCTTCCTACTTTTAGATTCCTTTTATGTCTATCATCAGGATCTGTTTTCTTGTGATGTCCTGGTTGTGGCTGGCTTGCGTGTAAGAGTATGTTTTTCATGCGTCTGTGTACCTAAAGCCAATGTTTGCTTGTTTAATTTAAGTAAACTCTTGTGTCACTCTCTATTTGTCTCTTTCTCTCTCCACAGGGAAAAGAGATTATTGAATTTCACCTCAAACAACTGGAGGAGGAGGGCATTACCCACGTGCCCCGCTGGGTCCCTCCTCCCACCACCATCGCGCCTCACCAGCCGCCTGTCAGCTTAGCCAGAGCTATCCCAGCGTGCAACAGTAGAGCTCATCCCAGCTCCACAGACGTCCTGCCAGGCTCTCCGGATGGTGAGATGAATCATACTTCTGCCCGCGAGCGTGTGCTCATAAATATAATAATGCAGGAGGAATGTAATGATAACGAGAATCAACATGTTCAAATTCTAGTGAGCTGCCTTGTTGTCTACTTCCTATTTGGGCAGATTCTGTACTTTCAAAGGCAGCATCCTAACTGCACCCTGAAAGAAACAATCCTCACTTATAACAATATATATTCTAATATATAAGTTTGCAATTACATGTCAATTAACTCTCATTAGAGTATTAGTAGACTGGTAGGGTTAGGGTTAGAATAAGTTAACAAAGTTACTTATAGTCAGTAGAATTTCTGTTGAGGAGCATCAAAATAAAATGTTAGCAGATATTAAGCAGACAGTCTTCTTATACTCTAATGAGAGTTAGTTGACATGTAGTTGCAAAGTTACTTGTAGTTAGTTGAATGTCTAAAGTGGACCATCGAAATAAAGTGTTAAACATTTTCTCATTCTATTAATGTTACTGGAAGAACGTTTGTTCATAACTTTAAGAGAACTTTCCAGTTAGCTTGGCTTTCAGCTTGTCTTATTTATATTGACTTATTTGAAGCTCTCTACATTGGCATGTCTGTGCATTCCTCACACAAACCGCACTGGGTGATTAACTCACTGTCGATTTCAAATGATGGGAGGAACATGTTCAAATGATTTGTCATATCAGCACGAGAGGAGGCCTATATGCTGTATATTTGTAGACAACTCACCTATGTTCCTCGACAGTTTTCTGCACAAGTGAAAAGAGTCAATGATCTCCTTCACTTTTCTCAGCTGTCTGATGGTTGTGTTGTTTACAGACAAGTTAGATGCAGACTACATTTCACGCTATCTGGGACAGCTGACTCCTTTCCAGGAGAGCTGCCTCATTCGCCTCCGACAGTGGCTGCAGGAAACACACAAAGGAAAGGTGAGTGCAATGTTCAGAATAAAGTACTAGTAGGGGACAGCGGGGCTGAAGGTGCATTGATTTAAGTGGTTTTGTACTCTAAACCACTAGATGCCACAAAAACTCCTTCCTAAACACCCAGGTTTCACTATGCATGTGGAAATTTGGTTGATCCTTGACACGATGGGGGGGATGCAATGCAAAGTGGATTCTGCACTAATTTGATCTAATATTTAGCTAATGTTTTTTTTTTTAGCTAAACGATTTAAGTAGCAAATGAGAATCAATAAAATTACCAAATATATTTAGAAACGAAATGGTTTTCAGCTTTTTTAAATCAACAGTTTTGAATTTAAGAAAATGTAAAAGTATATTGTTTGGGGTAAAAAGGCTCCTGCTGTTGGGCTAAAGGCTTAAAACTTGACATTGCTGACTTTTCTGTTTTTTCACATGACATGGTTAGATTTAGATGGTTAATGTCAATGATTCTGTTAAAGTCCCCCTGTAGTCAATAGGTTTATCCCTTAAAACTCATCTTTGATCACCAAAATTACATAATTAACGTTTTTTTCCTTAGACAAAAAATTATTCATGCCTTAAAATAGCTTGAATGTAATATGCGGTTCTATGAATATGCAAATAAGCCCCGCCTCCACTCACTCACAGTAGCTCAGAGATCCCCTCATTGACGATCACACGTTGTCCTGATTGGTTACAAGGTAGTTTGTGACGTCAGAAACACCAGCGATTTCAGACCGCGTTTTTGAGACTGTCTTTGGTTCACTGCAGTTTTAAGGAGAAAATGGTGTTGACTTATGAATTTGCAAATGTTTTGTCATAAAGCATATTAAAAACACCAGAAAGACATAAAAATAACATTAAAAGCTGGATTTTCACCCCAGGGGGTCTTTAATCAAATCATATAATAAAATATCCTACGTATTACGTATTACTACTGTTAAGCCAATTTAAATTATTATTAGATCTGCTTCAAAACTTTCATAAGCTTTACTTTTTAACATATTTCTTTCTCTGTATTTTTAAAATGAACAAATTTTAATGAAAGTATATTTATTGAACAGAAATAAGTTATGAAGTGATTGTTTTAAACAAAACCTGTATATTATGAAAACTATGTTCTTTCTTTCTACTTCTTTCAAAAACCAGAATTTCCAACCAGATGGGAGATTTTATTTGAATTAATTACATATGCAAATGAATCCCTTCAGATCCCTAAAGACGAGCACGTGCTGCGTTTCCTGCGCTCACGGGACTTTAGTCTGGAGAAGGCCAAAGAGGCTTTGTGTCAAACGCTCACATGGAGGAAGCAGCATCAGATCGACTTCCTGTTAGACACGTGGCAGTGTCCGCAGCTCCTGCAGGACTATTACACCGGAGGCTGGCATCACCATGACAAAGGTCCATCTTTACTATCACATTTACTTTCACTTTACTACTTTAGACATTGTCATTTAAAACATGATGATCTGCCACAGAACTAATGGAGAGGCATTTCCCCTGTCAATCCTGGATGTGTGTTAGTCCTGTGCTAGACTTACAAGCAGCCTTTGAAATAAAGATCAGTTGAAGCGAGAGCTTGATCCTCAAACAGAGGAATTGGTCTGAGCGAGTGTTTTCCATAGGCTGTATTAATATCAAACAAGCAGAAGTTAATGTGGTTACGTGCTTCTCTGTGTGTATTATATAGATGGACGTCCTCTCTATATCCTTCGACTTGGACAAATGGACACCAAAGGTTTAGTGCGGACGCTGGGAGAAGAGACTCTTCTGAGACATGTAAGAGTTGGATACAAATAGTATGAAATGACAAATCGAAATGTCAAATCAAATTTAGTGCTTTTCACAATACACATCTTTCCAAAGCAGCTTTACAGTCATACTGCTTTACCACAGAGCACGTTTTTGGGGCTGTGAATATTTATATCTATCTATATTGTATAGTGTTGTCTACTCTAGCCCAGATATGTTAGTGCAGCAGTGACTCGGGCAAACGTCTGAGCATTTAAAGGTAATTAGGATATTTAAATATTGTGTGGTTTTGTTTCTATAGAGTAAAAATTCTTTAAAAGCATCAATGAATATATAAAATTCAGTTGCCTTCAGTGAAAAAAAGCAGGTGTTCACATAGTCTGATGTGTGGGAAAAGGGAGCTGTTAGAAAAACTTGTAATGCTTTAATCCCAAAGTGATTAAGTCAGAGGCAAGAAACAAAAAAACAAACAAAATCCATTTTGGTGTTCGCAGTAGAAAGATTACTTGGGATAAACCAGGCTACACCAGGGATTCAAATTCAATTAAATAAAATGACCATATTCACTGACCTCCTTGACCTTTGTCCCAACCTTTAGGTGCTGTCTATCAATGAGGAAGGTCTCAGACACTGTCAAGAGAAAACCAAAATATTTGGAAAACCAATCAGGTACTTAATTTATTAATGCATTACCAAACAGATCATGTACTGTATTCATCTATGTATAGTGGCCATAATCAGTGTTGTGTGTAATGCATTACAAAGTAATTAATTTCTGTGATTGAATTACTTTACTTGAAAAAGTAAACTAAGGGATTTTTCTGTAATTTAATAGTTACTTCAGATGTAATTGCATTAAATACTGTATAGACAATAGAACAATTCTATATAAAACTATAGTGAATTTAACGTCTAATGTTAAAATCTATGTTTTTAATGTAACCTTCTCCCTTTAAATACTTTGGTGAGTTCAAGAATAATTTATGCAATTGTATTTTATTTATTTGACAGAATTAAAAGAGCAGTTTCATGTCTATCCTTGTATTGTTCAACTGGTCGAGGTTGATGTGGGATTTAGAAAGTAATTAGTAATAAGTACCAAACATCAAGATAACCAGCCAGTTCCAGTATTTATTATCTTTTGAATGGAACTGGTTATGAATAAGTATCAGCACTAGTGGCCATATACATTGTGTGTTTTATTGTCCATGGTGCCTCCACCCTAAATAAATAAGTGCTCTTGTGCTGTAGTTGTTGGACATGTCTGGTGGATCTCGAGGGGTTAAATATGAGGCATCTGTGGAGACCGGCCATTAAAGCCTTGCTGAGTATGATAGAAGTTGTAGGAGCCAACTACCCTGAAACACTGGGCCGTCTCCTCATAATAAGAGCACCCAGAGTGTTTCCTGTGCTCTGGACTTTGGTAAACACACACATACTCATAGGATTTCACATTATGGCACACTTAGAACATAAAAAGAATGTTAGGAAAGACTGAGATGAGCACCTACTCATTCTTCATTTAATGGTTGTAAATGTCGCCACACACTGACCCATCACAGTTAAATGTCATGTTAGCGTGGCGTTATTTCACTCATCTGGCCCGGGCTTCTGTAAATGTCGTGTTTGCTTTTGTTCTGCTATCAGGTGAGTCCATTCATCGATGAAAACACACGGACGAAGTTTCTCATCTACGCTGGGAATGACTACCAGGGGCCTGGAGGTCTGGTGGACTACATCAACAGAGACTTCATCCCTGACTTCTTAGGAGGAGACTCTCTGGTGAGTCTTCAGAACTACAGTTGGTGTGATCTGACATATTAACCCATGTGTCAAACCCAGGCTACGTCTACATCCATCCGGATACATTTGAAAATGGCGTTTTTGTTCATAAACGCTCTCCGTCCACACTAGCGTTTTCCGACGTTTCAGTGTGGATGAGAAACTTTTGGAAAATGCCTTAAAACGCTAAATTCACCTTACTGCGCAGGCGTAAAACCTCACAAAAGCTCACTGACATGATACTGACGGAAAAATAAATAATAAGGTTATCGCAAAATTCTTCTGACAGAATCATTTTATTTAGCAATGTATCTTACCATTCACTGATGCGTCCAGGTCGCACACTCAGTCACCATTATTATGTCTGGTCTAAAACGCAGGACAGCACATGTGAGTGAATTTTCTGTCATCTTTGCAGGACTGTGATATGACGAGTGTGCAAGGTAACATATTTTGGCAACAGTGTGAAAGTGAATAGCACATAACAGGCACAATACCATTATAAACATGAATATCTATTGGTACAATATGCGTCACATGACTAAACTTACGTCATCGGTTTTAAATACCTCCGTTTTGACGGTCCACACTACAACACGAAAACGTTTTTCAAATTTATCCACTTTGGAGAGCGTTTTCAAAAAGGTTCTTTTTCATTGATAAATACACCGTCTCAGTGTGGACTAAAGGCCAAAACAGAGAGAAAAAGATGCGTTTTCAAACGAAAACGTATTGGTGTGGACAAGGCCTCAGTCCTGGAAGGCTACTGTCCTGTAACTCCAAAACGCCTGTTTGGAAGTTTCTAGTAATCCTGAAGACCCTGATAAGCTGGTTCAGGTGTGTTTAATAAGTGTTGGAGCTAAACTGCAGGATATTGGTCTTCAGTTGGTTGAAAACCTGACGTGCTGCTGTATTCTTTAGTAAATGTAGAGGGTTGATGTTGCTCACAAAGCTGGTCACCAGAGTATTGCAGTAATCTAGCCTTGAGATGATAAGAGGCTTTACTAAGAGCTGCATGGCATATTCAGAGAGTTAGGGTCGGATATTACTCATGTTGTAGAGAGCACATTTGTATGATAGGGCTGCCGTTGACGTGGTCATGTGGTTCTCATTTGGCCTGGTTAGATTAATAGACAGAGATGGGCCTATTTGTTGATACATGCGGGATCATCGAGCTAGAACTCTGTTTAGAAGTTATAGGACAATGTCACGCACCTTCCTTAGGCCAACAACTCATTTATTATATTTATTTGAAAAATTATATTTGAATATTGATTTTTGTGTGCATGTTTATCATAAAATGATACAGTGGTTTGTGCCAAACAGAAGCTCCTCTAAGGCACTTTAACAGCCATTAAACACTTGTAAAACAGTAGTACATTTCACCATACTTTAGCAAAAAAATATTTATAACAGAAATAATATACTTTAATAGAATATACTTTCATGCAAAATGAATGTAAAGTTTTTGGACACTTAATTGCATGTTAATTGCAATTAAATGAAAATTAATTATAGTTTAACATTAATATTACATGCATTTAGTTAAACTTAAGAGTGTTTTTTGACCCAGTTAACTAGTAAGTACATTTACATCTAACTTCATTATTACTTCTATTGTCTTTGAAATATGAAGTTACTGCTGAATGACAGGCTTTTATGGTAAACTAAAAATACAATGGCATTTCTATTGAAACTTGTAATGTATGTCATGTATTAAAATATATTTGAAATTACTCATTTGTAATGATGAAGTTGCTATTTAGTACATTTATATTTATTTTCTATTTAACATGAACACATTACAGTTCAAATTAAAATCCACTTCAAAGCATGACAAAATCTTATTACAACAAAATGATTTGAAATGTACATTAAAGTACAATAAACACTCTTAAATGTCTCTCTTTAAGTGTATTTAAGTGGTCTTGTATTTCATTAATATTTCATTAAGGAATATTTATTTAATCTATAAGTACAGTTGATTCAAATATACTTAGATTTGAAGTACACTACAAGTGTACAATTAGGCACACTTCTTTTTCACAAGAGAATATAAAACCCATCAATAGCAACAATGTCATGTTGTTTTCTCTCCTGGAATGTGAAGGTAAAACAATGTAATAGCATCATGACATGAGATCATGCTGTTGTGATATATGTTTGATATCAATGAATACATGAAACACTTTGCCATTATAATCAGAATTTGCTTGCCATATCACTTGTTTGTTTTAGTGGTGTTTTTATGTTCCTTGTTCTTGTGTTTTTGTCTCACAAATGCATTCATACTAAATGCTTTTGCTTTGAAGCCACAGAAAACGTACTCGGTTACTAACGTAACCTCGGTTCTCTCTAGAGAGGGAACGAGTACTGCGTAATAGCTTACGCTAGGGGAAAAACTCTTTTCCGCGAGATATTGAAGCCAAAAATTATCCTTAATTTTTTATTAATGTAAAACGCTTTGCAGCAGCAAGCAAACATAGGCGAAACAGCTCGCGCGCCTATTGGTTGCTCTGCAGCAAATGCAGCAGCCTATCGAGAGAGACTTAATGACCAATGGGGGCAATTCGCGCCCATATCGTCACGTCCCGCCAGAAGGGGCGTGGTCTCGCCCTATAAATATGCTCGTTAGGCTGATACAAGCTGGTTTTTTATCGCTGAAGCGAACCAGAGCGTATTCCACGCACGGCAAGATACGCAGTACTCGTTCCCTCTCTAGAGAGAACCGAGGTTACGTTAGTAACCGAGTACGTTCTCTTACGAGAGTATCTCTCGTACTGCGTAATAGCTTACGCTAGGGGAACACAATGCAACACGCCGTGCGTACAGGGATCCAACACGAAAGTCCCAGGGGCCGAAGCCCAGGGCTCATGTAGTGCATAATCACCATAAACTCACATAGAGTAGAGGAAGAGAGGCTGGAAGCGTCATTCCCTATAAAAAAGCACCCAGCGGGGCTATTATATGACAATCAAACGCGCAGCCAGGGTGAAAGCATTCAGCCTGATCTGGGTGGCCATACGTGAGTCAATACTCATGGGGCTGCAGTAAACTCAGCATCTGGGCCGCACAGCGGGGCAGATAGCACTGAATTTAGACCGCCAAAAGCTTAGCTTGTAAGGCGGGTACCTCCAGGTTATAGTATTTTATAAATGTAGACGGCGAGGCCCAGCCCGCGGCCGTACAGATATCTTGCAGGGAAACCCCGCTAGACCATGCCCACGAAGAGGCCACGCCTCTCGTGGAGTGCGCCCTGACACCCAAGGGGCACTGTAAGCCCTTCGCAGAGTAAGCGAGCGCAATGGCATCCACTATCCATCTGGATAGGCTCTGTTTTGAGGCGGCGAGTCCCTTGGAACGCCCGCCGAACAAAACAAAAAGCTGCTCCGTCTGTCTGAAAACAGACGAGCGTGACACATAAGCTCTTAATGCCCTGACGGGGCAAAGGAGACTTGCATCCTCCTCCTCACTGAGAACCGGAAGGGCAGACAGGGAAATTACCTGGGCCCTGAACGGTGTATTGAGGGATTTCGGGACATACCCGTGCTTTGGTTTGAGAATGACCTTCGAGTCATTAGGCCCAAACTCCATACACGACGCGCTCACTGAAAGCGCCTGTAAGTCCCCTATGCGCTTCACTGAAGCGAGAGCCATGAGAAACACTGTCTTGAACGACAGGTGTTTCATGTCCACCAGCTGGATTGGCTCGAACGGGGCGCCTTTCATGGCCTCCAGGACCGTGGAAAGGTCCCACGTCGGGACTGAAGGGGGCCTTGGAGGGTTCAGCCTCCGAGCTCCCCTAAGGAAACGCACGACTAAGTCGTTTTTCCCCAGCGACTGGCCAGACACCGGTTTTGCAAACGTTGCTATGGCCGCCACATATACTTTGAGCGTGGATGGGGTCCTGCCCTTATCCAGTAGCTCTTGAAGGAAGGAAAGCACTTCCGAAACCCCGCACTCCACAGGTGAAAGGCTCTGGGCCTGACACCATGCAGAGAAAACAGACCATTTCGAGGAGTAGAGCCGCCTGGTAGACTGAGCTCTAGCCTGCGCGATCGTGTTTAACACTCCCTCTGGGAGGCTAGCGGGTACCCGTTGATGGCCCATGCGTGCAGGGACCATAACTCCGGGCGAGGGTGCCAAATCGAGCCCTCCGCCTGAGAGAGGAGGTCTCTCCTCAATGGTGCAGGCCATGGGGCAGTGCTGGCCAGCTGCATCAGGGCAGGGAACCACGTCTGGTTCGTCCAGAGCGGGGCTACAAGCAGCACTGGGCATCCGTTCTCCCTGATTCGTTCCAACACCTGAGGCAGGAGCGAGACAGGAGGAAAAGCATATAGGGGGCAGCGGGGCCAAACATGAGCCAGCGCGTCCTTGCTTTTCGAGAAAAACTCCGGGCAATGAGCGTTTTCGTGGGACGCGAATAGGTCCACCTGAGCTCTGCCGAACGTTTTCCACAGCAGCTGGACCGTCTGCGGGTGCAGCGACCATTCCCCTGCTGGAACATTGTTCCTGGACAGTCTGTCTGGTCCCACATTCAGGTGACCAGGCACGTGCGCTGCTCTCAGTGAGAGCAGGTTGTGCTGAGCCCAAACCAGGAGGCGTTCCGTCAACCTGTAAAGGTTTCGTGACCTGACGCCACCCTGGCGATTTATGTATGCCACCACCGACATGTTGTCCGACCGGACCAAGACGTGGTGGCCTGTTATCTGGGGACAAAAACGCCGTAGCGCTTTGTCGACTGCTATCATCTCCAAGCAGTTTATGTGAAGGAGCTTTTCCCGTTCTGACCACAGGCCAGCTAGCGGTCTGCCCTCGAGCAGCGCTCCCCACCCCGAGGTGGAGGCGTCCGTAGACACCACCTTTACACTCGAAGCGGTCCCCAGGCTCACACCTGACTGATACCAGTCGGTTTTTCTCCAAGGTTCCAGAGCTGACACACACTGAAGGTCGACCCTGAGGCGAAACAGACCCGCTGTCCCTGGGTGGAACCCGCGCTTTCAGCCACATCTGCAGTGGGCGCATGCGGAGCAGGCCCAACTGGAGTACAGAGGCTGCTGAGGCCATCAGCCCCAGCATTTTCTGAAACCTTTTGAGCGGGACTATCGCGCCGTGGCGGAAGGATTTCACGCCGCGCTGAATATTTAGTACGCGCTCTGGTGACAGGCGTGCTGTCATGGACAGCGAGTCCAACACGGTTCCCAGAAAGGAAATTTTCTGACTGGGAGACAGTGAGCTCTTCGCCCAATTGACTGTGAGGCCCAGCTTCTCGAGGTGCTCGAGTAATGCGGCCCTGTGTTCTATGAGCTCCGATCGCGATCGAGCTAGAATCAGCCAATCGTCCAAGTAGTTCAGGACTCGCATTCCCTGAAGTCTCAGGGGTGCGAGCGCCGCGTCCATGCACTTCGTAAATGTACGAGGTGCTAGGGACAGGCCGAACGGCAGGACTGTGTATTGATATGCCTGGCCCTCGAAGGCAAATCTCAAGAATCGCCTGTGATGGGACGCTATTTGTATTTAGAAATAGGCGTCTTTCAGATCTATCGTCACAAACCAGTCCCCGTAGCGCACCTGCGCGAGGATTTTCCTGGTCGTAAGCATTCTGAACTGGCGTTTCACAAGCACTCTGTTCAGCTGTCGCAGATCTAAAATGGGTCTGAGACCCCCATCTTTTTTCGGTACCAGAAAATATCTGCTGTATAGGCCCCCTTCGCTCTGAGCCTGAGATAAAGGTTCTATAGCCCCTTTGCTCAGTAGTTTCGCTATTTCGGCACGAAGTAGATGAGATACTTCGTTTTTCACCGTAGTTTCGACGCGCGCCGTATAACGGCGCGGGCGTCGTGCGAATTGTAGCGAGTAGCCTCTCTTTATAGTGTTCAGCACCCATTCTGATACCCCGGGAAGCTTTGACCACGCATCTGCGTGAATAGCTAGAGGCAGAATGAAATCCGGGCTCTGGCCGCGACAAAACGGCAGCTCGAGAGCCCGTGCATACTGGGAACACAACACCGTGTTTACAGCGTTCGAGGCGGGGGGCGCGCTGATCACAGCGGGCGACCTGGCCGCGCTCAGCTTCTTTATGGCAGATTGTGCAGAAAAAGCGAGCGGGGAAGATCCCGTGGGAATCGGCGTGTCTGTGAGAAAATGTGGGCGCGGGGCTGCGGGCACATTTAATACACTGAAAACACTGTCGTTCATGGCCGACTGAATGTGTGTTGGTTTCGTTTTTACAGAAACCATGGGACACGCAGCATGTAGTGTGAGCGGGCATGGTGACATGGGCGCTTGCACTACATTGTTTGCACAATCGACCGGAGTCGATTTTATTTGTGCTAGCCCTGCACCGTGGCGGGCTGTGTTTGTGTGTGGGAATGGGCACTGGGTGGGCATTCTTACAACACTCATAACACCTTCGGCCGTGGCCGGAACACCAGAAAATGCACTCTTTATTGGATTTATCTGGGTAGCCGTAAGAACGGCTTTTGTGCGCAGGCAAACGGGCTGTGACACCGGCTGACTCTCTGCGAAATACACTGGGACAGTCGCGATGTTTGGAACTGACCGAGCGAGAAGTTTCAGTGAAAATCCGGCCGCAGCGGGATTTGAACACCGTCGTTTTCCTAGAATGGCTAGGAAGATTTTGAGGCCTCGGGCTTGATCTCAATCCTCGGCCGGGGCCCACGCTGAGGGGGGCGGCGTCCAGCAGAGCGAGAGCGCGGTCTTTGGTCTCGGGCGTGGCGGCGCTGTGAAGCGGCGGCGGCGGGCGGTGCAGGCTGCGGCTGAGAGCTGCGAGCAGGCGGCGGTTTAGAGCGACCTGCAGCGGAGCTCGAGCGCTTCGGAAGGAAGTGCTTCATGGCCTGCGAAGTTTTTTGTACCTCCATGAATCTGTCCGCGAAGTCTGTGACGGCAGATCCGAAAAGCCCGCTTGGGAAATGGGCGCGTCGAGGAACACAGAGCGCTCGGCTTCCGTCATCTCAGACAGCGTCAACCATAAGTGTCTCTCAGCCACGGTGAGAGAGGCCATGTTTCGTCCTATGGCCTGTGCAGCGGCTTTAGTAGCGCGAAGAGCGAGGTCTGTAGCGCTTCTCAGGTCCGCCACGCAGATCGCTCCGGGTCCTTCCTCGTCCAGTTTAAGGAGAAGGTCGGCCTGGAAAATCTGCAGGATAGCCATAGTGTGCAGCACTGAAACTGCTTGCCCGGCGGCGGTGTAAGCGCGACCGTGCATGGATGACGTCACTCGGCAGGCTTTAGAAGGAAGCGTCGTGTGCGCGCGCCGTCCAGCGGAGGGATGAGACGCTACAGCTGGTTCCACAGGAGGAACAGAAAGGTATCCTCTTTCCTTCGCGCCATCCACAGAGGAGAAGGCAGCAGAAGCAGAGGTACGCAGCCTGGCGGAGAAGGGGGCGTTCCACGATTTCGTCACTTCCTCGTGAAGTTCCGGGAGGGCCGCGATTTCGTCGGAGCCTCCTCATTTCCGAGAAAGCGTCCGTCCATTCTGTTGCGCGGCGGCTGCGCGGGCGCCTCCCAATCGAGGCCGATGCTTTCAACGGCCTGAGAGAGCAGACGCATCAGCTCAGTCTCAATGCCGGCTCTCTTACCAGTGGTCTGGCGGGAAACGCTAGCGGAGGGGAGATCCACAGAGCTCGCCCAATCCTCACTATCGGACGCCAGAAGAGAACACGCCTCGGAGGGTTCGTCAAGCTCGTGGAAGGACGCGGCGGCAGGCGGCGGCCGTTGTCCGTCAGTGAGCGACTCGAGCGAAGCCGGCGAAGCTGGCGGGCGAACCGGCGAGCTTTGGCGGGCTGGAGAAAGCTCGGGAGCGCGCTGGGCGCGGCGCTTCTTGCGGCGCGGCACCACGGCGGGCTGCGGTGAAGGCTCGGAGAATGATGCCAGGCGCGTCCTCAGAGTCACCATGGACAAAAGCTCGCAATGAGGGCATCCGCCGTCAGCGAGCGCGATAGCCGCGTGATCCTCACCCAGGCAGGAAACACAGATGACGTGTCGGTCTCCATCGCTGAGCGGGGCGCGGCACGAGCCACAGGAAGGCATCTTTAAAAAGACGCTGCTCTTTTGAGAGAGAAGTGTAAGTCGCGTCAAGTAAGCGAACAAACACTTCTCAACAGAGAAATACACAGAGTGTGAAAGGATATATAACGCCGGAAAGCGCAGCAGGTACGGCAGTTGAAGGCGGCGAGGCCAGCGACTCCAGAGCTCGTCCCGCTGAAAAGCTTGCTTCGACGGCGCGGCTTCTCACTCCGGATCCAGCGATGCGTGTGCTTCGCTGAAGAGGTAAAAATCAGCTTGTATCAGCCTAACGAGCATATTTATAGGGCGAGACCACGCCCCTTCTGGCGGGACGTGACGATATGGGCGCGAATTGCCCCCATTGGTCATTACGTCACG
Organism: Gila orcuttii; assembly: GCA_026230005.1. Lineage (NCBI taxonomy): Eukaryota > Metazoa > Chordata > Actinopteri > Cypriniformes > Leuciscidae > Gila > Gila orcuttii. The sequence goes on from JAPDVR010000003.1 coordinate 14,638,559, forward strand.
CAGAGTCTCTCTCGATAGGCTGCTGCATTTGCTGCAGAGCAACCAATAGGCGTGCAAGCTGTTTCGCCTATGTTTGCTTGCTGCTGCAAAGCGTTTTACATTAATAAAAAATTAAGGATAATTTTTGGCTTCAATATCTCGCGGAAAAGAGTTTTTCCCCTAGCGTAAGCTATTACGCAGTACGAGAGATACTCTCGTAAGAGAACCAAGAGATGGCATTCACTACTACAGGACAAATGTACAGTAGCTGTACAGTGTACAGTATTTATTCAGATTCTAATCTAATCTGTATGTCTGTGTTTCTCATGTTTATTTCAGTGTGATGTTCCTGAGGGAGGTCTGGTTCCCAAGTCTCTGTACCGTACGGCCGAGGAGCTGGAAAACGAGGAGGTTAAACTGTGGAATGAATCCATCTACAAGAGTGCGAGTGTGTTGAAGGGATCTCCACATGAGGTACAGCTCATACACTCACAACACTTAACAATACACAGCTTTTACTGTTTACTTCAGCTGGGCAAAGTGTGTGTTCAGCAGAAGAAAGAATTAACAAAGGAAGATATTTTAAAGAATTTTGGTAACCAAACAGTTGATGGAAACAAAGTAGGAAAATATAAGGAAAATACTATGGAAGTCAATGGGGTCCATCAACTTATTTGGTTACTGTCTTTCTTCAAAAATTTTACTTTTACTTCCTTATGTAAATTCTAATTTGAATGTTTTGCTGCACCAATTCAAATTCCAGATTCTCATTTGAATTCTGAATGGTGCACAGCGCGAAATAAAGCTAAATCCCTTTGTTCTTCTTCAGGTGCTGATAGAGATTACAGACGTATCGTCCGTCATCACGTGGGACTTTGACGTGTGTAAAGGCGACATGATCTTCAACATCTACCACTCCAGAAGAGTCCCTCAGCCTGTTAAAAGAGACGGTCTGAGCGCGCACAACCTCGCCTGCCCCGGCGGAAACAACGTCCAGCTCATTGACCGATCGTGGATGCTAGGACAAGACTACAGCATGGTGGAGACGGCCCTTACCTGCCGAGAGGGAGAGAGCGTACAGGTGAGAGAATCTCACAAAACCTGTCAACATCATGCATGACTCATATTCTATACGTCGATCAGAAGGCGAGACAAACTCTCATTCTCTTCCTTTGATGCACACGTTTCCCATCAGGGCTCTCATGTGACGCGCTGGCCTGGATTCTACATCCTGCAGTGGCGTCTTTACAGCACTCCAACATGCACCTCATCCAGTCGGCCGCGTGTCGATGATGTTCTGGCCTCTCTGCAGGTCTCCTCACACAAATGCAAAGTCATGTATTTCACAGAGGTGCTGCAGTCCAAGGACTTCAGGTCTGGATGTTTACATATTGCAAAGTGCTTAGCATAGAAATGTGAATGAATTATAAACTGTCATCTGGAATGCCAAATGGCCTGTTTAAAGGTTGTGTGTGTTTGTGTTTCCATCAGAGGCTCCATGAGCAGCCTGGAGTCGAGTCACAGCGGTTTCTCTCTGCTCAGCGCCGCCACCACCTCATCCAACCAATCACACACAGACTCCTCCATTTCAAGATAGCATCTTCATCCAGCTGGAAAGACTTTAGCTCTGCGGGATTACCAGTTTCTGCAAATGATGACTGATCATGAACAGTGTTAACAGAGGTTCACATTAAACCAACAAATGCCTGTATGAGTGGTGATCTTTTTCTGATAGACGACTGGCTTTCTGTAAATTACATGCAAGCTTTCTGTACATTGTTACAAATAAATTTGTAAATGTTGTTTACTTTGGTTGTATGATTGAGCAACTTTATGAATGTGGTGCATAAAGCTACACTATGCAACTTTTTTCTTTGGAATGAATGAATAAAGTTTAGCAGTCATATCAAAAATTAATTTTCCAAATTGATTTTGATTTACCCTGAATCATTACCGTAAGTCTTTAGTAATGATTTTATTATTCATATTTTTGAGTTGTCAGGACGGATTTTTTTTGGGAAACTCCTTACTTCCATCATTAATCCAAGCATGTTACCAAAATATCCAATATAAAGAACAATATATCTGTGAATAAAGAAGGCCAGGCTACTGTTATATAAAGTAGGTGTCGTGGTAAATAAAACAAATAAATATAAGACAACTGTATCTCTTCAGAAGACTTTGATTAAACCACTCCATTCATATGGATTTATTTTATGATCTCTTTCCGAATGTTTTAAAATGTCATATTAGGTCCACCTTTATATTGGGTGTCTTTAACTATTATGTACTAAAATTGAATCATTCGATACAATGAACTTAGGTGTACATACATGTTTTTACATAGTACATATATATTTTTACAATACCCTCATGTAGCCTACCCACATTTCTATAATTTCATATATAACTATATTGTTAACCAGGGTGGGATTTGTGAAAAAAAACAGAGAGGGGGATGTTTCGAAACATTTTTAAATGATTTTAATAAATCATGAGAACATGAACTTCATCACTGCATTTGCAGGAATTGTAAAATATTTTTTTCTTATTAACTCATGAAGTAGCCTAACGCAATATTTTTACTCTAATAGCTTATCTTTCCCCACACATATGAACTGTGATCTTGCACACCGACAAAAACATGCAAGAATGAAATCCCCCTCCCAGTAAGTTTTACTGCTGCTGTTAAAGTAATAACATTAACGTTACATCGCGATGCTGAGCTACAGTGAAATGATAGAAAAGACAGATGCATTATCTGTGTTAGTCAATTCGCGCGAACTGGACGCGCGAATGAGGCGAATTTATGGCAAGCCAAAGTATTCATCTGGTCAGGTGTCTGATTGCACACTGACCCAAAAAGAGTGCGTTTCGACAGCCAAAACATAATGATTGCGAAACCATAAAAACCACCGAAAACGCACGTTTTTCAACCCAGTCCCTTAATCCCTTCATCCGAGACGCATCTCGCAAATTTTCCAGTTGTAATTTCGGTAACACTTTACAATAAGGTTTCATACATTATTTAACTACATTAGTTCACATGAACTAATAATGAACTGCATTTCTACAGCATTTATTGATCTTTGCTAATGTTAATTTCAACGTTTACTATTGATTATTAAACTAAAAAGTTTTATTTGTTAACATTACTTAATGCACTGCGAACTAACAGTGTACTAAAAGGGCACACTTCTCAGATTATTAAAGAAGCAAAACAAAGTTGTAAAAGTAAAGTTTAAAAAGTTTAGAAGTTTATGAAAATTAAAAATATATATAAAATACATATTGTTGTATTATATATATATATTTACAAAACATTTTCAACTCTAAAACGTCAAGAAAACCAATGCTACATATCTGAACAAGTTCTGGGACAGATTTTAGGTTGATGTCTCAATAAATGAGCTTTAGGAATGTTTTTTTGTGCGCAGTACCAAACTTTTCCACTAGATGACATCCAGACTCCACCGATGACTCTTCGATTTCCATACATGTTTTTAGTGATCTGAACTTTATATTTCCATACTATTCCAAATATTTAAGTACACATCCTATTCGGAAATAGTTAGTAGGGCTGGGTACTGACACAAATTTCACAATTCGATTCGAATTCGATACACAAGCTTGCAATTCGATTCGATTTCGATTCCGATTCGATTCAATATTGATTATTTTGGATATAAGGTAATATATGTCAAATTTTCTCAAGGAAAACAAATCTCTTAACTAATGCTGTAAACTATGGGAGTCAGTTGTATCATTAAAATTGTTTCATTAGCCTACTATAGCCTAATATTGAAGGTAAAGATTTACTGATTTGTATACAAACACTTAAATTACACTTTTATTTATTTTTCTAATAATAACGTTATATGAAATACAAACATTTAAATGGTGGCTGTTAAAAAACTTGCCAGATTTATTCAAACATGCATTAAATATTGAAGAACATAAAAAAATATAATGAATATGTAATAGGCTATGGTGCATATATGAACTCCTCTCTAGAGTTAATTTTTCTAGCTGACTAACGAGTTCATGCCGGTCACTGGATATGGTTTTTCTGAGGTAAATGTGACCTTACATGACAGTGTAACTTTATACAAGCTGTTTCACTGACGTCTTTCCACGGTTGAAACACAGATTGAGCGATTCCATGTGACAATAAGGATTTCGATAAGTTGTACTCTATCTTTTAACACACTTTCAGATGCTCATTCTTGTTTATTTCACGCTGTAACTGGTATTATTAAGGCGGAAGAGAAGATCATGTGTGCTCGGCCTCGGCGCTGCTGTTTCTCTTGAGCTGCGCCAGAGCGATCTCACGCCACAGCGCCAATTCGAATTTGTACAATATATCGATTTTTTTTAAACGATATGGAATCAGGCAATACCGTTTATATCGATACAGTAGTTTGATACGAGCACATCTGAAAAATATAGCGGAGGAAGCAGTGTGAGCTCCTGCAGTGAAAGAACATAGTACAATTGTCCTAAACATGACACAAGCTAGTATTAAGCGCTTCAAAATAACTGGTAAGATATAGTAACAAGTTTAAAGCAGCTTGCCCTGTCAGATGCTCTGACAGATACTGTTGCTGACTGACAGATAAGTACTGGCGCTGTTTAATGCGTTTAAGATGTGGTGCTTTCCTCAGTGCTTAACTTACATTTCACTGGTATATTCTCCATCTGTAAATGTTAGAAAGTCAAACAAATATGTCCATTTCACTGTCAGGAGAGGACGAGCTTCTGCAAGTGAATCTCCGCTAAAATTCAAGCTTCCGTTAATGAGCGCCGCCGCGCGCATGCACGCCAAACAGATGGAGCACATAGCCCTGTAAAGGCTCTTCCCTGGTACGGGTTGTGTCGAGCCATTTGTTAGTCTGGTTGTTTGATGAGAAAAAGATTAAATGTAGTTGCAATAAACCAAGATAGCACAAGTCTATTTTATGTGATGTTTACATCCGGAAGACGTATTTTTAAGAGTGTTTGCTCATCTGCAATACGTCTATAGGACGTTTCCTGTCAGATGTCAAATAGACGTTTAGAAGATGTCAGTTTAACATGCATTCTAAATCATTACATCTTAAAGACATCTTCTAAACGTCTATTTGACATCTGACAGGAAACGTCCTATAGACGTATTGCAGATGAGCAAACACTCGTCTTCCAGATGTAAACATCACATCAAATAGACTTGTGCTATCTGGGAAGGAGTTAAGAATCCGCACATCAGCTGCAGCAGCGGAGGACTCTTATTCTGCTGTGTGGAGCCGAGGAAGAACTGATGACAGAACAGTTTGATCTTCGGCTGACAAATCAGAGGAAAGGGGCGTTTCATTCTCCCCCACGTGTAGAAATCGAATATTAAAGCTGTTTATTAATTTTTCTATCTCAGAACAAAAAACGAAAAATCAAGCTAAATTCATGTTTTTCGGGATTTTTTTGGAAAAAATTAAAAAACGAAAAATAAACTTTTTTCTCTTTTTCTACCCGTTTCTGAAAGGAAAATCAAATGACCAAAAGATACACGGACCCCAAAAGATACACGGACCGAAATGTCGTCCAATTTTCTAATACTATTATTTGATGACAACAATACATTTTGAAAAAAAAATACAGCCATTTCCGCTTTTTTCTTTTAAACAAAAAAACAAGCTGCATCCTTTTTTAAATTTCATCTTTCATTCCGAAATAGAATAATGAATGAACGAAAAAGTACACGGACCATTACATTCCCTATATTTGTTTCCATATCCTTCCATTTCAACATTGTTTTATTCTTCATTTTTTTTTTTTTTTTTCATTGACAGCTTTTTTAGGTCATAAATGTTAAACGAATGACAAAAATAATCAGGGAAACTAATATACTTTTGTCTAATTTCGCTATTTTGAAGTGAAAATAGGCCTATATGTAACGTTACTCATCACTCATGTAATGTAATAATTAGTTTACTGTCATTGTGAGGGGACAAGAAAAATTAATCCTAATGTACACAATAAATACAGTTTAATGGAGAAGTGCTTTTCCTTATATTTCTTTCAGGGCCAGTAAAAATATAGCAGGGGCCAGCAAAACTCTGATCTACTGGCCCTGGGGGGGGGGCCAGTGGAGATTTTTTTTTATGTTGAGCCCTGCCTAAACATTTACCTGTCAAACTGTTGGTCAGGCGAAGGTGACTGGTTTTATTAAAAACAATTTATTTCAGGAAAAATATTGTTCTACTTATTGCACTTAAGACTGATAGCACATGCAGATCAAATAACAAAAAATTTTTTGGAGAAACAAGCAAGTGACGATCAAATCATAGGATCAAATGCACCTAAGCGAGTGACGTCATTCCTTATGGTAACGTTACGCGGTTTGTATCACAGTCTATGGTTTGTATCCATGGCAACGCTCAGCTGCGTAGTGAGACAGTTAACGGTCCTCCTCAGACGCCGCCTTGTGTTTTCTCTTTCGTCTGTCTAAAAGGTATTTTTAATTTTTAGATTATTATACATTAGTTACCATAACCACTGTCCATCTTTAAATTATATGAAAATGTTACCTTTTAAAACGTTTGCTGAAGTTGTCCGCAATGTACCGCTGATGACCGTTATGGTAACACTACGAAGCTAACGTTTATTAAGCTGAAATGAGACAACGTTATATTTCACATATGGATATAAAGACATATAATCATTATACTACTGAATATGTTCATTTTGTTGTTTTAGGTAGATGCCAAAGGGGGAGAATTGCCATTGGATTAATCCCACAGCTGACGAGAAACACACACACACAGCTGCCAGCGCATTTGAAGACACACACGGAAATAGCACCTTTACAATTGTTTCAATAAATAATTTACTTTGTTCCTTACACCGTGTCTGTTTTCTTTGGTTAGCCAGAAGTAAAATAAAATAAAATTATATTCAGGGGACTAAACGCGAAAGTCCCATAAATGTCCCGAATGGCCGCTGGTGGTCCTGGGAACGTCCTCTTGAACGTCCGGAGGACGACTTCGCGAAGGTCCGCAGGACATCAAGCGGACCCTACACGGGGACGTTCGGGGGGACGTTCGCACAGGCCATTTAGGGGACGTTCTGGGGACCTTTTTTTGTTAGCTGGGAAAACGGTTATGTTTTTGAATTTCGTAAGAAAATGGACGTAATTTGAAATCTGAGACTTTGTTTCATATCAATAGTAACAAAGCACAAAGATTATTGCGTTTATTGGATGGGATGCGCGCTACAATGTTCCATTCATTCATCAACTGAAAACAGGATGACTAATCGATTCTTGGGATTTAAGAATCGATATTGGTTCGTAAAAATGAGAATCGATTAAAATCGAGAAATCGTTATTTTTTACCCAGCCCTAATAGTTCGATTTCAATTCAATCTCTAAAACACATATAAAAATGTACGGAAAGAAGGTCTCTCTCTCCCGCGCAGTTCGCTTCGCATGGAAGTTTGGTTTATGGACAACAATAATCAGTACAAACGTCTTGTTTTGAACTATTGTTTAATAAATATAAATAATTTGAGCACATAAACTTTAATATGGAGGATTAAATAAGATTGAATTCATGTAGTAAGATTTCATTACTAATCACTGTTTTGTTTTTTGTCAAAGATGTTAAAATCTTTAACAAAATGTTTGACATTATTTGACAAGCATACACACATACCGGTGTACATGCACACAAAAGACACCAATGCACAGAAACACAAACCTATAGCCTACAGTTTTGTATTTAGTTTTAATTGCATTTTTAATTAAATATTCGTTAAACTTTCTATTTAATGAAATACATGTATTGTGTTGGTGCTACAGTGTCAATTTACTGTTAAAAACATACTCAGTCTCTCTCGCGCACTGTCGCTCGCGCGCAGACACACTCGGCCTCTCTCGCGCAATTCATAGATGCCACCTATGTCACTAGAAATAGAACGCTGCCATATTGACGACCGATCTCGCCCGGTATGGCCGCCCAAACTGCCCATTTGAATGAGAGAGAAAGACAGAATTACATGGATAAAATTTTAATTTTAGGCTCCGATCCTTATTTGTTACCCCCAGTTTTCTTTTGTCCTTTATTATCTGCCCCAGACTTGCCTTCCATGATATATATATTTATCTTGTACATAACCCCTCCCCATACAGTGAGGATCGCTTGAAGGCTTTCAAGAGTACAGACGCGTATCATCAATATGCTGTTGCTGGGTAACAAACGTAAAAGTGCGGCACCTGGCCACCAAGGATTTATATTTAATCATGGGGAATCTAGGTATTATAAAAAATAATTTGGTGTTAGTTTGCTCTGACTAGGTAGCGAGTTGTTAGCTAGCTAAGTGGCTAACAGCTGGTAGCTCGCCATTAAGCAATAGCTGTCATTAATCTGAATTAGGCCTGTCGCGATAGTCAATAAATCAATTAATTGCAAAATAAAAAAAATGAGCTCGATAATTTTTCCGGCCGCAATAATTTCCATTTGCATGCTTGTTTGTTTTCCTCGTCTCTCTCACTCTCTCTCTCTACCAAAGAGACTGGATGACAACTCTGTTTAAGACATAACCGACATATTTTACGTGAATACTCTCCAAAACGGACATTTAAACTGACATTTCAGACACGAAACAGAGCTCATTTCATTACTCGCGTGCTGTATAGGGGTCTATGGCTGCACGCTTCGGGTCGGGTGTGTGCGCACAGAAAGATGAGACATGATACAATATGAGTCATTCATACAATATGAGACATTCTTCTATCCTTTTCTTTTGGTATAGAATAAAATACCAGTTCGGGGTTCCTCTTTCGGCTGTTGTTGCAGCCAACTGCACAACATATTGCAGGCATTACTGAGACCGTAGGTCGTTAAGATGGCGGCGCAAAGCTACAGTGACGTCATGTGACCCGAACGAATTCGCTTTGCTTTTGTCCAGTCCGGCGCCTCATTTTGATAGGCTATTACTCCTGAGGTGTAACCAATCAGATAGCGCCGTGGGCGGGATATTGAGCAAGTCTGCAGTGGTGATCACAGAGAGGCTGCGGCAGTTATATCAGAGCCAGCCAAAGTAGCGCATTTTAAAATAAAATTGACTTTAATCAAACCACGGATCCGTGATAATATCGAAAGCCAAATGGTACAGACTTCACGTGCATTTGATCGTTGTATAAATATTAAAACGCCGTCTTCATAACACCGCCAGGCGTTAAATAAGCGCCGTCAGGCGATAAGTTAACGTCACACACCGCCACGCGTTAAAATAACGCCACTCGCCGATAGATGTTAAATTGACGCCACACGCCACTCAAAATGCAGATTTGTGAGCTCATCTACATGGCCCCTCCTCTTCTGAGTTTGAGGGCTCTACGGCAAGTCGGAGAGGACAATCCAGTGTGGAAGAGCGCGAAAATGGCAAGGAGAGAATTTGTTTCGCGGTGTAAACACACTGTAAATGACTGCACTCGCCTTTTACTCTCTGATAATCCAGGGCCTGATGTCTTTCAGTCATCATTAAATAGGTAAGGATTTCTGTAAAGACAAGATTAGCATTAGCGTATACGGCTGGTGGATATAAATTGTAAAAGTTTTATGAGCAATCAATGTGTAGGGGGCACCAAAAATAGCCTAATGAAAAATCAATCATCATATCATAGTCATCTGTCATGATTCTGCCATCTAGTTCTTGTCTTTCTTTAAGTCTTGAGGCAGGATCATGACAGACCCATGTTTTATGTGCAAACACATGGCCTTGTTGGGCCATGTGCTTGTGTTGTCTCGTCATCTAGCCCCGCCCTCCTTGTTATCCTTGTTTAGTCATTATTGCTTCCCCATTATCACCTGTCTCCCTCATTAGTTTGTCTCTATTTAATCCCCTCGTGTTTGTTGTCCAGTGTTGGTTCATTGTCAATCCGTGTCAAGTTTGTGAGTAACCTGTCAAGAGTAATCGTCCTGTTGAGCTATTTTTTGTATCAGTTGTTTGTCTACTAGTATTTTGTCAGTATCTTTGTCTAGTTAGTCACCTTAGTCCTGTCTTGTTTTGCCCCCTCGTGGGCTTTGTTTTCCCTTTTTGTTCATAATAAACCGTGTGCTGTGACTACTGTCTGCGATTGGGTTCATTCCCTTCTTCACCCTTCCGACCTCATAACAGAATGAACCGACCAGAACCGAACCCAGCAGACAGTATGTCCTCGCCCATCAAGTGCCAGTCGGACCCTCTAGAAGATTGGTGGCTCAAGACTATTTCCGATTCAAGGAGTTGCAAGCTTTCGATTCCCCCCCAGGGAGAGCTGTCTTTGAACGAGTATGCCCGGGTCGTGGATGAGGGGAGGTTTCTCTTACCTGAAAGCCTCTTCAATTGCTACCTCATTGCGGGCCTCAATGATCCTCCCCCTCTGGCTGAACGGGAGAAGCTGGTCCGTCGTCCGTTCCGGGATATGGTGGTCTGTTTGTCGCGGAAAGACCCGCCGAGTGCCACCATGTCGCCATCACCTGGCTTGCTCCCCGTGATCCCGGAGGATCGCATTCTCGCCGTGGCTACGTTGGGGGACCGGACTCTTTCCACCTCGACTCCCAAGGCGTCATCCGCAGTTACAACTCTTCGCGGAAAGCGGGGAAGACGGCTGTCATGGGAGTCGGCATCGGAGTCCTCTTCGACGGAGTCTACCCCTCCTTGGACTGTCTTCCCAGAGCCTGCTACGGTCCTCGCGGAGATCCTTCAACCGGTCACTAGTCCAACTACGGTCTCGGTACTGCGACCTAGGAGGAAGAAGAGGAGGAAGGGAGCCCCCCGTCCTTCGTCTCTGGCTGGTTTAGAGCCCGCTGCAGCAGTGAACGCTGTCCCAGAGCCCGCTGCAGCAGTGAACGCTGTCCCAGAGCCCGCTGCAGCAGTGAACGCTGTCCCAGAGCCCGCTGCAAGAGTGAACGCTGTCCCAGAGCCCGCTGCAAGAGTGAACGCTGTCCCAGAGCCCGCTGCAAGAGTGAACGCTGTCCCAGAGCCCGCTGCAGCAGTGAACGTTATTCCTGAACCTACAGTTGTGAGTGCTGCAGAGAGGGCCGAGGCCGATGTAGCTGCCGAAAGTGTTTTGCGGTCTGTTTCTGCTCATCAAGGCATGCCTGTCCTCGTCGCCGCTGAAACTTTGTCCGAATACCTAAAGACCCTTGTCAAGATCCTAGAAGTCCCTGTCATTTTGCCCTGTCCCGAGTCCACAGCTGCAGTGAGCGCCGTACCCCAGACAGCTGCAGTGAGCGCCGTACCCCAGACTGCAGCTGAGAACACCGCACCCAAGTCGGAGATGTTGAACGTGGGATCAAAGTCATCTTCGGTGAGCTCTGTTCCAGTTTCCCCTCTACGATCTCCTACTACACTCCCCGGCATGAGTCCTGCTTTGTCTCCGTCGTTCGCTGTACCCCCAGTTGCTATCCCTGTTGTGACTTCCACTGTTCCCAAGACCCCGTGTGTTTCCCCGGTCAGCCCTGTCCGCACTCGATCCCGGACTGTTTTCCCTAAAGCCTCCCCTCGTGACTCCGCAAACAGATCACCCCGTGTTCCATGTCCTAAACTTCCTTCCCATGTACCCAAGAGCCCCAGTCCACCTATCCACTCTGAACATTTCTCCATGAACTCTGTGTTCCCTCCGCCCCCCCTTCCTTGTCTGTTATTTTTGATTTGTCATCCCAACCCTGCTATTGTTTATTCGTGTATGCCTTTATTGTTATTTGTCATGTATTGTTGGTTTGTGTCTTTGTCACAGCCTGTCATGTCCCGTGTTTGATATCCCCTTGAGGAGCGTCTGGAAGCCGCTCCTTAAGGTGGGGGTTCTGTCATGATTCTGCCATCTAGTTCTTGTCTTTCTTTAAGTCTTGAGGCAGGATCATGACAGACCCATGTTTTATGTGCAAACACATGGGCTGCGTTCGGAATCGCATACTTCCCTACTATATAGTAGGCGAAAAGAGTAGGCGAGCGAAAAAGTACGTTCGAATCCTCAGTATTCATAAAAGAGTAGGCGAGAATTACCTGGTTGACGTACTAATTATCGCGAGATTTGGACGATAGTGCGTTCGAATATGCCTACTTTCCTACTATATAGTAGGCGAAAACGGTACGTGAGGGAAGCAGTACGTTCGAAACATCAGTATTCCTAAAAGAGTAGGCGAGAAGTTCCCGGATGATCTCCTGCTTTCGCCCAGACATTTGAGTGTTTTTCAGCTTGTACTCATCTATCCCAGGAGGCCACGCGAGAGGATACGATATAAAAAAGAACAAGAAGTAGATATTTCATACTCAAACATGACGGAAAGGGTGGACGAGAGTGTTTTCAAATGTGAGTATTACAAATACAAACCAAATCGCATGTGTTGAACTAACTTTCTGTACAGTAAATTGATGAACTGTTGAAGGTGCAAAGACGCTATATAATATGGTAAATTTGTGATTTTGCCGTAAATGACATTTTATTGGATAGAGGAGCTCCATAAGGACACATACGTCTTTAAACTGTATTTGCATACATTTTAAACCGTATACATCTGAAATACCATTACTAAATATTTATTCAAAATCTGGCAAGATTACTACGTGTAACTGATATGAAATAGACATCTGAGTGACGTGTGTGTACTATTGTTTAGGAGAATTCACTGTTGTTAACACTGTTTTTATTAGTTTAATGCATTTTACATAAAGTAACTAAACATAAGTAATCTATTTCATTTATCCATTAGTACTGTTGAAAAATTGTTGAACATTTATGATGGATAAAAAGCTATTTATTAGCAACAACCTCAACATGTAAATTGAGCTCATAAATCACAGAGGTAACGTGAGTCTTGTCTGGATGTTACAGGGACGGATGAGCACACGCGGCTGCTTATCCGGTGGAGAGTGGCTCATGAAGCGCTCTTCACCGGAAAGCGTAATGCTGCCATCAAAGGCTTTGAGTGAGTATACAGAAATATTTAAAAATCAATTGAATATTTTATTTGCAGTACATTTCAATTATTGTATTTTCAAACAGAGATATAACTTTTTCATTCTTGATTTCTCTCTTGCTGCAGATCTTTTGTGGAGGAGCAGAGCCTGCAAGGCAGGGTGACGGCGGCGTTTGTTAAAAAAAATGGGAAAACCTGAAACAAAAATACAAAGTAAGATCATTTTGTTACTTCTAATACATAAATTAAATGATTAAATATTGTGCTGTTAAAATGACTGCTTTTGTATCATGCTTGTGCATTTTTGCAGGATCTGAAATGTCCGCAGACGGGGGTGAGCACTGAGGATGGAGAGGCCACAGCAGCATCCTGGAAGTGGTACACTGCCATGGATGAGGCAATTGGGGGCAGACCCTCCATCTCTCCTCCTGCCCTCGTTGCCTCATGTGGGCCGGATGCTGCTGTGGTCTCTTCATCCTCAGTGAGGCCAGAGCCAGCAAGAGCCAGGAAAAGGGCTATAGATGTGGAGGAGCTGATCCGGGACATGGAGGAGCGAGAAGAGGAGAGAGAGCGGAAGGCAGCTGAGAGGGAGGAGAGGCTGTGGAGAGAAATGGAGGAGAAGGAGGACAGAAGAGAACGGGAGAGACGAGAGAGAGAGGAAAGACAAGAAAGAGAAGTAAGAGAAAGAGAAGAGAGATGGCACCGGGAGGCAGTCGAGAGAGAGGAAAGGAGAGAAAGAGAAACCAACGAAAGGGATGAAAGGTTCCTTTCTGTTCTTCAGATGCTCGCCAAAAAATAAATTATTTGACAAAAAACATCTTCTGATCTTTTGCACATTTGGGTTGATGTGAATTAAATTTGTGAATAAAAATGGGAATCTCTCTCTCTCTATATATATATATATATATATATACACACACAGTACTGTGCAACAACTACAAATGGTGGCCTAAGAATTTTGTACAATAATATGTATATAAAACAAACTATTCCCAGGCATTCACAGTACATTATAGACTTCTAGAAATTTAGTGATACTTTAAGATTGTAATCAAATTCATAAATTAAATATTTATGAAACGTTGATTAATAATTAGTGAATGTATGGTGTAATGTAAGAAGAAAAAACACTTTAAAACACTGGTTTTACTGGAGTGTATTATATGACTTTTAAAGGTTTACAGAGTTCATGCAAGGATCTTAAAGGCAGGTCATGGAGGGTTAAGTTCCAGCACACCTGTCAGTAAATTTCAAGTAGTCAGTTATTAATTGGTTTAAATTGATTCAGGGGTGTATAATTAGGGTTGGAAAAACTCTGCTGGATAATAGCCCTCCATGACCAAAGCTGAACTTGAGACTGTTTACACAAATTACACACAGTAAAATAGTGACTAAAGGGTTACTTAACCCAAGCAAATAAATCATAATAGTAATAATTCAATAGTCATTATTTACTCGCCTTGATGTTGTTTGATCCCTCTGTTTTTTGTTTTCCTGAACACAAAAGGTGATTTTGGTCAGGTTTGTACTGTTTGGTTTAATACAATATCAGTCAATGGACTTTCAGTAGCTTCAAAAGCGTCATTAAATAATGCCATGAAGCTTCTGAAAGTTGGGCTCCATTGACTGATATTGTCTGAAACCAGCAGAACAAACTTGACAAAAATTCCCTTTTGTATTTAAACAATAAAAAACATTAAATAAGTGAATAGTAAACCGTAAATAATTGCTGTATTTATATGTTGAGGTGAACTAACCCTTTAACCCACCAAATATAAATTGTAGTAAATTTATGTATGCATTTTGCATTATAGTAATTCCTTGACAAACTAAGCAGCTTTGACTGTTTATGCCCATGACTGGTTCAAAAAATGCTTTACAAATATCAATCACATTTATGCATTTGACATATTTTTTATCAAAAGTGATTAACTCCATTTATTTACAGGGACAATGACCCTGGACAAACCTGGAGTAAAGAGCCTTGCTGATTAACCAGCAATCTTCTTCTAACCAGTTCATTGGTTTATCCCTCTACACTACAAAAGGTTTTAAAGCTCTAACAAATATTTGCATGTAATTGTAAACCTATAAAATGACATTTGTCAAGAAACTGAATGCTGACAACATGAATTTTAAAACATTTTTATCTTTCTTAATGTTTTAAAGGTAGTCATGCTCATGGAGAGCCGGCACAGGGATGTTTGGAGCAGACACTGCAGCAGCCAGATTGTCCCGCACTTGTTCTCCCACTCTTGCTGCAAGGTTGTGGGGATCAGGAGGGCCTGGTCATGGTCTTCCTCATCCTCTGGCTCAACGATGTCCCCATTGGCTAGAGCGAGATTGTGAAGCACAGCGCAGCACGCAACAATCTCAGGCACGAAGGCAGGGCTCACCTCCAAGGCCTTGAAGAAAATGCAGCGCCAGCGTGTCTTCAGCATCCCAAAAGCTCTCTCCACGATGTTGCGGGCACGGGATATCCCACAAAGACATCAAGGAATTTCCCCCGGTGATCAGAGATGGCCTGGAGTTGGATAGAGTGAAACAGCTTCCTGTTGAAGTAACAGTGGGAGTTATTTCCTGGAGGTTTGATACGGATATGACAGCCGTCTATTGCACCAACTACTACTCTTTTAGCGCTCGTTAAGTAAGTACTCATTGAAATTAAGTACCTACTCATTGAGTATGCGATTCCGGACGCAGCCTTACTTTCCCAATTATGGTAAATGATGACAGATCTCTTCCGGTTCCGGCTGCAGGGATAGATTCCTTAAATATTTGGGCTGTTAAATATGTATTGCTTCTAATTAAATTATAAAACTCACATTTAAAAACAAAAAGACTCCTTTGTGTGGTTACCATCCAAAAACGTTGGATTCATATGATCATGACACAAATTTGCTTATTTGATTAGACTGATGCATACATTTGAAAGAGAAACTTTTTTTCTAAGCAATGTTGAAGTAACAGTGGGAGTTATTTGCTGGAGGTTTGATACGGATATGACAGCCGTCTATTGCACCAACTACTCTGGTGAAAGCTGGTGACCCAGACAGCTGTGCAAATCCTGCTCCCACTGCCTCCAGGTCATCTCCGGTCGGAAAGCAGATCACCCTCCTCAAAATTCCCATGATGGCCTTGCTCACTCTGTGCACAATGTCATGCACAGAGGTCTTTGGGATATCGAAGGTCTGCGACACCACCCTGTAGGATGCTGCATGGGCCAGCCAGTGCAGGAACACAAGGACCTCAATCTCCCGTTCCCATCCAAGGTCAGATCCAGGTCTGACTGCAGCAATCAGGGACCTGATGGACGGCATAGACAGGTGAAGGTGGGCACGGTGGTCAGCTGCCTCATCAAGATAAAGCCGCAAAATGGGAACAGCTCTATTGAGATGGTAGTATGATGTGGGGTTCACTGCCTGCAATAAATACATCATAGTTTGTTAGAACAAAACAATCAAAAACAATGTTTCATGTGGTATTGACTTGTATATGTATTTATTTATTGTGATGATTTCTTTTATTCATTCACTTATTTTTATTCATGTTTCATATTGTTGTCAGTAAATAAAATATGAATTTCATGAATAAAAATGTATTTACATCATCTGCATTTGTCTAGCGTGTATTCATGCATAGCTATGTCATATGATAATACAAAAGTTTGCTTGTTTTACAAAACTACATAATTAATAATGTATATATATTATAATAATGTTATATAATTAACTGTTGGTCACAGCATTTGTCATAATTATTGTGCGTAAGTGTTGGGATGGGCTAGTAATGAAATTCTTTCTGGGGTAATCTTAATTGTTTAAGTAGTAATACTTGCTTTGTTTGAGAATAAAATCATCAGTCTTCTCCAAAGGCGAGATCGTCGAGCAGCTGCCCGACATCTCCTTTGTGCACACCTTAATCTAACAATTGCAGACATGCCAACCATTTCAAACGCTGAACTAAACCGTTCTAGTAAAGTTGTCGAGTTACTGATGCAATCAGCTGTTAGTGCACCTGTCGCTCATGACTTTTAAATTGTTGCGCTTGTGAAAACGTCATAGGTCACATGTAACGTCAACATGGCGAATGATGTCCGGATCGCATTCATACTTAACGAGATATTTCAGCACAGAAATATTATTTGGCACTTTTTAGGGATGTATATAACAAAATCATAAAAGAATTATGCTTAGGGCACCAAAATGGCTAGCAGCGGTACAGTGTGCAATGCAATTCTATGACCAATTGTACTTGTGACTGGTACTGTACATAATATGTACGTATTAATCTTCTCCTGGTTTAAGATAAGCCCTGTCTGTAAAACTGGGGCATGGTTACATAATGTAAATGTTGCCTCTTCTACTGGTGTTGGGCCACCTTGCTGTCTTTGAACAAAGAAAAAATACAAAAACACATTTGACCCTATTTATTTAATTATAATACATTTTTTTTACTTTTCAGACTTCAAACCATGCTAAGGAGCCTGGAATGGGCAAAGGGGAGGCTTCTAAATGCTCAGGCTGCAGATGAGATAATCCATGAAGTATCAGATTTTATTCAGGAGATTCAAACTTCTGAACCGAGAGCGCAGGAAGGTAAATGCCATCAAACTGTTTTGCTAGGGCACTAGGGACAGCCATTTGTAGTGGTGTCCAAAACCATAGTGGACGTTATCGAGTGCACACATTCAATCCTATAATGCACCGCAATAACATGTGTACAATGAATTCCCGGGTCTCGCCAGCCCTTCCGGCGCACTCATTGTCTGAATTCACTCACTCATTTTCATTCACTCCTTCTAGTGGACTAGTGTAGGAAATAGTGAATGAGGGTATAGGGGACGATTTCAGATACAGCCTTTGATTAGCTGGATCAGGTGTGTTTAATTAGGGCAGTGGCCCTCTAGGAATTGTTTGAGCCTATTGAACTATTGGAAAATTGTCAACCTTTTTTCTAATCAAGTGTTTTATAAAAGCAGTGTTATCATTTTTCTACAGAAAGTACTGGATATCGTCCTCCACTGAATAGTAATGGGTCCAGAGGCGCACCGTCTTATGTCATTACTCAGGATCAACTGTCATTTCTGTTGTCTTGTGGCTTCACTGTAACACAGATTGCAGATATTTTACACACCTCCGTGTCCACAGTTAAACGACGTTTAAGGTAAATTGTATCATATAATAAATGTATCCATTGACTACACACATTATACCTGATCAACAGAGAATAAAATGTCATCTGTTTGGTCACTGATATCACTGGGGACCTCATCTCATTTGATCATAATAGGTGGAGAAAAATGCTGAGTGCATTTTTTGATTTAACTCCTAGTAAATGTTAAAATACTTGGATATATCTTTTCAGGTGCTTCAATCTGTTGCAGTCTGCTTCATACTCGGACATATCTGATGTAGACTTGGACGAAAAGATCAGGGACCTAGTGGCTGGAAATGACCAACTTGGATCAGAGGCAGTTCGAGCACAACTGAGGGCAGAGGGAATTCTGGTTCAGAGATGCAGAGTGAGGAGCAGTATTCATCGTGTCAACCCAAGGGCTGCAGCTCTCAGAGCAATGTGTCAGCGACTACGTAGAAGGTCCTACCGTGTCGCAGGACCTAATTCTTTATGGCATTTGGATGGAAACCACAAACTAATAAGGTAGGTTTTTTTGTGTTACTTTATCTTAAATATTTCAGTATGCCTAAACCACTCTATTCTTTTGTCTTTTTAGATAACACTTATCTAACCATAAGTGTTTTTTTGCCACACTTTTACATTTTTTTTAAGTAAATAAGTTTTAAAAGTTTAAACTTAAGAATTGAGCAATTCATTAATGTACATTTATATGATTGCTAAAACAGGTTGTTTAGATTTCCTTAAATGCAGTATATAGTATAGTATATACTAGTATAGTATATTTTGTTGTTGTCTACAGCAGTTTTTATGTTCAAGTAATTATGTATTTGTGTTGATTAGATGGAGGATAGTAATTCATGGTGCCATTGATGGCTATAGTCGTCTCATCACCTTTCTCCGTGCCTCCAACAACAATCGTAGCAGCACTGTCATGGATTGTTTCTTGGATGCCATTTCCAAATATGGAGTCCCTTCCAGAGTGTTACGTCCCAGATGTAAAGTTGTCTAGGTTAAGGGGGTAAACAGTGAAAAGAAAAGAAAAAGGTTTGGTTTGATGTGAGAAAATAAATGTGCCTGAACCCGTTCCCAGCTCTGTACGACAGACACATCAAATTTCAGCTCAAAAATTTATTAACAAAAAATATATATATATGTATAACTGACAAAATAAAACAAAAAGAAAAACAAAGCAAACCTCAGGAGGTGGGTAAAGCCAAAATAACTAGCTGGTGAGTAAAACTTCTTAATCTGCCAAAAGGAAACAAATAAACAACAGAAAAATACACTAACTCCCTAACTAGCCAAAAACAGGAGAAAAGGTATTACAAGAATAAAAGTAGGCACCCACCTCCCTACAGCTTCTAGACCGTTTGGTATTGAAGAATAAAGTAGCAACAACAAACAAAAGAAAGTGTTAGTAGGCTACAATAAGCCTTAGCTTGGTGAACAATAAGAACAGTCTTAATGTTATACAACACAACACCAAGTAAACCAACAAGTGAGGGACAGTCACAACACTCTGGAAGGCAAGCTTCAGTTTGAATGTGGGGTGGGGGGGGGGAGAACAAACACAAAACCCCAGCACTGCCATAACACAACCACGGAACGTAACAAGAGTAAGGACTGACCATGGTGGAGAGAACAACGCCGTGTGCCTGTTCATGAACTTGTTCAGAGGCACTGACTGAGGTAGTGTTCTTAGAGGAAGGAGTACACACAATCAAAGGATTGAAAGACTTTAGGTCGATCTGTGGCGTGGCGTGTCAAATGTGTACTATGACCTTTTCAATTTTCTTGAGAGTGAGGGCATTGTATATATATACTGAAATGCACATGTGGGCTCTGCATCATGTCTACATCTCAAGAATTAATAAAGACTTGACAAATTTCTCACGCCAATGGAACAATCATGGTTTGCGAACCGAGAGACACCAGTCGCCCCTGCAAATTTTTGTCCGGGGTTGCCTGGCACAACAGAGGCAGCCGAGTACTGCAGTGCGGGAGATATTTGCAGCAAGACCCTCAGGCTCCAGTGGAGGAGAAGGTAATCCAGCAAAACAAGTTGCTGGTGAGGGTCGCTCTGTATCAGATGCACCTCATGTACTCTGGCCTGAACGGGTTACTTTACCTCCAAACCAGTTCACTGTGACTGATGCTGAGATGCAACAACTCACTGAACAAATTGATCCGCTCTTTTGTTACCAATAACAAAACCAGTTTGGTAATCAAACAGTTGATGGACCCCATTGACTTCCATAGTATGAAAAATATAAAGTAAATTATGACAGAATTTTCATTTTGAAGTGAACAAATTCTTTAATAGCGTTAAAATAGTGTCTGAACCTTGGAAGTGTTGCTCATGGCATGTGTCATGTTCACATCTGTTTCTCTCCTCTACTTTTCTGTCTCATGATCTATAGTTTATGCCAGTACTAAACAATTCTGGTCCTGGTCCAGCTGCAACCTATATCAAAGTGTGTTTAAATTGGGATAGAGCTAAACTATTGCTGCTTTATTCCACAAAAAGTGTTTAATGATAAAATTCACTAGAATATTTTTCATGTGCAAATATAATTTTTTTTTGTCTTGTACAATAACATGTATAATATATCACAACATAAATCACATCGGTAGTGACATCAATAAATGTTTACTGTAATTTTGATGAATTTCATTTTGTGTAATCTGAACACTTTCATATGTACATACAGATCATAGATATCACAAGACAGATCAGAACTGAAGAAAAGGACAAAACTCAGCAATACCAACAAACATCAAAAATGTCCATAATATAACATTCAAACATAAACATATTTAAAACAATGTCTTCATTACTCTAAAAGTAGGGGATTGCAAAATGCCACTTTCCCAGAACAATTCATAGCTCTGATGGATTGGCAGGCTAAAAGCAGATCAGAACTTTTTACAATTTTACAGAGTACTTCTGCACCAGTGGCCTCCTCTCCAGCAGCTCCAGTGGCCTCCTCTCCAGCAGTTCCAGTGGCCTCCTCTCCAGCAGCTCCAGTGACCTCCTCTCCAGCAGCTCCAGTGGCCTCCTCTCCAGCAGCTCCAGTGACCTCCTCTCCAGCAGCTCCAGTGGCCTTCTCTCCAGCAGCTCCACTGGCCTCCTCTCCAGCAGCTCCAGTGGCCTCCTCTCCAGCAGCTCCAGTGACCTCCTCTCCAGCAGCTCCAGTGACCTCCTCTCCAGCAGTTCCAGTGGCCTCCTCTCCAGCAGCTCCAGTGGCCTTCTCTCCAGCAGCTCCAGTGGCCTTCTCTCCAGCAGCTCCAGTGACCTCCTCTCCAGCAGCTCCAGTGGCCTCCTCTCCAGCAGCTCCAGTGGCCTTCTCTCCAGCAGCTCCAGTGGCCTTCGCTCCAGCAGCTCCAGTGACCTCCTCTCCAGCAGCTCCAGTGGCCTCCTCTCCAGCAGCTCCAGTGGCCTTCTCTCCAGCAGCTCCAGTGACCTCCTCTCCAGCAGCTCCAGTGGCCTCCTCTCCAGCAGCTCCAGTGGCCTCCTCTCCAGCAGCTCCAGTGACCTCCTCTCCAGCAGCTCCAGTGGCCTTCTCTCCAGCAGCTCCAGTGACCTCCTCTCCAGCAGCTCCAGTGGCCTCCTATCCAGCAGCTCCAGTGGCCTCCTCTCCAGCAGCTCCAGTGGCCTTCTCTCCAGCAGCTCCAGTGACCTCCTCTCCAGCAGCTCCAGTGGCCTCCTCTCCAGCAGCTCCAGTGGCCTTCTCTCCAGCAGCTCCAGTGGCCTTCTCTCCAGCAGCTTCCAACCAAATCAATACCACAAGATGCAACATCCTAGAAAGTGGTATTAGAGCTTTTTGGCGTCAACGATTTAACGCTGAGCCAAAATTGGACGTTGTCTTTAGAGACGCTGATGGAATTGGTGAGGGGGCGGCTGATGAGGGTGGTCCTACTCAAGAATATTTAACTTTGCTGATGAGGGAAATTCGCTCATGCGAAGTATTTGATGGAGAAGACTGGAATAAAACTCTTGCCTGCAATTCCAAAGGTAACCTAATGTCTAATGTTTATTTTTTGTATTTTACATTAAACATTGTGGAAAAAGTGTTTACCTCATTGATCATTTTCCTGTAATTCTGCACATTTTTACACTTAAAGTCATTAGGGCTTTAAACAAAACATGTTTAAGTTAACACCTAGTGCACATGTGAGTCAAAACCAGTTTACATCCCATTAGCAGCACACATTTTCTAAGCACCGTTTATAGACATAATAATGCTTTTCACATTTGCATTACAGCATTGTACAATGGAATGTACAAACTAGTTGGACAGATGATAGCTGTGTGCCTGGTACATGGTGGTGTGGAGCCACATTTTTTTTCACAAAGACTGCTCTGTCAGGTGTGCAACCTTCAGCCCCCAGTACCAGACATTCAACAGATTGTAGACTATGACTTCAGAGAAAAGATGATCAAGGTATGTATTAAACATTTTAATTTAGGCTAGCTGTTGTGTTGTTATAGTACTGGTAATTAGGTGACAGTTGTAATATCTTTGAATGCAGGAATTGCTAACCTTAACTTTAAAGGGAGTTCACCCAAAAATGTAAATTATCCCATGATTAACTCACCCTCAAGCCATCCTAGGTGTACATGACTATCTTGGCTCTTCCAACCTTTGTAATGTTAGGGAATGAGGCACTGTATTTTAAAGCCCAAAAAAAGCACATCCATCAACCATAAAAGTATTCCACATGACTCCAGGGGGTTAATAAAGGCTTTCTAAAGTGATATTTCTGTAAGAAAAAATATCCATATTTAAAACTTTATGAACTAAAATAACTTGCTTCCGGTGGGATTTTCGGTTAAGCCGTGCAGCGGATGGCAGTGTGGGAGAACCTCTGGTATATTGGGTCAAAGTGCACCCTACCGTAGTGATTCTACCGTAACTCGTCTTACGTAGTATGTGTATGGCCACTTTGCGGGAAGATAGTTCAAAAAGTTATAAATATACTATTTACTATAAATCATGGGATAATTTCCATTTTTGGGTGAACTATCCCCTTAAAAAAAGCTGTGTGCATAAAATATTTAACAATATTTTGTTTCTTTCTGAAATTGAATGCTAATTTTGTGTTAAATTCCTTCTCAATTTAGATCCAGTCAGCACATAATGTGAATGCTGCCCAGTGTGCTATAATGGAGGCTTCTGAGTTTTGCCATTTTCCAGAAGTACTCTGTAAAATTGTAAAAATTGTAAAACTGTAACTGCTTTCATTTAAATTAACTATAATTTATACATAAAACAATGTAAGCAATAAAATAATGAGATGCTGCCTACATATCAAATGAAAATGAAGACTGTAATGAAACAGATCAAATACTGGAAACACAATTTCTATACAAAGGAGAATTGCAGACACAATTTTAATTTTATTTGAAATTATTGTTGTTGTTAAGTTAGATTACCTTTTCCTGTATATAAAGTGCTGATCTTCCAAGTTGCCCACTTGCACTTATTGCTGCTGGGTTTTTTGACTCCAGACTCAAACAAGAAACCTGCCTCTGAGCATCAACCCTGTACAACTCAAACTCCCTTCCTTGAAGCTGTGGGAATGCACTTCGTAGAGTTTCTGCAAACTGACTCTCACTTTGCTCTCTCTGCACTACAAGCCTCTGACTGGCAATGGCATCTATTGAGCAACAGTGTGCAATGCTGTCATCAATTTAATATAACCAAACTCTGCTTTTTATGTTGCTCACGGAATTGTCATGTTAATTTTAAACAGTACGTTAGCAGATGACTTACCTCTCAATGATGTTAAGCGTTGAACTCCTGTTCTGAGAAGTGTAACTCTAAATGTACGTCACATTTCTCCTCCGTGTCCTCCTGGGATGAGCTGGACTGTGCAACGAGTGTTCGTTGCGAAACATCTCAAACCTTTCAGAAAACATTTACACATTAGGCTATACTACGAATTTGAGTGTGCTATTAAGTAATACCCTGAGATTAGGGTGACTACCATCAAACATACCAAATGTGGGACGATTATAAGTTTGTGTGGGACAATGTGGGACATGTTACAACACTAAAACATAACCTGAAACTGTTAGCCTAATGTTTATCTAACTTAATAAAAAACATTTGTATTCTGCCTTTCAGCTGATAAAAAGTATTTGTTCTTTAGTCCCTTCCGGAAAACACCATTACATCACAATGTAACATAACATGTCTTTATTTTACATGACATTTTAATTCAACATCACTGAGCCCAAAGGCAGAAGACATCATGCAGATCACTATTTTTGAAACAGTTCTGACCAAGTCCAACTAAAATACAACAAAATAAATAATGAACAAATAAAATATAAACCAACATGAATTTAGATAATTGACAGTCTTATATATTAAGAATATATTAAACCAAAAACGTTCATATTTTTTAGAAAGTACGTGAATTAAAACAATCACAGCAGGCAAAAGTTGATAAATTCTGTTAAATTTAAAATTTAATTTACCGAATTATCCATTTGTTTTCTGACAGAAACAAATGGAACGAATCACCGCTCCACATTTTGATTGACAGCCGTCATAACCGACTAGTGACCGTGTTTACTCCTGTGCTTTCAACCATTAGATAGGATTTTAAAAACGGCTGTTGTATTTGTACTTCTGACAAGCGCTGGTAAATATAGGTGAAAAACTATGCCGCAAAAAGAATAAATAAAATGCTTTCTTAAAAAGGCAAAAGAACGCATGCACGTTTTCTTAATGTGATCATTAAAAACCAACAGACTGATGAAAATGCGGGTTATTTTCTCAATATGCGATGTGCGGGACAAGCGGTGAAAATGCTGTGCGGCAGGCTACAACGCAAAGCGGGACGGGTGCTCACCCTAGCTGAGATCATTACAAATGAAATACATTATAATTAAAATACAAACATGTAATTCAATTAATACTTTAGAAAAGAAAGCCAGACTACATCCGGTGCTGCGCCGGATCTTAAACTACACCTTTTTTTATTTTATTATTTTTTTCTTGAACAAAATGTAGCAGGGTGGAATAACTCCACCTATTGGGAGATCGTGCGCATACGTGTGGCTTATTGGCTGCCCTTGTATGGAGTATAAAAGAAACGGGCTTTGGCGACCGAATATGCGTCTTGGTATTGCCATGATGTTACGTCATCTGTTGCCGCCGAAGGTTTAAACTGTGTTGTTTTCCTGTCTGCCGTGCGCTCGCTGCCTACTTGTATCAGCTGTATGTTTCTAATGGAGCGGCTGTATTCTCTCATGGTGCGCGACCATGAATGGTTTATTTACGTTGACCATCTCGCTGTTTATCTGCAGATCTGAGGGTCCTCCCTGCCTACTTAATGGGATTAAGCATCAATATTAAATCGTGAAGTGACTACGTTGCTGTTTTGCCTCTAACGTTACTGTTGTGTTCTCTCAAGTGGGGTTTATAAATGCATTGAGTTAGTGTTCAGTGATGCATAGAGTTTGACTGTGCTGAATTGTTCGGTTATGTCTGACAAATCGATGTGTTCACTTACTTGGGTCTGAACAGAAAGTGATATGGAAGTAAAAGTGTTGATAAGTTGATGCTACTCCCTGTGTCAGTGTGATCATTATAAAACACAACATTTGGCGACGAGGATGGCTGATATCGCACTACCACCGCCTGCTCCTTTCCTCGCGCTACCTGGTGAGCCTCCGATTCCCTGGACTCGCTGGTTGCAGTCCTTCGAGACTTTCATCTTGGCAGTGGGGCTGACGGATGTGAGCACAGCACGCAAAAAGGCGCTGTTACTACATTGCTTGGGAGCCGAGGGTCATCGTGTGCTGGGAACGCTTGAGTCAGGCGCCACAAGCGATTATGACACAGCCGTGGAACTGCTGACCGCACACTTCGCGCCCGCACAGAGCGCGCTCTTGCGCCGTTTTCTGTTCCGCCAAAGACAACAGCTGCCCAGTGAGTCAGTGCAACAGTATGTAGCCAACTTGCGTGGATTGGCCAGCACATGCAAGTTCGGTGCGTTGCAGGACGAAATGATTCGCGACCAGTTAATTGAACATACCAACAACGCAAAAGTACGTGAAACTCTGCTATTAGAACCGGATGATTTATCACTGTCCCGAGCGATCACGATTGCATTACAAATAGAGAGTGCAGCTGCATGTGCGTCGGCGTTGACTAAACAGCAAACAATCACGGACTACCCAGCCCCCTCCCCCATGCCCACATCAATATTACAGCCCAGTCAGAACGACACATTGGCTGCAGCAGACTCCTCTGCAGTTATGCTACTGAGACGCCCGCAGCGGTCTCGGCCACGCCCACAAACACCAGCGTCGCGGCCCTGTGATAACTGTGGATCTTCATCTCATCCGTCTAGAGCGCAGAACTGCCCAGCCCGTGGCCAAACGTGTCGCAACTGTGGCAAACGCAACCATTTTGCTTCAGTCTGCCGTTCTGCTCCAGCTGAGTCACCCACTATCATTCACAATGTCTACTCTGGGCCAGTCTCATTTAAAGCATGCTCAGTGCGCCTAAATGATGTGTGCATCCCACTGCTTTTGGACACTGGTGCCAGTGTGTCTCTCTTGAACATGCACACATACAGTTGTTTTTTCGGAGCGCTGCCACTGTCGCCACCCTCTACTTCACTCTGTGGCTATGGCGACTCGAAGATTGACCTAGTGGGTTCCCTGCAAGCGACTGTTGGGCATGGCACCAAATTGGTACCCGGCTTTACCTTCCATGTTGCCCGTCGTGGAGCCAATCTGATGGGTCTGGATTTGTTCTCGGCTCTGGGATTCTCCCTGGTGGACACAAAGGGAGCTGCGATCCTAACAGTCTCCACGCCTTGGCAGCAAAAATGGTCGTCCCTGTTTGAAGGCTTGGGGTGCCTCACTGCTTTTGCCCACCAACCTCTCCTGAACCCTGCTGTTACACCAGTCATTCAACCACTTCGCCGCATTCCTCTGGCTTTCCGTGATGGTGTCTCAGTTGAACTTAAGCTGCTGCTGGACGCTGGCATTATTGAACCAGTGGATGCATCGCCCTGGGTCTCAAACCTGGTGGTGGCTCAGAAGAAATCAGGGGCCCTACGTGTGTGTGTCGACCTGCGAGCAGTGAATAAGGCAGTGATCCCGGACAGGTTTCCACTGCCTACCTCCGAAGAGCTCACTGCTCAGTTCCATGGCTCAACCGTGTTCTCTTAACTGGATCTCAGACAGGGCTACCTACAAGTGCCTCTTCACCCCAGCAGCAGGAACCTCACAGCCTTTGTGACCCATGAAGGTGTGTTTCGTTACACACGCATGCCATTTGGAATTAGCTCCGCCCCCAGCTGCTTTAAAAAAATCATGGTGTCGGTATTGGCTGGTATACCGGGGGTGGCCATTTACCTGGATGATGTGGTTATCTATGGGCCTTCTCCAGTGAGTCATGATGAACGCCTCAGCAGAGTTTTTGCAGCCCTAGCGGAACACAAACTAACCCTCAATGCCGAAAAATGTGTTTTCTCCTCACCGCCCATTGAGTATGTGGGTTTCCGACTGTCGGCGGATGGCGTCACACCACTTCAGTCAAACGTAGACGCTATACTGGCAATTCCCGAACCCAGCTCGGCTGCACAGGTTGCCTCCTTCTTGGGCATGACGGGTTACTATCTAAAGTTCCTCCCACATTATTCTGCTACCACTGCCCCACTACGGCAACTGCTGCGTAAGGATGAGCCTTGGATATGGTCACGGGCATGCTCTGAGGCGGTGCAGGCACTCAAGGTGCAGCTCACCACAGCTCCAGTGTTGGCTCATTTCGATATCTCTAGCCCCACCTTGGTGACCTGCGATGCGTCGGCTACAGCCATAGGAGCAGTGCTGTCACAGACTCAGCAGGGCGTCGAGAAGCCCATTGCCTTTGCGTCACGGGCGCTCAATCAGACGGAGCAGCGGTACTCAGTGCGGGAACGTGAAGCATTAGCCTGCATCTGGGCCTGCAAGAGGTGGCACTTGTACCTCTATGGCCGCGCTTTCACCCTGAGGACTGATCACCAGGCCCTGACTGCACTGCTTTCTACATCTGGGACAGGCCACAGACCACTGCGGCTACACCGCTGGTCCGACCGTCTTCGCCAGTATAACTTTGACCTGAAGTTCACCCCAGGCAGAGACAATGTTGTGGCTGATCTACTGTCCCGCGCTACTCCATCCGACCCTGTCATACACACAACCACCGACACGGACCAGGTGGAACGGGACATTGTTCAGATGTTACACACACCCCTCCGGGCCGTCGTATCGTTACAAGAACTGAAGGACGCATCTGAACATGACCCGATTCTTTCTCAACTCCGTGTCTATATTCTGAACGGCTGGCCTCATGAGATATCGGAGGAGCTTGCAGCATTTTCCAGAATAAAGCAGGAGTTGTCCTGCTGGAACGACACCTGTGTGGCACGCGGCCACTGCACAGTCATCCCCAGCACCCTACGCGCACGGGTCTTGGCAATGGCTCACGAGGGCCACCTTGGTATTGTGAAGCTGAAACAGCGCTGCAGAGACCGGGTTTGGTGGCCGGGGATAGATAAAGACTTTGAGGCCCTGGTGAAAGACTGTGCTGCCTGCTTCTTGAGCGGAAAGACGGTTCACCAGGCTCCCCCACCCTTACAACCTCTTGCTTGGCCATCACAGCCTTGGGATCACCTGCAGCTGGACATATGTGGTGAGATACAGGGAGTTCCTCATCACCAACGCTTCCTAGTGGTTGTCTATGACCTGCACTCGAAATGGCCCGAGCTCATTGCCACCGGCTCTGTGACCTCTCTGGTCATAATCAACTTTCTGGACTCTCTGTTCTCCCGCTGGGGCCTCCCAAATACTATCACTACAGACAATGGCCCACAACTGATCTCGGCCGAGTTCACCACATACCTCAAAAACAAGGGTATTCGCCACATCCGCACGGCATACTATCATCCCCAAGCTAATGGTGGTGTTGAACGCTTTCACCAGTCCCTGAAAAACAGCCTCAGAGCACACCTGTTCCAGGGATGGACCTTCCCAAAGGCCATCCACCACACACTGCTGCACTACAGGGCCACCCAACACTCTACAACGGGGGTCTCTCCAGCTTTCCTCATGCTTGGCCGTGAGCTCCACCTTCCCCTCGACAGGCTCAGCCCAGCACTGCCTCAGGTCCCACTACCAAAGGTCAGGGCCTCAGGTGAACGCCAGCAGAGGCGGATGAAGCAGAAATTCGATCTCTCAGCACACGCAAAGGCCCCTGACATACAGGCCGCAGATTGGGTCAGGGTTCGCAGGCCCCACAGAGACCACAAACTCGCTTCGTACTGGTCTTCCCATCTCAAAGTTAGTCATCAGCTGGGCCCGGCTACCTTCTTGCTCAGTGATGGCACGCGGTGGCATGCAAGCCGTCTCCGCAAAGTACGGGCCCCGGCACATACGACAGGTGTCACATCTCAAGCCACACCCTCAGCTTGGCAGGGTAACCCGGCGCGTCAGCCAAGACCTCAGATAACTCCTGCACAGGCTCCAGGTATCCCTATCAACCTCCCAGCTGAGATGTGTGCTTGTCCATCACAGGCTGCCCAGCCTCATCCTTGTTTTTCACCGGGGCCTGTTCGCACTCGTTCTCGGCCGGGGCACCTACAGGACTTTGTGTCAACATTTCATGTCTGAAAACCTGTAGGAGGGGGGGAAATGTTGTGTTCTCTCAAGTGGGGTTTATAAATGCATTGAGTTAGTGTTCAGTGATGCATAGAGTTTGACTGTGCTGAATCATTCGGTTATGTCTGACGAATCGATGTGTTCACTTGCTTGGGTCTGAACAGACAGTGATATGGAAGTAAAAGTGTTGATAAGTTGATGCTACTCCCTGTATCAGTGTGATCATTATAAAACACAACAGTTACATCTAATTTTATAGTAACTGTGCACGTTGTTGAAGTGTCATTATGCGCCTCAGTCGGAGCGGGTGCGGCTTGCTGGCTGGTCTGTCTTCACCAGCTGCCACCTGTTTGATCTTCTGATTGCGCATCAGTATCTTGAGTTTTTATGACTGTTTGTTATTTCTTGTTATGGTTCATAATTACTCTGGCCATTGTAATGTATAATTGCTGAGTCTGAGTGAATTGTGTGTTTTTAATTCGTTCTCTCTTACGAGAACAGTTATTTGTATAAGTGTCTATTTTTCCCACGTGTGTCCCACGTCTCTTCACCCACGTTTTAGATAACGAACCTGTGTGCCCTTAGGGCGTTTAGTCCCGAGTATTCTGGGGTGGCGTAGATCGACCGTTGTTGTCATTATTGAGCTGCTATTTGCTCCAAAAAGAGAGAGTGCCTCCCTCCTCTCCTGCTTTGCCACAAAAATTAATTTACATTTACACTTCACATTCATTTACAGTGTGTTTACACAAAAACAAATTCTCTCCTTGCCATTTTCGCGCTCTTCCACACTGGATTGTCCTCTCCGACTTGCCGTAGAGCCCTCAAACTCAGAAGAGGAGGGGCCATGTAGCTGAGCTCACAAATCTGCATTTTGTGTGGCGTCAATTTAACATCTATCGGCGAGTGGCGTTATTTTAACGCGTGGCGGCGTGTGACGTTAACTCATCGCCTGACGGCGCTTATTTAACGCCTGGCGGCGTTATGAAGACGGCGTTTTAATATTTATACGGCGATCAAATGCACTTGAATTCTGAACCATTTCGCTTTCGATATAAGTATTTTGATCCGTCTCACCAATAGTGTAGTAGCACTGATCACTTTGAGGGGGGGATAAATTTATCCCCACTGGGGATAAAAATAGTTAAGCGGAGTCAGGGATACATTGACCAGAAAGGGGGAAATCCCACGCATCCCCCCCGGCAAATCGCACCCTGCTGTTAACCCTTAAAAACGTATCCATACCACTAAACCTGTCCCTAAACTTACCAATATCCCACATCAACAGTGTCATGATTTCCCTTGTGTTTTGTGTTCAAGGACTTTTATTTTGAAGTGTATTTTTTGTCTCCATTGTTCACTTCCTGTAGTTTGTTCCAGTTTGCCTGTTTCAAAAGTTACCCTTGTTTTTGTTCCCATGATAATTCATTACACACACCTGTTCCTTATGGGTACAACATGAGGGTGAGTAAATGATTACAGAATTTTTTTATTTGGGTGAACAAACTCTTAAATATTTGGGCTACTGGGAATATTGTTAGTCACATTTAAATGTCATAAAATATATATTTTTTGGTATGTGGATGTGAAGGCAGTTTTTTCTCTGATAACGAGGTTTTATTTCTAGGTTGTGATGATTCAACTTTTTTTTTTTATCAAAATCTCCATCACTGAAACATCTCAACTCTTTAATTCCTTCTTTTAGTATCTCATAGAACACAAATCATTGAATTTTCAGGGAGTGTTGAGACGGTGTTCATGATTTAATTTATTCTTTAAAGGGAAGAACAATATACAACTTTTATAATGTACAATTTAGTATTAAGCTTTGATAATACGCAATATCTGATAACATCAATATAATTTAGGTCAAGCTGACAGATAACAAAAATTAAGAATCCAAACAAATGTAATCAAACAAATACATTTAAGTCAGTGTGGTTTTAACTGAAAGGTTTTGAGTCTGAAATCCGCTTGCATAAATACTTATTTTCTCTAGCAGTACTTTGTAATAACTTTTTCAAATATCCAATGACCCTATTAAATTATAAACATCTTTGTGAATTCTATATAACTAAAATTAGATTAGATCCTGAAAATACACCCTGAGAAACATCTGGTTTCCACATGTATAATGTCTCAGCGTTTGGTTGCGATGATGAATCCGAGCAGAGCCAGATCAGACCGCAGTGAAGACAACCGTCCCAAAGAACATTTCATCAGCGTATGAACCCCTCTGACGAAGGACCAGCCCAGTGTGATAAAACACATGAGTTTGTCTTTATTTCTTCAAGTGTGTCTAGGACGTCAGATGTCAAAGATCAGCTGTCAACACATGCCAGGTGAAGAAAAGATGTTCCTCACAGTTGTACATGTAGTGATAGCAGAAGGCAACGACAAAATGAGACACAAGAAACATCCTCGT
Source organism: Gila orcuttii (assembly GCA_026230005.1). Taxonomy (NCBI): domain Eukaryota; kingdom Metazoa; phylum Chordata; class Actinopteri; order Cypriniformes; family Leuciscidae; genus Gila; species Gila orcuttii. The sequence continues at coordinate 14,670,702 of JAPDVR010000003.1, forward strand.
CATGATGCTCTGAAACAGAGAAATGTCTGATATCGCAGATGTGGGTGAACAGGTTTCCACTCTTCACGTTAATCAACATGTTCTTTTCTTAGTCACATGGTTCCTAATTTTCCCCAGTCTTGTAGTGTATGTAACCCCTCCGGTCCAACTCGACCTGCTCCGAGCAAGATTCGAACCTGCATCTCTGGTATGGCAGGCGGGTGCGCTAACAAGGACGTTAAAGTCTGCAGTCTTTTGCATCAGTCGCTACTGCGCCTCTCGAGATCAGGGGAGTGAGGTTTACCTGCACAGCTCTAGCTGGCCTCCATTACATATGTGACCCCTAGGGGGCCTTTTCAAACCAGTCACAAGCTGATAACCAGCAGTCAGAACTTTAGATTTTTACCAGCAGGCTATCCCAATAAAGGGAAATAAAAGGAGAGAGAGGGACTGGAGTATTATAAAAATAAGAAAATTTATTTTATTTTACTCAAGTTAGACACACACATAAAGCATAGACGTTAGGCCTCTGGGTAACAGATTCAGGGCCGGGGACAACAAAGTGCAAAATCAAAATGTTTGAATAAATAGCACTCAATAAAAACTCAGCAAGACTCAAACAAACACAGAATAAATTGGGCACGTCACAAATCACATGCACAAAAACAAAACAAAAAAAGTAATTTTTTGCAAACCAGTGACACCACACACACCCACACCCACACCCACACACACACACACACACACACACACAAAACAGTGGCCAATATGGCATATGACGATCCTCCTGCAAAGAACAGTTACAATATCATACAAGCAATTATACAGGTCAAATCAAAAATATGCCTAATTTGTAGCCTGTACATTAATGGACTAAAAGTTATTTAAACCGTAAAAAAAGGCTTCAATTGAATATAAGCAATCGGAACAGTCGCAGGGGCTAAAGTAGCATAGATTACTAACCTGTATGAATGCAGACCACAGCAGACCGAGCCAAGAGCTTGTTTAGTTGTAATACTCTAGTGATCGCTTTATTCCGTCTGGTTTTTACTCGTACATTCCCACACCAAACTATAATACAGATATGGCGAGTCAACATGACTACATACATGTGAACAAGCTTTCCGTGACAAAGATCCGCACATGTGAGAGAGAAAGGAAGCCAGTGAACTTACATTCTCAACACAACAAACAGCACTCAGCAAACTTGTAGTGGTCACACTCTAAACCAGTGACTAATATAGACAGAACACAAATCAATGAGAGTTCATTATGGCCAGTGCCTAAACAGAAAAAACGATACTCGGTTACTAACGTAACCTCGGTTCTCTCTAGAGAGGGAACGAGTATTGCGTAAGTTTAGCTTACGCTACGGGAAAGATTCATCTTCTCGAGATATTGAAGCCAAAAAATTATCCTTAATTTTGTATTCATTGTCAACGCAGTGCAGCAGCTAGCAGACCTAGAGCAAGCCATCTCGCGTGCTCATTGGCTGCCCTGCGGCAACTGCTGCAGCCTACCAGTGAGCCCGGCGTGACGTCACGCCCAATGAAGGGCACCCGCGCCTTCATAGCGTCACAGCCCGCCAGAATGGACGTGGCTTAGCGTACAAAGTAGGGGCTGTAGGCTGACTTCCCTGGTTTTTCGTCGACTGAAGCGAAGTCGCTCGTGGCGCGAGCACGGTTACGTAATACTCGTTCCCTCTCTAGAGAGAACCGAGGTTACGTTAGTAACCGAGTATCGTTCTCTTACGAGAGGTTCTCTCGTATTGCGTAAGTTTAGCTTACGCTACGGGAACACTTTGTCAACGCTGTGCGCGCCAAACATCCACCATGAGACCACGAACTTTCAGGGGAACCCCATAAGTGGAAAAATAAGGTGGCCAGCCACGCGGGCCATCACTTGTACATAAGCACACATAGGGAATACAGAGCGGCGCGCCGGTCTGTATAGGCACATGGCACATACCCTACTAGTGCAGCTCAACCAAGCAGAGCTGAGTCACGTGAGAGTGATCTGAGCAGGAAGATCTGGGCAGAATACACCTCTCCTTCACACTGACAAAAGTTTAGCCTGCAAGGCAGGAACTTCTAGGTTATAAACCTGACAAGGTAGACGGGGAGCTCCAGCCCGCCGCTACACATACGTCATGGATAGAAATCCCACTGGACCATGCCCACGACGAGGCCACGCCTCTCGTGGAATGAGCCCTGATGCCCAGAGGGCATTGCAGACCTTCTGACGCGTAAGCAGCCGCTATAGCGTCCACTATCCATCTGGACAGGCTCTGTTTCGAGGAGGCGAGACCCTTGGTGCGCCCACCAAACGAAACAAAAAGCTGTTCTGAACGCCTGAAGGAGGCGAAGCGCGTAATGTAAAATCTCAGCGCCCTGACCTGGCAGAGGAGATTCACATCACTTTCGCTGTCAGATGCTAGCAGAGCTGACAGCGAAATAACTTGGCCTCTGAATGGAGTGCCCATCACTTTAGGAACATAGCCATGTCTAGGTCTGAGGATGACTTTAGAGTCATTCGGCCCGAACTCAAGACACGACGCGCTGACAGACAGCGCATGCAGATCCCCCACACGTTTTACTGACGACAGTGCAGTCAGAAAGACAGTTTTCAGTGATAGATATTTCAACCCCACGGAGTCTAGTGGTTCGAATGGAAAGGCTTTCAGGGCCTCGAGGACCAAGGAAAGATCCCACATAGGAGCCGACGGGGGGCGTGACGGGTTCATCCTTCTAGCTCCTCTAAGGAAGCGGATGACCAACTCATGTCTTCCCAGTGACTGGCCGTGCGTCGATTCTGCAAACGCAGCCACGGCCGCCACATATACTTTGAGCGTGGATTGGGACCTCCCCTTATCCAACAGCTCTTGTAGGAAGGTGAGCAGATGCGCCACCCCGCATGTCCGCGGGTCCAGACCTCTGTCGGTGCACCATCCAGAGAACACCGACCATTTAGACGCGTAGAGCCTTCTCGTGGAAGGAGCTCTAGACTGCAACGAGTACCCGTTGATCAACCATGCGTGCAGAGACCAGCGCTCTGGATGGGGATGCCAGATCGCGCCGCGAGCCTGAGAGAGGAGATCTGCCCTCACCGGAATCGGCCACGGAGCTGTATGTGACAGCCGTGCTAGTTCCGGGAACCAAATCTGATTCTCCCAACGCGGGGCTATGAGGAGCACCGAGTGGCGCGTTTCCCTGATTCTCTTGATCACCTGTGGTAACAGAGAAACCGGAGGGAAAGCATGTAGCGGGAGGCTGGGCCAAACCTGGGCCAGCGCGTCCTCGTCCTTCGAGAAGAACGTAGAGTATTGAGCGTTGTCTTTTGACGCGAATAGGTCGACTTCCGCTCTGCCGAATAGGCGCCACAGCTTCTGGACCGTTTGGGGGTGCAGGGACCATTCCCCTGGGGGAACGTTGTCCCTGGACAGTTTGTCTGGGCCGTCGTTCAATGGCCAGGCACATGCGCCGCCCTCAGCGAGCGCAGGTGCATCTGAGACCAAATAAGGAGGCGTTCCGTCAGATTGCAGAGATTTCTGGATCTGACACTGACCTGACGGTTTACATAGGATACCACAGACATGCTGTCCGAGCGGACAAGAACATGTTGGTCCTTTATGAACGGGAGGAAGCACTTCAGCGCGTTCTCGACCGCTATCATCTCCAGACAGTTTTTGTAAAAACACTTCTCTTGGTCTGACCACTGGCCGAAGACCGGTCTGCCCTCGAACAGCGCGCCCCAACCCGAGTTGGACGCGTCTGTCAAAATGACTTTACGATAAGAGATGGTTCCCATCATTACTCCCTGCTGGTACCAGTCGGCTACTAACCAGGGCTGCAGAGCCGCTATGCAGGTCTGAGTCACTCTGATTTTCTGGCCGCCAGAAACCCAGGCTCGGCGGGACGCGCGAGCGTTCAACCAGCGTTGGAGCGGGCGCATGCGCAGTAGGCCCAGCTGAAGCACCGCTGCAGCTGATGCCATACAGCCCAACATCCTTTGAAATGTTTTCAAAGGGAGAAAGCTGCCCTTCTGGAAAGATGCGGCTAGGTGGCGAACACGGCGCGCGCGCTGTGTCGATAAACGAGCCATCATGGTCACCGAGTCCAGTTCTATTCCTAAAAAGGAAATTGACTGGCTGGGCAGTAATGAGCTCTTGGTCCAGTTGACCGTGAGACCCAAGCTTTCCAGGTGACTGAGAAGTACTGTTCTGTGAGACAGCAGTTCTGTCTCTGACTGTGCCAATATCAGCCAGTCGTCCATTATTCGCAGCCCCTGACTTCTCAGGGGGGCGAGCGCCGCGTCCATGCACTTCGTAAATGTACGGGGTCCTAAGGACAGGCCGAACGGCAGGACGGTGTATTGATATACCTGACCGTCGAAGGCGAATCTCAACAATTGCCTGTGACGGGGTATTATCCGAATCTGAAAATAGGCGTCCTTCAGACCTAGAGAAATAAACCAGTCCCTCGGGCGAACGTGCGCGAGGATTTTCCTGGTCGTAAGCCTTTTGAACGGTCTTTTCGCAAGCACTTTGTTCAAATGTCTCAGATCTAGGATAGGTCTGAAGGCTCCGTCCTTCTTGGGTACGAGAAAATATCGGCTGTAAAAGCCTGACTCGCTCAGAGAAGGCGGCACCTTTTCTATCGCCCCTTTGCACAGCAGCTTGCTATTTCTGCGTGAAGTAGGTGTGCTACTTCCGCATTCACTATCGTCGTGGTCCGGGCTTGAAAGCACGGGGGACGACGAATGAATTGAAATATATAGCCCTGCTTTATTGTGCTCAGCACCCATTCTGAAATCCCTGGGATAGTTTCCCACGCAGCTATGTGAGCCGCTAGGGGGCGAATGGCCTTCGGGTTCAGATCGCCGCCATTTGTGGGCTTGTGAAACTGAACCGGGCGCGCGCGCGCTCTCGGTTCTGGGCAATGGCTGCTCGCTGAAAAGCCGAAACTGGCTGATTTATGTGAGATGTCCCAATCATAAGGGATGGGGAACATTATTTTGTCACTTTTTGACGCGCGAGCAGCGCTCCGGGCGGAAAAACTTCCTGTAAGCGTGAGCGCGTGTGCGCGGGCACGAGACTTACAAGTGTATTTGACACCCCGATCATAATGGATGGGGAGCGTTTTATTAATGCCCTGCGTTTTGTGATAACACTTAAACGCGCGGGCAGAGCCCGGGGGGAGGTTTGTGTTAGCAAGCGTGAACACACTCTGGCGGGCACGAGACTTACATTCATAACCTGCTTTCTTTTGTTAAACTGACCCGGAGCCGAAAGCGCGGCGCGCGCGCTCTCGGTTCTGGGCAATGGCTGCTCGCTGAGAACCGAAACCGGCTGATTTATGTGAGATGTCCCAATCATAAGGGATGGGGAACATTCTTTTTTCACTTTTTGATGCGCGAGCAGCGCTCCGGGCGGAAAAGCTTCCTGTAAGCGTGAGCGCGTGTGCGCGTGTGCGCGTGTGCGCGGGCACTAGACTTACAAGTGTATTTGACGCCCCGATCATAATGGATGGGGAGCGTTTTATTAATGCCCTGCGTTTTGTGATAACACTTAAATGCGCGGTCGGAGCCCGGGGCGAGGTTTGTGTCAGCAAGCTTGAACGCACTCTGGCGGGCACGAGACTTACATTCATAACCTGCTTTCTTGATCGTGTAACAGAGCGGGCAGATAGTGGGCACAGACCTGTGGACACATTTCTTACATTCTACACTCGAGCGGCTTTTCTGCGCTTATGAGAGTGTGCTCTGCGAGATTCGGAGTGCTTATGTGTAGGGGTGAACACTGGGGCGTGGGCACTTTCACTACACTTACAACACCAACGGCATGAGCCGGACCAGACATTATACTCTTTTGAGATTTCTCTGGGTCGCCGTGAAAACGGCGTTTGTGTGCAGGCGAGAGGGTAAACAAACCGGCTCGTTGGCTGCTAATTGAACCACTGCAGTAGCCTGTTTGAAGGGGACTGACAGGGAAATAAACGTTGACGGCGGTCCGGCCGCAGCGGGACACGCGCGTCTTTTCGGAGGCGATGTGCCTGTTAGTAATCGTGAGCGCTCGTGAGCGGGTACGTAACTTACATTCTTAACCTGACATTATACTCACTTGACATTTCTCTGGGTCGCCGCGAGAACGGCGGATGTGTGCAGGCGAGCGGGTTGCATTACCGGTTCGTTGGCTGCCAAATACACCGCTGAATCTAAGGGGACTGACAGGGCAAGACGGTCGAGCCGTCCCGTCGCGGATGCACTTCTGATAGAGACTGCTCTGGAGGACACAAATGCTGTAAATTTCCCTGTGGGCCCGTGTGTGTGCCGCCTGTTTTCAGTGAGTTTTAATTAATGATGAATGCTATACGTCTTCCAAAAACACTGAAAAAACGTTTTCACTCATTGCTAGTAAGTTTCACAAATAATTGCAAAGAAACCGCAAGCAACACGTTGAACTAAACGTGAAACTATGAAGTAGATAGACTGAATATTCCGGTAAAACCTCCTACTATCATCTTATGACAACTTTCTTTTTTTTTTCATACAGTGAATGAGAAATTCATTGTTGTGGTTTCTGTCATGTGTCTGTATAACAGCAAAGCCAGGAGAGTGTCCAAGCACAAATTTTGGAGCAGGAATGTGTGCCGAGTTGTGTTGCTATGACAGTGACTGTCCGAACAATGAGAAATGCTGCAGCAATGGATGTGGACATCAGTGTATGGCTCCATTTGCAGGTATGTGTTATATTAATGTTTGGCTCAGCTTCCTCGTTATTTCAGTTTGTCTTGTGTTCTAATAAATCGTTCTCAATGTAAAGTATTTAGCCAAATAGCATGGTTTCAAGCACAAGAACCCCCGAAGCCTCCAGGGAGGCCTGGAGCCGAACCCCCGAAGCCTCCAGGGAGGGAACCCCCAAAGCCTCCAGGGAGGCCTGGAGCTGAACCCCCAATTCCTCCAGGGAGGCCTGGAGCCGAACCCCCGAAGCCTCTAGGGAGGCCTGGAGCCGGACCCCCGATGCCTCTAGGGAGGCCTGGAGCCGAACCCCCGAAGCCTCCAGGGAGGCCTGGAGCCGAACCCCCGAAGCCTTCCACTGAACTGCTTGAGCCTAAACCGGAGCCTTCCATCGAACTGCCTGAGCCGGAGCCCTCCACCGAACTGCCAGAGCCACCTGCAACTGAACCTCCGGTGAAGCCTGCAGCCAAACCAGGGAGGCCTGGAGCCGAACCCCCGAAGCCTCCAGCCAAGCCTGGAGCCGAACCCCCGAAGCCACCAGGGAGGCCTGGAGCCAAACCCCCGAAGCCTCAAGGGAGGGAACCCCCAAAGCCTCAAGGGAGGCCTGGAGCTGAACCCCCGAAGCCTCCAGGGAGGCATGGAGCCAAACCCCCGATGCCTCCAGGGAGCGAACGCCCAAAGCCTCCAGGGAGGCCTGGAGCCGAACCCCCGAAGCCTTCCACTGAACTGCTTGAGCCTGAACCGGAGAATTCCGTCGAACTGCCTGAGCCGGAGCCCTCCACCGAACTGCCAGAGCCGCTTGCAACTGAACCTCCGGTTAAGCCTGCAGCCAAACCAGGGAGACCTGGAGCCGAACCCCCAAAACCACCAGGGAGGCCTGGAGCCGAACCCCCGAAGCCTCCAGGGAGGGAACCCCCGAAGCCTCCAGGGAGGCCTGGAGCTGAACCCCCGAAGCCTCCAGGGAGCGAACCCCCAAAGCCTCCAGGAAGGCCTGGAGCCAAACCCCCGAAGCCTTCCACTGAACTGTTTGAGCCTGAACCGGAGCCTTCCGTCGAACTGCCGGAGCCCTCCACCGAACTGCCAGAGCCGCCTGCAACTGAACCTCCGGTTAAGCCTGCAGCCAAGCCAGGGAGGCCTGGAGCCGAACCCCCGAAGCCTCCAGGGAGGCCTGGAGCCGAACCCCCGAAGCCTCCAGCCAGGGCTGGAGCCGAACCCCCGAAGCCTCCAGGGAGGCCTGGAGCCGAACCCCCAATGCCTCCAGGGAGGCCTGCAGCCGAATTGCCAAAGCTTCCAGTGTGTGCTGAAAACTGTCACCAAACTAACCCTTATGGCCAATGTCCAGGTCATAAGTAATGTAGATATGTATGCAGGTAACTGTGCTGATTCAACCATTGGATGTATGGTATATTTTCCCTGTTATCACCAAATAAATCTCACACTTGTAAGACTACTTTCTCTTTTATTTTTCTTTAAGTGTGATAACAAAGTTGGTGTTTTTTGTATGCCATCGTTAGTTTGGCTGTTCTCTTACATAATGGCTCATTGGAATTCGTGCTTTAGGAATGTGTAAGTTCCCCTCCTCAAGACCCAAACACATGCAAAACAGTTTCAGAGAGGCTAGCAATATTAAGCTAGCTTTGAACGCATGAGATCTTACCCTCCAAAGCCACGCCTCCTTCAAAACGCATGAATCCACAAAGCAGAGTCTACAAAGTGTCATGAGATGAAAGACCGTTAAATTGCCTCATGTCTCAAAACGCATAACATTACAGTGATAATGAACGTAAACATCTTACAGTGCTCTAGTCGTACCATCTGACTAATCCAGATTCATTTAGGCGTTAATGGTGTTGACAGGAAAACGCATAAATCCAAGTCTGAATCCGAATGCAATGATTGGACTGACTTCTTTTTTTTTTTTTTTTTTTGGTCCTGAGACCTTTACAGAAGGTATGTTATTTTAATGTTTAGAACACTTCTAACATTGATTGCTATCAGGATGTGAAGAGTTTCAACCAGTATTGCCTATAGACCAATAGTCTTCTGCTGCAATCTGAAGCATTTGCTACAAAGCATAGTGGTCACATATATTGGTTGTAGTTGAACGATGTTTGATTGGTCTGGCAGAAATTGTTTTGGGATGGTATTATGTGTATACCGACAAGTATTTTATGGCCATGCAAGCTTCAAAGAGATGAGCCTAGCTAAAGGAGGAACGCTGTCAACGTTAGGTAGTTTGGAAAAGACGGATTGGTTCAGAGATGGCACAGCTCAAGCCCAACCAAGATAACTGCAGAAGTTGTTTGATCCCAAGACAAAGATCTAAAAGGAGATCTTAAGGACCTCTGAACGACCACAGGGTTGAAATCTCTTAAAACCACAGAGACTTTACATATCAAAATACATACAATCATCCCAAAACAATTCTTGATGGACTTCTAATCAAACACTGTTCAACTGCATAATTCTATAGCATGTCTACAACCAATATATGTGACTATTATGCTTTGTAGCAAATTAGCTTAAAGGAAATATAATTATGAATATTTGGATCAGTTAATAGAATTAACTTAATGTAGTAAAAATAAAATTACAATCATTTTTTAACCTGTTTGGCCCGTGAACACAGAGTGTTAATTGTTTATTAATTCTAAGAAATGTGCATTTCCGGGTTATGGGAAATGTCTTTCTTACTGGACAGTACTACTCAGAAAGTAGTCAAAATATGCACGATTAGGGACTCCAGTATGTGAGCATGAAACATGGACAACTTTACGTGTGACATGAACAAGACTTTAGACTAAACACTTATACTACTCTAACGTACACATACATGCATGCATACATGTTTACCTAGGGAAAGAGAGCTAAAGCAGAATACAGGAAAGCAAGAAGTTATAGCATTGCTTAAAATTCAGCAGATCAACAGCCTTGAGCAAACCATCAGTTTAGTTCTAACACGCCCTTCTTTGAAATGGGTAAGGATACATAATGTATCAAATAATGAGACTTAAGTTTGATACTTGCATGCCTCGCCCTTTTGAATTAAACTGTCCTGATGCAGTTTGTTGAGGGCTCCAGTTGATCTTTGCTGATGTTGTCTTGATGAGAGAGAACCAGTAGGAGTCAGAGGATCTTTGGTGAATGGAAAGTCAAGGCCTAGCCTGGCACAAGCTTGGGGGTCCTTAGAAGACTTCTAGTTCAGCATCGTCTTCACAGTCGGTACTGAAATTTAAAAAATGTGACGCTTTGAGCGCTGTTGAGCACAATCATAAACACCTCTGATTGGCCATTGTGTTCATGAGCTCATCGGATATGTCTACGATTGGCTACAATGATCAACGCACCGGAGCGTTTGAGAGCACACCAAAGTGTTTTGAAAGCAGGAGTGTTTGAAAGCACAAGCAGGCGTCTATCAGAGCCAGCGGACCGATCCGCTGATTGACGCCTGTTTTCAAATGATCCCGTGCGTATCTGTGTAAGCGATCATTGTAGCCAATCACAGACATATTTGATGAGTGCGTGAGCACAAAGGCCATTCCGAGGTGTTTAAGATTCCGCTCAACAGCGCTCAAAGGGTCACATGTTTTAAATTTCAGTATCGACTTGGTACCGAAGTCGGTACTTTTGACAACACTAGTTTATACATTTCTCAAGTGGTTATATATAGAATATATAGGATTAAAAGGGTTTATTTCTCCTTCTCAGCAAGAACACACAACTCTCTGCAAATTCCTTCTGGGTCATAATAGTCTTATCAGATAATAGGAATCACGTCTAAACTGTACTCTCTGTACTCTCTGCTAGAGTTGGAAAGAGATCACAGAGATAACGCATGACTAAATTACGACGAGAGCGGAAATAACAGCCACCTCTAATCTAAAGGCAGTGTCTAATTGGTCAGAACTCATCCAGGAGGCTGGACAAACATTTGAGTTTAAAATCTTAGGGCACGAACAAAGCATTAGAGTAGCCATGAGGTTTTAGACCAGCCAGACGAGTAAACATGTAGGCGAGCAGACGAAATAACCCAAATCAAGATCAGAAGAACATAGGTTAAACAGCTTCATTCAAGCCATCTAACTACTCTCGTCTCACTTTTCTTTCTCTTACTTAGTTTGTTTTCTTTTCCGTTGAGAGTCTCGGTTCTAAGTTAAGTTTTGCTGTAAAGTTTCGGTCAACGATTTGACTGCAAAGCCCGCTTTCAGCCCGGAATCTAGAGCTCGCGAGCTCCAAACCGTGTAGCGCCAGCACGGCAGAGAAAGAGAGAGCGAGAGACCTTGCGTGTGTTTGCAAATGTGCGTGTGCCTCATGAAGTGCATGTAAGTGCACAATTCTTCCTTGATACAGATAAAGGAGGCAGAATTTCATTCAGTCTTTGTGTATTTTATTTACAGAGATGGCTAAAAATCATTACATGTGAGAAGTAACATTAATACACCTTTTGGAAAACAAAAAAAAACAGATGTGAGCATGGTGTATAATTCTAACACGACGGCTTCACAGCAATACTTGGACACATATTGGTCAAAGCACAGCACACAACCACAATTTTATCCAGCAAAGTCTTATCCTCCCCCTCACAAGGCACCACAAATCCTAGGCGTATTGTGTCATTTAATATGTTAAACTTAGAGCGCATACACCCTATCACTCGCTCCACGTGGATCCTGACATGAGCTAACTTCCTGGTCTGTTCCACATCTTTTGCATTAAGTTGGCTGTGCAGTTATTGCAGTTTATAACACCGCAGGTAGACGGCATCTTGAACACTGCGTTCTTCCCTCCATGCAATCCGCGGATTCCCAAAATGCTTTGCGTTCACCACTGGTAATGCGTCATGATGACGACACATTAGCAATCTCTATAGGCTACTTGCCTCAGTCACGATGAGAAACATGTCTATAGAAAGCTTGAGTGAACAAATATTCTCTGATTATGTAATCCATATGAAACCATCCATCATTAAATTGGCTTTGATATAACCATGGCTGTGTATCCCCTATATTCACTATAGTGGCTGGAAACATTGTTGTCTGCAACTGAAAATTTCAGATTCAAATTCTAGACATGCTCCTGTGTAAATAGCCTGGTTAAAACCAGACCCTTCTCAGTCGTAACTGAGTTAGGGTCTGGGGAAGGTTCATTGACAGCTCACTTCCAAAGGGACGTCGCTCAAATGCCTCTGGGCGCAATTGGATAGACCTTAAAACCAATCAGATCGATCGTCATCTTGTAAAGCCCGTCTCAACGTTTGTGATTGGTGCCTCGATTTGGAAAGATTGGAAATGAGCTTGAATGGGCTCTTCGCCAGACTAACTTGCAGAGCAAATCTAAATTTGCCGGAAGTTCGTCTGGGTTTTCCCAGGCTACTGTGTCTGTGGTGTGTCTCTTGATGTTCAATGCAGATTTATGCCAGCCTCCAGTAGAGATCCATTTCCTGGAGAGTTTAGGAGTAGGAGTTTAGTCCAACTTGTAACTTGTGGTAGAACTCCGACTTGTACCACGTGATCGCTGTACCACCTGACCACAGCAGAATCATTCGGCATTGATAGTGTTGCCATACAAACGCTCAATCATCTCCTAATCACGGCAATTATTACGACATCCAACCCTAATCAAACACACCTGAACAAGCTAATCAAGGTCTTCAAGATTAGGCTATATTAGAAAGCTACAGGCAGGTGATTTTCATTATGGTTGGAGTTACACGGATCTCCAATTGGAACTTTAAAAACGCGTTCAAAAAGCACTCTAAACTGTTGTGACAGCGTTTTTTTTTTTTTTTTGGTGGGACTCAGCAACAGGGTTTTTCTTTGTAGGTTTGTGTTCCTTGCTGTCCGCCCCTCCTGACTCACTAATTCAGCACATCTTCCTGCAGAGTTGATTGTGAGATTGCAGGTCGAGAGGATGACTGCTCGAGTGTACTGCTCGTTTAGTGCTGTTTTATTGTGTCTGTCTGCATGTTTGAGCAAAACAGACGCTGGAGTTGTAGGTGAGAAGTTCTTTTAGCTTCATTACACAGCCCGAAGAAGTGCATAAATAAAGTGCCTAACAAAATTTGACTTTAGAAGCATCTCAGCACATAGGCTTACAAAAATACAGTACAGACGTCAAGTGGAAGTTCAACTTTGTATGTTGGTTTAGTTTTAATAATAAGCAAAGTATAAATATTTAAACTGTCATCTGTTTTTCATTGTACAAGTAAAACCCATATAATCACTAATATAAGCCTTTTTGTTTAATGTAAAACGAGAACATTAGTCTTATAATATGGCTACAAAATTATCAATCCGGAGTTTAAACTTTTGCCTAAACTTTTTGTTTTAGCAACTAAATAAGCCTACAATATAACATTGGGAGCTAATTATAACCGGTTGCTCTGCGTTGTGTATATGTAGTGCGTTTCTATATTTGTTTTGTTTTCTGAGTAGCCTATTAAAATGCTTAAAAGGAAATTAGGGTGGTCATGGGGATGGCATAAATTTTGACGATGTACACCGGTAAATTTGTATACAACATATTAACTGATGTCCATGTTTTCTATCAGGATTGCACTATTACTCCCTCTACTTTAGTGGGGTGGGTTGTAACAGCACTCTCCGTCTCTGAAACCAATTGATGCAGATTAGTGAAAAATGGTAGATTTCTAAGCTACTTTGAATTGAAGCAGATGAATGTGTGAATATTGTGAAGTTTGAGACTCATTGCGATACCCCTGACTTGCAAAAGCTGAATCAAACTATTACAGCACTTCCTGGTCTACCCAAATGATCCTCTTGAATCCTCTTCTGTAGTGTCCGGTCAGTGTCCGGCGACGCTGACGGTCGAGCCGTCCCGTCGCGGATGCACTTCTGATAGAGACTGCTCTGGAGGACACAAATGCTGTAAATTTCCCTGTGGGCCCGTGTGTGTGCCGCCTGTTTTCAGTGAGTTTTAATTAATGATGGATGCTATACGTCTTCCAAAAACACTGAAAAAACGTTTTCACTCATTGCTAGTAAGTTTCACAAATAATTGCAAAGAGACCGCAAGCAACACGTTGAACTAAACGTGAAACTATGAAGTAGATAGACTGAATATTCCGGTAAAACCTCCTACTATCATCTTATGACAACTTCCTTTTTTTTTTTTTTTTTCATACAGTGAATGAGAAATTCATTGTTGTGGTTTCTGTCATGTGTCTGTATAACAGCAAAGCCAGGAGAGTGTCCAAGCACAAATTTTGGAGCAGGAATGTGTGCCGAGTTGTGTTGCTATGACAGTGACTGTCCGAACAATGAGAAATGCTGCAGCAATGGATGTGGACATCAGTGTATGGCTCCATTTGCAGGTATGTGTTATATTAGTGTTTGGCTCAGCTTCCTCGTTATTTCAGTTTGTCTTGTGTTCTAATAAATCGTTCTCAATGTAAAGTATTTAGCCAAATAGCATGGTTTCAAGCACAAGATGGCTTAACAAAATTAACAGAAGATTAATACTGAGTAAAACTTGCTATTTGGTTTTTGTGCTGTATCTGAGACTGAATGCCGCTAAATGGACCGACTAATCTGTACCTCTCCAGTGGAGCCTGCAGCCGAACCCCCGAAGCCTCCAGTGAAGCCTCCAGGGAGGCCTGGAGCCGAACCTCCGAAGCCTCCAGGGAGGCCTGGAGCTGAACCCCCGAAGCCTCCAGGGAGGCCTGGAGCCGAACCCCCGAAGCCTCCAGGGAGGGAACCCCCAAAGCCTCTAGGGAGGCCTGGAGCCGAACCCCCGAAACCTCCAGGGAGGCCTGGAGCCGGACCCCCGATGCCTCCAGGGAGGCCTGGAGCCGAACCCCCGAAGCCTCCAGGGAGGCCTGGAGCCGAACCCCCGAAGCCTTCCACTGAACTGCTTGAGCCTGAACCGGAGCCTTCCATCGAACTGCCTGAGCCGGAGCCCTCCACCGAACTGCCAGAGCCACCTGCAACTGAACCTCCGGTGAAGCCTGCAGCCAAACCAGGGAGGCCTGGAGCCAAACCCCCGAAGCCTCCAGCCAAGCCTGGAGCCGAACCCCCGAAGCCACCAGGGAGGCCTGGAGCCGAACCCCCGAAGCCTCCAGGGAGGGAACCCCCAAAGCCTCAAGGGAGGCCTGGAGCCGAACCCCCGAAGCCTCCAGGGAGGGAACCCCCAAAGCCTCAAAGGAGGCCTGGAGCTGAACCCCCGAAGCCTCCAGGGAGGCATGGAGCCGAACTCCCGATGCCTCCAGGGAGCGAACGCCCAAAGCCTCCAGGGAGGCCTGGAGCCAAACCCCCTATGCCTCCAGGGAGGCCTGGAGCCGAACCCCCGAAGCCTTCCACTGAACTGCTTGAGCCTGAACCGGAGCCTTCCGTCGAACTGCCTGAGCCGGAGCCCTCCACCGAACTGCCAGAGCCGCTTGCAACTGAACCTCCGGTTAAGCCTGCAGCCAAACCAGGGAGACCTGGAGCCGAACCCCCGAAGCCTCCAGGGAGGCCTGGAGCCGAACCCCCAAAACCACCAGGGAGGCCTGGAGCCGAACCCCCGAAGCCTCCAGCGAGCGAACCCCCAAAGCCTCCAGGAAGGCCTGGAGCCGAACCCCCGAAGCCTTCCACTGAACTGTTTGAGCCTGAACCGGAGCCTTCCGTCGAACTGCCTGAGCCGGAGCCCTCCACCGAACTGCCAGAGCCGCCTGCAACTGAACCTCCGGTTAAGCCTGCAGCCAAGCCAGGGAGGCCTGGAGCCGAACCCCCGAAGCCTCCAGGGAGACCTGGAGCCGAACCCCCGAAGCCTCCAGGGAGGCCTGGAGCCGAACCCCCAATGCCTCCAGGGAGGCCTGCAGCCGTATTGCCAAAGCTTCCAGTGTGTGCTGAAAACTGCCACCAAACTAACCCTTATGGCCAATGTCCAGGTCATAAGTAATGTAGCTATGCATGCAGGTAACTGTGCTGATTCAACCATTGGATGTATGGTATATTTTCCCTGTTATCACCAAATAAATCTCACACTTGTAAGACTACTTTCTCTTTTATTTTTCTTTAAGTGTGATAACAAAGTTGGTGTTTTTTGTATGCCAGCGTTAGTTTGGCTGTTCTCTTACATAATGGCTCATTGGAATTCGTGCTTTAGGAATGTGTAAGTTCCCCTCCTCAAGACCCAAACACATGCAAAACAGTTTCAGAGAGGCTAGCAATATTAAGCTAGCTTTGAACGCATGAGATCTTACCCTCCAAAGCCACGCCTCCTTCAAAACGCATGAATGCACAAAGCAGAGTCTACAAAGTGTCATGAGATGAAAGACTGTTAAATTGCCTCATGTCTCAAAACGCATAACATTACAGTGATAATGAACGTAAACCTCTTACAGTGCTCTAGTCGTACCATCTGACTAATCCAGATTCATTTTGGCGTTAATGGTGTTGACAGGAAAACGCATAAATCCAAGTCTGAATCCGAATGCAATGATTGGACTGACTTCTTTTTTTTTTTGGTCCTGAGACCTTTACAGAAGGTATGTTATTTTAATATTTAGAACACTTCTAACATTGATTGCTATCAGGATGTGAAGAGTTTCAACCAGTATTGCCTATAGACCAATAGTCTTCTGCTGCATTCTGAAGCATTTGCTACAAAGCATAGTGGTCACATATATTGGTTGTAGTTGAACAATGTTTGATTGGTCCGTCAGAAATTGTTTTGGGATGGTATTATGTGTATACCGACAAGTACTTTATGGCCATGCAAGCTTCAAAGAGATGAGCCTAGCTAAAGGAGGAATGCTGTCAACGTTAGGTAGTTTGGAAAAGACGGATTGGTTCAGAGATGGCACAGCTCTAGCCCAACCAAGATAACTGCAGAAGTTGTTTGATCCCAAGACAAAGATCTAAAAGGAGATCTTAAGGACCTCTGAACGACCACAGGGTTGAAATCTCTTAAAACCACAGAGACTTTACATATCAAAATACATACAATCATCCCAAAACAATTCTTGATGGACTTCTAATCAAACACCGTTCAACTGCATAATTCTATAGCATGTCTACAACCAATATATGTGACTATTATGCTTTGTAGCAAATTAGCTTAAAGGAAATATAATTATGAATATTTGGATCAGTTAATAGAATTAACTTAATGTAGTAAAAATAAAATTACAATCATTTTTTAACCTGTTTGGCCCGTGAACACAGAGTGTTAATTGTTTATTAATTCTAAGAAATGTGCATTTCCGGGTTATGGGAAATGTCTTTCTTACTGGACAGTACTACTCAGAGAAAGTAGTCAAAATCTGCACGATTAGGGACTCCAGTATGTGAGCATGAAACATGGACAACTTTACGTGTGACATGCACAAGACTTTAGACTAAACACTTATACTACTCTAACGTACACATACATGCATGCATACATGTTTACCTAGGGAAAGAGAGCTGAAGCAGAATACAGGAAAGCAAGAAGTTATAGCATTGCTTAAAATTCAGCAGATCAACAGCCTTGATCAAACCATCAGTTTAGTTCTAACACGCCCTTCTTTGAAATGGGTAAGGATACATAATGTATCAAATAATGAGACTTAAGTTTGATACTTGCATGCCTCGCCCTTTTGAATTAAACTGTCCTGATGCAGTTTGTTGAGGGCTCCAGTTGATCTTTGCTGATGTTGTCTTGATGAGAGAGAACCAGTAGGAGTCAGAGGATCTTTGGTGAATGGAAAGTCAAGGCCTAGCCTGGCACAAGCTTGGGGGTCCTTAGAAGACTTCTAGTTCAGCATCGTCTTCACAGTCGGTACCGAAATTTAAAAAATGTGACGCTTTGAGCGCTGTTGAGCACAATCATAAACACCTCTGATTGGCCATTGTGTTCATGAGCTCATCAGATATGTCTACGATTGGCTACAATGATCAACGCACCGGAGCGTTTGAGAGCACACCAAAGTGTTTTGAAAGCAGGAGCGTTTGAAAGCACAAGCAGGCGTCTATCAGAGCCAGCGGACCGATCCGCTGATTGACGCCTGTTTTCAAATGATCCCGTGCGTATCTGTGTAAGCGATCATTGTAGCCAATCACAGACATATTTGATGAGTGCGTGAGCACAAAGGCCATTCCGAGGTGTTTACGATTCCGCTCAACAGCGCTCAAAGGGTCACATGTTTTAAATTTCAGTATCGACTTGGTACCGAAGTCGGTACTTTTGACAACACTAGTTTATACATTTCTCAAGTGGTTATATATAGAATATATAGGATTAAAAGGGTTTATTTCTCCTTCTCAGCAAGAACACACAACTCTCTGCAAATTCCTTCTGGGTCATAATAGTCTTATCAGATAATAGGAATCACGTCTAAACTGTACTCTCTGTACTCTCTGCTAGAGTTGGAAAGAGATCACAGAGATAACGCATGACTAAATTACGACGAGAGCGGAAATAACAGCCACCTCTAATCTAAAGGCAGTGTCTAATTGGTCAGAACTCATCCAGGAGGCTGGACAAACATTTGAGTTTAAAATCTTAGGGCACGAACAAAGCATTAGAGTAGCCATGAGGTTTTAGACCAGCCAGACGAGTAAACATGTAGGCGAGCAGATGAAATAACCCAAATCAAGATCAGAAGAACATAGGTTAAACAGCTTCATTCAAGCCATCTAACTACTCTCGTCTCACTTTTCCTTCTCTTACTTAGTTTGTTTTCTTTTCCGTTGAGAGTCTCGGTTCTAAGTTAAGTTTTGCTGTAAAGTTTCGGTCAACGATTTGACTGCATAGCCCGCTTCCAGCCCGGAATCTAGAGCTCGCGAGCTCCAAACCGTGTAGCGCCAGCACGGCAGAGAAAGAGAGAGCGAGAGACCTTGCGTGTGTTTGCAAATGTGCGTGGGCCTCATGAAGTGCATGTAAGTGCACAATTCTTCCTTGATACAGATAAAGGAGGCAGAATTTCATTCAGTCTTTGTGTATTTTATTTACAGAGATGGCTAAAAATCATTACATGTGAGAAGTAACATTAAAACACCTTTTGGAAAACAAAAAAACATATTAGATGTGAGCATGGTGTATAATTCTAACACGACAGCTTCACAGCAATACTTGGACACATATTGGTAAAAGCACAGCACACAACCACATTTTTATCCAGCAAAGTCTTATCCTCCCCCTCACAAGGCACCACAAATCCTAGGCGTATTGTGTCATTTAATATGTTAAACTTAGAGCGCATACACCCTATCACTCGCTCCACGTGGATCCTGACATGAGCTAACTTCCTGGTCTGTTCCACATCTTTTGCATTAAGTTGGCTGTGCAGTTATTGCAGTTTATAACACCGAAGGTAGACGGCATCTTGAACACTGCGTTCTTCCCTCCATGCAATCCGCGGATTCCCAAAATGCTTTGCGTTCACCACTGGTAATGCGTCATGATGACGACACATTAGCAATCTCTACAGGCTACTTGCCTCAGTCACGATGAGAAACATGTCTATAGAAAGCTTGAGTGAACAAATATTCTCTGATTATGTAATCCATATGAAACCATCCATCATTAAATTGGCTTTGATATAACCATGGCTGTGTATCCCCTATATTCACTATAGTGGCTGGAAACATTGTTGTCAGCAACTGAAAATTTCAGATTCAAATTCTAGACATGCCCCTGTGTAAATAGTCTGGTTAAAACCAGACCCTTCTCAGTCGTAACTGAGTTAGGGTCTGGGGAAGGTTCATTGACAGCTCACTTCCAAAGGGACGTCGCTCAAATGCCTCTGGGCCCAATTGGATAGAACTTAAAACCAATCAGATCGATCGTCATCTTGTAAAGCCCGCCTCAACGTTTGTGATTGGTGCCTCGATTTGGAAAGATTGGAAATGAGCTTGAATGGGCTCTTCGCCAGACTAACTTGCAGAGCAAATCTAAATTTGCCGGAAGTTCGTCTGGGTTTTCCCAGGCTACTGTGTCTGTGCTGTGTCTCTTGATGTTCAATGCAGATTTATGCCAGCCTCCAGTAGAGATCCATTTCCTGGAGAGTTTAGGTGTAGGAGTTTAGTCCAACTTGTAACTTGTGGTAGAACTCCGACTTGTACCACGTGATCGCTGTACCACCTGACCACAGCAGAATCATTCGGCATTGATAGTGTTGCCATACAAACGCTCAATCATCTCCTAATCACGGCAATTATTACGACATCCAACCCTAATCAAACACACCTGAACAAGCTAATCAAGGTCTTCAAGATTAGGCTATATTAGAAAGCTACAGGCAGGTTATTTTCATTATGGTTGGAGTTACACGGACCTCCAATTGGAACTTTAAAAACGCGTTCAAAAAGCACTCTAAAGTGTTGTGACAGCGTTTTTTTTTTTTTTGGTGGGACTCAGCAACAGGGTTTTTCTTTGTAGGTTTGTGTTCCTTACTGTCCGCCCCTCCTGACTCACTAATTCAGCACATCTTCCTGCAGAGTTGATTGTGAGATTGCAGGTCGAGAGGATGACTGCTCGAGTGTACTGCTCGTTTAGTGCTGTTTTATTGTGTCTGTCTGCATGTTTGAGCAAAACAGACGCTGGAGTTTTAGGTGAGAAGTTCTTTTAGCTTCATTACACAGCCCGAAGAAGTGCATAAATAAAGTGCCTAAGAAAATTTGACTTTAGAAGCATCTCAGCACATAGGCTTACAAAAATACAGTACAGACGTCAAGTGGAAGTTCAACTTTGTATGTTGGTTTAGTTTTAATAATAAGCAAAGTATAAATATGCAAACTGTCATCTGTTTTTCATTGTACAAGTAAAACCCATATAATCACTAATATAAGCCTTTTTGTTTAATGTAAAACAAGAACATTAGTCTTATAATATGGCTACAAAATTATCAATCCGGAGTTTAAACTTTTGCCTAAACTTTTTGTTTTAGCAACTAAATAAGCCTACAATATAACATTGGGAGCTAATTATAACCGGTTGCTCTGCGTTGTGTATATGTAGTGCGTTTCTATATTTGTTTTGTTTTCTGAGTAGCCTATTAAAATGCTTAAAAGGAAATTAGGGTGGTCATGGGGATGGCATAAATTTTGACGATGTACACCGGTAAATTTGTATACAACATATTAACTGATGTCCATGTTTTCTATCAGCATTGCACTATTACTCCCTCTACTTTAGTGGGGTGGGTTGTAACAGCACTCTCCGTCTCTGAAACCGATTGATGCAGATTAGTGAAAAATGGTAGATTTCTAAGCTACTTTGAATTGAAGCAGATGAATGTGTGAATATTGTGAAGTTTGAGACTCATTGCAATACCCCTGACTTGCAAAAGCTGAATCAAACTATTACAGCACTTCCTGGTCTACCCAAATTATCCTCTTGAATCCTCTTCTGTAGTGTCCGGCGACGCTGACGGTCGAGCCGTCCCGTCGCGGATGCACTTCTGATAGAGACTGCTCTGGAGGACACAAATGCTGTAAATTTCCCTGTGGGCCCGTGTGTGTGCCGCCTGTTTTCAGTGAGTTTTAATTAATGATGGATGCTATACGTCTTCCAAAAACACTGAAAAAACGTTTTCACTCATTGCTAGTAAGTTTCACAAATAATTGCAAAGAAACCGCAAGCAACACGTTGAACTTAACGTGAAACTATGAAGTAGATAGACTGAATATTCCGGTAAAACCTCCTACTATCATCTTATGACAACTTTCTTTTTTTTTTTTTTTTCATACAGTAAATGAGAAATTCATTGTTGTGGTTTCTGTCATGTGTCTGTATAACAGCAAAGCCAGGAGAGTGTCCAAGCACAAATTTTGGAGCAGGAATGTGTGCCGAGTTGTGTTGCTATGACAGTGACTGTCCGAACAATGAGAAATGCTGCAGCAATGGATGTGGACATCAGTGTATGGCTCCATTTGCAGGTATGTGTTATATTAGTGTTTGGCTCAGCTTCCTCGTTATTTCAGTTTGTCTTGTGTTCTAATAAATCGTTCTCAATGTAAAGTATTTAGCCAAATAGCATGGTTTCAAGCACAAGATGGCTTAACAAAATTAACAGAAGATTAATACTGAGTAAAACTTGCTATTTGGTTTTTGTGCTGTATCTGAGACTGAATGCCGCTAAATGGACCGACTAATCTGTACCTCTCCAGGGAAGCCTGCAGCCGAACCCCCGAAGCCTCCAGGGAGGCCTGGAGCCGAACATCCGAAGCCTCCAGGGAGGCCTGGAGCTGAACATCCGAAGCCTCCAGGGAGGCCTGGAGCTGAACCCCCGAAGCCTCCAGGGAAGCCTGGAGCTGAACCCCCGAAGCCTCCAGGGAGGCCTGGAGCCGAACCCCCGAAGCCTCCAGGGAGGGAACCCCCAAAGCCTCCAGGGAGGCCTGGAGCTGAACACCCAATTCCTCCAGGGAGGCCTGGAGCCGAACCCCCGAAGCCTCCAGGGAGGCCTGGAGCCGAACCCCCGAAGCCTTCCACTGAACTGCTTGAGCCTGAACCGGAGCCTTCCATCGAACTGCCTGAGCCGGAGCCCTCCACCGAACTGCCAGAGCCGCCTGCAACTGAACCTCCGGTTAAGCCTGCAGCCAAACCAGGGAGACCTGGAGCCAAACCCCCGAAGCCTCCAGGGAGGCCTGGAGCCGAACCCCCAAAACCACCAGGGAGGCCTGGAGCCGAACCCCCGAAGCCTCCAGGGAGGGAACCCCCGAAGCCTCCAGGGAGGCTTGGAGCTGAACCCCCGAAGCCTCCAGGGAGCGAACCCCCAAGGCCTCCAGGAAGGCCTGGAGCCGAACCCCCGAAGCCTTCCACTGAATTGTTTGAGCCTGAACCGGAGCCTTCCGTCGAACTGCCTGAGCCGGAGCCCTCCACCGAACTGCCAGAGCCGCCTGGAGCCGAACCCCCGAAGCCTCCAGGGAGGCCTGGAGCCGAACCCCCGAAGCCTCCAGGGAGGCCTGGAGCCGAACCCCCGAAGCCTCCAGGGAGGCCTGGAGCCGAACCCCCGAAGCCTCCAGGGAGGCCTGGAGCCGAACCCCCGAAGCCTCCAGGGAGGCCTGGAGCCGAACCCCCGAAGCCTCCAGGGAGGCCTGGAGCCGAACCCCCGAAGCCTCCAGGGAGGCCTGGAGCCGAACCCCCGATGCCTCCAGGGAGGCCTGGAGCCGAACCTCTGAAGCCTCCAGGGAGGCCTGGAGCTGAACCCCCGAAGCCTCCAGGAAGGCCTGGAGCCGAACCCCCGAAGCCTCCAGGGAGGGAACCCCCAAAGCCCCCAAGGAGGCCTGGAGCTGAACCCCCAATTCCTCCAGGGAGGCCTGGAGCCGAACCCCCGAAGCCTCCAGGGAGGCCTGGAGCCGGACCCCCGATGCCTCTAGGGAGGCCTGGAGCCGAACCCCCGAAGCCTCCAGGGAGGCCTGCAGCCGAACCCCCGAAGCCTTCCACTGAACTGCTTGACCCTGAACCGGAGCCTTCCATCGAACTGCCTGAGCCGGAGCCCTCCACCGAACTGCCAGAGCCACCTGCAACTGAACCTCCGGTGAAGCCTGCAGCCAAACCAGGGAGGCCTGGAGCCGAACCCCCGAAGCCACCAGGGAGGCCTGGAGCCGAACCCCCGAAGCCTCCAGGGAGGGAACCCCCAAAGCCTCAAGGGAGGCCTGGAGCCGAACCCCCGAAGCCTCCAGGGAGGGAACCCCCAAAGCCTCAAAGGAGGCCTGGAGCTGAACCCCCGAAGCCTCCAGGGAGGCATGGAGCCGAACTCCCGACGCCTCCAGGGAGCGAACGCCCAAAGCCTCCAGGGAGGCCTGGAGCCGAACCCCCTATGCCTCCAGGGAGGCCTGGAGCCGAACCCCCGAAGCCTTCCACTGAACTGCTTGAGCCTGAACCGGAGCCTTCCGTCGAACTGCCTGAGCCGGAGCCTTCCACCGAACTGCCAGAGCCGCTTGCAACTGAACCTCCGGTTAAGCCTGCAGCCAAACCAGGGAGACCTGGAGCCGAACCCCCGAAGCCTCCAGGGAGGCCTGGAGCCGAACCCCCAAAACCACCAGGGAGGCCTGGAGCCGAACCCCCGAAGCCTCCAGGGAGCGAACCCCCAAAGCCTCCAGGAAGGCCTGGAGCCGAACCCCCGAAGCCTTCCACTGAACTGTTTGAGCCTGAACCGGAGCCTTCCGTCGAACTGCCTGAGCCGGAGCCCTCCACCGAACTGCCAGAGCCGCCTGCAACTGAACCTCCGGTTAAGCCTGCAGCCAAGCCAGGGAGGCCTGGAGCCGAACCCCCGAAGCCTCCAGGGAGGCCTGGAGCCGAACCCCCGAAGCCTCCAGGGAGGCCTGGAGCCGAACCCCCAATGCCTCCAGGGAGGCCTGCAGCCGTATTGCCAAAGCTTCCAGTGTGTGCTGAAAACTGCCACCAAACTAACCCTTATGGCCAATGTCCAGGTCATAAGTAATGTAGCTATGCATGCAGGTAACTGTGCTGATTCAACCATTGGATGTATGGTATATTTTCCCTGTTATCACCAAATAAATCTCACACTTGTAAGACTACTTTCTCTTTTATTTTTCTTTAAGTGTGATAACAAAGTTGGTGTTTTTTGTATGCCAGCGTTAGTTTGGCTGTTCTCTTACATAATGGCTCATTGGAATTCGTGCTTTAGGAATGTGTAAGTTCCCCTCCTCAAGACCCAAACACATGCAAAACAGTTTCAGAGAGGCTAGCAATATTAAGCTAGCTTTGAACGCATGAGATCTTACCCTCCAAAGCCACGCCTCCTTCAAAACGCATGAATGCACAAAGCAGAGTCTACAAAGTGTCATGAGATGAAAGACTGTTAAATTGCCTCATGTCTCAAAACGCATAACATTACAGTGATAATGAACGTAAACCTCTTACAGCGCTCTAGTCGTACCATCTGACTAATCCAGATTCATTTTGGCGTTAATGGTGTTGACAGGAAAACGCATAAATCCAAGTCTGAATCCGAATGCAATGATTGGACTGACTTCTTTTTTTTTTTTTTGGTCCTGAGACCTTTACAGAAGGTATGTTATTTTAATATTTAGAACACTTCTAACATTGATTGCTATCAGGATGTGAAGAGTTTCAACCAGTATTGCCTATAGACCAATAGTCTTCTGCTGCATTCTGAAGCATTTGCTACAAAGCATAGTGGTCACATATATTGGTTGTAGTTGAACAATGTTTGATTGGTCCGTCAGACATTGTTTTGGGATGGTATTATGTGTATACCGACAAGTACTTTATGGCCATGCAAGCTTCAAAGAGATGAGCCTAGCTAAAGGAGGAACGCTGTCAACGTTAGGTAGTTTGGAAAAGATGGATTGGTTCAGAGATGGCACAGCTCTAGCCCAACCAAGATAACTGCAGAAGTTGTTTGATCCCAAGATAAAGATCTAAAAGGAGATCTTAAGGACCTCTGAACGACCACAGGGTTGAAATCTCTTAAAACCACAGAGACTTTACATATCAAAATACATACAATCATCCCAAAACAATTCTTGATGGACTTCTAATCAAACACCGTTCAACTGCATAATTCTATAGCATGTCTACAACCAATATATGTGACTATTATGCTTTGTAGCAAATTAGCTTAAAGGAAATATAATTATGAATATTTGGATCAGTTAATAGAATTAACTTAATGTAGTAAAAATAAAATTACAATCATTTTTTAACCTGTTTGGCCCGTGAACACAGAGTGTTAATTGTTTATTAATTCTAAGAAATGGGCATTTCCGGGTTATGGGAAATGTCTTTCTTACTGGACAGTACTACTCAGAGAAAGTAGTCAAAATCTGCACGATTAGGGACTCCAGTATGTGAGCATGAAACATGGACAACTTTACGTGTGACATGCACAAGACTTTAGACTAAACACTTATACTACTCTAACGTACACATACATGCATGCATACATGTTTACCTAGGGAAAGAGAGCTGAAGCAGAATACAGGAAAGCAAGAAGTTATAGCATTGCTTAAAATTCAGCAGATCAACAGCCTTGAGCAAACCATCAGTTTAGTTCTAACACGCCCTTCTTTGAAATGGGTAAGGATACATAATGTATCAAATAATGAGACTTAAGTTTGATACTTGCATGCCTCGCCCTTTTGAATTAAACTGTCCTGATGCAGTTTGTTGAGGGCTCCAGTTGATCTTTGCTGATGTTGTCTTGATGAGAGAGAACCAGTAGGAGTCAGAGGATCTTTGGTGAATGGAAAGTCAAGGCCTAGCCTGGCACAAGCTTGGGGGTCCTTAGAAGACTTCTAGTTCAGCATCGTCTTCACAGTCGGTACTGAAATTTAAAAAATGTGACGCTTTGAGCGCTGTTGAGCACAATCATAAACACCTCTGATTGGCCATTGTGTTCATGAGCTCATCAGATATGTCTACGATTGGCTACAATGATCAACGCACCGGAGCGTTTGAGAGCACACCAAAGTGTTTTGAAAGCAGGAGCGTTTGAAAGCACAAGCAGGCGTCTATCAGAGCCAGCGGACCGATCCGCTGATTGACGCCTGTTTTCAAATGATCCCGTGCGTATCTGTGTAAGCGATCATTGTAGCCAATCACAGACATATTTGATGAGTGCGTGAGCACAAAGGCCATTCCGAGGTGTTTACGATTCCGCTCAACAGCGCTCAAAGTGTCACATGTTTTAAATTTCAGTATCGACTTGGTACCGAAGTCGGTACTTTTGACAACACTAGTTTATACATTTCTCAAGTGGTTATATATAGAATATATAGGATTAAAAGGGTTTATTTCTCCTTCTCAGCAAGAACACACAACTCTCTGCAAATTCCTTCTGGGTCATAATAGTCTTATCAGATAATAGGAATCACGTCTAAACTGTACTCTCTGTACTCTCTGCTAGAGTTGGAAAGAGATCACAGAGATAACGCATGACTAAATTACGACGAGAGCGGAAATAACAGCCACCTCTAATCTAAAGGCAGTGTCTAATTGGTCAGGACTCATCCAGGAGGCTGGACAAACATTTGAGTTTAAAATCTTAGGGCACGAACAAAGCATTAGAGTAGCCATGAGGTTTTAGACCAGCCAGACGAGTAAACATGTAGGCGAGCAGACGAAATAACCCAAATCAAGATCAGAAGAACATAGGTTAAACAGCTTCATTCAAGCCATCTAACTACTCTCGTCTCACTTTTCTTTCTCTTACTTAGTTTGTTTTCTTTTCCGTTGAGAGTCTCGGTTCTAAGTTAAGTTTTGCTGTAAAGTTTCGGTCAACGATTTGACTGCAAAGCCCGCTTCCAGCCCGGAATCTAGAGCTCGCGAGCTCCAAACCGTGTAGCGCCAGCACGGCAGAGAAAGAGAGAGCGAGAGACCTTGCGTGTGTTTGCAAATGTGCGTGGGCCTCATGAAGTGCATGTAAGTGCACAATTCTTCCTTGATACAGATAAAGGAGGCAGAATTTCATTCAGTCTTTGTGTATTTTATTTACAGAGATGGCTAAAAATCATTACATGTGAGAAGTAACATTAAAACACCTTTTGGAAAACAAAAAAACATATTAGATGTGAGCATGGTGTATAATTCTAACACGACGGCTTCACAGCAATACTTGGACACATATTGGTAAAAGTACAGCACACAACCACAATTTTATCCAGCAAAGTCTTATCCTCCCCCTCACAAGGCACCACAAATCCTAGGCGTATTGTGTCATTTAATATGTTAAACTTAGAGCGCATACACCCTATCACTCGCTCCACGTGGATCCTGACATGAGCTAACTTCCTGGTCCGTTCCACATCTTTTGCATTAAGTTGGCTGTGCAGTTATTGCAGTTTATAACACCGCAGGTAGACGGCATCTTGAACACTGCGTTCTTCCCTCCATGCAATCCGCGGATTCCCAAAATGCTTTGCGTTCAACACTGGTAATGCGTCATGATGACGACACATTAGCAATCTCTACAGGCTACTTGTCTCAGTCACGATGAGAAACATGTCTATAGAAAGCTTGAGTGAACAAATATTCTCTGATTATGTAATCCATATGAAACCATCCATCATTAAATTGGCTTTGATATAACCATGGCTGTGTATCCCCTATATTCACTATAGTGGCTGGAAACATTGTTGTCAGCAACTGAAAATTTCAGATTCAAATTCTAGACATGCCCCTGTGTAAATAGCCTGGTTAAAACCAGACCCTTCTCAGTCGTAACTGAGTTAGGGTCTGGGGAAGGTTCATTGACAGCTCACTTCCAAAGGGACGTCGCTCAAATGCCTCTGGGCGCAATTGGATAGACCTTAAAACCAATCAGATCGATCGTCATCTTGTAAAGCCCGCCTCAACGTTTGTGATTGGTGCCTCGATTTGGAAAGATTGGAAATGAGCTTGAATGGGCTCTTCGCCAGACTAACTTGCAGAGCAAATCTAAATTTGCCGGAAGTTTGTCTGGGTTTTCCCAGGCTACTGTGTCTGTGCTGTGTCTCTTGATGTTCAATGCAGATTTATGCCAGCCTCCAGTAGAGATCCATTTCCTGGAGAGTTTAGGTGTAGGAGTTTAGTCCAATTTGTAACTTGTGGTAGAACTCCGACTTGTACCACGTGATCGCTGTACCACCTGACCACAGCAGAATCATTCGGCATTGATAGTGTTGCCATACAAACGCTCAATCATCTCCTAATCACGGCAATTATTACGACATCCAACCCTAATCAAACACACCTGAACAAGCTAATCAAGGTCTTCAAGATTAGGCTATATTAGAAAGCTGCAGGCAGGTGATTTTCATTATGGTTGGAGTTACACGGACCTCCAATTGGAACTTTAAAAACGTGCAGTTCATCCGCGTAGTGTGTATGACCAGATGACCTCAAGCACAGGGCGTGAGGAATCTTGTGCAAGAGCCGTGCTGCGGGGGTGGAAATGGCGGCATCTGGAGGGAAGGAGCATAGACATTTGCCTGGTGATCGAGGACATCAGGCGGTTGGCAACAACTGGGCTAGGAATGGACAGGGATCAGGAAGTGACGGATCAGGAAGTGAGGATGGGGAGATGGATGTTGGAAGCGGGAAATTGGAAGAATGGAAAGTAGTAAAGAAAAAACGTAAAAGTAAAGATAGAGACGAATCGGATTGTAGTGACATCGACAAGGGGGGAAAAACGGTGAAAAGGAGTGAAGATGAATTCAAGGTATATATCAAATTGTTGCAAGAAGGGACTTCGTTTGATGAGTGGAGTCCAACGCTACTAACCAAAACTTTGCACAAAGAAATTGGGGAAATTAGGAACGCTAAAAAATTGAGAAATGGTTCTTTACTGGTAATATGTAAAAGTGTGGAACAACAACAGAAAGCAATAAAGATAAATAAATTGAATGGAAAGCGAGTGAAGTGTTCAATGGTGTATGACAAGAAGCTTGTTAGAGGTGTAATCACAGGGATTCCTTTGAGTGAGTCAGTTGATTCAGCGAAAGAAGGAATAAACAATGTTAAGGTCAGGGAAGCAAAACGACTAAAAATGAGAAGGAATGGAAATATCTGTGACAGTCTTTCAATCTTGATAACTTTTGAGGAAGAAAATCTTCCAGGAAAAGTCTTTATTGGATATATGAGCTATGATGTCAGGGTTTACATTCCACCACCACTGCGGTGTTTTAAATGCCAAAGGTATGGGCATGTAGCTGCGATATGTAAGGGAAAACAAAGATGTAGTAAATGCAGTGGTGAACATGAATACGGAAAGTGTGAAGAGGGGGCAAAGCTAAAATGCTGTAATTGTGGAGGAGAACATAGCGCAGCATATGGTGGATGTGAAGCTAACAAAAGAATGAAGGAGGTACAGCGAATTAAAGTAGTTCAAGAGGTCTCATATGCAGAAGCAACTAAGAAAGTTCAAAAAGTTATGCCTGTCGAAAGAATAAAGGAGAGGACTAAAGATGTAGGGGAATGTGTAAAGTGTGATAAACTAAAAGAAGAGACACTGATTGTGAACAAAGGAGATTTTGTGATCTTCATGGCTGAGATAATCAATTGTTCTGCGCAGACCAGTAGTAGGACTGAAAGAATCAAAATAATTGTTAAATCAGCCGAAAAATACTTGGATGTGAAGGGAATGAATTGGGAAAGAGTTAGAGATATTCTTAAGGATGAAGAACAACATTCACAGACATGGATTGGGGCTGCATAATGGTTTTAATTATACTCCAGTGGAATGCTAGGAGTCTAATTGCAAATGGTCAAGAATTTAAGATATATGTTGAAAATTTAAAGGATAAACCTAATATTATTTGTGTACAAGAAACCTGGCTAGTGGCCAGGTTGGATTTTGTAATTAAGGGATACAATTCGTTAAGAAGAGACAGGGATATGGGTAAAGGAGGAGGAGTTGTAATTTTTATACAAATGGGACTTCAGTATAGAGAGATTAAGAAGGGGAATGACTTGGAATACATTGCTACAGAAGTAAGGTCAAGTGAGGATAAGGTGACAATAATAAATTTTTATAATCCATGTAGAACAGTGGAGAAAAAGCAACTTGAGAACATTTGGAAGGATTTAACAGGGAAAATTATCTGGTGTGGGGACTTTAATGCACATAGTACATTATGGGGAGAGAAGGATGATGGGAATGGAAATGTAGTTGAAGAATTTATGGAAGAAAAAGAGTTAGTGTGTCTGAATGATGGTTCTGGTACAAGAATAGATGTGGCAAAGGGCACAGAGTCAGCAATAGATCTTACTATTGTCACAAAAACAATTGCAGATAAATGTGAATGGGAGGTATTGAAGGAAAGTACAGTAGGGAGTGATCACTATCCTATTAGAATTCAGATAGGAATGGAAGTAGGGAATGAACATGAAGTAAGAGAAGAGAGGTGGATTCTAGAGAAAGCAGATTGGAATAAGTATAGAGAAGTGAGCGATGAGTAAAAAATCAAGATATTGAGGAATTATGTTATAAAATTAGTAATAGTATAATTATTGCAGCAGGAGTATCAATTCCAAAAACTAAGCCTAAGACATTAAATAAAATAGTTCCGTGGTGGTCAAAAGACTGTAAGGAAGCAATTACAAATAGAAATAGAGCATTTAAGGAGTTAAAGAGAACACACAATTTTCAGAATTTAGTTCAATATAAAAGAACCCAGGCAAAAGTCAGGAAAATAATAAGGCAAGCTAAAAAAGAGTACTGGAAGAGGTTCTGTGACTCTATTGGGAGAACTACTCCAGTGGGGAGAATTTGGAATATGATTAAAAAAATGAAAGGGAATGGAAGGGAATATGAATATCCTATGCTGATTGAGGGGCAAATAACTATCACTAGTAATAAGGAAAAAGCAGAAGTTATAGCAAAAACATTAGTCAAGGTGCATAGTTCAGGAAATTTAAATAATGAGGAAAAGAGAGGAAGAAATGAAACAGTTGGAAAATATCAGTATGTGTTTGGCAATGAGGATAGTGAAGGAGGGGAATTGGATGTATTGTTTCAAAGTCAGAACTCAACATGGCATTGAGGAAAGTAGGTAAGACATCGCCAGGGAGAGATAAAATCTGTTATTCTATGTTGGACAACTTAAGTGATAAGGGGAAGGATGTTTTGTTAAATCTTTATAATAAAGTATGGATAGAGGGATGCATTCCTAGAGCATGGAAGGAGTCTATAATTGTTCCTATTAGGAAACCTGGGAAGGATCCCCAAATAGCAAGTAATTATAGACCTATTGCGTTAACGTCCCAGATGGGGAAAACTATGGAGAGAATGATAAATGACAGGCTTAAATATTGGATAGAAACAAAAGGATTGATGCAAAATTATCAAAGTGGATTCAGGAAAGGTAGAAGTACCATGGATCCTATTGTATGTCTTGAAGATATAATAAGGAAGGCTCAGGTGAATAAAGAATCTGTAGTGGTAGTATTTTTTGATGTCGAAAAGGCGTATGATATGTTGTGGAAAGAAGGCATGCTGATTAAACTAAAACTATTGGGAATTAAGGGAAAGATGTTCAAGTGGATAGAAGGGTTTTTATCTGATAGAGTAATTCAAATTAAAATAAATGGGGAAGTAAGTGAAAGTTACAGGGTGGAAAATGGTGTTCCACAAGGGAGCATTATCAGTCCACTTTTATTTTCAATCATGATTGATGATGTTTTTAAGGATGTACAAAATTCAGTCGGGGTAGCATTGTTTGCAGACGATGGAGCAATGTGGAAAAAGGGAAGGAATATAGATTTTGTGGTGGATAAGATGCAACAAGCAGTAAATAGAGTCCAAGAGTGGGCTATTCAATGGGGGTTTAGAATCTCAATAGACAAAACAAAGACTTTAATTTTCTCTAGGAAGAAAATAAATTTGAATGTAAAAATCAAATTATCTGGGGCAGAATTAGAATGGGTGGAATTCTTCAAATATTTGGGAATTTGGTTCGACAAAAGACTAACTTGGACAATGCATAGTCAGAAAATGATTGATAAATGTAAGAAAGTGTTGAATGTGATGAGATGCTTGCGTGGAGTAGAATGGGGAGCAAGTAGACCTGCGCTGAAAGCTATTTATTCAGGGATGATCAGGTCGGTATTTGATTATGGGTGTATAGTGTATGGATCTGCTGCCAAAACTTTATTAAAGAAACTAGATGTAATCCAGAACCAAGGTTTGAGGTTATGCTGTGGGGCATTTAAGACCTCATCAGTGGCAGCAATCCAGGTAGAGATGGGGGAGATGCCGCTACATCTTAGAAGAGACCAGCTATCTCTTGTGTATTGGGCAAATCTGAGAGGTCATACTGAAAAACATATGAGTCAGACAGTTTTATGGGAATGTCAAGAGAGAGAGAATAACCTAATCAAAAGTTTTGGATGGACAATAAGGCAGAAGATAATAACAATAGGAATTAGTACATTGAAGATAAGCCCTACAGTGGTATTTTCAGTTGTACCTCCTTGGATGTTGTCGGAAGTTCCAGTTGACTTAGGATTATTGGAGGAAAAGGAGGTCAATGGAGTGGATCATCACAGGACTCAGAATTACATAAATAGCAAATATAAAGATGGAATTATTTTATATACTGATGCATCAAAGCAGACAGATAAGAAAATGGGAATTGCTTATGTTATCCCTCAATTAAATATTGAATATGCTAAAAGAATTAATGATGATTTAGCAGTATATACAGCAGAAATGGTGGCAATATGGATGGCAATGATGTGGATAGAGAGCAATAAACCTAAGCAAGCTGTGATTGCGTCAGACTCCAGTTCAGCATTAATAAGTCTCAAGAATCTTCACTCTGAGTCTAGACAGGATATAGTATTTGAAATAATCCATTTAGCAAACAATCTGCTAAAGTCTGGTATTAGTACTACATTTATATGGGTGCCAGCTCATATAGGTGTAGGAGGTAATGAGTTGGCAGACAAATGTGCGAAGGTAGCAGCAGAGAAGTCTTTTATAGAGATGGATATTAAATACAGCAAAGCTGAAGTTAAAAGTATAATTAAAACAAAAATTAATGAAAAATGGCAGTTTGTTTGGGACAATGAACAGAAGGGGAGATACTTGTATAGTATTCAAGGAAAAGTGGGAAAGAGCAGGAGTACATACAGAAAAGGGCGAGAAGAAGATGTGGTGTCTAGAATGAGATTAGGACATACAGGTTTAAATAGAACTTTATTTATAATGAATAAGCATGTTGATGGAAAATGTGAATATTGCAATAGTCAAGAGACAGTAGAACATGTAATTATGAATTGTCCTAAATACCATCAAGCTAGACAAAGATTGTTATCACAACTAGGTGAGAATCAGATTTCCCTAAATGTACATGATATAATGAAAAGAGGGTCTGGCGAAATTTGTTTTCATTTTTTGTTTTCTTTTTTAAAGAGAACTGGGTTAATTAAAAGAATGTAAAAGTGTAGTTTGAGTCGTTTACAGTGTATGAGTCTGACCCATTGATCCACACTCCAGTCCAGATGGTGGCGGTAATGCACCAAAAAGCTGGTTGCCAACCGCCATAGAAAGAGAAGAAGAAGAAGAAGAAGAAGAAGAAGAACTTTAAAAACGCGTTCAAAAAGCACTCTAAACTGTTGTGACAGCGGTTTTTTTTTTTGGTGGGACTCAGCAACAGGGTTTTTCTTTGTAGGTTTGTGTTCCTTGCTGTCCACCCCTCCTGACTCACTAATTCAGCACATCTTCCTGCAGAGTTGATTGTGAGATTGCAGGTCGAGAGGATGACTGCTCGAGTGTACTGCTCGTTTAGTGCTGTTTTATTGTGTCTGTCTGCATGTTTGAGCAAAACAGACGCTGGAGTTTTAGGTGAGAAGTTCTTTTAGCTTCATTACACAGCCCGAAGAAGTGCATAAATAAAGTGCCTAACAAAATTTGACTTTAGAAGCATCTCAGCACATAGGCTTACAAAAATACAGTACAGACGTCAAGTGGAAGTTCAACTTTGTATGTTGGTTTAGTTTTAATAATAAGCAAAGTATAAATATGCAAACTGTCATCTGTTTTTCATTGTACAAGTAAAACCCATATAATCACTAATATAAGCCTTTTTGTTTAATGTAAAACAAGAACATTAGTCTTATAATATGGCTACAAAATTATCAATCCGGAGTTTAAACTTTTGCCTAAACTTTTTGTTTTAGCAACTAAATAAGCCTACAATATAACATTGGGAGCTAATTATAACCGGTTGCTCTGCGTTGTGTATATGTAGTGCGTTTCTATATTTGTTTTGTTTTCTGAGTAGCCTATTAAAATGCTTAAAAGGAAATTAGGGTGGTCATGGGGATGGCATAAATTTTGACGATGTACACCGGTAAATTTGTATACAACATATTAACTGATGTCCATGTTTTCTATCAGCTTTGCACTATTACTCCCTCTACTTTAGTGGGGTGGGTTGTAACAGCACTCTCCGTCTCTGAAACCGATTGATGCAGATTAGTGAAAAATGGTAGATTTCTAAGCTACTTTGAATTGAAGCAGATGAATGTGTGAATATTGTGAAGTTTGAGACTCATTGCAATACCCCTGACTTGCAAAAGCTGAATCAAACTATTACAGCACTTCCTGGTCTACCCAAATGATCCTCTTGAATCCTCTTCTGTAGTGTCCGGTCAGTGTCCGGCGACGCTGACGGTCGAGCCGTCCCGTCGCGGATGCACTTCTGATAGAGACTGCTCTGGAGGACACAAATGCTGTAAATTTCCCTGTGGGCCCGTGTGTGTGCCGCCTGTTTTCAGTGAGTTTAATTAATGATGGATGCTATACGTCTTCCAAAAACACTGAAAAAACGTTTTCACTCATTGCTAGTAAGTTTCACAAATAATTGCAAAGAAACCGCAAGCAACACGTTGAACTAAACGTGAAACTATGAAGTAGATAGACTGAATATTCCGGTAAAACCTCCTACTATCATCTTATGACAACTTTCTTTTTTTTTTTTTCATACAGTGAATGAGAAATTCATTGTTGTGGTTTCTGTCATGTGTCTGTATAACAGCAAAGCCAGGAGAGTGTCCAAGCACAAATTTTGGAGCAGGAATGTGTGCCGAGTTGTGTTGCTATGACAGTGACTGTCCGAACAATGAGAAATGCTGCAGCAATGGATGTGGACATCAGTGTATGGTTCCATTTGCAGGTATGTGTTATATTAGTGTTTGGCTCAGCTTCCTCGTTATTTCAGTTTGTCTTGTGTTCTAATAAATCGTTCTCAATGTAAAGTATTTAGCCAAATAGCATGGTTTCAAGCACAAGATGGCTTAACAAAATTAACAGAAGATTAATACTGAGTAAAACTTGCTATTTGTTTTTTGTGCTGTATCTGAGACTGAATGCCGCTAAATGGACCGACTAATCTGTACCTCTCCAGTGAAGCCTGCAGCCGAACCCCCGAAGCCTCCAGTGAAGCCTCCAGGGAGGCCTGGAGCCGAACCTCCGAAGCCTCCAGGGAGGCCTGGAGCTGAACCCCCGAAGCCTCCAGGGAGGCCTGGAGCCGAACCCCCGAAGCCTCCAGGGAGGGAACCCCCAAAGCCTCCAAGGAGGCCTGTAGCTGAACCCCCAATTCCTCCAGGGAGGCCTGGAGCCGAACCCCCGAAGCCTCCAGGGAGGCCTGGAGCCGGACCCCCGATGCCTCTAGGGAGGCCTGGAGCCGAACCCCCGAAGCCTCCAGGGAGGCCTGGAGCCGAACCCCCGAAGCCTTCCACTGAACTGCTTGAGCCTGAACCGGAGCCTTCCATCGAACTGCCTGAGCCGGAGCCCTCCACCGAACTGCCAGAGCCACCTGCAACTGAACCTCCGGTGAAGCCTGCAGCCAAACCAGGGAGGCCTGGAGCCAAACCCCCGAAGCCTCCAGCCAAGCCTGGAGCCGAACCCCCGAAGCCACCAGGGAGGCCTGGAGCCGAACCCCCGAAGCCTCCAGGGAGGGAACCCCCAAAGCCTCAAGGGAGGCCTGGAGCCGAACCCCCGAAGCCTCCAGGGAGGGAACCCCTAAAGCCTCAAGGGAGGCCTGGAGCTGAACCCCCGAAGCCTCCAGGGAGGCATGGAGCCGAACCCCCGATGCCTCCAGGGAGCGAACGCCCAAAGCCTCCAGGGAGGCCTGGAGCCGAACCCCCTATGCCTCCAGGGAGGCCTGGAGCCGAACCCCCGAAGCCTTCCACTGAACTGCTTGAGCCTGAACCGGAGCCTTCCGTCGAACTGCCTGAGCCGGAGCCCTCCACCGAACTGCCAGAGCCGCTTGCAACTGAACCTCCGGTTAAGCCTGCAGCCAAACCAGGGAGACCTGGAGCCGAACCCCCGAAGCCTCCAGGGAGGCCTGGAGCCGAACCCCCAAAACCACCAGGGAGGCCTGGAGCCGAACCCCCGAAGCCTCCAGGGAGGGAACCCCCGAAGCCTCCAGGGAGGGAACCCCCGAAGCCTCCAGGGAGGGAACCCCCGAAGCCTCCAGGAAGGCCTGGAGCCGAACCCCCGAAGCCTTCCACTGAACTGTTTGAGCCTGAACCGGAGCCTTCCGTCGAACTGCCTGAGCCGGAGCCCTCCACCGAACTGCCAGAGCCGCCTGCAACTGAACCTCCGGTTAAGCCTGCAGCCAAGCCAGGGAGGCCTGGAGCCGAACCCCCGAAGCCTCCAGGGAGGCCTGGAGCCGAACCCCCGAAGCCTCCAGGGAGGCCTGGAGCCGAACCCCCAATGCCTCCAGGGAGGCCTGCAGCCGTATTGCCAAAGCTTCCAGTGTGTGCTGAAAACTGCCACCAAACTAACCCTTATGGCCAATGTCCAGGTCATAAGTAATGTAGCAATGCATGCAGGTAACTGTGCTGATTCAACCATTGGATGTATGGTATATTTTCCCTGTTATCACCAAATAAATCTCACACTTGTAAGACTACTTTCTCTTTTATTTTTCTTTAAGTGTGATAACAAAGTTGGTGTTTTTTGTATGCCAGCGTTAGTTTGGCTGTTCTCTTACATAATGGCTCATTGGAATTCGTGCTTTAGGAATGTGTAAGTTCCCCTCCTCAAGACCCAAACACATGCAAAACAGTTTCAGAGAGGCTAGCAATATTAAGCTAGCTTTGAACGCATGAGATCTTACCCTCCAAAGCCACGCCTCCTTCAAAACGCATGAATGCACAAAGCAGAGTCTACAAAGTGTCATGAGATGAAAGACTGTTAAATTGCCTCATGTCTCAAAACGCATAACATTACAGTGATAATGAACGTAAACCTCTTACAGTGCTCTAGTCGTACCATCTGACTAATCCAGATTCATTTTGGCGTTAATGGTGTTGACAGGAAAACGCATAAATCCAAGTCTGAATCCGAATGCAATGATTGGACTGACTTCTTTTTTTTTTTGGTCCTGAGACCTTTACAGAAGGTATGTTATTTTAATATTTAGAACACTTCTAACATTGATTGCTATCAGGATGTGAAGAGTTTCAACCAGTATTGCCTATAGACCAATAGTCTTCTGCTGCATTCTGAAGCATTTGCTACAAAGCATAGTGGTCACATATATTGGTTGTAGTTGAACAATGTTTGATTGGTCCGTCAGAAATTGTTTTGGGATGGTATTATGTGTATACCGACAAGTACTTTATGGCCATGCAAGCTTCAAAGAGATGAGCCTAGCTAAAGGAGGAACGCTGTCAACGTTAGGTAGTTTGGAAAAGACGGATTGGTTCAGAGATGGCACAGCTCTAGCCCAACCAAGATAACTGCAGAAGTTGTTTGATCCCAAGACAAAGATCTAAAAGGAGATCTTAAGGACCTCTGAACGACCACAGGGTTGAAATCTCTTAAAACCACAGAGACTTTACATATCAAAATACATACAATCATCCCAAAACAATTCTTGATGGACTTCTAATCAAACACCGTTCAACTGCATAATTCTATAGCATGTCTACAACCAATATATGTGACTATTATGCTTTGTAGCAAATTAGCTTAAAGGAAATATAATTATGAATATTTGGATCAGTTAATAGAATTAACTTAATGTAGTAAAAATAAAATTACAATCATTTTTTAACCTGTTTGGCCCGTGAACACAGAGTGTTAATTGTTTATTAATTCTAAGAAATGTGCATTTCCGGGTTATGGGAAATGTCTTTCTTACTGGACAGTACTACTCAGAGAAAGTAGTCAAAATCTGCACGATTAGGGACTCCAGTATGTGAGCATGAAACATGGACAACTTTACGTGTGACATGCACAAGACTTTAGACTAAACACTTATACTACTCTAACGTACACATACATGCATGCATACATGTTTACCTAGGGAAAGAGAGCTGAAGCAGAATACAGGAAAGCAAGAAGTTATAGCATTGCTTAAAATTCAGCAGATCAAACCATCCAAGAGCCTTGAGCAAACCATCAGTTTAGTTCTAACACGCCCTTCTTTGAAATGGGTAAGGATACATAATGTATCAAATAATGAGACTTAAGTTTGATACTTGCATGCCTCGCCCTTTTGAATTAAACTGTCCTGATGCAGTTTGTTGAGGGCTCCAGTTGATCTTTGCTGATGTTGTCTTGATGAGAGAGAACCAGTAGGAGTCAGAGGATCTTTGGTGAATGGAAAGTCAAGGCCTAGCCTGGCACAAGCTTGGGGGTCCTTAGAAGACTTCTAGTTCAGCATCGTCTTCACAGTCGGTACTGAAATTTAAAAAATGTGACGCTTTGAGCGCTGTTGAGCACAATCATAAACACCTCTGATTGGCCATTGTGTTCATGAGCTCATCAGATATGTCTACGATTGGCTACAATGATCAACGCACCGGAGCGTTTGAGAGCACACCAAAGTGTTTTGAAAGCAGGAGCGTTTGAAAGCACAAGCAGGCGTCTATCAGAGCCAGCGGACCGATCCGCTGATTGACGCCTGTTTTCAAATGATCCCGTGCGTATCTGTGTAAGTGATCATTGTAGCCAATCACAGACATATTTGATGAGTGCGTGAGCACAAAGGCCATTCCGAGGTGTTTACGATTCCGCTCAACAGCGCTCAAAGTGTCACATGTTTTAAATTTCAGTATCGACTTGGTACCGAAGTCGGTACTTTTGACAACACTAGTTTATACATTTCTCAAGTGGTTATATATAGAATATATAGGATTAAAAGGGTTTATTTCTCCTTCTCAGCAAGAACACACAACTCTCTGCAAATTCCTTCTGGGTCATAATAGTCTTATCAGATAATAGGAATCACGTCTAAACTGTACTCTCTGTACTCTCTGCTAGAGTTGGAAAGAGATCACAGAGATAACGCATGACTAAATTACGACGAGAGCGGAAATAACAGCCACCTCTAATCTAAAGGCAGTGTCTAATTGGTCAGGACTCATCCAGGAGGCTGGACAAACATTTGAGTTTAAAATCTTAGGGCACGAACAAAGCATTAGAGTAGCCATGAGGTTTTAGACCAGCCAGACGAGTAAACATGTAGGCGAGCAGACGAAATAACCCAAATCAAGATCAGAAGAACATAGGTTAAACAGCTTCATTCAAGCCATCTAACTACTCTCGTCTCACTTTTCTTTCTCTTACTTAGTTTGTTTTCTTTTCCGTTGAGAGTCTCGGTTCTAAGTTAAGTTTTGCTGTAAAGTTTCGGTCAACGATTTGACTGCAAAGCCCGCTTCCAGCCCGGAATCTAGAGCTCGCGAGCTCCAAACCGTGTAGCGCCAGCACGGCAGAGAAAGAGAGAGCGAGAGACCTTGCGTGTGTTTGCAAATGTGCGTGGGCCTCATGAAGTGCATGTAAGTGCACAATTCTTCCTTGATACAGATAAAGGAGGCAGAATTTCATTCAGTCTTTGTGTATTTTATTTACAGAGATGGCTAAAAATCATTACATGTGAGAAGTAACATTAAAACACCTTTTGGAAAACAAAAAAACATATTAGATGTGAGCATGGTGTATAATTCTAACACGACGGCTTCACAGCAATACTTGGACACATATTGGTAAAAGTACAGCACACAACCACAATTTTATCCAGCAAAGTCTTATCCTCCCCCTCACAAGGCACCACAAATCCTAGGCGTATTGTGTCATTTAATATGTTAAACTTAGAGCGCATACACCCTATCACTCGCTCCACGTGGATCCTGACATGAGCTAACTTCCTGGTCCGTTCCACATCTTTTGCATTAAGTTGGCTGTGCAGTTATTGCAGTTTATAACACCGCAGGTAGACGGCATCTTGAACACTGCGTTCTTCCCTCCATGCAATCCGCGGATTCCCAAAATGCTTTGCGTTCAACACTGGTAATGCGTCATGATGACGACACATTAGCAATCTCTACAGGCTACTTGTCTCAGTCACGATGAGAAACATGTCTATAGAAAGCTTGAGTGAACAAATATTCTCTGATTATGTAATCCATATGAAACCATCCATCATTAAATTGGCTTTGATATAACCATGGCTGTGTATCCCCTATATTCACTATAGTGGCTGGAAACATTGTTGTCAGCAACTGAAAATTTCAGATTCAAATTC
The DNA here is from genome assembly GCA_026230005.1 of Gila orcuttii. Classification (NCBI taxonomy): domain Eukaryota; kingdom Metazoa; phylum Chordata; class Actinopteri; order Cypriniformes; family Leuciscidae; genus Gila; species Gila orcuttii. Next base: position 14,711,351 of record JAPDVR010000003.1, read on the forward strand.
TAGACATGCCCCTGTGTAAATAGCCTGGTTAAAACCAGACCCTTCTCAGTCGTAACTGAGTTCATTGACAGCTCACTTCCAAAGGGACGTCGCTCAAATGCCTCTGGGCGCAATTGGATAGACCTTAAAACCAATCAGATCGATCGTCATCTTGTAAAGCCCGCCTCAACGTTTGTGATTGGTGCCTCGATTTGGAAAGATTGGAAATGAGCTTGAATGGGCTCTTCGCCAGACTAACTTGCAGAGCAAATCTAAATTTGCCGGAAGTTTGTCTGGGTTTTCCCAGGCTACTGTGTCTGTGCTGTGTCTCTTGATGTTCAATGCAGATTTATGCCAGCCTCCAGTAGAGATCCATTTCCTGGAGAGTTTAGGTGTAGGAGTTTAGTCCAATTTGTAACTTGTGGTAGAACTCCGACTTGTACCACGTGATCGCTGTACCACCTGACCACAGCAGAATCATTCGGCATTGATAGTGTTGCCATACAAACGCTCAATCATCTCCTAATCACGGCAATTATTACGACATCCAACCCTAATCAAACACACCTGAACAAGCTAATCAAGGTCTTCAAGATTAGGCTATATTAGAAAGCTGCAGGCAGGTGATTTTCATTATGGTTGGAGTTACACGGACCTCCAATTGGAACTTTAAAAACGCGTTCAAAAAGCACTCTAAACTGTTGTGACAGCGTTTTTTTTTGGTGGGACTCAGCAACAGGGTTTTTCTTTGTAGGTTTGTGTTCCTTGCTGTCCACCCCTCCTGACTCACTAATTCAGCACATCTTCCTGCAGAGTTGATTGTGAGATTGCAGGTCGAGAGGATGACTGCTCGAGTGTACTGCTCGTTTAGTGCTGTTTTATTGTGTCTGTCTGCATGTTTGAGCAAAACAGACGCTGGAGTTTTAGGTGAGAAGTTCTTTTAGCTTCATTACACAGCCCGAAGAAGTGCATAAATAAAGTGCCTAACAAAATTTGACTTTAGAAGCATCTCAGCACATAGGCTTACAAAAATACAGTACAGACGTCAAGTGGAAGTTCAACTTTGTATGTTGGTTTAGTTTTAATAATAAGCAAAGTATAAATATGCAAACTGTCATCTGTTTTTCATTGTACAAGTAAAACCCATATAATCACTAATATAAGCCTTTTTGTTTAATGTAAAACAAGAACATTAGTCTTATAATATGGCTACAAAATTATCAATCCGGAGTTTAAACTTTTGCCTAAACTTTTTGTTTTAGCAACTAAATAAGCCTACAATATAACATTGGGAGCTAATTATAACCGGTTGCTCTGCGTTGTGTATATGTAGTGCGTTTCTATATTTGTTTTGTTTTCTGAGTCGCCTATTAAAATGCTTAAAAGGAAATTAGGGTGGTCATGGGGATGGCATAAATTTTGACGATGTACACCGGTAAATTTGTATACAACATATTAACTGATGTCCATGTTTTCTATCAGCTTTGCACTATTACTCCCTCTACTTTAGTGGGGTGGGTTGTAACAGCACTCTCCGTCTCTGAAACCGATTGATGCAGATTAGTGAAAAATGGTAGATTTCTAAGCTACTTTGAATTGAAGCAGATGAATGTGTGAATATTGTGAAGTTTGAGACTCATTGCAATACCCCTGACTTGCAAAAGCTGAATCAAACTATTACAGCACTTCCTGGTCTACCCAAATGATCCTCTTGAATCCTCTTCTGTAGTGTCCGGTCAGTGTCCGGCGACGCTGACGGTCGAGCCGTCCCGTCGCGGATGCACTTCTGATAGAGACTGCTCTGGAGGACACAAATGCTGTAAATTTCCCTGTGGGCCCGTGTGTGTGCCGCCTGTTTTCAGTGAGTTTAATTAATGATGGATGCTATACGTCTTCCAAAAACACTGAAAAAACGTTTTCACTCATTGCTAGTAAGTTTCACAAATAATTGCAAAGAAACCGCAAGGAACACGTTGAACTAAACGTGAAACTATGAAGTAGATAGACTGAATATTCCGGTAAAACCTCCTACTATCATCTTATGACAACTTTCTTTTTTTTTTTTCATACAGTGAATGAGAAATTCATTGTTGTGGTTTCTGTCATGTGTCTGTATAACAGCAAAGCCAGGAGAGTGTCCAAGCACAAATTTTGGAGCAGGAATGTGTGCCGAGTTGTGTTGCTATGACAGTGACTGTCCGAACAATGAGAAATGCTGCAGCAATGGATGTGGACATCAGTGTATGGTTCCATTTGCAGGTATGTGTTATATTAGTGTTTGGCTCAGCTTCCTCGTTATTTCAGTTTGTCTTGTGTTCTAATAAATCGTTCTCAATGTAAAGTATTTAGCCAAATAGCATGGTTTCAAGCACAAGATGGCTTAACAAAATTAACAGAAGATTAATACTGAGTAAAACTTGCTACTTGTTTTTTGTGCTGTATCTGAGACTGAATGCCGCTAAATGGACCGACTAATCTGTACCTCTCCAGTGAAGCCTGCAGCCGAACCCCCGAAGCCTCCAGTGAAGCCTCCAGGGAGGCCTGGAGCCGAACCTCCGAAGCCTCCAGGGAGGCCTGGAGCTGAACCCCCGAAGCCTCCAGGGAGGCCTGGAGCCGAACCCCCGAAGCCTCCAGGGAGGGAACCCCCAAAGCCTCCAAGGAGGCCTGGAGCTGAACCCCCAATTCCTCCAGGGAGGCCTGGAGCCGAACCCCCGAAGCCTCTAGGGAGGCCTGGAGCCGGACCCCCGATGCCTCTAGGGAGGCCTGGAGCCGAACCCCCGAAGCCTCCAGGGAGGCCTGGAGCCGAACCCCCGAAGCCTTCCACTGAACTGCTTGAGCCTGAACCGGAGCCTTCCATCGAACTGCCTGAGCCGGAGCCCTCCACCGAACTGCCAGAGCCACCTGCAACTGAACCTGCGGTGAAGCCTGCAGCCAAACCAGGGAGGCCTGGAGCCAAACCCCCGAAGCCTCCAGCCAAGCCTGGAGCCGAACCCCCGAAGCCACCAGGGAGGCCTGGAGCCGAACCCCCGAAGCCTCCAGGGAGGGAACCCCCAAAGCCTCAAGGGAGGCCTGGAGCCGAACCCCCGAAGCCTCCAGGGAGGGAACCCCCAAAGCCTCAAGGGAGGCCTGGAGCTGAACCCCCGAAGCCTCCAGGGAGGCATGGAGCCGAACCCCCGATGCCTCCAGGGAGCGAACGCCCAAAGCCTCCAGGGAGGCCTGGAGCCGAACCCCCTATGCCTCCAGGGAGGCCTGGAGCCGAACCCCCGAAGCCTTCCACTGAACTGCTTGAGCCTGAACCGGAGCCTTCCGTCGAACTGCCTGAGCCGGAGCCCTCCACCGAACTGCCAGAGCCGCTTGCAACTGAACCTCCGGTTAAGCCTGCAGCCAAACCAGGGAGACCTGGAGCCGAACCCCCGAAGCCTCCAGGGAGGCCTGGAGCCGAACCCCCAAAACCACCAGGGAGGCCTGGAGCCGAACCCCCAAAGCCTCCAGGGAGGGAACCCCCGAAGCCTCCAGGAAGGCCTGGAGCCGAACCCCCGAAGCCTTCCACTGAACTGTTTGAGGCTGAACCGGAGCCTTCCGTCGAACTGCCTGAGCCGGAGCCCTCCACCGAACTGCCAGAGCCGCCTGCAACTGAACCTCCGGTTAAGCCTGCAGCCAAGCCAGGGAGGCCTGGAGCCGAACCCCCGAAGCCTCCAGGGAGGCCTGGAGCCGAACCCCCAATGCCTCCAGGGAGGCCTGCAGCCGTATTGCCAAAGCTTCCAGTGTGTGCTGAAAACTGCCACCAAACTAACCCTTATGGCCAATGTCCAGGTCATAAGTAATGTAGCTATGCATGCAGGTAACTGTGCTGATTCAACCATTGGATGTATGGTATATTTTCCCTGTTATCACCAAATAAATCTCACACTTGTAAGACTACTTTCTCTTTTATTTTTCTTTAAGTGTGATAACAAAGTTGGTGTTTTTTGTATGCCAGCGTTAGTTTGGCTGTTCTCTTACATAATGGCTCATTGGAATTCGTGCTTTAGGAATGTGTAAGTTCCCCTCCTCAAGACCCAAACACATGCAAAACAGTTTCAGAGAGGCTAGCAATATTAAGCTAGCTTTGAACGCATGAGATCTTACCCTCCAAAGCCACGCCTCCTTCAAAACGCATGAATGCACAAAGCAGAGTCTACAAAGTGTCATGAGATGAAAGACTGTTAAATTGCCTTATGTCTCAAAACGCATAACATTACAGTGATAATGAACGTAAACCTCTTACAGTGCTCTAGTCGTACCATCTGACTAATCCAGATTCATTTTGGCGTTAATGGTGTTGACAGGAAAACGCATAAATCCAAGTCTGAATCCGAATGCAATGATTGGACTGACTTCTTTTTTTTTTTTTGGTCCTGAGACCTTTACAGAAGGTATGTTATTTTAATATTTAGAACACTTCTAACATTGATTGCTATCAGGATGTGAAGAGTTTCAACCAGTATTGCCTATAGACCAATAGTCTTCTGCTGCATTCTGAAGCATTTGCTACAAAGCATAGTGGTCACATATATTGGTTGTAGTTGAACAATGTTTGATTGGTCCGTCAGACATTGTTTTGGGATGGTATTATGTGTATACCGACAAGTACTTTATGGCCATGCAAGCTTCAAAGAGATGAGCCTAGCTAAAGGAGGAACGCTGTCAACGTTAGGTAGTTTGGAAAAGATGGATTGGTTCAGAGATGGCACAGCTCTAGCCCAACCAAGATAACTGCAGTAGTTGTTTGATCCCAAGATAAAGATCTAAAAGGAGATCTTAAGGACCTCTGAACGACCACAGGGTTGAAATCTCTTAAAACCACAGAGACTTTACATATCAAAATACATACAATCATCCCAAAACAATTCTTGATGGACTTCTAATCAAACACCGTTCAACTGCATAATTCTATAGCATGTCTACAACCAATATATGTGACTATTATGCTTTGTAGCAAATTAGCTTAAAGGAAATATAATTATGAATATTTGGATCAGTTAATAGAATTAACTTAATGTAGTAAAAATAAAATTACAATCATTTTTTAACCTGTTTGGCCCGTGAACACAGAGTGTTAATTGTTTATTAATTCTAAGAAATGTGCATTTCCGGGTTATGGGAAATGTCTTTCTTACTGGACAGTACTACTCAGAGAAAGTAGTCAAAATCTGCACGATTAGGGACTCCAGTATGTGAGCATGAAACATGGACAACTTTACGTGTGACATGCACAAGACTTTAGACTAAACACTTATACTACTCTAACGTACACATACATGCATGCATACATGTTTACCTAGAGAAAGAGAGCTGAAGCAGAATACAGGAAAGCAAGAAGTTATAGCATTGCTTAAAATTCAGCAGATCAACAGCCTTGAGCAAACCATCAGTTTAGTTCTAACACGCCCTTCTTTGAAATGGGTAAGGATACATAATGTATCAAATAATGAGACTTAAGTTTGATACTTGCATGCCTCGCCCTTTTGAATTAAACTGTCCTGATGCAGTTTGTTGAGGGCTCCAGTTGATCTTTGCTGATGTTGTCTTGATGAGAGAGAACCAGTAGGAGTCAGAGGATCTTTGGTGAATGGAAAGTCAAGGCCTAGCCTGGCACAAGCTTGGGGGTCCTTAGAAGACTTCTAGTTCAGCATCGTCTTCACAGTCGGTACTGAAATTTAAAAAATGTGACGCTTTGAGCGCTGTTGAGCACAATCATAAACACCTCTGATTGGCCATTGTGTTCATGAGCTCATCAGATATGTCTACGATTGGCTACAATGATCAACGCACCGGAGCGTTTGAGAGCACACCAAAGTGTTTTGAAAGCAGGAGCGTTTGAAAGCACAAGCAGGCGTCTATCAGAGCCAGCGGACCGATCCGCTGATTGACGCCTGTTTTCAAATGATCCCGTGCGTATCTGTGTAAGCGATCATTGTAGCCAATCACAGACATATTTGATGAGTGCGTGAGCACAAAGGCCATTCCGAGGTGTTTACGATTCCGCTCAACAGCGCTCAAAGGGTCACATGTTTTAAATTTCAGTATCGACTTGGTACCGAAGTCGGTACTTTTGACAACACTAGTTTATACATTTCTCAAGTGGTTATATATAGAATATATAGGATTAAAAGGGTTTATTTCTCCTTCTCAGCAAGAACACACAACTCTCTGCAAATTCCTTCTGGGTCATAATAGTCTTATCAGATAATAGGAATCACGTCTAAACTGTACTCTCTGTACTCTATGCTGGAGTTGGAAAGAGATCACAGAGATAACGCATGACTAAATTACGACGAGAGCGGAAATAACAGCCACCTCTAATCTAAAGGCAGTGTCTAATTGGTCAGAACTCATCCAGGAGGCTGGACAAACATTTGAGTTTAAAATCTTAGGGCACGAACAAAGCATTAGAGTAGCCATGAGGTTTTAGACCAGCCAGACGAGTAAACATGTAGGCGAGCAGATGAAATAACCCAAATCAAGATCAGAAGAACATAGGTTAAACAGCTTCATTCAAGCCATCTAACTACTCTCGTCTCACTTTTCCTTCTCTTACTTAGTTTGTTTTCTTTTCCGTTGAGAGTCTCGGTTCTAAGTTAAGTTTTGCTGTAAAGTTTCGGTCAACGATTTGACTGCATAGCCCGCTTCCAGCCCGGAATCTAGAGCTCGCGAGCTCCAAACCGTGTAGCGCCAGCACGGCAGAGAAAGAGAGAGCGAGAGACCTTGCGTGTGTTTGCAAATGTGCGTGGGCCTCATGAAGTGCATGTAAGTGCACAATTCTTCCTTGATACAGATAAAGGAGGCAGAATTTCATTCAGTCTTTGTGTATTTTATTTACAGAGATGGCTAAAAATCATTACATGTGAGAAGTAACATTAAAACACCTTTTGGAAAACAAAAAAACATATTAGATGTGAGCATGGTGTATAATTCTAACACGACGGCTTCACAGCAATACTTGGACACATATTGGTAAAAGCACAGCACACAACCACATTTTTATCCAGCAAAGTCTTATCCTCCCCCTCACAAGGCACCACAAATCCTAGGCGTATTGTGTCATTTAATATGTTAAACTTAGAGCGCATACACCCTATCACTCGCTCCACGTGGATCCTGACATGAGCTAACTTCCTGGTCTGTTCCACATCTTTTGCATTAAGTTGGCTGTGCAGTTATTGCAGTTTATAACACCGAAGGTAGACGGCATCTTGAACACTGCGTTCTTCCCTCCATGCAATCCGCGGATTCCCAAAATGCTTTGCGTTCACCACTGGTAATGCGTCATGATGACGACACATTAGCAATCTCTACAGGCTACTTGCCTCAGTCACGATGAGAAACATGTCTATAGAAAGCTTGAGTGAACAAATATTCTCTGATTATGTAATCCATATGAAACCATCCATCATTAAATTGGCTTTGATATAACCATGGCTGTGTATCCCCTATATTCACTATAGTGGCTGGAAACATTGTTGTCAGCAACTGAAAATTTCAGATTCAAATTCTAGACATGCCCCTGTGTAAATAGTCTGGTTAAAACCAGACCCTTCTCAGTCGTAACTGAGTTAGGGTCTGGGGAAGGTTCATTGACAGCTCACTTCCAAAGGGACGTCGCTCAAATGCCTCTGGGCGCAATTGGATAGAACTTAAAACCAATCAGATCGATCGTCATCTTGTAAAGCCCGCCTCAACGTTTGTGATTGGTGCCTCGATTTGGAAAGATTGGAAATGAGCTTGAATGGGCTCTTCGCCAGACTAACTTGCAGAGCAAATCTAAATTTGCCGGAAGTTCGTCTGGGTTTTCCCAGGCTACTGTGTCTGTGCTGTGTCTCTTGATGTTCAATGCAGATTTATGCCAGCCTCCAGTAGAGATCCATTTCCTGGAGAGTTTAGGTGTAGGAGTTTAGTCCAACTTGTAACTTGTGGTAGAACTCCGACTTGTACCACCTGACCACAGCAGAATCATTCGGCATTGATAGTGTTGCCATACAAACGCTCAATCATCTCCTAATCACGGCAATTATTACGACATCCAACCCTAATCAAACACACCTGAACAAGCTAATCAAGGTCTTCAAGATTAGGCTATATTAGAAAGCTACAGGCAGGTTATTTTCATTATGGTTGGAGTTACACGGACCTCCACTTGGAACTTTAAAAACGCGTTCAAAAAGCACTCTAAACTGTTGTGACAGTGTTTTTTTTTTTTTGGTGGGACTCAGCAACAGGGTTTTTCTTTGTAGGTTTGTGTTCCTTACTGTCCGCCCCTCCTGACTCACTAATTCAGCACATCTTCCTGCAGAGTTGATTGTGAGATTGCAGGTCGAGAGGATGACTGCTCGAGTGTACTGCTCGTTTAGTGCTGTTTTATTGTGTCTGTCTGCATGTTTGAGCAAAACAGACGCTGGAGTTTTAGGTGAGAAGTTCTTTTAGCTTCATTACACAGCCCGAAGAAGTGCATAAATAAAGTGCCTAAGAAAATTTGACTTTAGAAGCATCTCAGCACATAGGCTTACAAAAATACAGTACAGACGTCAAGTGGAAGTTCAACTTTGTATGTTGGTTTAGTTTTAATAATAAGCAAAGTATAAATATGCAAACTGTCATCTGTTTTTCATTGTACAAGTAAAACCCATATAATCACTAATATAAGCCTTTTTGTTTAATGTAAAACAAGAACATTAGTCTTATAATATGGCTACAAAATTATCAATCCGGAGTTTAAACTTTTGCCTAAACTTTTTGTTTTAGCAACTAAATAAGCCTACAATATAACATTGGGAGCTAATTATAACCGGTTGCTCTGCGTTGTGTATATGTAGTGCGTTTCTATATTTGTTTTGTTTTCTGAGTAGCCTATTAAAATGCTTAAAAGGAAATTAGGGTGGTCATGGGGATGGCATAAATTTTGACGATGTACACCGGTAAATTTGTATACAACATATTAACTGATGTCCATGTTTTCTATCAGCATTGCACTATTACTCCCTCTACTTTAGTGGGGTGGGTTGTAACAGCACTCTCCGTCTCTGAAACCGATTGATGCAGATTAGTGAAAAATGGTAGATTTCTAAGCTACTTTGAATTGAAGCAGATGAATGTGTGAATATTGTGAAGTTTGAGACTCATTGCAATACCCCTGACTTGCAAAAGCTGAATCAAACTATTACAGCACTTCCTGGTCTACCCAAATGATCCTCTTGAATCCTCTTCTGTAGTGTCCGGTCAGTGTCCGGCGACGCTGACGGTCGAGCCGTCCCGTCGCGGATGCACTTCTGATATAGACTGCTCTGGAGGACACAAATGCTGTAAATTTCCCTGTGGGCCCGTGTGTGTGCCGCCTGTTTTCAGTGAGTTTTAATTAATGATGGATGCTATACGTCTTCCAAAAACACTGAAAAAACGTGTTCACTCATTGCTAGTAAGTTTCACAAATAATTGCAAAGAAACCGCAAGCAACACGTTGAACTAAACGTGAAACTATGAAGTAGATAGACTGAATATTCCGGTAAAACCTCCTACTATCCTCTTATGACAACTTTCTTTTTTTTTTTTTTTCATACAGTGAATGAGAAATTCATTGTTGTGGTTTCTGTCATGTGTCTGTATAACAGCAAAGCCAGGAGAGTGTCCAAGCACAAATTTTGGAGCAGGAATGTGTGCCGAGTTGTGTTGCTATGACAGTGACTGTCCGAACAATGAGAAATGCTGCAGCAATGGATGTGGACATCAGTGTATGGCTCCATTTGCAGGTATGTGTTATATTAGTGTTTGGCTCAGCTTCCTCGTTATTTCAGTTTGTCTTGTGTTCTAATAAATCGTTCTCAATGTAAAGTATTTAGCCAAATAGCATGGTTTCAAGCACAAGATGGCTTAACAAAATTAACAGAAGATTAATACTGAGTAAAACTTGCTATTTGTTTTTTGTGCTGTATCTGAGACTGAATGCCGCTAAATGGACCGACTAATCTGTACCTCTCCAGTGAAGCCTGCAGCCGAACCCCCGAAGCCTCCAGTGAAGCCTCCAGGGAGGCCTGGAGCTGAACCCCCGAAGCCTCCAGGGAGGCCTGGAGCTGAACCCCCGAAGCCTCCAGGGAGGCCTGGAGCCGAACCCCCGAAGCCTCCAGGGAGGGAACCCCCAAAGCCTCCAAGGAGGCCTGGAGCTGAACCCCCAATTCCTCCAGGGAGGCCTGGAGCCGAACCCCCGAAGCCTCCAGGGAGGCCTGGAGCCGGACCCCCGATGCCTCCAGGGAGGCCTGGAGCCGAACCCCCGAAGCCTCCAGGGAGGCCTGGAGCCGAACCCCCGAAGCCTTCCACTGAACTGCTTGAGCCTGAACCGGAGCCTTCCATCGAACTGCCTGAGCCGGAGCCCTCCACCGAACTGCCAGAGCCACCTGCAACTGAACCTCCGGTGAAGCCTGCAGCCAAACCAGGGAGGCCTGGAGCCGAACCCCCGAAGCCTCCAGCCAAGCCTGGAGCCGAACCCCCGAAGCCACCAGGGAGGCCTGGAGCCGAACCCCCGAAGCCTCCAGGGAGGGAACCCCCAAAGCCTCAAGGGAGGCCTGGAGCCGAACCCCCGAAGCCTCCAGGGAGGGAACCCCCAAAGCCTCAAGGGAGGCCTGGAGCTGAACCCCCGAAGCCTCCAGGGAGGCATGGAGCCGAACCCCCGATGCCTCCAGGGAGCGAACGCCCAAAGCCTCCAGGGAGGCCTGGAGCCGAACCCCCTATGCCTCCAGGGAGGCCTGGAGCCGAACCCCCGAAGCCTTCCACTGAACTGCTTGAGCCTGAACCGGAGCCTTCCGTCGAACTGCCTGAGCCGGAGCCCTCCACCGAACTGCCAGAGCCGCTTGCAACTGAACCTCCGGTTAAGCCTGCAGCCAAACCAGGGAGACCTGGAGCCGAACCCCCGAAGCCTCCAGGGAGGCCTGGAGCCGAACCCCCAAAACCACCAGGGAGGCCTGGAGCCGAACCCCCGAAGCCTCCAGGGAGGGAACCCCCGAAGCCTCCAGGGAGCAAACCCCCAAAGCCTCCAGGAAGGCCTGGAGCCGAACCCCCGAAGCCTTCCACTGAACTGTTTGAGCCTGAACCGGAGCCTTCCGTCGAACTGCCTGAGCCGGAGCCCTCCACCGAACTGCCAGAGCCGCCTGCAACTGAACCTCCGGTTAAGCCTGCAGCCAAGCCAGGGAGGCCTGGAGCCGAACCCCCGAAGCCTCCAGGGAGGCCTGGAGCCGAACCCCCGAAGCCTCCAGGGAGGCCTGGAGCCGAACCCCCGAAGCCTCCAGGGAGGCCTGGAGCCGAACCCCCGAAGCCTCCAGGGAGGCCTGGAGCCGAACCCCCAATGCCTCCAGGGAGGCCTGCAGCCGTATTGCCAAAGCTTCCAGTGTGTGCTGAAAACTGCCACCAAACTAACCCTTATGGCCAATGTCCAGGTCATAAGTAATGTAGCTATGCATGCAGGTAACTGTGCTGATTCAACCATTGGATGTATGGTATATTTTCCCTGTTATCACCAAATAAATCTCACACTTGTAAGACTACTTTCTCTTTTATTTTTCTTTAAGTGTGATAACAAAGTTGGTGTTTTTTGTATGCCAGCGTTAGTTTGGCTGTTCTCTTACATAATGGCTCATTGGAATTCGTGCTTTAGGAATGTGTAAGTTCCCCTCCTCAAGACCCAAACACATGCAAAACAGTTTCAGAGAGGCTAGCAATATTAAGCTAGCTTTGAACGCATGAGATCTTACCCTCCAAAGCCACGCCTCCTTCAAAACGCATGAATGCACAAAGCAGAGTCTACAAAGTGTCATGAGATGAAAGACTGTTAAATTGCCTCATGTCTCAAAACGCATAACATTACAGTGATAATGAACGTAAACCTCTTACAGTGCTCTAGTCGTACCATCAGACTAATCCAGATTCATTTTGGCGTTAATGGTGTTGACAGGAAAACGCATAAATCCAAGTCTGAATCCGAATGCAATGATTGGACTGACTTCTTTTTTTTTTTTGGTCCTGAGACCTTTACAGAAGGTATGTTATTTTAATATTTAGAACACTTCTAACATTGATTGCTATCAGGATGTGAAGAGTTTCAACCAGTATTGCCTATAGACCAATAGTCTTCTGCTGCATTCTGAAGCATTTGCTACAAAGCATAGTGGTCACATATATTGGTTGTAGTTGAACAATGTTTGATTGGTCCGTCAGAAATTGTTTTGGGATGGTATTATGTGTATACCGACAAGTACTTTATGGCCATGCAAGCTTCAAAGAGATGAGCCTAGCTAAAGGAGGAACGCTGTCAACGTTAGGTAGTTTGGAAAAGACGGATTGGTTCAGAGATGGCACAGCTCTAGCCCAACCAAGATAACTGCAGAAGTTGTTTGATCCCAAGACAAAGATCTAAAAGGAGATCTTAAGGACCTCTGAACGACCACAGGGTTGAAATCTCTTAAAACCACAGAGACTTTACATATCAAAATACATACAATCATCCCAAAACAATTCTTGATGGACTTCTAATCAAACACCGTTCAACTGCATAATTCTATAGCATGTCTACAACCAATATATGTGACTATTATGCTTTGTAGCAAATTAGCTTAAAGGAAATATAATTATGAATATTTGGATCAGTTAATAGAATTAACTTAATGTAGTAAAAATAAAATTACAATCATTTTTTAACCTGTTTGGCCCGTGAACACAGAGTGTTAATTGTTTATTAATTCTAAGAAATGTGCATTTCCGGGTTATGGGAAATGTCTTTCTTACTGGACAGTACTACTCAGAGAAAGTAGTTAAACATGGACAACTTTACGTGTGACATGCACAAGACTTTAGACTAAACACTTATACTACTCTAACGTACACATACATGCATGCATACATGTTTACCTAGGGAAAGAGAGCTGAAGCAGAATACAGGAAAGCAAGAAGTTATAGCATTGCTTAAAATTCAGCAGATCAACAGCCTTGAGCAAACCATCAGTTTAGTTCTAACACGCCCTTCTTTGAAATGGGTAAGGATACATAATGTATCAAATAATGAGACTTAAGTTTGATACTTGCATGCCTCGCCCTTTTGAATTAAACTGTCCTGATGCAGTTTGTTGAGGGCTCCAGTTGATCTTTGCTGATGTTGTCTTGATGAGAGAGAACCAGTAGGAGTCAGAGGATCTTTGGTGAATGGAAAGTCAAGGCCTAGCCTGGCACAAGCTTGGGGGTCCTTAGAAGACTTCTAGTTCAGCATCGTCTTCACAGTCGGTACTGAAATTTAAAAAATGTGACGCTTTGAGCGCTGTTGAGCACAATCATAAACACCTCTGATTGGCCATTGTGTTCATGAGCTCATCAGATATGTCTACGATTGGCTACAATGATCAACGCACCGGAGCGTTTGAGAGCACACCAAAGTGTTTTGAAAGCAGGAGCGTTTGAAAGCACAAGCAGGCGTCTATCAGAGCCAGCGGACCGATCCGCTGATTGACGCCTGTTTTCAAATGATCCCGTGCGTATCTGTGTAAGTGATCATTGTAGCCAATCACAGACATATTTGATGAGTGCGTGAGCACAAAGGCCATTCCGAGGTGTTTACGATTCCGCTCAACAGCGCTCAAAGTGTCACATGTTTTAAATTTCAGTATCGACTTGGTACCGAAGTCGGTACTTTTGACAACACTAGTTTATACATTTCTCAAGTGGTTATATATAGAATATATAGGATTAAAAGGGTTTATTTCTCCTTCTCAGCAAGAACACACAACTCTCTGCAAATTCCTTCTGGGTCATAATAGTCTTATCAGATAATAGGAATCACGTCTAAACTGTACTCTCTGTACTCTCTGCTAGAGTTGGAAAGAGATCACAGAGATAACGCATGACTAAATTACGACGAGAGCGGAAATAACAGCCACCTCTAATCTAAAGGCAGTGTCTAATTGGTCAGGACTCATCCAGGAGGCTGGACAAACATTTGAGTTTAAAATCTTAGGGCACGAACAAAGCATTAGAGTAGCCATGAGGTTTTAGACCAGCCAGACGAGTAAACATGTAGGCGAGCAGACGAAATAACCCAAATCAAGATCAGAAGAACATAGGTTAAACAGCTTCATTCAAGCCATCTAACTACTCTCGTCTCACTTTTCTTTCTCTTACTTAGTTTGTTTTCTTTTCCGTTGAGAGTCTCGGTTCTAAGTTAAGTTTTGCTGTAAAGTTTCGGTCAACGATTTGACTGCAAAGCCCGCTTCCAGCCCGGAATCTAGAGCTCGCGAGCTCCAAACCGTGTAGCGCCAGCACGGCAGAGAAAGAGAGAGCGAGAGACCTTGCGTGTGTTTGCAAATGTGCGTGGGCCTCATGAAGTGCATGTAAGTGCACAATTCTTCCTTGATACAGATAAAGGAGGCAGAATTTCATTCAGTCTTTGTGTATTTTATTTACAGAGATGGCTAAAAATCATTACATGTGAGAAGTAACATTAAAACACCTTTTGGAAAACAAAAAAACATATTAGATGTGAGCATGGTGTATAATTCTAACACGACGGCTTCACAGCAATACTTGGACACATATTGGTAAAAGTACAGCACACAACCACAATTTTATCCAGCAAAGTCTTATCCTCCCCCTCACAAGGCACCACAAATCCTAGGCGTATTGTGTCATTTAATATGTTAAACTTAGAGCGCATACACCCTATCACTCGCTCCACGTGGATCCTGACATGAGCTAACTTCCTGGTCCGTTCCACATCTTTTGCATTAAGTTGGCTGTGCAGTTATTGCAGTTTATAACACCGCAGGTAGACGGCATCTTGAACACTGCGTTCTTCCCTCCATGCAATCCGCGGATTCCCAAAATGCTTTGCGTTCAACACTGGTAATGCGTCATGATGACGACACATTAGCAATCTCTACAGGCTACTTGTCTCAGTCACGATGAGAAACATGTCTATAGAAAGCTTGAGTGAACAAATATTCTCTGATTATGTAATCCATATGAAACCATCCATCATTAAATTGGCTTTGATATAACCATGGCTGTGTATCCCCTATATTCACTATAGTGGCTGGAAACATTGTTGTCAGCAACTGAAAATTTCAGATTCAAATTCTAGACATGCCCCTGTGTAAATAGCCTGGTTAAAACCAGACCCTTCTCAGTCGTAACTGAGTTAGGGTCTGGGGAAGGTTCATTGACAGCTCACTTCCAAAGGGACGTCGCTCAAATGCCTCTGGGCGCAATTGGATAGACCTTAAAACCAATCAGATCGATCGTCATCTTGTAAAGCCCACCTCAACGTTTGTGATTGGTGCCTCGATTTGGAAAGATTGGAAATGAGCTTGAATGGGCTCTTCGCCAGACTAACTTGCAGAGCAAATCTAAATTTGCCGGAAGTTTGTCTGGGTTTTCCCAGGCTACTGTGTCTGTGCTGTGTCTCTTGATGTTCAATGCAGATTTATGCCAGCCTCCAGTAGAGATCCATTTCCTGGAGAGTTTAGGTGTAGGAGTTTAGTCCAATTTGTAACTTGTGGTAGAACTCCGACTTGTACCACGTGATCGCTGTACCACCTGACCACAGCAGAATCATTCGGCATTGATAGTGTTGCCATACAAACGCTCAATCATCTCCTAATCACGGCAATTATTACGACATCCAACCCTAATCAAACACACCTGAACAAGCTAATCAAGGTCTTCAAGATTAGGCTATATTAGAAAGCTGCAGGCAGGTGATTTTCATTATGGTTGGAGTTACACGGACCTCCAATTGGAACTTTAAAAACGCGTTCAAAAAGCACTCTAAACTGTTGTGACAGCGTTTTTTTTTTGGTGGGACTCAGCAACAGGGTTTTTCTTTGTAGGTTTGTGTTCCTTGCTGTCCACCCCTCCTGACTCACTAATTCAGCACATCTTCCTGCAGAGTTGATTGTGAGATTGCAGGTCGAGAGGATGACTGCTCGAGTGTACTGCTCGTTTAGTGCTGTTTTATTGTGTCTGTCTGCATGTTTGAGCAAAACAGACGCTGGAGTTTTAGGTGAGAAGTTCTTTTAGCTTCATTACACAGCCCGAAGAAGTGCATAAATAAAGTGCCTAACAAAATTTGACTTTAGAAGCATCTCAGCACATAGGCTTACAAAAATACAGTACAGACGTCAAGTGGAAGTTCAACTTTGTATGTTGGTTTAGTTTTAATAATAAGCAAAGTATAAATATGCAAACTGTCATCTGTTTTTCATTGTACAAGTAAAACCCATATAATCACTAATATAAGCCTTTTTGTTTAATGTAAAACAAGAACATTAGTCTTATAATATGGCTACAAAATTATCAATCCGGAGTTTAAACTTTTGCCTAAACTTTTTGTTTTAGCAACTAAATAAGCCTACAATATAACATTGGGAGCTAATTATAACCGGTTGCTCTGCGTTGTGTATATGTAGTGCGTTTCTATATTTGTTTTGTTTTCTGAGTCGCCTATTAAAATGCTTAAAAGGAAATTAGGGTGGTCATGGGGATGGCATAAATTTTGACGATGTACACCGGTAAATTTGTATACAACATATTAACTGATGTCCATGTTTTCTATCAGCTTTGCACTATTACTCCCTCTACTTTAGTGGGGTGGGTTGTAACAGCACTCTCCGTCTCTGAAACCGATTGATGCAGATTAGTGAAAAATGGTAGATTTCTAAGCTACTTTGAATTGAAGCAGATGAATGTGTGAATATTGTGAAGTTTGAGACTCATTGCAATACCCCTGACTTGCAAAAGCTGAATCAAACTATTACAGCACTTCCTGGTCTACCCAAATGATCCTCTTGAATCCTCTTCTGTAGTGTCCGGTCAGTGTCCGGCGACGCTGACGGTCGAGCCGTCCCGTCGCGGATGCACTTCTGATAGAGACTGCTCTGGAGGACACAAATGCTGTAAATTTCCCTGTGGGCCCGTGTGTGTGCCGCCTGTTTTCAGTGAGTTTAATTAATGATGGATGCTATACGTCTTCCAAAAACACTGAAAAAACGTTTTCACTCATTGCTAGTAAGTTTCACAAATAATTGCAAAGAAACCACAAGGAACACGTTGAACTAAACGTGAAACTATGAAGTAGATAGACTGAATATTCCGGTAAAACCTCCTACTATCATCTTATGACAACTTTCTTTTTTTTTTTTCATACAGTGAATGAGAAATTCATTGTTGTGGTTTCTGTCATGTGTCTGTATAACAGCAAAGCCAGGAGAGTGTCCAAGCACAAATTTTGGAGCAGGAATGTGTGCCGAGTTGTGTTGCTACGACCGTGACTGTCCGAACAATGAGAAATGCTGCAGCAATGGATGTGGACATCAGTGTATGGTTCCATTTGCAGGTATGTGTTATATTAGTGTTTGGCTCAGCTTCCTCGTTATTTCAGTTTGTCTTGTGTTCTAATAAATCGTTCTCAATGTAAAGTATTTAGCCAAATAGCATGGTTTCAAGCACAAGATGGCTTAACAAAATTAACAGAAGATTAATACTGAGTAAAACTTGCTACTTGTTTTTTGTGCTGTATCTGAGACTGAATGCCGCTAAATGGACCGACTAATCTGTACCTCTCCAGTGAAGCCTGCAGCCGAACCCCCGAAGCCTCCAGTGAAGCCTCCAGGGAGGCCTGGAGCCGAACCTCCGAAGCCTCCAGGGAGGCCTGGAGCTGAACCCCCGAAGCCTCCAGGGAGGCCTGGAGCCGAACCCCCGAAGCCTCCAGGGAGGGAACCCCCAAAGCCTCCAAGGAGGCCTGGAGCTGAACCCCCAATTCCTCCAGGGAGGCCTGGAGCCGAACCCCCGAAGCCTCTAGGGAGGCCTGGAGCCGGACCCCCGATGCCTCTAGGGAGGCCTGGAGCCGAACCCCCGAAGCCTCCAGGGAGGCCTGGAGCCGAACCCCCGAAGCCTTCCACTGAACTGCTTGAGCCTGAACCGGAGCCTTCCATCGAACTGCCTGAGCCGGAGCCCTCCACCGAACTGCCAGAGCCACCTGCAACTGAACCTCCGGTGAAGCCTGCAGCCAAACCAGGGAGGCCTGGAGCCAAACCCCCGAAGCCTCCAGCCAAGCCTGGAGCCGAACCCCCGAAGCCACCAGGGAGGCCTGGAGCCGAACCCCCGAAGCCTCCAGGGAGGGAACCCCCAAAGCCTCAAGGGAGGCCTGGAGCCGAACCCCCGAAGCCTCCAGGGAGGGAACCCCCAAAGCCTCAAGGGAGGCCTGGAGCTGAACCCCCGAAGCCTCCAGGGAGGCATGGAGCCGAACCCCCGATGCCTCCAGGGAGCGAACGCCCAAAGCCTCCAGGGAGGCCTGGAGCCGAACCCCCTATGCCTCCAGGGAGGCCTGGAGCCGAACCCCCGAAGCCTTCCACTGAACTGCTTGAGCCTGAACCGGAGCCTTCCGTCGAACTGCCTGAGCCGGAGCCCTCCACCGAACTGCCAGAGCCGCTTGCAACTGAACCTCCGGTTAAGCCTGCAGCCAAACCAGGGAGACCTGGAGCCGAACCCCCGAAGCCTCCAGGGAGGCCTGGAGCCGAACCCCCAAAACCACCAGGGAGGCCTGGAGCCGAACCCCCAAAGCCTCCAGGGAGGGAACCCCCGAAGCCTCCAGGAAGGCCTGGAGCCGAACCCCCGAAGCCTTCCACTGAACTGTTTGAGGCTGAACCGGAGCCTTCCGTCGAACTGCCTGAGCCGGAGCCCTCCACCGAACTGCCAGAGCCGCCTGCAACTGAACCTCCGGTTAAGCCTGCAGCCAAGCCAGGGAGGCCTGGAGCCGAACCCCCGAAGCCTCCAGGGAGGCCTGGAGCCGAACCCCCAATGCCTCCAGGGAGGCCTGCAGCCGTATTGCCAAAGCTTCCAGTGTGTGCTGAAAACTGCCACCAAACTAACCCTTATGGCCAATGTCCAGGTCATAAGTAATGTAGCTATGCATGCAGGTAACTGTGCTGATTCAACCATTGGATGTATGGTATATTTTCCCTGTTATCACCAAATAAATCTCACACTTGTAAGACTACTTTCTCTTTTATTTTTCTTTAAGTGTGATAACAAAGTTGGTGTTTTTTGTATGCCAGCGTTAGTTTGGCTGTTCTCTTACATAATGGCTCATTGGAATTCGTGCTTTAGGAATGTGTAAGTTCCCCTCCTCAAGACCCAAACACATGCAAAACAGTTTCAGAGAGGCTAGCAATATTAAGCTAGCTTTGAACGCATGAGATCTTACCCTCCAAAGCCACGCCTCCTTCAAAACGCATGAATGCACAAAGCAGAGTCTACAAAGTGTCATGAGATGAAAGACTGTTAAATTGCCTCATGTCTCAAAACGCATAACATTACAGTGATAATGAACGTAAACCTCTTACAGTGCTCTAGTCGTACCATCTGACTAATCCAGATTCATTTTGGCGTTAATGGTGTTGACAGGAAAACGCATAAATCCAAGTCTGAATCCGAATGCAATGATTGGACTGACTTCTTTTTTTTTTTTTGGTCCTGAGACCTTTACAGAAGGTATGTTATTTTAATATTTAGAACACTTCTAACATTGATTGCTATCAGGATGTGAAGAGTTTCAACCAGTATTGCCTATAGACCAATAGTCTTCTGCTGCATTCTGAAGCATTTGCTACAAAGCATAGTGGTCACATATATTGGTTGTAGTTGAACAATGTTTGATTGGTCCGTCAGACATTGTTTTGGGATGGTATTATGTGTATACCGACAAGTACTTTATGGCCATGCAAGCTTCAAAGAGATGAGCCTAGCTAAAGGAGGAACGCTGTCAACGTTAGGTAGTTTGGAAAAGATGGATTGGTTCAGAGATGGCACAGCTCTAGCCCAACCAAGATAACTGCAGTAGTTGTTTGATCCCAAGATAAAGATCTAAAAGGAGATCTTAAGGACCTCTGAACGACCACAGGGTTGAAATCTCTTAAAACCACAGAGACTTTACATATCAAAATACATACAATCATCCCAAAACAATTCTTGATGGACTTCTAATCAAACACCGTTCAACTGCATAATTCTATAGCATGTCTACAACCAATATATGTGACTATTATGCTTTGTAGCAAATTAGCTTAAAGGAAATATAATTATGAATATTTGGATCAGTTAATAGAATTAACTTAATGTAGTAAAAATAAAATTACAATCATTTTTTAACCTGTTTGGCCCGTGAACACAGAGTGTTAATTGTTTATTAATTCTAAGAAATGTGCATTTCCGGGTTATGGGAAATGTCTTTCTTACTGGACAGTACTACTCAGAGAAAGTAGTCAAAATCTGCACGATTAGGGACTCCAGTATGTGAGCATGAAACATGGACAACTTTACGTGTGACATGCACAAGACTTTAGACTAAACACTTATACTACTCTAACGTACACATACATGCATGCATACATGTTTACCTAGAGAAAGAGAGCTGAAGCAGAATACAGGAAAGCAAGAAGTTATAGCATTGCTTAAAATTCAGCAGATCAACAGCCTTGAGCAAACCATCAGTTTAGTTCTAACACGCCCTTCTTTGAAATGGGTAAGGATACATAATGTATCAAATAATGAGACTTAAGTTTGATACTTGCATGCCTCGCCCTTTTGAATTAAACTGTCCTGATGCAGTTTGTTGAGGGCTCCAGTTGATCTTTGCTGATGTTGTCTTGATGAGAGAGAACCAGTAGGAGTCAGAGGATCTTTGGTGAATGGAAAGTCAAGGCCTAGCCTGGCACAAGCTTGGGGGTCCTTAGAAGACTTCTAGTTCAGCATCGTCTTCACAGTCGGTACTGAAATTTAAAAAATGTGACGCTTTGAGCGCTGTTGAGCACAATCATAAACACCTCTGATTGGCCATTGTGTTCATGAGCTCATCAGATATGTCTACGATTGGCTACAATGATCAACGCACCGGAGCGTTTGAGAGCACACCAAAGTGTTTTGAAAGCAGGAGCGTTTGAAAGCACAAGCAGGCGTCTATCAGAGCCAGCGGACCGATCCGCTGATTGACGCCTGTTTTCAAATGATCCCGTGCGTATCTGTGTAAGCGATCATTGTAGCCAATCACAGACATATTTGATGAGTGCGTGAGCACAAAGGCCATTCCGAGGTGTTTACGATTCCGCTCAACAGCGCTCAAAGGGTCACATGTTTTAAATTTCAGTATCGACTTGGTACCGAAGTCGGTACTTTTGACAACACTAGTTTATACATTTCTCAAGTGGTTATATATAGAATATATAGGATTAAAAGGGTTTATTTCTCCTTCTCAGCAAGAACACACAACTCTCTGCAAATTCCTTCTGGGTCATAATAGTCTTATCAGATAATAGGAATCACGTCTAAACTGTACTCTCTGTACTCTATGCTGGAGTTGGAAAGAGATCACAGAGATAACGCATGACTAAATTACGACGAGAGCGGAAATAACAGCCACCTCTAATCTAAAGGCAGTGTCTAATTGGTCAGAACTCATCCAGGAGGCTGGACAAACATTTGAGTTTAAAATCTTAGGGCACGAACAAAGCATTAGAGTAGCCATGAGGTTTTAGACCAGCCAGACGAGTAAACATGTAGGCGAGCAGATGAAATAACCCAAATCAAGATCAGAAGAACATAGGTTAAACAGCTTCATTCAAGCCATCTAACTACTCTCGTCTCACTTTTCCTTCTCTTACTTAGTTTGTTTTCTTTTCCGTTGAGAGTCTCGGTTCTAAGTTAAGTTTTGCTGTAAAGTTTCGGTCAACGATTTGACTGCATAGCCCGCTTCCAGCCCGGAATCTAGAGCTCGCGAGCTCCAAACCGTGTAGCGCCAGCACGGCAGAGAAAGAGAGAGCGAGAGACCTTGCGTGTGTTTGCAAATGTGCGTGGGCCTCATGAAGTGCATGTAAGTGCACAATTCTTCCTTGATACAGATAAAGGAGGCAGAATTTCATTCAGTCTTTGTGTATTTTATTTACAGAGATGGCTAAAAATCATTACATGTGAGAAGTAACATTAAAACACCTTTTGGAAAACAAAAAAACATATTAGATGTGAGCATGGTGTATAATTCTAACACGACGGCTTCACAGCAATACTTGGACACATATTGGTAAAAGCACAGCACACAACCACATTTTTATCCAGCAAAGTCTTATCCTCCCCCTCACAAGGCACCACAAATCCTAGGCGTATTGTGTCATTTAATATGTTAAACTTAGAGCGCATACACCCTATAACTCGCTCCACGTGGATCCTGACATGAGCTAACTTCCTGGTCTGTTCCACATCTTTTGCATTAAGTTGGCTGTGCAGTTATTGCAGTTTATAACACCGAAGGTAGACGGCATCTTGAACACTGCGTTCTTCCCTCCATGCAATCCGCGGATTCCCAAAATGCTTTGCGTTCACCACTGGTAATGCGTCATGATGACGACACATTAGCAATCTCTACAGGCTACTTGCCTCAGTCACGATGAGAAACATGTCTATAGAAAGCTTGAGTGAACAAATATTCTCTGATTATGTAATCCATATGAAACCATCCATCATTAAATTGGCTTTGATATAACCATGGCTGTGTATCCCCTATATTCACTATAGTGGCTGGAAACATTGTTGTCAGCAACTGAAAATTTCAGATTCAAATTCTAGACATGCCCCTGTGTAAATAGTCTGGTTAAAACCAGACCCTTCTCAGTCGTAACTGAGTTAGGGTCTGGGGAAGGTTCATTGACAGCTCACTTCCAAAGGGACGTCGCTCAAATGCCTCTGGGCGCAATTGGATAGAACTTAAAACCAATCAGATCGATCGTCATCTTGTAAAGCCCGCCTCAACGTTTGTGATTGGTGCCTCGATTTGGAAAGATTGGAAATGAGCTTGAATGGGCTCTTCGCCAGACTAACTTGCAGAGCAAATCTAAATTTGCCGGAAGTTCGTCTGGGTTTTCCCAGGCTACTGTGTCTGTGCTGTGTCTCTTGATGTTCAATGCAGATTTATGCCAGCCTCCAGTAGAGATCCATTTCCTGGAGAGTTTAGGTGTAGGAGTTTAGTCCAACTTGTAACTTGTGGTAGAACTCCGACTTGTACCACCTGACCACAGCAGAATCATTCGGCATTGATAGTGTTGCCATACAAACGCTCAATCATCTCCTAATCACGGCAATTATTACGACATCCAACCCTAATCAAACACACCTGAACAAGCTAATCAAGGTCTTCAAGATTAGGCTATATTAGAAAGCTACAGGCAGGTTATTTTCATTATGGTTGGAGTTACACGGACCTCCACTTGGAACTTTAAAAACGCGTTCAAAAAGCACTCTAAACTGTTGTGACAGTGTTTTTTTTTTTTTGGTGGGACTCAGCAACAGGGTTTTTCTTTGTAGGTTTGTGTTCCTTACTGTCCGCCCCTCCTGATTCACTAATTCAGCACATCTTCCTGCAGAGTTGATTGTGAGATTGCAGGTCGAGAGGATGACTGCTCGAGTGTACTGCTCGTTTAGTGCTGTTTTATTGTGTCTGTCTGCATGTTTGAGCAAAACAGACGCTGGAGTTTTAGGTGAGAAGTTCTTTTAGCTTCATTACACAGCCCGAAGAAGTGCATAAATAAAGTGCCTAAGAAAATTTGACTTTAGAAGCATCTCAGCACATAGGCTTACAAAAATACAGTACAGACGTCAAGTGGAAGTTCAACTTTGTATGTTGGTTTAGTTTTAATAATAAGCAAAGTATAAATATGCAAACTGTCATCTGTTTTTCATTGTACAAGTAAAACCCATATAATCACTAATATAAGCCTTTTTGTTTAATGTAAAACAAGAACATTAGTCTTATAATATGGCTACAAAATTATCAATCCGGAGTTTAAACTTTTGCCTAAACTTTTTGTTTTAGCATCTAAATAAGCCTACAATATAACATTGGGAGCTAATTATAACCGGTTGCTCTGCGTTGTGTATATGTAGTGCGTTTCTATATTTGTTTTGTTTTCTGAGTAGCCTATTAAAATGCTTAAAAGGAAATTAGGGTGGTCATGGGGATGGCATAAATTTTGACGATGTACACCGGTAAATTTGTATACAACATATTAACTGATGTCCATGTTTTCTATCAGCATTGCACTATTACTCCCTCTACTTTAGTGGGGTGGGTTGTAACAGCACTCTCCGTCTCTGAAACCGATTGATGCAGATTAGTGAAAAATGGTAGATTTCTAAGCTACTTTGAATTGAAGCAGATGAATGTGTGAATATTGTGAAGTTTGAGACTCATTGCAATACCCCTGACTTGCAAAAGCTGAATCAAACTATTACAGCACTTCCTGGTCTACCCAAATGATCCTCTTGAATCCTCTTCTGTAGTGTCCGGTCAGTGTCCGGCGACGCTGACGGTCGAGCCGTCCCGTCGCGGATGCACTTCTGATATAGACTGCTCTGGAGGACACAAATGCTGTAAATTTCCCTGTGGGCCCGTGTGTGTGCCGCCTGTTTTCAGTGAGTTTTAATTAATGATGGATGCTATACGTCTTCCAAAAACACTGAAAAAACGTGTTCACTCATTGCTAGTAAGTTTCACAAATAATTGCAAAGAAACCGCAAGCAACACGTTGAACTAAACGTGAAACTATGAAGTAGATAGACTGAATATTCCGGTAAAACCTCCTACTATCATCTTATGACAACTTTCTTTTTTTTTTTTTTTCATACAGTGAATGAGAAATTCATTGTTGTGGTTTCTGTCATGTGTCTGTATAACAGCAAAGCCAGGAGAGTGTCCAAGCACAAATTTTGGAGCAGGAATGTGTGCCGAGTTGTGTTGCTATGACAGTGACTGTCCGAACAATGAGAAATGCTGCAGCAATGGATGTGGA
The DNA here is from genome assembly GCA_026230005.1 of Gila orcuttii. Taxonomy (NCBI): domain Eukaryota; kingdom Metazoa; phylum Chordata; class Actinopteri; order Cypriniformes; family Leuciscidae; genus Gila; species Gila orcuttii. The sequence goes on from JAPDVR010000003.1 coordinate 14,736,226, forward strand.
CATCAGTGTATGGCTCCATTTGCAGGTATGTGTTATATTAGTGTTTGGCTCAGCTTCCTCGTTATTTCAGTTTGTCTTGTGTTCTAATAAATCGTTCTCAATGTAAAGTATTTAGCCAAATAGCATGGTTTCAAGCACAAGATGGCTTAACAAAATTAACAGAAGATTAATACTGAGTAAAACTTGCTATTTGTTTTTTGTGCTGTATCTGAGACTGAATGCCGCTAAATGGACCGACTAATCTGTACCTCTCCAGTGAAGCCTGCAGCCGAACCCCCGAAGCCTCCAGTGAAGCCTCCAGGGAGGCCTGGAGCTGAACCCCCGAAGCCTCCAGGGAGGCCTGGAGCTGAACCCCCGAAGCCTCCAGGGAGGCCTGGAGCCGAACCCCCGAAGCCTCCAGGGAGGGAACCCCCAAAGCCTCCAAGGAGGCCTGGAGCTGAACCCCCAATTCCTCCAGGGAGGCCTGGAGCCGAACCCCCGAAGCCTCCAGGGAGGCCTGGAGCCGGACCCCCGATGCCTCCAGGGAGGCCTGGAGCCGAACCCCCGAAGCCTCCAGGGAGGCCTGGAGCCGAACCCCCGAAGCCTTCCACTGAACTGCTTGAGCCTGAACCGGAGCCTTCCATCGAACTGCCTGAGCCGGAGCCCTCCACCGAACTGCCAGAGCCACCTGCAACTGAACCTCCGGTGAAGCCTGCAGCCAAACCAGGGAGGCCTGGAGCCGAACCCCCGAAGCCTCCAGCCAAGCCTGGAGCCGAACCCCCGAAGCCACCAGGGAGGCCTGGAGCCGAACCCCCGAAGCCTCCAGGGAGGGAACCCCCAAAGCCTCAAGGGAGGCCTGGAGCCGAACCCCCGAAGCCTCCAGGGAGGGAACCCCCAAAGCCTCAAGGGAGGCCTGGAGCTGAACCCCCGAAGCCTCCAGGGAGGCATGGAGCCGAACCCCCGATGCCTCCAGGGAGCGAACGCCCAAAGCCTCCAGGGAGGCCTGGAGCCGAACCCCCTATGCCTCCAGGGAGGCCTGGAGCCGAACCCCCGAAGCCTTCCACTGAACTGCTTGAGCCTGAACCGGAGCCTTCCGTCGAACTGCCTGAGCCGGAGCCCTCCACCGAACTGCAAGAGCCGCTTGCAACTGAACCTCCGGTTAAGCCTGCAGCCAAACCAGGGAGACCTGGAGCCGAACCCCCGAAGCCTCCAGGGAGGCCTGGAGCCGAACCCCCAAAACCACCAGGGAGGCCTGGAGCCGAACCCCCGAAGCCTCCAGGGAGGGAACCCCCGAAGCCTCCAGGGAGCAAACCCCCAAAGCCTCCAGGAAGGCCTGGAGCCGAACCCCCGAAGCCTTCCACTGAACTGTTTGAGCCTGAACCGGAGCCTTCCGTCGAACTGCCTGAGCCGGAGCCCTCCACCGAACTGCCAGAGCCGCCTGCAACTGAACCTCCGGTTAAGCCTGCAGCCAAGCCAGGGAGGCCTGGAGCCGAACCCCCGAAGCCTCCAGGGAGGCCTGGAGCCGAACCCCCGAAGCCTCCAGGGAGGCCTGGAGCCGAACCCCCGAAGCCTCCAGGGAGGCCTGGAGCCGAACCCCCAATGCCTCCAGGGAGGCCTGCAGCCGTATTGCCAAAGCTTCCAGTGTGTGCTGAAAACTGCCACCAAACTAACCCTTATGGCCAATGTCCAGGTCATAAGTAATGTAGCTATGCATGCAGGTAACTGTGCTGATTCAACCATTGGATGTATGGTATATTTTCCCTGTTATCACCAAATAAATCTCACACTTGTAAGACTACTTTCTCTTTTATTTTTCTTTAAGTGTGATAACAAAGTTGGTGTTTTTTGTATGCCAGCGTTAGTTTGGCTGTTCTCTTACATAATGGCTCATTGGAATTCGTGCTTTAGGAATGTGTAAGTTCCCCTCCTCAAGACCCAAACACATGCAAAACAGTTTCAGAGAGGCTAGCAATATTAAGCTAGCTTTGAACGCATGAGATCTTACCCTCCAAAGCCACGCCTCCTTCAAAACGCATGAATGCACAAAGCAGAGTCTACAAAGTGTCATGAGATGAAAGACTGTTAAATTGCCTCATGTCTCAAAACGCATAACATTACAGTGATAATGAACGTAAACCTCTTACAGTGCTCTAGTCGTACCATCAGACTAATCCAGATTCATTTTGGCGTTAATGGTGTTGACAGGAAAACGCATAAATCCAAGTCTGAATCCGAATGCAATGATTGGACTGACTTCTTTTTTTTTTTTGGTCCTGAGACCTTTACAGAAGGTATGTTATTTTAATATTTAGAACACTTCTAACATTGATTGCTATCAGGATGTGAAGAGTTTCAACCAGTATTGCCTATAGACCAATAGTCTTCTGCTGCATTCTGAAGCATTTGCTACAAAGCATAGTGGTCACATATATTGGTTGTAGTTGAACAATGTTTGATTGGTCCGTCAGAAATTGTTTTGGGATGGTATTATGTGTATACCGACAAGTACTTTATGGCCATGCAAGCTTCAAAGAGATGAGCCTAGCTAAAGGAGGAACGCTGTCAACGTTAGGTAGTTTGGAAAAGACGGATTGGTTCAGAGATGGCACAGCTCTAGCCCAACCAAGATAACTGCAGAAGTTGTTTGATCCCAAGACAAAGATCTAAAAGGAGATCTTAAGGACCTCTGAACGACCACAGGGTTGAAATCTCTTAAAACCACAGAGACTTTACATATCAAAATACATACAATCATCCCAAAACAATTCTTGATGGACTTCTAATCAAACACCGTTCAACTGCATAATTCTATAGCATGTCTACAACCAATATATGTGACTATTATGCTTTGTAGCAAATTAGCTTAAAGGAAATATAATTATGAATATTTGGATCAGTTAATAGAATTAACTTAATGTAGTAAAAATAAAATTACAATCATTTTTTAACCTGTTTGGCCCGTGAACACAGAGTGTTAATTGTTTATTAATTCTAAGAAATGTGCATTTCCGGGTTATGGGAAATGTCTTTCTTACTGGACAGTACTACTCAGAGAAAGTAGTTAAACATGGACAACTTTACGTGTGACATGCACAAGACTTTAGACTAAACACTTATACTACTCTAACGTACACATACATGCATGCATACATGTTTACCTAGGGAAAGAGAGCTGAAGCAGAATACAGGAAAGCAAGAAGTTATAGCATTGCTTAAAATTCAGCAGATCAACAGCCTTGAGCAAACCATCAGTTTAGTTCTAACACGCCCTTCTTTGAAATGGGTAAGAATACATAATGTATCAAATAATGAGACTTAAGTTTGATACTTGCATGCCTCGCCCTTTTGAATTAAACTGTCCTGATGCAGTTTGTTGAGGGCTCCAGTTGATCTTTGCTGATGTTGTCTTGATGAGAGAGAACCAGTAGGAGTCAGAGGATCTTTGGTGAATGGAAAGTCAAGGCCTAGCCTGGCACAAGCTTGGGGGTCCTTAGAAGACTTCTAGTTCAGCATCGTCTTCACAGTCGGTACTGAAATTTAAAAAATGTGACGCTTTGAGCGCTGTTGAGCACAATCATAAACACCTCTGATTGGCCATTGTGTTCATGAGCTCATCAGATATGTCTACGATTGGCTACAATGATCAACGCACCGGAGCGTTTGAGAGCACACCAAAGTGTTTTGAAAGCAGGAGCGTTTGAAAGCACAAGCAGGCGTCTATCAGAGCCAGCGGACCGATCCGCTGATTGACGCCTGTTTTCAAATGATCCCGTGCGTATCTGTGTAAGTGATCATTGTAGCCAATCACAGACATATTTGATGAGTGCGTGAGCACAAAGGCCATTCCGAGGTGTTTACGATTCCGCTCAACAGCGCTCAAAGTGTCACATGTTTTAAATTTCAGTATCGACTTGGTACCGAAGTCGGTACTTTTGACAACACTAGTTTATACATTTCTCAAGTGGTTATATATAGAATATATAGGATTAAAAGGGTTTATTTCTCCTTCTCAGCAAGAACACACAACTCTCTGCAAATTCCTTCTGGGTCATAATAGTCTTATCAGATAATAGGAATCACGTCTAAACTGTACTCTCTGTACTCTCTGCTAGAGTTGGAAAGAGATCACAGAGATAACGCATGACTAAATTACGACGAGAGCGGAAATAACAGCCACCTCTAATCTAAAGGCAGTGTCTAATTGGTCAGGACTCATCCAGGAGGCTGGACAAACATTTGAGTTTAAAATCTTAGGGCACGAACAAAGCATTAGAGTAGCCATGAGGTTTTAGACCAGCCAGACGAGTAAACATGTAGGCGAGCAGACGAAATAACCCAAATCAAGATCAGAAGAACATAGGTTAAACAGCTTCATTCAAGCCATCTAACTACTCTCGTCTCACTTTTCTTTCTCTTACTTAGTTTGTTTTCTTTTCCGTTGAGAGTCTCGGTTCTAAGTTAAGTTTTGCTGTAAAGTTTCGGTCAACGATTTGACTGCAAAGCCCGCTTCCAGCCCGGAATCTAGAGCTCGCGAGCTCCAAACCGTGTAGCGCCAGCACGGCAGAGAAAGAGAGAGCGAGAGACCTTGCGTGTGTTTGCAAATGTGCGTGGGCCTCATGAAGTGCATGTAAGTGCACAATTCTTCCTTGATACAGATAAAGGAGGCAGAATTTCATTCAGTCTTTGTGTATTTTATTTACAGAGATGGCTAAAAATCATTACATGTGAGAAGTAACATTAAAACACCTTTTGGAAAACAAAAAAACATATTAGATGTGAGCATGGTGTATAATTCTAACACGACGGCTTCACAGCAATACTTGGACACATATTGGTAAAAGTACAGCACACAACCACAATTTTATCCAGCAAAGTCTTATCCTCCCCCTCACAAGGCACCACAAATCCTAGGCGTATTGTGTCATTTAATATGTTAAACTTAGAGCGCATACACCCTATCACTCGCTCCACGTGGATCCTGACATGAGCTAACTTCCTGGTCCGTTCCACATCTTTTGCATTAAGTTGGCTGTGCAGTTATTGCAGTTTATAACACCGCAGGTAGACGGCATCTTGAACACTGCGTTCTTCCCTCCATGCAATCCGCGGATTCCCAAAATGCTTTGCGTTCAACACTGGTAATGCGTCATGATGACGACACATTAGCAATCTCTACAGGCTACTTGTCTCAGTCACGATGAGAAACATGTCTATAGAAAGCTTGAGTGAACAAATATTCTCTGATTATGTAATCCATATGAAACCATCCATCATTAAATTGGCTTTGATATAACCATGGCTGTGTATCCCCTATATTCACTATAGTGGCTGGAAACATTGTTGTCAGCAACTGAAAATTTCAGATTCAAATTCTAGACATGCCCCTGTGTAAATAGCCTGGTTAAAACCAGACCCTTCTCAGTCGTAACTGAGTTAGGGTCTGGGGAAGGTTCATTGACAGCTCACTTCCAAAGGGACGTCGCTCAAATGCCTCTGGGCGCAATTGGATAGACCTTAAAACCAATCAGATCGATCGTCATCTTGTAAAGCCCACCTCAACGTTTGTGATTGGTGCCTCGATTTGGAAAGATTGGAAATGAGCTTGAATGGGCTCTTCGCCAGACTAACTTGCAGAGCAAATCTAAATTTGCCGGAAGTTTGTCTGGGTTTTCCCAGGCTACTGTGTCTGTGCTGTGTCTCTTGATGTTCAATGCAGATTTATGCCAGCCTCCAGTAGAGATCCATTTCCTGGAGAGTTTAGGTGTAGGAGTTTAGTCCAATTTGTAACTTGTGGTAGAACTCCGACTTGTACCACGTGATCGCTGTACCACCTGACCACAGCAGAATCATTCGGCATTGATAGTGTTGCCATACAAACGCTCAATCATCTCCTAATCACGGCAATTATTACGACATCCAACCCTAATCAAACACACCTGAACAAGCTAATCAAGGTCTTCAAGATTAGGCTATATTAGAAAGCTGCAGGCAGGTGATTTTCATTATGGTTGGAGTTACACGGACCTCCAATTGGAACTTTAAAAACGCGTTCAAAAAGCACTCTAAACTGTTGTGACAGCGTTTTTTTTTTGGTGGGACTCAGCAACAGGGTTTTTCTTTGTAGGTTTGTGTTCCTTGCTGTCCACCCCTCCTGACTCACTAATTCAGCACATCTTCCTGCAGAGTTGATTGTGAGATTGCAGGTCGAGAGGATGACTGCTCGAGTGTACTGCTCGTTTAGTGCTGTTTTATTGTGTCTGTCTGCATGTTTGAGCAAAACAGACGCTGGAGTTTTAGGTGAGAAGTTCTTTTAGCTTCATTACACAGCCCGAAGAAGTGCATAAATAAAGTGCCTAACAAAATTTGACTTTAGAAGCATCTCAGCACATAGGCTTACAAAAATACAGTACAGACGTCAAGTGGAAGTTCAACTTTGTATGTTGGTTTAGTTTTAATAATAAGCAAAGTATAAATATGCAAACTGTCATCTGTTTTTCATTGTACAAGTAAAACCCATATAATCACTAATATAAGCCTTTTTGTTTAATGTAAAACAAGAACATTAGTCTTATAATATGGCTACAAAATTATCAATCCGGAGTTTAAACTTTTGCCTAAACTTTTTGTTTTAGCAACTAAATAAGCCTACAATATAACATTGGGAGCTAATTATAACCGGTTGCTCTGCGTTGTGTATATGTAGTGCGTTTCTATATTTGTTTTGTTTTCTGAGTCGCCTACTAAAATGCTTAAAAGGAAATTAGGGTGGTCATGGGGATGGCATAAATTTTGACGATGTACACCGGTAAATTTGTATACAACATATTAACTGATGTCCATGTTTTCTATCAGCTTTGCACTATTACTCCCTCTACTTTAGTGGGGTGGGTTGTAACAGCACTCTCCGTCTCTGAAACCGATTGATGCAGATTAGTGAAAAATGGTAGATTTCTAAGCTACTTTGAATTGAAGCAGATGAATGTGTGAATATTGTGAAGTTTGAGACTCATTGCAATACCCCTGACTTGCAAAAGCTGAATCAAACTATTACAGCACTTCCTGGTCTACCCAAATGATCCTCTTGAATCCTCTTCTGTAGTGTCCGGTCAGTGTCCGGCGACGCTGACGGTCGAGCCGTCCCGTCGCGGATGCACTTCTGATAGAGACTGCTCTGGAGGACACAAATGCTGTAAATTTCCCTGTGGGCCCGTGTGTGTGCCGCCTGTTTTCAGTGAGTTTAATTAATGATGGATGCTATACGTCTTCCAAAAACACTGAAAAAACGTTTTCACTCATTGCTAGTAAGTTTCACAAATAATTGCAAAGAAACCGCAAGGAACACGTTGAACTAAACGTGAAACTATGAAGTAGATAGACTGAATATTCCGGTAAAACCTCCTACTATCATCTTATGACAACTTTCTTTTTTTTTTTTCATACAGTGAATGAGAAATTCATTGTTGTGGTTTCTGTCATGTGTCTGTATAACAGCAAAGCCAGGAGAGTGTCCAAGCACAAATTTTGGAGCAGGAATGTGTGCCGAGTTGTGTTGCTATGACAGTGACTGTCCGAACAATGAGAAATGCTGCAGCAATGGATGTGGACATCAGTGTATGGTTCCATTTGCAGGTATGTGTTATATTAGTGTTTGGCTCAGCTTCCTCGTTATTTCAGTTTGTCTTGTGTTCTAATAAATCGTTCTCAATGTAAAGTATTTAGCCAAATAGCATGGTTTCAAGCACAAGATGGCTTAACAAAATTAACAGAAGATTAATACTGAGTAAAACTTGCTATTTGTTTTTTGTGCTGTATCTGAGACTGAATGCCGCTAAATGGACCGACTAATCTGTACCTCTCCAGTGAAGCCTGCAGCCGAACCCCCGAAGCCTCCAGTGAAGCCTCCAGGGAGGCCTGGAGCCGAACCTCCGAAGCCTCCAGGGAGGCCTGGAGCTGAACCCCCGAAGCCTCCAGGGAGGCCTGGAGCCGAACCCCCGAAGCCTCCAGGGAGGGAACCCCCAAAGCCTCCAAGGAGGCCTGGAGCTGAACCCCCAATTCCTCCAGGGAGGCCTGGAGCCGAACCCCCGAAGCCTCTAGGGAGGCCTGGAGCCGGACCCCCGATGCCTCTAGGGAGGCCTGGAGCCGAACCCCCGAAGCCTCCAGGGAGGCCTGGAGCCGAACCCCCGAAGCCTTCCACTGAACTGCTTGAGCCTGAACCGGAGCCTTCCATCGAACTGCCGGAGCCCTCCACCGAACTGCCAGAGCCACCTGCAACTGAACCTCCGGTGAAGCCTGCAGCCAAACCAGGGAGGCCTGGAGCCAAACCCCCGAAGCCTCCAGCCAAGCCTGGAGCCGAACCCCCGAAGCCACCAGGGAGGCCTGGAGCCGAACCCCCGAAGCCTCCAGGGAGGGAACCCCCAAAGCCTCAAGGGAGGCCTGGAGCCGAACCCCCGAAGCCTCCAGGGAGGGAACCCCCAAAGCCTCAAGGGAGGCCTGGAGCTGAACCCCCGAAGCCTCCAGGGAGGCATGGAGCCGAACCCCCGATGCCTCCAGGGAGCGAACGCCCAAAGCCTCCAGGGAGGCCTGGAGCCGAACCCCCTATGCCTCCAGGGAGGCCTGGAGCCGAACCCCCGAAGCCTTCCACTGAACTGCTTGAGCCTGAACCGGAGCCTTCCGTCGAACTGCCTGAGCCGGAGCCCTCCACCGAACTGCCAGAGCCGCTTGCAACTGAACCTCCGGTTAAGCCTGCAGCCAAACCAGGGAGACCTGGAGCCGAACCCCCGAAGCCTCCAGGGAGGCCTGGAGCCGAACCCCCAAAACCACCAGGGAGGCCTGGAGCCGAACCCCCAAAGCCTCCAGGGAGGGAACCCCCGAAGCCTCCAGGAAGGCCTGGAGCCGAACCCCCGAAGCCTTCCACTGAACTGTTTGAGGCTGAACCGGAGCCTTCCGTCGAACTGCCTGAGCCGGAGCCCTCCACCGAACTGCCAGAGCCGCCTGCAACTGAACCTCCGGTTAAGCCTGCAGCCAAGCCAGGGAGGCCTGGAGCCGAACCCCCGAAGCCTCCAGGGAGGCCTGGAGCCGAACCCCCAATGCCTCCAGGGAGGCCTGCAGCCGTATTGCCAAAGCTTCCAGTGTGTGCTGAAAACTGCCACCAAACTAACCCTTATGGCCAATGTCCAGGTCATAAGTAATGTAGCTATTTATGCAGGTAACTGTGCTGATTCAACCATTGGATGTATGGTATATTTTCCCTGTTATCACCAAATAAATCTCACACTTGTAAGACTACTTTCTCTTTTATTTTTCTTTAAGTGTGATAACAAAGTTGGTGTTTTTTGTATGCCAGCATTAGTTTGGCTGTTCTCTTACATAATGGCTCATTGGAATTCGTGCTTTAGGAATGTGTAAGTTCCCCTCCTCAAGACCCAAACACATGCAAAACAGTTTCAGAGAGGCTAGCAATATTAAGCTAGCTTTGAACGCATGAGATCTTACCCTCCAAAGCCACGCCTCCTTCAAAACGCATGAATGCACAAAGCAGAGTCTACAAAGTGTCATGAGATGAAAGACTGTTAAATTGCCTCATGTCTCAAAACGCATAACATTACAGTGATAATGAACGTAAACCTCTTACAGTGCTCTAGTCGTACCATCTGACTAATCCAGATTCATTTTGGCGTTAATGGTGTTGACAGGAAAACGCATAAATCCAAGTCTGAATCCGAATGCAATGATTGGACTGACTTCTTTTTTTTTTTTTGGTCCTGAGACCTTTACAGAAGGTATGTTATTTTAATATTTAGAACACTTCTAACATTGATTGCTATCAGGATGTGAAGAGTTTCAACCAGTATTGCCTATAGACCAATAGTTTTCTGCTGCATTCTGAAGCATTTGCTACAAAGCATAGTGGTCACATATATTGGTTGTAGTTGAACAATGTTTGATTGGTCCGTCAGACATTGTTTTGGGATGGTATTATGTGTATACCGACAAGTACTTTATGGCCATGCAAGCTTCAAAGAGATGAGCCTAGCTAAAGGAGGAACGCTGTCAACGTTAGGTAGTTTGGAAAAGATGGATTGGTTCAGAGATGGCACAGCTCTAGCCCAACCAAGATAACTGCAGTAGTTGTTTGATCCCAAGATAAAGATCTAAAAGGAGATCTTAAGGACCTCTGAACGACCACAGGGTTGAAATCTCTTAAAACCACAGAGACTTTACATATCAAAATACATACAATCATCCCAAAACAATTCTTGATGGACTTCTAATCAAACACCGTTCAACTGCATAATTCTATAGCATGTCTACAACCAATATATGTGACTATTATGCTTTGTAGCAAATTAGCTTAAAGGAAATATAATTATGAATATTTGGATCAGTTAATAGAATTAACTTAATGTAGTAAAAATAAAATTACAATCATTTTTTAACCTGTTTGGCCCGTGAACACAGAGTGTTAATTGTTTATTAATTCTAAGAAATGTGCATTTCCGGGTTATGGGAAATGTCTTTCTTACTGGACAGTACTACTCAGAGAAAGTAGTCAAAATCTGCACGATTAGGGACTCCAGTATGTGAGCATGAAACATGGACAACTTTACGTGTGACATGCACAAGACTTTAGACTAAACACTTATACTACTCTAACGTACACATACATGCATGCATACATGTTTACCTAGAGAAAGAGAGCTGAAGCAGAATACAGGAAAGCAAGAAGTTATAGCATTGCTTAAAATTCAGCAGATCAACAGCCTTGAGCAAACCATCAGTTTAGTTCTAACACGCCCTTCTTTGAAATGGGTAAGGATACATAATGTATCAAATAATGAGACTTAAGTTTGATACTTGCATGCCTCGCCCTTTTGAATTAAACTGTCCTGATGCAGTTTGTTGAGGGCTCCAGTTGATCTTTGCTGATGTTGTCTTGATGAGAGAGAACCAGTAGGAGTCAGAGGATCTTTGGTGAATGGAAAGTCAAGGCCTAGCCTGGCACAAGCTTGGGGGTCCTTAGAAGACTTCTAGTTCAGCATCGTCTTCACAGTCGGTACTGAAATTTAAAAAATGTGACGCTTTGAGCGCTGTTGAGCACAATCATAAACACCTCTGATTGGCCATTGTGTTCATGAGCTCATCAGATATGTCTACGATTGGCTACAATGATCAACGCACCGGAGCGTTTGAGAGCACACCAAAGTGTTTTGAAAGCAGGAGCGTTTGAAAGCACAAGCAGGCGTCTATCAGAGCCAGCGGACCGATCCGCTGATTGACGCCTGTTTTCAAATGATCCCGTGCGTATCTGTGTAAGCGATCATTGTAGCCAATCACAGACATATTTGATGAGTGCGTGAGCACAAAGGCCATTCCGAGGTGTTTACGATTCCGCTCAACAGCGCTCAAAGGGTCACATGTTTTAAATTTCAGTATCGACTTGGTACCGAAGTCGGTACTTTTGACAACACTAGTTTATACATTTCTCAAGTGGTTATATATAGAATATATAGGATTAAAAGGGTTTATTTCTCCTTCTCAGCAAGAACACACAACTCTCTGCAAATTCCTTCTGGGTCATAATAGTCTTATCAGATAATAGGAATCACGTCTAAACTGTACTCTCTGTACTCTATGCTGGAGTTGGAAAGAGATCACAGAGATAACGCATGACTAAATTACGACGAGAGCGGAAATAACAGCCACCTCTAATCTAAAGGCAGTGTCTAATTGGTCAGAACTCATCCAGGAGGCTGGACAAACATTTGAGTTTAAAATCTTAGGGCACGAACAAAGCATTAGAGTAGCCATGAGGTTTTAGACCAGCCAGACGAGTAAACATGTAGGCGAGCAGATGAAATAACCCAAATCAAGATCAGAAGAACATAGGTTAAACAGCTTCATTCAAGCCATCTAACTACTCTCGTCTCACTTTTCCTTCTCTTACTTAGTTTGTTTTCTTTTCCGTTGAGAGTCTCGGTTCTAAGTTAAGTTTTGCTGTAAAGTTTCGGTCAACGATTTGACTGCATAGCCCGCTTCCAGCCCGGAATCTAGAGCTCGCGAGCTCCAAACCGTGTAGCGCCAGCACGGCAGAGAAAGAGAGAGCGAGAGACCTTGCGTGTGTTTGCAAATGTGCGTGGGCCTCATGAAGTGCATGTAAGTGCACAATTCTTCCTTGATACAGATAAAGGAGGCAGAATTTCATTCAGTCTTTGTGTATTTTATTTACAGAGATGGCTAAAAATCATTACATGTGAGAAGTAACATTAAAACACCTTTTGGAAAACAAAAAAACATATTAGATGTGAGCATGGTGTATAATTCTAACACGACGGCTTCACAGCAATACTTGGACACATATTGGTAAAAGCACAGCACACAACCACATTTTTATCCAGCAAAGTCTTATCCTCCCCCTCACAAGGCACCACAAATCCTAGGCGTATTGTGTCATTTAATATGTTAAACTTAGAGCGCATACACCCTATCACTCGCTCCACGTGGATCCTGACATGAGCTAACTTCCTGGTCTGTTCCACATCTTTTGCATTAAGTTGGCTGTGCAGTTATTGCAGTTTATAACACCGAAGGTAGACGGCATCTTGAACACTGCGTTCTTCCCTCCATGCAATCCGCGGATTCCCAAAATGCTTTGCGTTCACCACTGGTAATGCGTCATGATGACGACACATTAGCAATCTCTACAGGCTACTTGCCTCAGTCACGATGAGAAACATGTCTATAGAAAGCTTGAGTGAACAAATATTCTCTGATTATGTAATCCATATGAAACCATCCATCATTAAATTGGCTTTGATATAACCATGGCTGTGTATCCCCTATATTCACTATAGTGGCTGGAAACATTGTTGTCAGCAACTGAAAATTTCAGATTCAAATTCTACACATGCCCCTGTGTGTAAATAGTCTGGTTAAAACCAGACCCTTCTCAGTCGTAACTGAGTTAGGGTCTGGGGAAGGTTCATTGACAGCTCACTTCCAAAGGGACGTCGCTCAAATGCCTCTGGGCGCAATTGGATAGAACTTAAAACCAATCAGATCGATCGTCATCTTGTAAAGCCCGCCTCAACGTTTGTGATTGGTGCCTCGATTTGGAAAGATTGGAAATGAGCTTGAATGGGCTCTTCGCCAGACTAACTTGCAGAGCAAATCTAAATTTGCCGGAAGTTCGTCTGGGTTTTCCCAGGCTACTGTGTCTGTGCTGTGTCTCTTGATGTTCAATGCAGATTTATGCCAGCCTCCAGTAGAGATCCATTTCCTGGAGAGTTTAGGTGTAGGAGTTTAGTCCAACTTGTAACTTGTGGTAGAACTCCGACTTGTACCACCTGACCACAGCAGAATCATTCGGCATTGATAGTGTTGCCATACAAACGCTCAATCATCTCCTAATCACGGCAATTATTACGACATCCAACCCTAATCAAACACACCTGAACAAGCTAATCAAGGTCTTCAAGATTAGGCTATATTAGAAAGCTACAGGCAGGTTATTTTCATTATGGTTGGAGTTACACGGACCTCCAATTGGAACTTTAAAAACGCGTTCAAAAAGCACTCTAAACTGTTGTGACAGTGTTTTTTTTTTTTTGGTGGGACTCAGCAACAGGGTTTTTCTTTGTAGGTTTGTGTTCCTTACTGTCCGCCCCTCCTGACTCACTAATTCAGCACATCTTCCTGCAGAGTTGATTGTGAGATTGCAGGTCGAGAGGATGAATGCTCGAGTGTACTGCTCGTTTAGTGCTGTTTTATTGTGTCTGTCTGCATGTTTGAGCAAAACAGACGCTGGAGTTTTAGGTGAGAAGTTCTTTTAGCTTCATTACACAGCCCGAAGAAGTGCATAAATAAAGTGCCTAAGAAAATTTGACTTTAGAAGCATCTCAGCACATAGGCTTACAAAAATACAGTACAGACGTCAAGTGGAAGTTCAACTTTGTATGTTGGTTTAGTTTTAATAATAAGCAAAGTATAAATATGCAAACTGTCATCTGTTTTTCATTGTACAAGTAAAACCCATATAATCACTAATATAAGCCTTTTTGTTTAATGTAAAACAAGAACATTAGTCTTATAATATGGCTACAAAATTATCAATCCGGAGTTTAAACTTTTGCCTAAACTTTTTGTTTTAGCAACTAAATAAGCCTACAATATAACATTGGGAGCTAATTATAACCGGTTGCTCTGCGTTGTGTATATGTAGTGCGTTTCTATATTTGTTTTGTTTTCTGAGTAGCCTATTAAAATGCTTAAAAGGAAATTAGGGTGGTCATGGGGATGGCATAAATTTTGACGATGTACACCGGTAAATTTGTATACAACATATTAACTGATGTCCATGTTTTCTATCAGCATTGCACTATTACTCCCTCTACTTTAGTGGGGTGGGTTGTAACAGCACTCTCCGTCTCTGAAACCGATTGATGCAGATTAGTGAAAAATGGTAGATTTCTAAGCTACTTTGAATTGAAGCAGATGAATGTGTGAATATTGTGAAGTTTGAGACTCATTGCAATACCCCTGACTTGCAAAAGCTGAATCAAACTATTACAGCACTTCCTGGTCTACCCAAATGATCCTCTTGAATCCTCTTCTGTAGTGTCCGGTCAGTGTCCGGCGACGCTGACGGTCGAGCCGTCCCGTCGCGGATGCACTTCTGATATAGACTGCTCTGGAGGACACAAATGCTGTAAATTTCCCTGTGGGCCCGTGTGTGTGCCGCCTGTTTTCAGTGAGTTTTAATTAATGATGGATGCTATACGTCTTCCAAAAACACTGAAAAAACGTGTTCACTCATTGCTAGTAAGTTTCACAAATAATTGCAAAGAAACCGCAAGCAACACGTTGAACTAAACGTGAAACTATGAAGTAGATAGACTGAATATTCCGGTAAAACCTCCTACTATCATCTTATGACAACTTTTTTTTTTTTTTTTTCATACAGTGAATGAGAAATTCATTGTTGTGGTTTCTGTCATGTGTCTGTATAACAGCAAAGCCAGGAGAGTGTCCAAGCACAAATTTTGGAGCAGGAATGTGTGCCGAGTTGTGTTGCTATGACAGTGACTGTCCGAACAATGAGAAATGCTGCAGCAATGGATGTGGACATCAGTGTATGGCTCCATTTGCAGGTATGTGTTATATTAGTGTTTGGCTCAGCTTCCTCGTTATTTCAGTTTGTCTTGTGTTCTAATAAATCGTTCTCAATGTAAAGTATTTAGCCAAATAGCATGGTTTCAAGCACAAGATGGCTTAACAAAATTAACAGAAGATTAATACTGAGTAAAACTTGCTATTTGTTTTTTGTGCTGTATCTGAGACTGAATGCCGCTAAATGGACCGACTAATCTGTACCTCTCCAGTGAAGCCTGCAGCCGAACCCCCGAAGCCTCCAGTGAAGCCTCCAGGGAGGCCTGGAGCTGAACCCCCGAAGCCTCCAGGGAGGCCTGGAGCTGAACCCCCGAAGCCTCCAGGGAGGCCTGGAGCCGAACCCCCGAAGCCTCCAGGGAGGGAACCCCCAAAGCCTCCAAGGAGGCCTGGAGCTGAACCCCCAATTCCTCCAGGGAGGCCTGGAGCCGAACCCCCGAAGCCTCCAGGGAGGCCTGGAGCCGGACCCCCGATGCCTCCAGGGAGGCCTGGAGCCGAACCCCCGAAGCCTCCAGGGAGGCCTGGAGCCGAACCCCCGAAGCCTTCCACTGAACTGCTTGAGCCTGAACCGGAGCCTTCCATCGAACTGCCTGAGCCGGAGCCCTCCACCGAACTGCCAGAGCCACCTGCAACTGAACCTCCGGTAAAGCCTGCAGCCAAACCAGGGAGGCCTGGAGCCGAACCCCCGAAGCCTCCAGCCAAGCCTGGAGCCGAACCCCCGAAGCCACCAGGGAGGCCTGGAGCCGAACCCCCGAAGCCTCCAGGGAGGGAACCCCCAAAGCCTCAAGGGAGGCCTGGAGCCGAACCCCCGAAGCCTCCAGGGAGGGAACCCCCAAAGCCTCAAGGGAGGCCTGGAGCTGAACCCCCGAAGCCTCCAGGGAGGCATGGAGCCGAACCCCCGATGCCTCCAGGGAGCGAACGCCCAAAGCCTCCAGGGAGGCCTGGAGCCGAACCCCCTATGCCTCCAGGGAGGCCTGGAGCCGAACCCCCGAAGCCTTCCACTGAACTGCTTGAGCCTGAACCGGAGCCTTCCGTCGAACTGCCTGAGCCGGAGCCCTCCACCGAACTGCCAGAGCCGCTTGCAACTGAACCTCCGGTTAAGCCTGCAGCCAAACCAGGGAGACCTGGAGCCGAACCCCCGAAGCCTCCAGGGAGGCCTGGAGCCGAACCCCCAAAACCACCAGGGAGGCCTGGAGCCGAACCCCCGAAGCCTCCAGGGAGGGAACCCCCGAAGCCTCCAGGGAGCAAACCCCCAAAGCCTCCAGGAAGGCCTGGAGCCGAACCCCCGAAGCCTTCCACTGAACTGTTTGAGCCTGAACCGGAGCCTTCCGTCGAACTGCCTGAGCCGGAGCCCTCCACCGAACTGCCAGAGCCGCCTGCAACTGAACCTCCGGTTAAGCCTGCAGCCAAGCCAGGGAGGCCTGGAGCCGAACCCCCGAAGCCTCCAGGGAGGCCTGGAGCCGAACCCCCGAAGCCTCCAGGGAGGCCTGGAGCCGAACCCCCGAAGCCTCCAGGGAGGCCTGGAGCCGAACCCCCGAAGCCTCCAGGGAGGCCTGGAGCCGAACCCCCAATGCCTCCAGGGAGGCCTGCAGCCGTATTGCCAAAGCTTCCAGTGTGTGCTGAAAACTGCCACCAAACTAACCCTTATGGCCAATGTCCAGGTCATAAGTAATGTAGCTATGCATGCAGGTAACTGTGCTGATTCAACCATTGGATGTATGGTATATTTTCCCTGTTATCACCAAATAAATCTCACACTTGTAAGACTACTTTCTCTTTTATTTTTCTTTAAGTGTGATAACAAAGTTGGTGTTTTTTGTATGCCAGCGTTAGTTTGGCTGTTCTCTTACATAATGGCTCATTGGAATTCGTGCTTTAGGAATGTGTAAGTTCCCCTCCTCAAGACCCAAACACATGCAAAACCGTTTCAGAGAGGCTAGCAATATTAAGCTAGCTTTGAACGCATGAGATCTTACCCTCCAAAGCCACGCCTCCTTCAAAACGCATGAATGCACAAAGCAGAGTCTACAAAGTGTCATGAGATGAAAGACTGTTAAATTGCCTCATGTCTCAAAACGCATAACATTACAGTGATAATGAACGTAAACCTCTTACAGTGCTCTAGTCGTACCATCAGACTAATCCAGATTCATTTTGGCGTTAATGGTGTTGACAGGAAAACGCATAAATCCAAGTCTGAATCCGAATGCAATGATTGGACTGACTTCTTTTTTTTTTTGGTCCTGAGACCTTTACAGAAGGTATGTTATTTTAATATTTAGAACACTTCTAACATTGATTGCTATCAGGATGTGAAGAGTTTCAACCAGTATTGCCTATAGACCAATAGTCTTCTGCTGCATTCTGAAGCATTTGCTACAAAGCATAGTGGTCACATATATTGGTTGTAGTTGAACAATGTTTGATTGGTCCGTCAGAAATTGTTTTGGGATGGTATTATGTGTATACCGACAAGTACTTTATGGCCATGCAAGCTTCAAAGAGATGAGCCTAGCTAAAGGAGGAACGCTGTCAACGTTAGGTAGTTTGGAAAAGACGGATTGGTTCAGAGATGGCACAGCTCTAGCCCAACCAAGATAACTGCAGAAGTTGTTTGATCCCAAGACAAAGATCTAAAAGGAGATCTTAAGGACCTCTGAACGACCACAGGGTTGAAATCTCTTAAAACCACAGAGACTTTACATATCAAAATACATACAATCATCCCAAAACAATTCTTGATGGACTTCTAATCAAACACCGTTCAACTGCATAATTCTATAGCATGTCTACAACCAATATATGTGACTATTATGCTTTGTAGCAAATTAGCTTAAAGTAAATATAATTATGAATATTTGGATCAGTTAATAGAATTAACTTAATGTAGTAAAAATAAAATTACAATCATTTTTTAACCTGTTTGGCCCGTGAACACAGAGTGTTAATTGTTTATTAATTCTAAGAAATGTGCATTTCCGGGTTATGGGAAATGTCTTTCTTACTGGACAGTACTACTCAGAGAAAGTAGTCAAAATCTGCACGATTAGGGACTCCAGTATGTGAGCATGAAACATGGACAACTTTACGTGTGACATGCACAAGACTTTAGACTAAACACTTATACTACTCTAACGTACACATACATGCATGCATACATGTTTACCTAGGGAAAGAGAGCTGAAGCAGAATACAGGAAAGCAAGAAGTTATAGCATTGCTTAAAATTCAGCAGATCAACAGCCTTGAGCAAACCATCAGTTTAGTTCTAACACGCCCTTCTTTGAAATGGGTAAGGATACATAATGTATCAAATAATGAGACTTAAGTTTGATACTTGCATGCCTCGCCCTTTTGAATTAAACTGTCCTGATGCAGTTTGTTGAGGGCTCCAGTTGATCTTTGCTGATGTTGTCTTGATGAGAGAGAACCAGTAGGAGTCAGAGGATCTTTGGTGAATGGAAAGTCAAGGCCTAGCCTGGCACAAGCTTGGGGGTCCTTAGAAGACTTCTAGTTCAGCATCGTCTTCACAGTCGGTACTGAAATTTAAAAAATGTGACGCTTTGAGCGCTGTTGAGCACAATCATAAACACCTCTGATTGGCCATTGTGTTCATGAGCTCATCAGATATGTCTACGATTGGCTACAATGATCAACGCACCGGAGCGTTTGAGAGCACACCAAAGTGTTTTGAAAGCAGGAGCGTTTGAAAGCACAAGCAGGCGTCTATCAGAGCCAGCGGACCGATCCGCTGATTGACGCCTGTTTTCAAATGATCCCGTGCGTATCTGTGTAAGCGATCATTGTAGCCAATCACAGACATATTTGATGAGTGCGTGAGCACAAAGGCCATTCCGAGGTGTTTACGATTCCGCTCAACAGCGCTCAAAGGGTCACATGTTTTAAATTTCAGTATCGACTTGGTACCGAAGTCGGTACTTTTGACAACACTAGTTTATACATTTCTCAAGTGGTTATATATAGAATATATAGGATTAAAAGGGTTTATTTCTCCTTCTCAGCAAGAACACACAACTCTCTGCAAATTCCTTCTGGGTCATAATAGTCTTATCAGATAATAGGAATCACGTCTAAACTGTACTCTCTGTACTCTCTGCTAGAGTTGGAAAGAGATCACAGAGATAACGCATGACTAAATTACGACGAGAGCGGAAATAACAGCCACCTCTAATCTAAAGGCAGTGTCTAATTGGTCAGAACTCATCCAGGAGGCTGGACAAACATTTGAGTTTAAAATCTTAGGGCACGAACAAAGCATTAGAGTAGCCATGAGGTTTTAGACCAGCCAGACGAGTAAACATGTAGGCGAGCAGACGAAATAACCCAAATCAAGATCAGAAGAACATAGGTTAAACAGCTTCATTCAAGCCATCTAACTACTCTCGTCTCACTTTTCCTTCTCTTACTTAGTTTGTTTTCTTTTCCGTTGAGAGTCTCGGTTCTAAGTTAAGTTTTGCTGTAAAGTTTCGGTCAACGATTTGACTGCATAGCCCGCTTCCAGCCCGGAATCTAGAGCTCGCGAGCTCCAAACCGTGTAGCGCCAGCACGGCAGAGAAAGAGAGAGCGAGAGACCTTGCGTGTGTTTGCAAATGTGCGTGGGCCTCATGAAGTGCATGTAAGTGCACAATTCTTCCTTGATACAGATAAAGGAGGCAGAATTTCATTCAGTCTTTGTGTATTTTATTTACAGAGATGGCTAAAAATCATTACATGTGAGAAGTAACATTAAAACACCTTTTGGAAAACAAAAAAACATATTAGATGTGAGCATGGTGTATAATTCTAACACGACGGCTTCACAGCAATACTTGGACACATATTGGTAAAAGCACAGCACACAACCACAATTTTATCCAGCAAAGTCTTATCCTCCCCCTCACAAGGCACCACAAATCCTAGGCGTATTGTGTCATTTAATATGTTAAACTTAGAGCGCATACACCCTATCACTCGCTCCACGTGGATCCTGACATGAGCTAACTTCCTGGTCTGTTCCACATCTTTTGCATTAAGTTGGCTGTGCAGTTATTGCAGTTTATAACACCGAAGGTAGACGGCATCTTGAACACTGCGTTCTTCCCTCCATGCAATCCGCGGATTCCCAAAATGCTTTGCGTTCACCACTGGTAATGCGTCATGATGACGACACATTAGCAATCTCTACAGGCTACTTGCCTCAGTCACGATGAGAAACATGTCTATAGAAAGCTTGAGTGAACAAATATTCTCTGATTATGTAATCCATATGAAACCATCCATCATTAAATTGGCTTTGATATAACCATGGCTGTGTATCCCCTATATTCACTATAGTGGCTGGAAACATTGTTGTCAGCAACTGAAAATTTCAGATTCAAATTCTAGACATGCCCCTGTGTGTAAATAGTCTGGTTAAAACCAGACCCTTCTCAGTCGTAACTGAGTTAGGGTCTGGGGAAGGTTCATTGACAGCTCACTTCCAAAGGGACGTCGCTCAAATGCCTCTGGGCGCAATTGGATAGAACTTAAAACCAATCAGATCGATCGTCATCTTGTAAAGCCCGCCTCAACGTTTGTGATTGGTGCCTCGATTTGGAAAGATTGGAAATGAGCTTGAATGGGCTCTTCGCCAGACTAACTTGCAGAGCAAATCTAAATTTGCCGGAAGTTCGTCTGGGTTTTCCCAGGCTACTGTGTCTGTGCTGTGTCTCTTGATGTTCAATGCAGATTTATGCCAGCCTCCAGTAGAGATCCATTTCCTGGAGAGTTTAGGTGTAGGAGTTTAGTCCAACTTGTAACTTGTGGTAGAACTCCGACTTGTACCACGTGATCGCTGTACCACCTGACCACAGCAGAATCATTCGGCATTGATAGTGTTGCCATACAAACGCTCAATCATCTCCTAATCACGGCAATTATTACGACATCCAACCCTAATCAAACACACCTGAACAAGCTAATCAAGGTCTTCAAGATTAGGCTATATTAGAAAGCTACTGGCAGGTGATTTTCATTATGGTTGGAGTTACACGGACCTCCAATTGGAACTTTAAAAACGTGTTCAAAAAGCAGTCTAAACTGTTGTGACAGCGTTTTTTTTTTTGGTGGGACTCAGCAACAGGGTTTTTCTTTGTAGGTTTGTGTTCCTTGCTGTCCGCCCCTCCTGACTCACTAATTCAGCACATCTTCCTGCAGAGTTGATTGTGAGATTGCAGGTCGAGAGGATGACTGCTCGAGTGTACTGCTCGTTTAGTGCTGTTTTATTGTGTCTGTCTGCATGTTTGAGCAAAACAGACGCTGGAGTTTTAGGTGAGAAGTTCTTTTCGCTTCATTACATAGACCGAAGAAGTGCATAAATAAAGTGCCTAAGAAAATTTGACTTTAGAAGCATCTCAGCACATAGGCTTACAAAAATACAGTACAGACGTCAAGTGGAAGTTCAACTTTGTATGTTGGTTTAGTTTTAATAATAAGCAAAGTATAAATATGCAAACTGTCATCTGTTTTTCATTGTACAAGTAAAACCCATATAATCACTAATATAAGCCTTTTTGTTTAATGTAAAACAAGAACATTAGTCTTATAATATGGCTACAAAATTATCAATCCGGAGTTTAAACTTTTGCCTAAACTTTTTGTTTTAGCAACTAAATAAGCCTACAATATAACATTGGGAGCTAATTATAACCGGTTGCTCTGCGTTGTGTATATGTAGTGCGTTTCTATATTTGTTTTGTTTTCTGAGTAGCCTATTAAAATGCTTAAAAGGAAATTAGGGTGGTCATGGGGATGGCATAAATTTTGACGATGTACACCGGTAAATTTGTATACAACATATTAACTGATGTCCATGTTTTCTATCAGCATTGCACTATTACTCCCTCTACTTTAGTGGGGTGGGTTGTAACAGCACTCTCCGTCTCTGAAACCGATTGATGCAGATTAGTGAAAAATGGTAGATTTCTAAGCTACTTTGAATTGAAGCAGATGAATGTGTGAATATTGTGAAGTTTGAGACTCATTGCAATACGCCTGACTTGCAAAAGCTGAATCAAACTATTACAGCACTTCCTGGTCTACCCAAATGATCCTCTTGAATCCTCTTCTGTAGTGTCCGGTCAGTGTCCGGCGACGCTGACGGTCGAGCCGTCCCGTCGCGGATGCACTTCTGATAGAGACTGCTCTGGAGGACACAAATGCTGTAAATTTCCCTGTGGGCCCATGTGTGTGCCGCCTGTTTTCAGTGAGTTTTAATTAATGATGGATGCTATACGTCTTCCAAAAACACTGAAAAAACGTGTTCACTCATTGCTAGTAAGTTTCACAAATAATTGCAAAGAAACCGCAAGCAACACGTTGAACTAAACGTGAAACTATGAAGTAGATAGACTGAATATTCCGGTAAAACCTCCTACTATCATCTTATGACAACTTTCTTTTTTTTTTTTTTCATACAGTGAATGAGAAATTTATTGTTGTGGTTTCTGTCATGTGTCTGTATAACAGCAAAGCCAGGAGAGTGTCCAAGCACAAATTTTGGAGCAGGAATGTGTGCCGAGTTGTGTTGCTATGACAGTGACTGTCCGAACAATGAGAAATGCTGCAGCAATGGATGTGGACATCAGTGTATGGCTCCATTTGCAGGTATGTGTTATATTAGTGTTTGGCTCAGCTTCCTCATTATTTCAGTTTGTCTTGTGTTCTAATAAATCGTTCTCAATGTAAAGTATTTAGCCAAATAGCATGGTTTCAAGCACAAGATGGCTTAACAAAATTAACAGAAGATTAATACTGAGTAAAACTTGCTATTTGTTTTTTGTGCTGTATCTGAGATTGAATGCCGCTAAATGGACCGACTAATCTGTACCTCTCCAGTGAAGCCTGCAGCCGAACCCCCGAAGCCTCCAGTGAAGCCTCCAGGGAGGCCTGGAGCCGAACCCCCGAAGCCTCCAGGGAGGCCTGGAGCCGAACCCCCGAAGCCTCCAGGGAGGCCTGGAGCCGAACCCCCGAAGCCTCCAGGGAGGCCTGGAGCCGAACCCCCGAAGCCTCCAGGGAGGCCTGGAGCCGAACCCCCGAAGCCTCCAGGGAGGCCTGGAGCCGAACCCCCGAAGCCTCCAGGGAGGCCTGGAGCCGAACCCCCGAAGCCTCCAGGGAGGGAACCCCCAAAGCCTCCAAGGAGGCCTGGAGCCGAACCCCCAATTCCTCCAGGGAGGCCTGGAGCCGAACCCCCGAAGCCTCCAGGGAGGCCTGGAGCCGGACCCCCGATGCCTCCAGGGAGGCCTGGAGCCGAACCCCCGAAGCCTCCAGGGAGGCCTGGAGCCGAACCCCCGAAGCCTTCCACTGAACTGCTTGAGCCTGAACCGGAGCCTTCCATCGAACTGCCTGAGCCGGAGCCCTCCACCGAACTGCCAGAGCCACCTGCAACTGAACCTCCGGTGAAGCCTGCAGCCAAACCAGGGAGGCCTGGAGCCGAACCCCCGAAGCCTCCAGCCAAGCCTGGAGCCGAACCCCCGAAGCCACCAGGGAGGCCTGGAGCCGAACCCCCGAAGCCTCCAGGGAGGGAACCCCCAAAGCCTCAAGGGAGGCCTGGAGCCGAACCCCCGAAGCCTCCAGGGAGGGAACCCCCAAAGCCTCAAGGGAGGCCTGGAGCTGAACCCCCGAAGCCTCCAGGGAGGCATGGAGCCGAACCCCCGATGCCTCCAGGGAGCGAACGCCCAAAGCCTCCAGGGAGGCCTGGAGCCGAACCCCCTATGCCTCCAGGGAGGCCTGGAGCCGAACCCCCGAAGCCTTCCACTGAACTGCTTGAGCCTGAACCGGAGCCTTCCGTCGAACTGCCAGAGCCCTCCACCGAACTGCCAGAGCCGCTTGCAACTGAACCTCCGGTTAAGCCTGCAGCCAAACCAGGGAGACCTGGAGCCGAACCCCCGAAGCCTCCAGGGAGGCCTGGAGCCGAACCCCCAAAACCACCAGGGAGGCCTGGAGCCGAACCCCCGAAGCCTCCAGGGAGGGAACCCCCGAAGCCTCCAGGGAGCGAACCCCCAAAGCCTCCAGGAAGGCCTGGAGCCGAACCCCCGAAGCCTTCCACTGAACTGTTTGAGCCTGAACCGGAGCCTTCCGTCGAACTGCCTGAGCCGGAGCCCTCCACCGAACTGCCAGAGCCGCCTGCAACTGAACCTCCGGTTAATCCTGCAGCCAAGCCAGGGAGGCCTGGAGCCGAACCCCCGAAGCCTCCAGGGAGGCCTGGAGCCGAACCCCCGAAGCCTCCAGGGAGGCCTGGAGCCGAACCCCCGAAGCCTCCAGGGAGGCCTGGAGCCGAACCCCCAATGCCTCCAGGGAGGCCTGCAGCCGTATTGCCAAAGCTTCCAGTGTGTGCTGAAAACTGCCACCAAACTAACCCTTATGGCCAATGTCCAGGTCATAAGTAATGTAGCTATGTATGCAGGTAACTGTGCTGATTCAACCATTGGATGTATGGTATATTTTCCCTGTTATCACCAAATAAATCTCACACTTGTAAGACTACTTTCTCTTTTATTTTTCTTTAAGTGTGATAACAAAGTTGGTGTTTTTTGTATGCCAGCGTTAGTTTGGCTGTTCTCTTACATAATGGCTCATTGGAATTCGTGCTTTAGGAATGTGTAAGTTCCCCTCCTCAAGACCCAAACACATGCAAAACAGTTTCAGAGAGGCTAGCAATATTAAGCTAGCTTTGAACGCATGAGATCTTACCCTCCAAAGCCACGCCTCCTTCAAAACGCATGAATGCACAAAGCAGAGTCTACAAAGTGTCATGAGATGAAAGACTGTTAAATTGCCTCATGTCTCAAAACGCATAACATTACAGTGATAATGAACGTAAACCTCTTACAGTGCTCTAGTCGTACCATCAGACTAATCCAGATTCATTTTGGCGTTAATGGTGTTGACAGGAAAACGCATAAATCCAAGTCTGAATCCGAATGCAATGATTGGACTGACTTCTTTTTTTTTTTGGTCCTGAGACCTTTACAGAAGGTATGTTATTTTAATATTTAGAACACTTCTAACATTGATTGCTATCAGGATGTGAAGAGTTTCAACCAGTATTGCCTATAGACCAATAGTCTTCTGCTGCATTCTGAAGCATTTGCTACAAAGCATAGTGGTCACATATATTGGTTGTAGTTGAACAATGTTTGATTGGTCCGTCAGAAATTGTTTTGGGATGGTATTATGTGTATACCGACAAGTACTTTATGGCCATGCAAGCTTCAAAGAGATGAGCCTAGCTAAAGGAGGAACGCTGTCAACGTTAGGTAGTTTGGAAAAGACGGATTGGTTCAGAGATGGCACAGCTCTAGCCCAACCAAGATAACTGCAGAAGTTGTTTGATCCCAAGACAAAGATCTAAAAGGAGATCTTAAGGACCTCTGAACGACCACAGGGTTGAAATCTCTTAAAACCACAGAGACTTTACATATCAAAATACATACAATCATCCCAAAACAATTCTTGATGGACTTCTAATCAAACACCGTTCAACTGCATAATTCTATAGCATGTCTACAACCAATATATGTGACTATTATGCTTTGTAGCAAATTAGCTTAAAGGAAATATAATTATGAATATTTGGATCAGTTAATAGAATTAACTTAATGTAGTAAAAATAAAATTACAATCATTTTTTAACCTGTTTGGCCCGTGAACACAGAGTGTTAATTGTTTATTAATTCTAAGAAATGTGCATTTCCGGGTTATGGGAAATGTCTTTCTTACTGGACAGTACTACTCAGAGAAAGTAGTTAAACATGGACAACTTTACGTGTGACATGCACAAGACTTTAGACTAAACACTTATACTACTCTAACGTACACATACATGCATGCATACATGTTTACCTAGGGAAAGAGAGCTGAAGCAGAATACAGGAAAGCAAGAAGTTATAGCATTGCTTAAAATTCAGCAGATCAACAGCCTTGAGCAAACCATCAGTTTAGTTCTAACACGCCCTTCTTTGAAATGGGTAAGGATACATAATGTATCAAATAATGAGACTTAAGTTTGATACTTGCATGCCTCGCCCTTTTGAATTAAACTGTCCTGATGCAGTTTGTTGAGGGCTCCAGTTGATCTTTGCTGATGTTGTCTTGATGAGAGAGAACCAGTAGGAGTCAGAGGATCTTTGGTGAATGGAAAGTCAAGGCCTAGCCTGGCACAAGCTTGGGGGTCCTTAGAAGACTTCTAGTTCAGCATCGTCTTCACAGTCGGTACTGAAATTTAAAAAATGTGACGCTTTGAGCGCTGTTGAGCACAATCATAAACACCTCTGATTGGCCATTGTGTTCATGAGCTCATCAGATATGTCTACGATTGGCTACAATGATCAACGCACCGGAGCGTTTGAGAGCACACCAAAGTGTTTTGAAAGCAGGAGCGTTTGAAAGCACAAGCAGGCGTCTATCAGAGCCAGCGGACCGATCCGCTGATTGACGCCTGTTTTCAAATGATCCCGTGCGTATCTGTGTAAGCGATCATTGTAGCCAATCACAGACATATTTGATGAGTGCGTGAGCACAAAGGCCATTCCGAGGTGTTTACGATTCCGCTCAACAGCGCTCAAAGGGTCACATGTTTTAAATTTCAGTATCGACTTGGTACCGAAGTCGGTACTTTTGACAACACTAGTTTATACATTTCTCAAGTGGTTATATATAGAATATATAGGATTAAAAGGGTTTATTTCTCCTTCTCAGCAAGAACACACAACTCTCTGCAAATTCCTTCTGGGTCATAATAGTCTTATCAGATAATAGGAATCACGTCTAAACTGTACTCTCTGTACTCTCTGCTAGAGTTGGAAAGAGATCACAGAGATAACGCATGACTAAATTACGACGAGAGCGGAAATAACAGCCACCTCTAATCTAAAGGCAGTGTCTAATTGGTCAGAACTCATCCAGGAGGCTGGACAAACATTTGAGTTTAAAATCTTAGGGCACGAACAAAGCATTAGAGTAGCCATGAGGTTTTAGACCAGCCAGACGAGTAAACATGTAGGCGAGCAGACGAAATAACCCAAATCAAGATCAGAAGAACATAGGTTAAACAGCTTCATTCAAGCCATCTAACTACTCTCGTCTCACTTTTCCTTCTCTTACTTAGTTTGTTTTCTTTTCCGTTGAGAGTCTCGGTTCTAAGTTAAGTTTTGCTGTAAAGTTTCGGTCAACGATTTGACTGCATAGCCCGCTTCCAGCCCGGAATCTAGAGCTCGCGAGCTCCAAACCGTGTAGCGCCAGCACGGCAGAGAAAGAGAGAGCGAGAGACCTTGCGTGTGTTTGCAAATGTGCGTGGGCCTCATGAAGTGCATGTAAGTGCACAATTCTTCCTTGATACAGATAAAGGAGGCAGAATTTCATTCAGTCTTTGTGTATTTTATTTACAGAGATGGCTAAAAATCATTACATGTGAGAAGTAACATTAAAACACCTTTTGGAAAACAAAAAAACATATTAGATGTGAGCATGGTGTATAATTCTAACACGACGGCTTCACAGCAATACTTGGACACATATTGGTAAAAGCACAGCACACAACCACAATTTTATCCAGCAAAGTCTTATCCTCCCCCTCACAAGGCACCACAAATCCTAGGCGTATTGTGTCATTTAATATGTTAAACTTAGAGCGCATACACCCTATCACTCGCTCCACGTGGATCCTGACATGAGCTAACTTCCTGGTCTGTTCCACATCTTTTGCATTAAGTTGGCTGTGCAGTTATTGCAGTTTATAACACCGAAGGTAGACGGCATCTTGAACACTGCGTTCTTCCCTCCATGCAATCCGCGGATTCCCAAAATGCTTTGCGTTCACCACTGGTAATGCGTCATGATGACGACACATTAGCAATCTCTACAGGCTACTTGCCTCAGTCACGATGAGAAACATGTCTATAGAAAGCTTGAGTGAACAAATATTCTCTGATTATGTAATCCATATGAAACCATCCATCATTAAATTGGCTTTGATATAACCATGGCTGTGTATCCCCTATATTCACTATAGTGGCTGGAAACATTGTTGTCAGCAACTGAAAATTTCAGATTCAAATTCTAGACATGCCCCTGTGTGTAAATAGTCTGGTTAAAACCAGACCCTTCTCAGTCGTAACTGAGTTAGGGTCTGGGGAAGGTTCATTGACAGCTCACTTCCAAAGGGACGTCGCTCAAATGCCTCTGGGCGCAATTGGATAGAACTTAAAACCAATCAGATCGATCGTCATCTTGTAAAGCCCGCCTCAACGTTTGTGATTGGTGCCTCGATTTGGAAAGATTGGAAATGAGCTTGAATGGGCTCTTCGCCAGACTAACTTGCAGAGCAAATCTAAATTTGCCGGAAGTTCGTCTGGGTTTTCCCAGGCTACTGTGTCTGTGCTGTGTCTCTTGATGTTCAATGCAGATTTATGCCAGCCTCCAGTAGAGATCCATTTCCTGGAGAGTTTAGGTGTAGGAGTTTAGTCCAACTTGTAACTTGTGGTAGAACTCCGACTTGTACCACGTGATCGCTGTACCACCTGACCACAGCAGAATCATTCGGCATTGATAGTGTTGCCATACAAACGCTCAATCATCTCCTAATCACGGCAATTATTACGACATCCAACCCTAATCAAACACACCTGAACAAGCTAATCAAGGTCTTCAAGATTAGGCTATATTAGAAAGCTACTGGCAGGTGATTTTCATTATGGTTGGAGTTACACGGACCTCCAATTGGAACTTTAAAAACGTGTTCAAAAAGCAGTCTAAACTGTTGTGACAGCGTTTTTTTTTTTGGTGGGACTCAGCAACAGGGTTTTTCTTTGTAGGTTTGTGTTCCTTGCTGTCCGCCCCTCCTGACTCACTAATTCAGCACATCTTCCTGCAGAGTTGATTGTGAGATTGCAGGTCGAGAGGATGACTGCTCGAGTGTACTGCTCGTTTAGTGCTGTTTTATTGTGTCTGTCTGCATGTTTGAGCAAAACAGACGCTGGAGTTTTAGGTGAGAAGTTCTTTTAGCTTCATTACACAGCCCGAAGAAGTGCATAAATAAAGTGCCTAAGAAAATTTGACTTTAGAAGCATCTCAGCACATAGGCTTACAAAAATACAGTACAGACGTCAAGTGGAAGTTCAACTTTGTATGTTGGTTTAGTTTTAATAATAAGCAAAGTATAAATATGCAAACTGTCATCTGTTTTTCATTGTACAAGTAAAACCCATATAATCACTAATATAAGCCTTTTTGTTTAATGTAAAACAAGAACATTAGTCTTATAATATGGCTACAAAATTATCAATCCGGAGTTTAAACTTTTGCCTAAACTTTTTGTTTTAGCAACTAAATAAGCCTACAATATAACATTGGGAGCTAATTATAACCGGTTGCTCTGCGTTGTGTATATGTAGTGCGTTTCTATATTTGTTTTGTTTTCTGAGTAGCCTATTAAAATGCTTAAAAGGAAATTAGGGTGGTCATGGGGATGGCATAAATTTTGACGATGTACACCGGTAAATTTGTATACAACATATTAACTGATGTCCATGTTTTCTATCAGCATTGCACTATTACTCCCTCTACTTTAGTGGGGTGGGTTGTAACAGCACTCTCCGTCTCTGAAACCGATTGATGCAGATTAGTGAAAAATGGTAGATTTCTAAGCTACTTTGAATTGAAGCAGATGAATGTGTGAATATTGTGAAGTTTGAGACTCATTGCAATACGCCTGACTTGCAAAAGCTGAATCAAACTATTACAGCACTTCCTGGTCTACCCAAATGATCCTCTTGAATCCTCTTCTGTAGTGTCCGGTCAGTGTCCGGCGACGCTGACGGTCGAGCCGTCCCGTCGCGGATGCACTTCTGATAGAGACTGCTCTGGAGGACACAAATGCTGTAAATTTCCCTGTGGGCCCGTGTGTGTGCCGCCTGTTTTCAGTGAGTTTTAATTAATGATGGATGCTATACGTCTTCCAAAAACACTGAAAAAACGTGTTCACTCATTGCTAGTAAGTTTCACAAATAATTGCAAAGAAACCGCAAGCAACACGTTGAACTAAACGTGAAACTATGAAGTAGATAGACTGAATATTCCGGTAAAACCTCCTACTATCATCTAATGACAACTTTCTTTTTTTTTTTTTCATACAGTGAATGAGAAATTTATTGTTGTGGTTTCTGTCATGTGTCTGTATAACAGCAAAGCCAGGAGAGTGTCCAAGCACAAATTTTGGAGCAGGAATGTGTGCCGAGTTGTGTTGCTTTGACAGTGACTGTCCGAACAATGAGAAATGCTGCAGCAATGGATGTGGACATCAGTGTATGGCTCCATTTGCAGGTATGTGTTATATTAGTGTTTGGCTCAGCTT
Organism: Gila orcuttii; assembly: GCA_026230005.1. Classification (NCBI taxonomy): domain Eukaryota; kingdom Metazoa; phylum Chordata; class Actinopteri; order Cypriniformes; family Leuciscidae; genus Gila; species Gila orcuttii. The sequence goes on from JAPDVR010000003.1 coordinate 14,766,754, forward strand.
CCTCGTTATTTCAGTTTGTCTTGTGTTCTAATAAATCGTTCTCAATGTAAAGTATTTAGCCAAATAGCATGGTTTCAAGCACAAGATGGCTTAACAAAATTAACAGAAGATTAATACTGAGTAAAACTTGCTATTTGTTTTTTGTGCTGTATCTGAGACTGAATGCCGCTAAATGGACCGACTAATCTGTACCTCTCCAGTGAAGCCTGCAGCCGAACCCCCGAAGCCTCCAGTGAAGCCTCCAGGGAGGCCTGGAGCCGAACCCCCGAAGCCTCCAGGGAGGCCTGGAGCTGAACCCCCGAAGCCTCCAGGGAGGCCTGGAGCCGAACCCCCGAAGCCTCCAGGGAGGGAACCCCCAAAGCCTCCAAGGAGGCCTGGAGCTGAACCCCCAATTCCTCCAGGGAGGCCTGGAGCCGAACCCCCGATGCCTCCAGGGAGGCCTGGAGCCGGACCCCCGATGCCTCCAGGGAGGCCTGGAGCCGGACCCCCGAAGCCTCCAGGGAGGCCTGGAGCCGAACCCCCGAAGCCTTCCACTGAACTGCTTGAGCCTGAACCGGAGCCTTCCATCGAACTGCCTGAGCCGGAGCCCTCCACCGAACTGCCAGAGCCACCTGCAACTGAACCTCCGGTGAAGCCTGCAGCCAAACCAGGGAGGCCTGGAGCCGAACCCCCGAAGCCTCCAGCCAAGCCTGGAGCCGAACCCCCGAAGCCACCAGGGAGGCCTGGAGCCGAACCCCCGAAGCCTCCAGGGAGGGAACCCCCAAAGCCTCAAGGGAGGCCTGGAGCCGAACCTCCGAAGCCTCCAGGGAGGGAACCCCCAAAGCCTCAAGGGAGGCCTGGAGCTGAACCCCCGAAGCCTCCAGGGAGGCATGGAGCCGAACCCCCGATGCCTCCAGGGAGCGAACGCCCAAAGCCTCCAGGGAGGCCTGGAGCCGAACCCCCGAAGCCTTCCACTGAATTGCTTGAGCCTGAACCGGAGCCTTCCGTCGAACTGCCTGAGCCGGAGCCCTCCACCGAACTGCCAGAGCCGCTTGCAACTGAACCTCCGGTTAAGCCTGCAGCCAAACCAGGGAGACCTGGAGCCGAACCCCCGAAGCCTCCAGGGAGGCCTGGAGCCGAACCCCCAAAACCACCAGGGAGGCCTGGAGCCGAACCCCCGAAGCCTCCAGGGAGGGAACCCCCGAAGCCTCCAGGGAGCGAACCCCCAAAGCCTCCAGGAAGGCCTGGAGCCGAACCCCCGAAGCCTTCCACTGAACTGTTTGAGCCTGAACCGGAGCCTTCCGTCGAACTGCCTGAGCCGGAGCCCTCCACCGAACTGCCAGAGCCGCCTGCAACTGAACCTCCGGTTAAGCCTGCAGCCAAGCCAGGGAGGCCTGGAGCCGAACCCCCGAAGCCTCCAGGGAGGCCTGGAGCCGAACCCCCGAAGCCTCCAGGGAGGCCTGGAGCCGAACCCCCGAAGCCTCCAGGGAGGCCTGGAGCCGAACCCCCGAAGCCTCCAGGGAGGCCTGGAGCCGAACCCCCGAAGCCTCCAGGGAGGCCTGGAGCCGAACCCCCGAAGCCTCCAGGGAGGCCTGGAGCCGAACCCCCAATGCCTCCAGGGAGGCCTGCAGCCGTATTGCCAAAGCTTTCAGTGTGTGCTGAAAACTGCCACCAAACTAACCCTTATGGCCAATGTCCAGGTCATAAGTAATGTAGCTATGCATGCAGGTAACTGTGCTGATTCAACCATTGGATGTATGGTATATTTTCCCTGTTATCACCAAATAAATCTCACACTTGTAAGACTACTTTCTCTTTTATTTTTCTTTAAGTGTGATAACAAAGTTGGTGTTTTTTGTATGCCAGCGTTAGTTTGGCTGTTCTCTTACATAATGGCTCATTGGAATTCGTGCTTTAGGAATGTGTAAGTTCCCCTCCTCAAGACCCAAACACATGCAAAACAGTTTCAGAGAGGCTAGCAATATTAAGCTAGCTTTGAACGCATGAGATCTTACCCTCCAAAGCCACGCCTCCTTCAAAACGCATGAATGCACAAAGCAGAGTCTACAAAGTGTCATGAGATGAAAGACTGTTAAATTGCCTCATGTCTCAAAACGCATAACATTACAGTGATAATGAACGTAAACCTCTTACAGTGCTCTAGTCGTACCATCTGACTAATCCAGATTCATTTTGGCGTTAATGGTGTTGACAGGAAAACGCATAAATCCAAGTCTGAATCCGAATGCAATGATTGGACTGACTTCTTTTTTTTTTTTTGGTCCTGAGACCTTTACAGAAGGTATGTTATTTTAATATTTAGAACACTTCTAACATTGATTGCTATCAGGATGTGAAGAGTTTCAACCAGTATTGCCTATAGACCAATAGTCTTCTGCTGCATTCTGAAGCATTTGCGACAAAGCATAGTGGTCACATATATTGGTTGTAGTTGAACAATGTTTGATTGGTCCGTCAGAAATTGTTTTGGGATGGTATTATGTGTATACCGACAAGTACTTTATGGCCATGCAAGCTTCAAAGAGATGAGCCTAGCTAAAGGAGGAACGCTGTCAACGTTAGGTAGTTTGGAAAAGACTGATTGGTTCAGAGATGGCACAGCTCTAGCCCAACCAAGATAACTGCAGAAGTTGTTTGATCCCAAGACAAAGATCTAAAAGGAGATCTTAAGGACCTCTGAACGACCACAGGGTTGAAATCTCTTAAAACCACAGAGACTTTACATATCAAAATACATACAATCATCCCAAAACAATTCTTGATGGACTTCTAATCAAACACCGTTCAACTGCATAATTCTATAGCATGTCTACAACCAATATATGTGACTATTATGCTTTGTAGCAAATTAGCTTAAAGGAAATATAATTATGAATATTTGGATCAGTTAATAGAATTAACTTAATGTAGTAAAAATAAAATTACAATCATTTTTTAACCTGTTTGGCCCGTGAACACAGAGTGTTAATTGTTTATTAATTCTAAGAAATGTGCATTTCCGGGTTATGGGAAATGTCTTTCTTACTGGACAGTACTACTCAGAGAAAGTAGTCAAAATCTGCACGATTAGGGACTCCAGTATGTGAGCATGAAACATGGACAACTTTACGTGTGACATGCACAAGACTTTAGACTAAACACTTATACTACTCTAACGTACACATACATGCATGCATACATGTTTACCTAGGGAAAGAGAGCTGAAGCAGAATACAGGAAAGCAAGAAGTTATAGCATTGCTTACAATTCAGCAGATCAACAGCCTTGAGCAAACCATCAGTTTAGTTCTAACACGCCCTTCTTTGAAATGGGTAAGGATACATAATGTATCAAATAATGAGACTTAAGTTTGATACTTGCATGCCTCGCCCTTTTGAATTAAACTGTCCTGATGCAGTTTGTTGAGGGCTCCAGTTGATCTTTGCTGATGTTGTCTTGATGAGAGAGAACCAGTAGGAGTCAGAGGATCTTTGGTGAATGGAAAGTCAAGGCCTAGCCTGGCACAAGCTTGGGGGTCCTTAGAAGACTTCTAGTTCAGCATCGTCTTCACAGTCGGTACTGAAATTTAAAAAATGTGACGCTTTGAGCGCTGTTGAGCACAATCATAAACACCTCTGATTGGCCATTGTGTTCATGAGCTCATCAGATATGTCTACGATTGGCTACAATGATCAACGCACCGGAGCGTTTGAGAGCACACCAAAGTGTTTTGAAAGCAGGAGCGTTTGAAAGCACAAGCAGGCGTCTATCAGAGCCAGCGGACCGATCCGCTGATTGACGCCTGTTTTCAAATGATCCCGTGCGTATCTGTGTAAGCGATCATTGTAGCCAATCACAGACATATTTGATGAGTGCGTGAGCACAAAGGCCATTCCGAGGTGTTTACGATTCCGCTCAACAGCGCTCAAAGGGTCACATGTTTTAAATTTCAGTATCGACTTGGTACCGAAGTCGGTACTTTTGACAACACTAGTTTATACATTTCTCAAGTGGTTATATATAGAATATATAGGATTAAAAGGGTTTATTTCTCCTTCTCAGCAAGAACACACAACTCTCTGCAAATTCCTTCTGGGTCATAATAGTCTTATCAGATAATAGGAATCACGTCTAAACTGTACTCTCTGTACTCTCTGCTAGAGTTGGAAAGAGATCACAGAGATAACGCATGACTAAATTACGACGAGAGCGGAAATAACAGCCACCTCTAATCTAAAGGCAGTGTCTAATTGGTCAGAACTCATCCAGGAGGCTGGGCAAACATTTGAGTTTAAAATCTTAGGGCACGAACAAAGCATTAGAGTAGCCATGAGGTTTTAGACCAGCCAGACGAGTAAACCTGTAGGCGAGCAGACGAAATAACCCAAATCAAGATCAGAAGAACATAGGTTAAACAGCTTCATTCAAGCCATCTAACTACTCTCGTCTCACTTTTCCTTCTCTTACTTAGTTTGTTTTCTTTTCCGTTGAGAGTCTCGGTTCTAAGTTAAGTTTTGCTGTAAAGTTTCGGTCAACGATTTGACTGCATAGCCCGCTTCCAGCCCGGAATCTAGAGCTCGCGAGCTCCAAACCGTGTAGCGCCAGCACGGCAGAGAAAGAGAGAGCGAGAGACCTTGCGTGTGTTTGCAAATGTGCGTGGGCCTCATGAAGTGCATGTAAGTGCACAATTCTTCCTTGATACAGATAAAGGAGGCAGAATTTCATTCAGTCTTTGTGTATTTTATTTACAGAGATGGCTAAAAATCATTACATGTGAGAAGTAACATTAAAACACCTTTTGGAAAACAAAAAAACACATTAGATGTGAGCATGGTGTATAATTCTAACACGACGGCTTCACAGCAATACTTGGACACATATTGGTAAAAGCACAGCACACAACCACAATTTTATCCAGCAAAGTCTTATCCTCCCCCTCACAAGGCACCACAAATCCTAGGCGTATTGTGTCATTTAATATGTTAAACTTAGAGCGCATACACCCTATCACTCGCTCCACGTGGATCCTGACATGAGCTAACTTCCTGGTCTGTTCCACATCTTTTGCATTAAGTTGGCTGTGCAGTTATTGCAGTTTATAACACCGAAGGTAGACGGCATCTTGAACACTGCGTTCTTCCCTCCATGCAATCCGCGGATTCCCAAAATGCTTTGCGTTCACCATTGGTAATGCGTCATGATGACGACACATTAGCAATCTCTACAGGCTACTTGCCTCAGTCACGATGAGAAACATGTCTATAGAAAGCTTGAGTGAACAAATATTCTCTGATTATGTAATCCATATGAAACCATCCATCATTAAATTGGCTTTGATATAACCATGGCTGTGTATCCCCTATATTCACTATAGTGGCTGGAAACATTGTTGTCAGCAACTGAAAATTTCAGATTCAAATTCTAGACATGCCCCTGTGTGTAAATAGTCTGGTTAAAACCAGACCCTTCTCAGTCGTAACTGAGTTAGGGTCTGGGGAAGGTTCATTGACAGCTCACTTCCAAAGGGACGTCGCTCAAATGCCTCTGGGCGCAATTGGATAGAACTTAAAACCAATCAGATCGATCGTCATCTTGTAAAGCCCGCCTCAACGTTTGTGATTGGTGCCTCGATTTGGAAAGATTGGAAATGAGCTTGAATGGGCTCTTCGCCAGACTAACTTGCAGAGCAAATCTAAATTTGCCGGAAGTTCGTCTGGGTTTTCCCAGGCTACTGTGTCTGTGCTGTGTCTTTTGATGTTCAATGCAGATTTATGCCAGCCTCCAGTAGAGATCCATTTCCTGGAGAGTTTAGGTGTAGGAGTTTAGTCCAACTTGTAACTTGTGGTAGAACTCCGACTTGTACCACGTGATCGCTGTACCACCTGACCACAGCAGAATCATTCGGCATTGATAGTGTTGCCATACAAACGCTCAATCATCTCCTAATCACGGCAATTATTACGACATCCAACCCTAATCAAACACACCTGAACAAGCTAATCAAGGTCTTCAAGATTAGGCTATATTAGAAAGCTACTGGCAGGTGATTTTCATTATGGTTGGATTTACACGGACCTCCAATTGGAACTTTAAAAACGTGTTCAAAAAGCACTCTAAACTGTTGTGACAGCGTTTTTTTTTTTGGTGGGACTCAGCAACAGGGTTTTTCTTTGTAGGTTTGTGTTCCTTGCTGTCCGCCCCTCCTGACTCACTAATTCAGCACATCTTCCTGCAGAGTTGATTGTGAGATTGCAGGTCGAGAGGATGACTGCTCGAGTGTACTGCTCGTTTAGTGCTGTTTTATTGTGTCTGTCTGCATGTTTGAGCAAAACAGACGCTGGAGTTTTAGGTGAGAAGTTCTTTTAGCTTCATTACATAGCCCGAAGAAGTGCATAAATAAAGTGCCTAAGAAAATTTGACTTTAGAAGCATCTCAGCACATAGGCTTACAAAAATACAGTACAGACGTCAAGTGGAAGTTCAACTTTGTATGTTGGTTTAGTTTTAATAATAAGCAAAGTATAAATATGCAAACTGTCATCTGTTTTTCATTGTACAAGTAAAACCCATATAATCACTAATATAAGCCTTTTTGTTTAATGTAAAACAAGAACATTAGTCTTATAATATGGCTACAAAATTATCAATCCGGAGTTTAAACTTTTGCCTAAACTTTTTGTTTTAGCAACTAAATAAGCCTACAATATAACATTGGGAGCTAATTATAACCGGTTGCTCTGCGTTGTGTATATGTAGTGCGTTTCTATATTTGTTTTGTTTTCTGAGTAGCCTATTAAAATGCTTAAAAGGAAATTAGGGTGGTCATGGGGATGGCATAAATTTTGACGATGTACACCGGTAAATTTGTATACAACATATTAACTGATGTCCATGTTTTCTATCAGCATTGCACTATTACTCCCTCTACTTTAGTGGGGTGGGTTGTAACAGCACTCTCCGTCTCTGAAACCGATTGATGCAGATTAGTGAAAAATGGTAGATTTCTAAGCTACTTTGAATTGAAGCAGATGAATGTGTGAATATTGTGAAGTTTGAGACTCATTGCAATACGCCTGACTTGCAAAAGCTGAATCAAACTATTACAGCACTTCCTGGTCTACCCAAATGATCCTCTTGAATCCTCTTCTGTAGTGTCCGGTCAGTGTCCGGCGACGCTGACGGTCGAGCCGTCCCGTCGCGGATGCACTTCTGATAGAGACTGCTCTGGAGGACACAAATGCTGTAAATTTCCCTGTGGGCCCATGTGTGTGCCGCCTGTTTTCAGTGAGTTTTAATTAATGATGGATGCTATACGTCTTCCAAAAACACTGAAAAAACGTGTTCACTCATTGCTAGTAAGTTTCACAAATAATTGCAAAGAAACCGCAAGCAACACGTTGAACTAAACGTGAAACTATGAAGTAGATAGACTGAATATTCCGGTAAAACCTCCTACTATCATCTTATGACAACTTTCTTTTTTTTTTTTTTCATACAGTGAATGAGAAATTTATTGTTGTGGTTTCTGTCATGTGTCTGTATAACAGCAAAGCCAGGAGAGTGTCCAAGCACAAATTTTGGAGCAGGAATGTGTGCCGAGTTGTGTTGCTATGACAGTGACTGTCCGAACAATGAGAAATGCTGCAGCAATGGATGTGGACATCAGTGTATGGCTCCATTTGCAGGTATGTGTTATATTAGTGTTTGGCTCAGCTTCCTCGTTATTTCAGTTTGTCTTGTGTTCTAATAAATCGTTCTCAATGTAAAGTATTTAGCCAAATAGCATGGTTTCAAGCACAAGATGGCTTAACAAAATTAACAGAAGATTAATACTGAGTAAAACTTGCTATTTGTTTTTTGTGCTGTATCTGAGACTGAATGCCGCTAAATGGACCGACTAATCTGTACCTCTCCAGTGAAGCCTGAAGCCGAACCCCCGAAGCCTCCAGTGAAGCCTCCAGGGAGGCCTGGAGCCGAACCCCCGAAGCCTCCAGGGAGGCCTGGAGCCGAACCCCCGAAGCCTCCAGGGAGGCCTGGAGCCGAACCCCCGAAGCCTCCAGGGAGGCCTGGAGCCGGACCCCCGATGCCTCCAGGGAGGCCTGGAGCCGAACCCCCGAAGCCTCCAGGGAGGCCTGGAGCCGAACCCCCGAAGCCTTCCACTGAACCGCTTGAGCCTGAACCGGAGCCTTCCATCGAACTGCCTGAGCCGGAGCCCTCCACCGAACTGCCAGAGCCACCTGCAACTGAACCTCCGGTGAAGCCTGCAGCCAAACCAGGGAGGCCTGGAGCCGAACCCCCGAAGCCTCCAGCCAAGCCTGGAGCCGAACCCCCGAAGCCACCAGGGAGGCCTGGAGCCGAACCCCCGAAGCCTCCAGGGAGGGAACCCCCAAAGCCTCAAGGGAGGCCTGGAGCCGAACCCCCGAAGCCTCCAGGGAGGGAACCCCCGAAGCCTCAAGGGAGGCCTGGAGCTGAACCCCCGAAGCCTCCAGGGAGGCATGGAGCCGAACCCCCGATGCCTCCAGGGAGCGAACGCCCAAAGCCTCCAGGGAGGCCTGGAGCCGAACCCCCTATGCCTCCAGGGAGGCCTGGAGCCGAACCCCCGAAGCCTTCCACTGAACTGCTTGAGCCTGAACCGGAGCCTTCCGTCGAACTGCCTGAGCCAGAGCCCTCCACCGAACTGCCAGAGCCGCTTGCAACTGAACCTCCGGTTAAGCCTGCAGCCAAACCAGGGAGACCTGGAGCCGAACCCCCGAAGCCTCCAGGGAGGCCTGGAGCCGAACCCCCAAAACCACCAGGGAGGCCTGGAGCCGAACCCCCGAAGCCTCCAGGGAGGGAACCCCCGAAGCCTCCAGGGAGGGAACCCCCGAAGCCTCCAGGGAGCGAACCCCCAAAGCCTCCAGGAAGGCCTGGAGCCGAACCCCCGAAGCCTTCCACTGAACTGTTTGAGCCTGAACCGGAGCCTTCCGTCGAACATCCTGAGCCGGAGCCCTCCACCGAACTGCCAGAGCCGCCTGCAACTGAACCTCCGGTTAAGCCTGCAGCCAAGCCAGGGAGGCCTGGAGCCGAACCCCCGAAGCCTCCAGGGAGGCCTGGAGCCGAACCCCCGAAGCCTCCAGGGAGGCCTGGAGCCGAACCCCCGAAGCCTCCAGGGAGGCCTGGAGCCGAACCCCCGAAGCCTCCAGGGAGGCCTGGAGCCGAACCCCCGAAGCCTCCAGGGAGGCCTGGAGCCGAACCCCCGAAGCCTCCAGGGAGGCCTGGAGCCGAACCCCCGAAGCCTCCAGGGAGGCCTGGAGCCGAACCCCCGAAGCCTCCAGGGAGGCCTGGAGCCGAACCCCCGAAGCCTCCAGGGAGGCCTGGAGCCGAACCCCCAATGCCTCCAGGGAGGCCTGCAGCCGTATTGCCAAAGCTTCCAGTGTGTGCTGAAAACTGCCACCAAACTAACCCTTATGGCCAATGTCCAGGTCATAAGTAATGTAGCTATGCATGCAGGTAACTGTGCTGATTCAACCATTGGATGTATGGTATATTTTCCCTGTTATCACCAAATAAATCTCACACTTGTAAGACTACTTTCTCTTTTATTTTTCTTTAAGTGTGATAACAAAGTTGGTGTTTTTTGTATGCCAGCGTTAGTTTGGCTGTTCTCTTACATAATGGCTCATTGGAATTCGTGCTTTAGGAATGTGTAAGTTCCCCTCCTCAAGACCCAAACACATGCAAAACAGTTTCAGAGAGGCTAGCAATATTAAGCTAGCTTTGAACGCATGAGATCTTACCCTCCAAAGCCACGCCTCCTTCAAAACGCATGAATGCACAAAGCAGAGTCTACAAAGTGTCATGAGATGAAAGACTGTTAAATTGCCTCATGTCTCAAAACGCATAACATTACAGTGATAATGAACGTAAACCTCTTACAGTGCTCTAGTCGTACCATCAGACTAATCCAGATTCATTTTGGCGTTAATGGTGTTGACAGGAAAACGCATAAATCCAAGTCTGAATCCGAATGCAATGATTGGACTGACTTTTTTTTTTTGGTCCTGAGACCTTTACAGAAGGTATGTTCTTTTAATATTTAGAACACTTCTAACATTGATTGCTATCAGGATGTGAAGAGTTTCAACCAGTATTGCCTATAGACCAATAGTCTTCTGCTGCATTCTGAAGCATTTGCTACAAAGCATAGTGGTCACATATATTGGTTGTAGTTGAACAATGTTTGATTGGTCCGTCAGAAATTGTTTTGGGATGGTATTATGTGTATACCGACAAGTACTTTATGGCCATGCAAGCTTCAAAGAGATGAGCCTAGCTAAAGGAGGAACGCTGTCAACGTTAGGTAGTTTGGAAAAGACGGATTGGTTCAGAGATGGCACAGCTCTAGCCCAACCAAGATAACTGCAGAAGTTGTTTGATCCCAAGACAAAGATCTAAAAGGAGATCTTAAGGACCTCTGAACGACCACAGGGTTGAAATCTCTTAAAACCACAGAGACTTTACATATCAAAATACATACAATCATCCCAAAACAATTCTTGATGGACTTCTAATCAAACACCGTTCAACTGCATAATTCTATAGCATGTCTACAACCAATATATGTGACTATTATGCTTTGTAGCAAATTAGCTTAAAGGAAATATAATTATGAATATTTGGATCAGTTAATAGAATTAACTTAATGTAGTAAAAATAAAATTACAATCATTTTTTAACCTGTTTGGCCCGTGAACACAGAGTGTTAATTGTTTATTAATTCTAAGAAATGTGCATTTCCGGGTTATGGGAAATGTCTTTCTTACTGGACAGTACTACTCAGAGAAAGTAGTTAAACATGGACAACTTTACGTGTGACATGCACAAGACTTTAGACTAAACACTTATACTACTCTAACGTACACATACATGCATGCATACATGTTTACCTAGGGAAAGAGAGCTGAAGCAGAATACAGGAAAGCAAGAAGTTATAGCATTGCTTAAAATTCAGCAGATCAACAGCCTTGAGCAAACCATCAGTTTAGTTCTAACACGCCCTTCTTTGAAATGGGTAAGGATACATAATGTATCAAATAATGAGACTTAAGTTTGATACTTGCATGCCTCGCCCTTTTGAATTAAACTGTCCTGATGCAGTTTGTTGAGGGCTCCAGTTGATCTTTGCTGATGTTGTCTTGATGAGAGAGAACCAGTAGGAGTCAGAGGATCTTTGGTGAATGGAAAGTCAAGGCCTAGCCTGGCACAAGCTTGGGGGTCCTTAGAAGACTTCTAGTTCAGCATCGTCTTCACAGTCGGTACTGAAATTTAAAAAATGTGACGCTTTGAGCGCTGTTGAGCACAATCATAAACACCTCTGATTGGCCATTGTGTTCATGAGCTCATCAGATATGTCTACGATTGGCTACAATGATCAACGCACCGGAGCGTTTGAGAGCACACCAAAGTGTTTTGAAAGCAGGAGCGTTTGAAAGCACAAGCAGGCGTCTATCAGAGCCAGCGGACCGATCCGCTGATTGACGCCTGTTTTCAAATGATCCCGTGCGTATCTGTGTAAGCGATCATTGTAGCCAATCACAGACATATTTGATGAGTGCGTGAGCACAAAGGCCATTCCGAGGTGTTTACGATTCCGCTCAACAGCGCTCAAAGGGTCACATGTTTTAAATTTCAGTATCGACTTGGTACCGAAGTCGGTACTTTTGACAACACTAGTTTATACATTTCTCAAGTGGTTATATATAGAATATATAGGATTAAAAGGGTTTATTTCTCCTTCTCAGCAAGAACACACAACTCTCTGCAAATTCCTTCTGGGTCATAATAGTCTTATCAGATAATAGGAATCACGTCTAAACTGTACTCTCTGTACTCTCTGCTAGAGTTGGAAAGAGATCACAGAGATAACGCATGACTAAATTACGACGAGAGCGGAAATAACAGCCACCTCTAATCTAAAGGCAGTGTCTAATTGGTCAGAACTCATCCAGGAGGCTGGGCAAACATTTGAGTTTAAAATCTTAGGGCACGAACAAAGCATTAGAGTAGCCATGAGGTTTTAGACCAGCCAGACGAGTAAACATGTAGGCGAGCAGACGAAATAACCCAAATCAAGATCAGAAGAACATAGGTTAAACAGCTTCATTCAAGCCATCTAACTACTCTCGTCTCACTTTTCCTTCTCTTACTTAGTTTGTTTTCTTTTCCGTTGAGAGTCTCGGTTCTAAGTTAAGTTTTGCTGTAAAGTTTCGGTCAACGATTTGACTGCATAGCCCGCTTCCAGCCCGGAATCTAGAGCTCGCGAGCTCCAAACCGTGTAGCGCCAGCACGGCAGAGAAAGAGAGAGCGAGAGACCTTGCGTGTGTTTGCAAATGTGCGTGGGCCTCATGAAGTGCATGTAAGTGCACAATTCTTCCTTGATACAGATAAAGGAGGCAGAATTTCATTCAGTCTTTGTGTATTTTATTTACAGAGATGGCTAAAAATCATTACATGTGAGAAGTAACATTAAAACACCTTTTGGAAAACAAAAAAACACATTAGATGTGAGCATGGTGTATAATTCTAACACGACGGCTTCACAGCAATACTTGGACACATATTGGTAAAAGCACAGCACACAACCACAATTTTATCCAGCAAAGTCTTATCCTCCCCCTCACAAGGCACCACAAATCCTAGGCGTATTGTGTCATTTAATATGTTAAACTTAGAACGCATACACCCTATCACTCGCTCCACGTGGATCCTGACATGAGCTAACTTCCTGGTCTGTTCCACATCTTTTGCATTAAGTTGGCTGTGCAGTTATTGCAGTTTATAACACCGAAGGTAGACGGCATCTTGAACACTGCGTTCTTCCCTCCATGCAATCCGCGGATTCCCAAAATGCTTTGCGTTCACCATTGGTAATGCGTCATGATGACGACACATTAGCAATCTCTACAGGCTACTTGCCTCAGTCACGATGAGAAACATGTCTATAGAAAGCTTGAGTGAACAAATATTCTCTGATTATGTAATCCATATGAAACCATCCATCATTAAATTGGCTTTGATATAACCATGGCTGTGTATCCCCTATATTCACTATAGTGGCTGGAAACATTGTTGTCAGCAACTGAAAATTTCAGATTCAAATTCTAGACATGCCCCTGTGTGTAAATAGTCTGGTTAAAACCAGACCCTTCTCAGTCGTAACTGAGTTAGGGTCTGGGGAAGGTTCATTGACAGCTCACTTCCAAAGGGACGTCGCTCAAATGCCTCTGGGCGCAATTGGATAGAACTTAAAACCAATCAGATCGATCGTCATCTTGTAAAGCCCGCCTCAACGTTTGTGATTGGTGCCTCGATTTGGAAAGATTGGAAATGAGCTTGAATGGGCTCTTCGCCAGACTAACTTGCAGAGCAAATCTAAATTTGCCGGAAGTTCGTCTGGGTTTTCCCAGGCTACTGTGTCTGTGCTGTGTCTCTTGATGTTCAATGCAGATTTATGCCAGCCTCCAGTAGAGATCCATTTCCTGGAGAGTTTAGGTGTAGGAGTTTAGTCCAACTTGTAACTTGTGGTAGAACTCCGACTTGTACCACGTGATCGCTGTACCACCTGACCACAGCAGAATCATTCGGCATTGATAGTGTTGCCATACAAACGCTCAATCATCTCCTAATCACGGCAATTATTACGACATCCAACCCTAATCAAACACACCTGAACAAGCTAATCAAGGTCTTCAAGATTAGGCTATATTAGAAAGCTACTGGCAGGTGATTTTCATTATGGTTGGAGTTACACGGACCTCCAATTGGAACTTTAAAAACGTGTTCAAAAAGCAGTCTAAACTGTTGTGACAGCGTTTTTTTTTTTGGTGGGACTCAGCAACAGGGTTTTTCTTTGTAGGTTTGTGTTCCTTGCTGTCCGCCCCTCCTGACTCACTAATTCAGCACATCTTCCTGCAGAGTTGATTGTGAGATTGCAGGTCGAGAGGATGACTGCTCGAGTGTACTGCTCGTTTAGTGCTGTTTTATTGTGTCTGTCTGCATGTTTGAGCAAAACAGACGCTGGAGTTTTAGGTGAGAAGTTCTTTTCGCTTCATTACATAGACCGAAGAAGTGCATAAATAAAGTGCCTAAGAAAATTTGACTTTAGAAGCATCTCAGCACATAGGCTTACAAAAATACAGTACAGACGTCAAGTGGAAGTTCAACTTTGTATGTTGGTTTAGTTTTAATAATAAGCAAAGTATAAATATGCAAACTGTCATCTGTTTTTCATTGTACAAGTAAAACCCATATAATCACTAATATAAGCCTTTTTGTTTAATGTAAAACAAGAACATTAGTCTTATAATATGGCTACAAAATTATCAATCCGGAGTTTAAACTTTTGCCTAAACTTTTTGTTTTAGCAACTAAATAAGCCTACAATATAACATTGGGAGCTAATTATAACCGGTTGCTCTGCGTTGTGTATATGTAGTGCGTTTCTATATTTGTTTTGTTTTCTGAGTAGCCTATTAAAATGCTTAAAAGGAAATTAGGGTGGTCATGGGGATGGCATAAATTTTGACGATGTACACCGGTAAATTTGTATACAACATATTAACTGATGTCCATGTTTTCTATCAGCATTGCACTATTACTCCCTCTACTTTAGTGGGGTGGGTTGTAACAGCACTCTCCGTCTCTGAAACCGATTGATGCAGATTAGTGAAAAATGGTAGATTTCTAAGCTACTTTGAATTGAAGCAGATGAATGTGTGAATATTGTGAAGTTTGAGACTCATTGCAATACGCCTGACTTGCAAAAGCTGAATCAAACTATTACAGCACTTCCTGGTCTACCCAAATGATCCTCTTGAATCCTCTTCTGTAGTGTCCGGTCAGTGTCCGGCGACGCTGACGGTCGAGCCGTCCCGTCGCGGATGCACTTCTGATAGAGACTGCTCTGGAGGACACAAATGCTGTAAATTTCCCTGTGGGCCCATGTGTGTGCCGCCTGTTTTCAGTGAGTTTTAATTAATGATGGATGCTATACGTCTTCCAAAAACACTGAAAAAACGTGTTCACTCATTGCTAGTAAGTTTCACAAATAATTGCAAAGAAACCGCAAGCAACACGTTGAACTAAACGTGAAACTATGAAGTAGATAGACTGAATATTCCGGTAAAACCTCCTACTATCATCTTATGACAACTTTCTTTTTTTTTTTTTTCATACAGTGAATGAGAAATTTATTGTTGTGGTTTCTGTCATGTGTCTGTATAACAGCAAAGCCAGGAGAGTGTCCAAGCACAAATTTTGGAGCAGGAATGTGTGCCGAGTTGTGTTGCTATGACAGTGACTGTCCGAACAATGAGAAATGCTGCAGCAATGGATGTGGACATCAGTGTATGGCTCCATTTGCAGGTATGTGTTATATTAGTGTTTGGCTCAGCTTCCTCGTTATTTCAGTTTGTCTTGTGTTCTAATAAATCGTTCTCAATGTAAAGTATTTAGCCAAATAGCATGGTTTCAAGCACAAGATGGCTTAACAAAATTAACAGAAGATTAATACTGAGTAAAACTTGCTATTTGTTTTTTGTGCTGTATCTGAGACTGAATGCCGCTAAATGGACCGACTAATCTGTACCTCTCCAGTGAAGCCTGCAGCCGAACCCCCGAAGCCTCCAGTGAAGCCTCCAGGGAGGCCTGGAGCCGAACCCCCGAAGCCTCCAGGGAGGGAACCCCCAAAGCCTCCAAGGAGGCCTGGAGCTGAACCCCCAATTCCTCCAGGGAGGCCTGGAGCCGAACCCCCGAAGCCTCCAGGGAGGCCTGGAGCCGGACCCCCGATGCCTCCAGGGAGGCCTGGAGCCGAACCCCCGAAGCCTCCAGGGAGGCCTGGAGCCGAACCCCCGAAGCCTTCCACTGAACTGCTTGAGCCTGAACCGGAGCCTTCCATCGAACTGCCTGAGCCGGAGCCCTCCACCGAACTGCCAGAGCCACCTGCAACTGAACCTCCGGTGAAGCCTGCAGCCAAACCAGGGAGGCCTGGAGCCGAACCCCCGAAGCCTCCAGCCAAGCCTGGAGCCGAACCCCCGAAGCCACCAGGGAGGCCTGGAGCCGAACCCCCGAAGCCTCCAGGGAGGGAACCCCCAAAGCCTCAAGGGAGGCCTGGAGCCGAACCCCCGAAGCCTCCAGGGAGGGAACCCCCAAAGCCTCAAGGGAGGCCTGGAGCTGAACCCCCGAAGCCTCCAGGGAGGCATGGATCCGAACCCCCGATGCCTCCAGGGAGCGAACGCCCAAAGCCTCCAGGGAGGCCTGGAGCCGAACCCCCGAAGCCTTCCACTGAACTGCTTGAGCCTGAACCGGAGCCTTCCGTCGAACTGCCTGAGCCGGAGCCCTCCACCGAACTGCCAGAGCCGCTTGCAACTGAACCTCCGGTTAAGCCTGCAGCCAAACCAGGGAGACCTGGAGCCGAACCCCCGAAGCCTCCAGGGAGGCCTGGAGCCGAACCCCCAAAACCAGCAGGGAGGCCTGGAGCCGAACCCCCGAAGCCTCCAGGGAGGGAACCCCCGAAGCCTCCAGGGAGCGAACCCCCAAAGCCTCCAGGAAGGCCTGGAGCCGAACCCCCGAAGCCTTCCACTGAACTGTTTGAGCCTGAACCGGAGCCTTCCGTCGAACTGCCTGAGCCGGAGCCCTCCACCGAACTGCCAGAGCCGCCTGCAACTGAACCTCCGGTTAAGCCTGCAGCCAAGCCAGGGAGGCCTGGAGCCGACCCCCCGAAGCCTCCAGGGAGGCCTGGAGCCGACCCCCCGAAGCCTCCAGGGAGGCCTGGAGCCGAACCCCCGAAGCCTCCAGGGAGGCCTGGAGCCGAACCCCCGAAGCCTCCAGGGAGGCCTGGAGCCGAACCCCCAATGCCTCCAGGGAGGCCTGCAGCCGTATTGCCAAAGCTTCCAGTGTGTGCTGAAAACTGCCACCAAACTAACCCTTATGGCCAATGTCCAGGTCATAAGTAATGTAGCTATGCATGCAGGTAACTGTGCTTATTCAACCATTGGATGTATGGTATATTTTCCCTGTTATCACCAAATAAATCTCACACTTGTAAGACTACTTTCTCTTTTATTTTTCTTTAAGTGTGATAACAAAGTTGGTGTTTTTTGTATGCCAGCGTTAGTTTGGCTGTTCTCTTACATAATGGCTCATTGGAATTCGTGCTTTAGGAATGTGTAAGTTCCCCTCCTCAAGACCCAAACACATGCAAAACAGTTTCAGAGAGGCTAGCAATATTAAGCTAGCTTTGAACGCATGAGATCTTACCCTCCAAAGCCACGCCTCCTTCAAAACGCATGAATGCACAAAGCAGAGTCTACAAAGTGTCATGAGATGAAAGACTGTTAAATTGCCTCATGTCTCAAAACGCATAACATTACAGTGATAATGAACGTAAACCTCTTACAGTGCTCTAGTCGTACCATCAGACTAATCCAGATTCATTTTGGCGTTAATGGTGTTGACAGGAAAACGCATAAATCCAAGTCTGAATCCGAATGCAATGATTGGACTGACTTTTTTTTTTTTGGTCCTGAGACCTTTACAGAAGGTATGTTATTTTAATATTTAGAACACTTCTAACATTGATTGCTATCAGGATGTGAAGAGTTTCAACCAGTATTGCCTATAGACCAATAGTCTTCTGCTGCATTCTGAAGCATTTGCGACAAAGCATAGTGGTCACATATATTGGTTGTAGTTGAACAATGTTTGATTGGTCCGTCAGAAATTGTTTTGGGATGGTATTATGTGTATACCGACAAGTACTTTATGGCCATGCAAGCTTCAAAGAGATGAGCCTAGCTAAAGGAGGAACGCTGTCAACGTTAGGTAGTTTGGAAAAGACGGATTGGTTCAGAGATGGCACAGCTCTAGCCCAACCAAGATAACTGCAGAAGTTGTTTGATCCCAAGACAAAGATCTAAAAGGAGATCTTAAGGACCTCTGAACGACCACAGGGTTGAAATCTCTTAAAACCACAGAGACTTTACAAATCAAAATACATACAATCATCCCAAAACAATTCTTGATGGACTTCTAATCAAACACCGTTCAACTGCATAATTCTATAGCATGTCTACAACCAATATATGTGACTATTATGCTTTGTAGCAAATTAGCTTAAAGGAAATATAATTATGAATATTTGGATCAGTTAATAGAATTAACTTAATGTAGTAAAAATAAAATTACAATCATTTTTTAACCTGTTTGGCCCGTGAACACAGAGTGTTAATTGTTTATTAATTCTAAGAAATGTGCATTTCCGGGTTATGGGAAATGTCTTTCTTACTGGACAGTACTACTCAGAGAAAGTAGTTAAACATGGACAACTTTACGTGTGACATGCACAAGACTTTAGACTAAACACTTATACTACTCTAACGTACACATACATGCATGCATACATGTTTACCTAGGGAAAGAGAGCTGAAGCAGAATACAGGAAAGCAAGAAGTTATAGCATTGCTTAAAATTCAGCAGATCAACAGCCTTGAGCAAACCATCAGTTTAGTTCTAACACGCCCTTCTTTGAAATGGGTAAGGATACATAATGTATCAAATAATGAGACTTAAGTTTGATACTTGCATGCCTCGCCCTTTTGAATTAAACTGTCCTGATGCAGTTTGTTGAGGGCTCCAGTTGATCTTTGCTGATGTTGTCTTGATGAGAGAGAACCAGTAGGAGTCAGAGGATCTTTGGTGAATGGAAAGTCAAGGCCTAGCCTGGCACAAGCTTGGGGGTCCTTAGAAGACTTCTAGTTCAGCATCGTCTTCACAGTCGGTACTGAAATTTAAAAAATGTGACGCTTTGAGCGCTGTTGAGCACAATCATAAACACCTCTGATTGGCCATTGTGTTCATGAGCTCATCAGATATGTCTACGATTGGCTACAATGATCAACGCACCGGAGCGTTTGAGAGCACACCAAAGTGTTTTGAAAGCAGGAGCGTTTGAAAGCACAAGCAGGCGTCTATCAGAGCCAGCGGACCGATCCGCTGATTGACGCCTGTTTTCAAATGATCCCGTGCGTATCTGTGTAAGCGATCATTGTAGCCAATCACAGACATATTTGATGAGTGCGTGAGCACAAAGGCCATTCCGAGGTGTTTACGATTCCGCTCAACAGCGCTCAAAGGGTCACATGTTTTAAATTTCAGTATCGACTTGGTACCGAAGTCGGTACTTTTGACAACACTAGTTTATACATTTCTCAAGTGGTTATATATAGAATATATAGGATTAAAAGGGTTTATTTCTCCTTCTCAGCAAGAACACACAACTCTCTGCAAATTCCTTCTGGGTCATAATAGTCTTATCAGATAATAGGAATCACGTCTAAACTGTACTCTCTGTACTCTCTGCTAGAGTTGGAAAGAGATCACAGAGATAACGCATGACTAAATTACGACGAGAGCGGAAATAACAGCCACCTCTAATCTAAAGGCAGTGTCTAATTGGTCAGAACTCATCCAGGAGGCTGGGCAAACATTTGAGTTTAAAATCTTAGGGCACGAACAAAGCATTAGAGTAGCCATGAGGTTTTAGACCAGCCAGACGAGTAAACATGTAGGCGAGCAGACGAAATAACCCAAATCAAGATCAGAAGAACATAGGTTAAACAGCTTCATTCAAGCCATCTAACTACTCTCGTCTCACTTTTCCTTCTCTTACTTAGTTTGTTTTCTTTTCCATTGAGAGTCTCGGTTTTAAGTTAAGTTTTGCTGTAAAGTTTCGGTCAACGATTTGACTGCATAGCCCGCTTCCAGCCCGGAATCTAGAGCTCGCGAGCTCCAAACCGTGTAGCGCCAGCACGGCAGAGAAAGAGAGAGCGAGAGACCTTGCGTGTGTTTGCAAATGTGCGTGGGCCTCATGAAGTGCATGTAAGTGCACAATTCTTCCTTGATACAGATAAAGGAGGCAGAATTTCATTCAGTCTTTGTGTATTTTATTTACAGAGATGGCTAAAAATCATTACATGTGAGAAGTAACATTAAAACACCTTTTGGAAAACAAAAAAACACATTAGATGTGTGCATGGTGTATAATTCTAACACGACGGCTTCACAGCAATACTTGGACACATATTGGTAAAAGCACAGCACACAACCACAATTTTATCCAGCAAAGTCTTATCCTCCCCCTCACAAGGCACCACAAATCCTAGGCGTATTGTGTCATTTAATATGTTAAACTTAGAGCGCATACACCCTATCACTCGCTCCACGTGGATCCTGACATGAGCTAACTTCCTGGTCTGTTCCACATCTTTTGCATTAAGTTGGCTGTGCAGTTATTGCAGTTTATAACACCGAAGGTAGACGGCATCTTGAACACTGCGTTCTTCCCTCCATGCAATCCGCGGATTCCCAAAATGCTTTGCGTTCACCACTGGTAATGCGTCATGATGACGACACATTAGCAATCTCTACAGGCTACTTGCCTCAGTCACGATGAGAAACATGTCTATAGAAAGCTTGAGTGAACAAATATTCTCTGATTATGTAATCCATATGAAACCATCCATCATTAAATTGGCTTTGATATAACCATGGCTGTGTATCCCCTATATTCACTATAGTGGCTGGAAACATTGTTGTCAGCAACTGAAAATTTCAGATTCAAATTCTAGACATGCCCCTGTGTGTAAATAGTCTGGTTAAAACCAGACCCTTCTCAGTCGTAACTGAGTTAGGGTCTGGGGAAGGTTCATTGACAGCTCACTTCCAAAGGGACGTCGCTCAAATGCCTCTGGGCGCAATTGGATAGAACTTAAAACCAATCAGATCGATCGTCATCTTGTAAAGCCCGCCTCAACGTTTGTGATTGGTGCCTCGATTTGGAAAGATTGGAAATGAGCTTGAATGGGCTCTTCGCCAGACTAACTTGCAGAGCAAATCTAAATTTGCCGGAAGTTCGTCTGGGTTTTCCCAGGCTACTGTGTCTGTGCTGTGTCTTTTGATGTTCAATGCAGATTTATGCCAGCCTCCAGTAGAGATCCATTTCCTGGAGAGTTTAGGTGTAGGAGTTTAGTCCAACTTGTAACTTGTGGTAGAACTCCGACTTGTACCACGTGATCGCTGTACCACCTGACCACAGCAGAATCATTCGGCATTGATAGTGTTGCCATACAAACGCTCAATCATCTCCTAATCACGGCAATTATTACGACATCCAACCCTAATCAAACACACCTGAACAAGCTAATCAAGGTCTTCAAGATTAGGCTATATTAGAAAGCTACTGGCAGGTGATTTTCATTATGGTTGGAGTTACACGGACCTCCAATTGGAACTTTAAAAACGTGTTCAAAAAGCACTCTAAACTGTTGTGACAGCGTTTTTTTTTTTGGTGGGACTCAGCAACAGGGTTTTTCTTTGTAGGTTTGTGTTCCTTGCTGTCCGCCCCTCCTGACTCACTAATTCAGCACATCTTCCTGCAGAGTTGATTGTGAGATTGCAGGTCGAGAGGATGACTGCTCGAGTGTACTGCTCGTTTAGTGCTGTTTTATTGTGTCTGTCTGCATGTTTGAGCAAAACAGACGCTGGAGTTTTAGGTGAGAAGTTCTTTTAGCTTCATTACATAGCCCGAAGAAGTGCATAAATAAAGTGCCTAAGAAAATTTGACTTTAGAAGCATCTCAGCACATAGGCTTACAAAAATACAGTACAGACGTCAAGTGGAAGTTCAACTTTGTATGTTGGTTTAGTTTTAATAATAAGCAAAGTATAAATATGCAAACTGTCATCTGTTTTTCATTGTACAAGTAAAACCCATATAATCACTAATATAAGCCTTTTTGTTTAATGTAAAACAAGAACATTAGTCTTATAATATGGCTACAAAATTATCAATCCGGAGTTTAAACTTTTGCCTAAACTTTTTGTTTTAGCAACTAAATAAGCCTACAATATAACATTGGGAGCTAATTATAACCGGTTGCTCTGCGTTGTGTATATGTAGTGCGTTTCTATATTTGTTTTGTTTTCTGAGTAGCCTATTAAAATGCTTAAAAGGAAATTAGGGTGGTCATGGGGATGGCATAAATTTTGACGATGTACACCGGTAAATTTGTATACAACATATTAACTGATGTCCATGTTTTCTATCAGCATTGCACTATTACTCCCTCTACTTTAGTGGGGTGGGTTGTAACAGCACTCTCCGTCTCTGAAACCGATTGATGCAGATTAGTGAAAAATGGTAGATTTCTAAGCTACTTTGAATTGAAGCAGATGAATGTGTGAATATTGTGAAGTTTGAGACTCATTGCAATACGCCTGACTTGCAAAAGCTGAATCAAACTATTACAGCACTTCCTGGTCTACCCAAATGATCCTCTTGAATCCTCTTCTGTAGTGTCCGGTCAGTGTCCGGCGACGCTGACGGTCGAGCCGTCCCGTCGCGGATGCACTTCTGATAGAGACTGCTCTGGAGGACACAAATGCTGTAAATTTCCCTGTGGGCCCATGTGTGTGCCGCCTGTTTTCAGTGAGTTTTAATTAATGATGGATGCTATACGTCTTCCAAAAACACTGAAAAAACGTGTTCACTCATTGCTAGTAAGTTTCACAAATAATTGCAAAGAAACCGCAAGCAACACGTTGAACTAAACGTGAAACTATGAAGTAGATAGACTGAATATTCCGGTAAAACCTCCTACTATCATCTTATGACAACTTTCTTTTTTTTTTTTTTCATACAGTGAATGAGAAATTTATTGTTGTGGTTTCTGTCATGTGTCTGTATAACAGCAAAGCCAGGAGAGTGTCCAAGCACAAATTTTGGAGCAGGAATGTGTGCCGAGTTGTGTTGCTATGACAGTGACTGTCCGAACAATGAGAAATGCTGCAGCAATGGATGTGGACATCAGTGTATGGCTCCATTTGCAGGTATGTGTTATATTAGTGTTTGGCTCAGCTTCCTCGTTATTTCAGTTTGTCTTGTGTTCTAATAAATCGTTCTCAATGTAAAGTATTTAGCCAAATAGCATGGTTTCAAGCACAAGATGGCTTAACAAAATTAACAGAAGATTAATACTGAGTAAAACTTGCTATTTGTTTTTTGTGCTGTATCTGAGACTGAATGCCGCTAAATGGACCGACTAATCTGTACCTCTCCAGTGAAGCCTGAAGCCGAACCCCCGAAGCCTCCAGTGAAGCCTCCAGGGAGGCCTGGAGCCGAACCCCCGAAGCCTCCAGGGAGGCCTGGAGCCGAACCCCCGAAGCCTCCAGGGAGGCCTGGAGCCGGACCCCCGATGCCTCCAGGGAGGCCTGGAGCCGAACCCCCGAAGCCTCCAGGGAGGCCTGGAGCCGAACCCCCGAAGCCTTCCACTGAACCGCTTGAGCCTGAACCGGAGCCTTCCATCGAACTGCCTGAGCCGGAGCCCTCCACCGAACTGCCAGAGCCACCTGCAACTGAACCTCCGGTGAAGCCTGCAGCCAAACCAGGGAGGCCTGGAGCCGAACCCCCGAAGCCTCCAGCCAAGCCTGGAGCCGAACCCCCGAAGCCACCAGGGAGGCCTGGAGCCGAACCCCCGAAGCCTCCAGGGAGGGAACCCCCAAAGCCTCAAGGGAGGCCTGGAGCCGAACCCCCGAAGCCTCCAGGGAGGGAACCCCCAAAGCCTCAAGGGAGGCCTGGAGCCGAACCCCCGATGCCTCCAGGGAGCGAACGCCCAAAGCCTCCAGGGAGGCCTGGAGCCGAACCCCCTATGCCTCCAGGGAGGCCTGGAGCCGAACCCCCGAAGCCTTCCACTGAACTGCTTGAGCCTGAACCGGAGCCTTCCGTCGAACTGCCTGAGCCAGAGCCCTCCACCGAACTGCCAGAGCCGCTTGCAACTGAACCTCCGGTTAAGCCTGCAGCCAAACCAGGGAGACCTGGAGCCGAACCCCCGAAGCCTCCAGGGAGGCCTGGAGCCGAACCCCCAAAACCACCAGGGAGGCCTGGAGCCGAACCCCCGAAGCCTCCAGGGAGGGAACCCCCGAAGCCTCCAGGGAGCGAACCCCCAAAGCCTCCAGGAAGGCCTGGAGCCGAACCCCCGAAGCCTTCCACTGAACTGTTTGAGCCTGAACCGGAGCCTTCCGTCGAACATCCTGAGCCGGAGCCCTCCACCGAACTGCCAGAGCCGCCTGCAACTGAACCTCCGGTTAAGCCTGCAGCCAAGCCAGGGAGGCCTGGAGCCGAACCCCCGAAGCCTCCAGGGAGGCCTGGAGCCGAACCCCCGAAGCCTCCAGGGAGGCCTGGAGCCGAACCCCCGAAGCCTCCAGGGAGGCCTGGAGCCGAACCCCCGAAGCCTCCAGGGAGGCCTGCAGCCGTATTGCCAAAGCTTCCAGTGTGTGCTGAAAACTGCCACCAAACTAACCCTTATGGCCAATGTCCAGGTCATAAGTAATGTAGCTATGTATGCAGGTAACTGTGCTGATTCAACCATTGGATGTATGGTATATTTTCCCTGTTATCACCAAATAAATCTCACACTTGTAAGACTACTTTCTCTTTTATTTTTCTTTAAGTGTGATAACAAAGTTGGTGTTTTTTGTATGCCAGCGTTAGTTTGGCTGTTCTCTTACATAATGGCTCATTGGAATTCGTGCTTTAGGAATGTGTAAGTTCCCCTCCTCAAGACCCAAACACATGCAAAACAGTTTCAGAGAGGCTAGCAATATTAAGCTAGCTTTGAACGCATGAGATCTTACCCTCCAAAGCCACGCCTCCTTCAAAACGCATGAATGCACAAAGCAGAGTCTACAAAGTGTCATGAGATGAAAGACTGTTAAATTGCCTCATGTCTCAAAACGCATAACATTACAGTGATAATGAACGTAAACCTCTTACAGTGCTCTAGTCGTACCATCAGACTAATCCAGATTCATTTTGGCGTTAATGGTGTTGACAGGAAAACGCATAAATCCAAGTCTGAATCCGAATGCAATGATTGGACTGACTTCTTTTTTTTTTTGGTCCTGAGACCTTTACAGAAGGTATGTTATTTTAATATTTAGAACACTTCTAACATTGATTGCTATCAGGATGTGAAGAGTTTCAACCAGTATTGCCTATAGACCAATAGTCTTCTGCTGCATTCTGAAGCATTTGCTACAAAGCATAGTGGTCACATATATTGGTTGTAGTTGAACAATGTTTGATTGGTCCGTCAGAAATTGTTTTGGGATGGTATTATGTGTATACCGACAAGTACTTTATGGCCATGCAAGCTTCAAAGAGATGAGCCTAGCTAAAGGAGGAACGCTGTCAACGTTAGGTAGTTTGGAAAAGACGGATTGGTTCAGAGATGGCACAGCTCTAGCCCAACCAAGATAACTGCAGAAGTTGTTTGATCCCAAGACAAAGATCTAAAAGGAGATCTTAAGGACCTCTGAACGACCACAGGGTTGAAATCTCTTAAAACCACAGAGACTTTACATATCAAAATACATACAATCATCCCAAAACAATTCTTGATGGACTTCTAATCAAACACCGTTCAACTGCATAATTCTATAGCATGTCTACAACCAATATATGTGACTATTATGCTTTGTAGCAAATTAGCTTAAAGGAAATATAATTATGAATATTTGGATCAGTTAATAGAATTAACTTAATGTAGTAAAAATAAAATTACAATCATTTTTTAACCTGTTTGGCCCGTGAACACAGAGTGTTAATTGTTTATTAATTCTAAGAAATGTGCATTTCCGGGTTATGGGAAATGTCTTTCTTACTGGACAGTACTACTCAGAGAAAGTAGTTAAACATGGACAACTTTACGTGTGACATGCACAAGACTTTAGACTAAACACTTATACTACTCTAACGTACACATACATGCATGCATACATGTTTACCTAGGGAAAGAGAGCTGAAGCAGAATACAGGAAAGCAAGAAGTTATAGCATTGCTTAAAATTCAGCAGATCAACAGCCTTGAGCAAACCATCAGTTTAGTTCTAACACGCCCTTCTTTGAAATGGGTAAGGATACATAATGTATCAAATAATGAGACTTAAGTTTGATACTTGCATGCCTCGCCCTTTTGAATTAAACTGTCCTGATGCAGTTTGTTGAGGGCTCCAGTTGATCTTTGCTGATGTTGTCTTGATGAGAGAGAACCAGTAGGAGTCAGAGGATCTTTGGTGAATGGAAAGTCAAGGCCTAGCCTGGCACAAGCTTGGGGGTCCTTAGAAGACTTCTAGTTCAGCATCGTCTTCACAGTCGGTACTGAAATTTAAAAAATGTGACGCTTTGAGCGCTGTTGAGCACAATCATAAACACCTCTGATTGGCCATTGTGTTCATGAGCTCATCAGATATGTCTACGATTGGCTACAATGATCAACGCACCGGAGCGTTTGAGAGCACACCAAAGTGTTTTGAAAGCAGGAGCGTTTGAAAGCACAAGCAGGCGTCTATCAGAGCCAGCGGACCGATCCGCTGATTGACGCCTGTTTTCAAATGATCCCGTGCGTATCTGTGTAAGCGATCATTGTAGCCAATCACAGACATATTTGATGAGTGCGTGAGCACAAAGGCCATTCCGAGGTGTTTACGATTCCGCTCAACAGCGCTCAAAGGGTCACATGTTTTAAATTTCAGTATCGACTTGGTACCGAAGTCGGTACTTTTGACAACACTAGTTTATACATTTCTCAAGTGGTTATATATAGAATATATAGGATTAAAAGGGTTTATTTCTCCTTCTCAGCAAGAACACACAACTCTCTGCAAATTCCTTCTGGGTCATAATAGTCTTATCAGATAATAGGAATCACGTCTAAACTGTACTCTCTGTACTCTCTGCTAGAGTTGGAAAGAGATCACAGAGATAACGCATGACTAAATTACGACGAGAGCGGAAATAACAGCCACCTCTAATCTAAAGGCAGTGTCTAATTGGTCAGAACTCATCCAGGAGGCTGGGCAAACATTTGAGTTTAAAATCTTAGGGCACGAACAAAGCATTAGAGTAGCCATGAGGTTTTAGACCAGCCAGACGAGTAAACATGTAGGCGAGCAGACGAAATAACCCAAATCAAGATCAGAAGAACATAGGTTAAACAGCTTCATTCAAGCCATCTAACTACTCTCGTCTCACTTTTCCTTCTCTTACTTAGTTTGTTTTCTTTTCCGTTGAGAGTCTCGGTTCTAAGTTAAGTTTTGCTGTAAAGTTTCGGTCAACGATTTGACTGCATAGCCCGCTTCCAGCCCGGAATCTAGAGCTCGCGAGCTCCAAACCGTGTAGCGCCAGCACGGCAGAGAAAGAGAGAGCGAGAGACCTTGCGTGTGTTTGCAAATGTGCGTGGGCCTCATGAAGTGCATGTAAGTGCACAATTCTTCCTTGATACAGATAAAGGAGGCAGAATTTCATTCAGTCTTTGTGTATTTTATTTACAGAGATGGCTAAAAATCATTACATGTGAGAAGTAACATTAAAACACCTTTTGGAAAACAAAAAAACACATTAGATGTGAGCATGGTGTATAATTCTAACACGACGGCTTCACAGCAATACTTGGACACATATTGGTAAAAGCACAGCACACAACCACAATTTTATCCAGCAAAGTCTTATCCTCCCCCTCACAAGGCACCACAAATCCTAGGCGTATTGTGTCATTTAATATGTTAAACTTAGAGCGCATACACCCTATCACTCGCTCCACGTGGATCCTGACATGAGCTAACTTCCTGGTCTGTTCCACATCTTTTGCATTAAGTTGGCTGTGCAGTTATTGCAGTTTATAACACCGAAGGTAGACGGCATCTTGAACACTGCGTTCTTCCCTCCATGCAATCCGCGGATTCCCAAAATGCTTTGTGTTCACCACTGGTAATGCGTCATGATGACGACACATTAGCAATCTCTACAGGCTACTTGCCTCAGTCACGATGAGAAACATGTCTATAGAAAGCTTGAGTGAACAAATATTCTCTGATTATGTAATCCATATGAAACCATCCATCATTAAATTGGCTTTGATATAACCATGGCTGTGTATCCCCTATATTCACTATAGTGGCTGGAAACATTGTTGTCAGCAACTGAAAATTTCAGATTCAAATTCTAGACATGCCCCTGTGTGTAAATAGTCTGGTTAAAACCAGACCCTTCTCAGTCGTAACTGAGTTAGGGTCTGGGGAAGGTTCATTGACAGCTCACTTCCAAAGGGACGTCGCTCAAATGCCTCTGGGCGCAATTGGATAGAACTTAAAACCAATCAGATCGATCGTCATCTTGTAAAGCCCGCCTCAACGTTTGTGATTGGTGCCTCGATTTGGAAAGATTGGAAATGAGCTTGAATGGGCTCTTCGCCAGACTAACTTGCAGAGCAAATCTAAATTTGCCGGAAGTTCGTCTGGGTTTTCCCAGGCTACTGTGTCTGTGCTGTGTCTCTTGATGTTCAATGCAGATTTATGCCAGCCTCCAGTAGAGATCCATTTCCTGGAGAGTTTAGGTGTAGGAGTTTAGTCCAACTTGTAACTTGTGGTAGAACTCCGACTTGTACCACGTGATCGCTGTACCACCTGACCACAGCAGAATCATTCGGCATTGATAGTGTTGCCATACAAACGCTCAATCATCTCCTAATCACGGCAATTATTACGACATCCAACCCTAATCAAACACACCTGAACAAGCTAATCAAGGTCTTCAAGATTAGGCTATATTAGAAAGCTACTGGCAGGTGATTTTCATTATGGTTGGAGTTACACGGACCTCCAATTGGAACTTTAAAAACGTGTTCAAAAAGCAGTCTAAACTGTTGTGACAGCGTTTTTTTTTTTGGTGGGACTCAGCAACAGGGTTTTTCTTTGTAGGTTTGTGTTCCTTGCTGTCCGCCCCTCCTGACTCACTAATTCAGCACATCTTCCTGCAGAGTTGATTGTGAGATTGCAGGTCGAGAGGATGACTGCTCGAGTGTACTACTCGTTTAGTGCTGTTTTATTGTGTCTGTCTGCATGTTTGAGCAAAACAGACGCTGGAGTTTTAGGTGAGAAGTTCTTTTAGCTTCATTACACAGCCCGAAGAAGTGCATAAATAAAGTGCCTAAGAAAATTTGACTTTAGAAGCATCTCAGCACATAGGCTTACAAAAATACAGTACAGACGTCAAGTGGAAGTTCAACTTTGTATGTTGGTTTAGTTTTAATAATAAGCAAAGTATAAATATGCAAACTGTCATCTGTTTTTCATTGTACAAGTAAAACCCATATAATCACTAATATAAGCCTTTTTGTTTAATGTAAAACAAGAACATTAGTCTTATAATATGGCTACAAAATTATCAATCCGGAGTTTAAACTTTTGCCTAAACTTTTTGTTTTAGCAACTAAATAAGCCTACAATATAACATTGGGAGCTAATTATAACCGGTTGCTCTGCGTTGTGTATATGTAGTGCGTTTCTATATTTGTTTTGTTTTCTGAGTAGCCTATTAAAATGCTTAAAAGGAAATTAGGGTGGTCATGGGGATGGCATAAATTTTGACGATGTACACCGGTAAATTTGTATACAACATATTAACTGATGTCCATGTTTTCTATCAGCATTGCACTATTACTCCCTCTACTTTAGTGGGGTGGGTTGTAACAGCACTCTCCGTCTCTGAAACCGATTGATGCAGATTAG
This sequence comes from Gila orcuttii, assembly GCA_026230005.1. Taxonomy (NCBI): domain Eukaryota; kingdom Metazoa; phylum Chordata; class Actinopteri; order Cypriniformes; family Leuciscidae; genus Gila; species Gila orcuttii. The sequence continues at coordinate 14,796,388 of JAPDVR010000003.1, forward strand.
TGAAAAATGGTAGATTTCTAAGCTACTTTGAATTGAAGCAGATGAATGTGTGAATATTGTGAAGTTTGAGACTCATTGCAATACGCCTGACTTGCAAAAGCTGAATCAAACTATTACAGCACTTCCTGGTCTACCCAAATGATCCTCTTGAATCCTCTTCTGTAGTGTCCGGTCAGTGTCCGGCGACGCTGACGGTCGAGCCGTCCCGTCGCGGATGCACTTCTGATAGAGACTGCTCTGGAGGACACAAATGCTGTAAATTTCCCTGTGGGCCCGTGTGTGTGCCGCCTGTTTTCAGTGAGTTTTAATTAATGATGGATGCTATACGTCTTCCAAAAACACTGAAAAAACGTGTTCACTCATTGCTAGTAAGTTTCACAAATAATTGCAAAGAAACCGCAAGCAACACGTTGAACTAAACGTGAAACTATGAAGTAGATAGACTGAATATTCCGGTAAAACCTCCTACTATCATCTAATGACAACTTTCTTTTTTTTTTTTTCATACAGTGAATGAGAAATTTATTGTTGTGGTTTCTGTCATGTGTCTGTATAACAGCAAAGCCAGGAGAGTGTCCAAGCACAAATTTTGGAGCAGGAATGTGTGCCGAGTTGTGTTGCTTTGACAGTGACTGTCCGAACAATGAGAAATGCTGCAGCAATGGATGTGGACATCAGTGTATGGCTCCATTTGCAGGTATGTGTTATATTAGTGTTTGGCTCAGCTTCCTCGTTATTTCAGTTTGTCTTGTGTTCTAATAAATCGTTCTCAATGTAAAGTATTTAGCCAAATAGCATGGTTTCAAGCACAAGATGGCTTAACAAAATTAACAGAAGATTAATACTGAGTAAAACTTGCTATTTGTTTTTTGTGCTGTATCTGAGACTGAATGCCGCTAAATGGACCGACTAATCTGTACCTCTCCAGTGAAGCCTGCAGCCGAACCCCCGAAGCCTCCAGTGAAGCCTCCAGGGAGGCCTGGAGCCGAACCCCCGAAGCCTCCAGGGAGGCCTGGAGCTGAACCCCCGAAGCCTCCAGGGAGGCCTGGAGCCGAACCCCCGAAGCCTCCAGGGAGGGAACCCCCAAAGCCTCCAAGGAGGCCTGGAGCTGAACCCCCAATTCCTCCAGGGAGGCCTGGAGCCGAACCCCCGAAGCCTCCAGGGAGGCCTGGAGCCGAACCCCCGAAGCCTCCAGGGAGGCCTGGAGCCGAACCCCCGAAGCCTCCAGGGAGGCCTGGAGCCGGACCCCCGATGCCTCCAGGGAGGCCTGGAGCCGAACCCCCGAAGCCTCCAGGGAGGCCTGGAGCCGAACCCCCGAAGCCTTCCACTGAACCGCTTGAGCCTGAACCGGAGCCTTCCATCGAACTGCCTGAGCCGGAGCCCTCCACCGAACTGCCAGAGCCACCTGCAACTGAACCTCCGGTGAAGCCTGCAGCCAAACCAGGGAGGCCTGGAGCCGAACCCCCGAAGCCTCCAGCCAAGCCTGGAGCCGAACCCCCGAAGCCACCAGGGAGGCCTGGAGCCGAACCCCCGAAGCCTCCAGGGAGGGAACCCCCAAAGCCTCAAGGGAGGCCTGGAGCCGAACCCCCGAAGCCTCCAGGGAGGGAACCCCCAAAGCCTCAAGGGAGGCCTGGAGCTGAACCCCCGAAGCCTCCAGGGAGGCATGGAGCCGAACCCCCGATGCCTCCAGGGAGCGAACGCCCAAAGCCTCCAGGGAGGCCTGGAGCCGAACCCCCTATGCCTCCAGGGAGGCCTGGAGCCGAACCCCCGAAGCCTTCCACTGAACTGCTTGAGCCTGAACCGGAGCCTTCCGTCGAACTGCCTGAGCCAGAGCCCTCCACCGAACTGCCAGAGCCGCTTGCAACTGAACCTCCGGTTAAGCCTGCAGCCAAACCAGGGAGACCTGGAGCCGAACCCCCGAAGCCTCCAGGGAGGCCTGGAGCCGAACCCCCAAAACCACCAGGGAGGCCTGGAGCCGAACCCCCGAAGCCTCCAGGGAGCGAACCCCCAAAGCCTCCAGGAAGGCCTGGAGCCGAACCCCCGAAGCCTTCCACTGAACTGTTTGAGCCTGAACCGGAGCCTTCCGTCGAACATCCTGAGCCGGAGCCCTCCACCGAACTGCCAGAGCCGCCTGCAACTGAACCTCCGGTTAAGCCTGCAGCCAAGCAAGGGAGGCCTGGAGCCGAACCCCCGAAGCCTCCAGGGAGGCCTGGAGCCGAACCCCCGAAGCCTCCAGGGAGGCCTGGAGCCGAACCACCGAAGCCTCCAGGGAGGCCTGGAGCCGAACCCCCGAAGCCTCCAGGGAGGCCTGGAGCCGAACCCCCGAAGCCTCCAGGGAGGCCTGGAGCCGAACCCCCGAAGCCTCCAGGGAGGCCTGGAGCCGAACCCCCGAAGCCTCCAGGGAGGCCTGGAGCCGAACCCCCAATGCCTCCAGGGAGGCCTGCAGCCGTATTGCCAAAGCTTCCAGTGTGTGCTGAAAACTGCCACCAAACTAACCCTTATGGCCAATGTCCAGGTCATAAGTAATGTAGCTATGCATGCAGGTAACTGTGCTGATTCAACCATTGGATGTATGGTATATTTTCCCTGTTATCACCAAATAAATCTCACACTTGTAAGACTACTTTCTCTTTTATTTTTCTTTAAGTGTGATAACAAAGTTGGTGTTTTTTGTATGCCAGCGTTAGTTTGGCTGTTCTCTTACATAATGGCTCATTGGAATTCGTGCTTTAGGAATGTGTAAGTTCCCCTCCTCAAGACCCAAACACATGCAAAACAGTTTCAGAGAGGCTAGCAATATTAAGCTAGCTTTGAACGCATGAGATCTTACCCTCCAAAGCCACGCCTCCTTCAAAACGCATGAATGCACAAAGCAGAGTCTACAAAGTGTCATGAGATGAAAGACTGTTAAATTGCCTCATGTCTCAAAACGCATAACATTACAGTGATAATGAACGTAAACCTCTTACAGTGCTCTAGTCGTACCATCAGACTAATCCAGATTCATTTTGGCGTTAATGGTGTTGACAGGAAAACGCATAAATCCAAGTCTGAATCCGAATGCAATGATTGGACTGACTTTTTTTTTTTGGTCCTGAGACCTTTACAGAAGGTATGTTATTTTAATATTTAGAACACTTCTAACATTGATTGCTATCAGGATGTGAAGAGTTTCAACCAGTATTGCCTATAGACCAATAGTCTTCTGCTGCATTCTGAAGCATTTGCTACAAAGCATAGTGGTCACATATATTGGTTGTAGTTGAACAATGTTTGATTGGTCCGTCAGAAATTGTTTTGGGATGGTATTATGTGTATACCGACAAGTACTTTATGGCCATGCAAGCTTCAAAGAGATGAGCCTAGCTAAAGGAGGAACGCTGTCAACGTTAGGTAGTTTGGAAAAGACGGATTGGTTCAGAGATGGCACAGCTCTAGCCCAACCAAGATAACTGCAGAAGTTGTTTGATCCCAAGACAAAGATCTAAAAGGAGATCTTAAGGACCTCTGAACGACCACAGGGTTGAAATCTCTTAAAACCACAGAGACTTTACATATCAAAATACATACAATCATCCCAAAACAATTCTTGATGGACTTCTAATCAAACACCGTTCAACTGCATAATTCTATAGCATGTCTACAACCAATATATGTGACTATTATGCTTTGTAGCAAATTAGCTTAAAGGAAATATAATTATGAATATTTGGATCAGTTAATAGAATTAACTTAATGTAGTAAAAATAAAATTACAATCATTTTTTAACCTGTTTGGCCCGTGAACACAGAGTGTTAATTGTTTATTAATTCTAAGAAATGTGCATTTCCGGGTTATGGGAAATGTCTTTCTTACTGGACAGTACTACTCAGAGAAAGTAGTTAAACATGGACAACTTTACGTGTGACATGCACAAGACTTTAGACTAAACACTTATACTACTCTAACGTACACATACATGCATGCATACATGTTTACCTAGGGAAAGAGAGCTGAAGCAGAATACAGGAAAGCAAGAAGTTATAGCATTGCTTAAAATTCAGCAGATCAACAGCCTTGAGCAAACCATCAGTTTAGTTCTAACACGCCCTTCTTTGAAATGGGTAAGGATACATAATGTATCAAATAATGAGACTTAAGTTTGATACTTGCATGCCTCGCCCTTTTGAATTAAACTGTCCTGATGCAGTTTGTTGAGGGCTCCAGTTGATCTTTGCTGATGTTGTCTTGATGAGAGAGAACCAGTAGGAGTCAGAGGATCTTTGGTGAATGGAAAGTCAAGGCCTAGCCTGGCACAAGCTTGGGGGTCCTTAGAAGACTTCTAGTTCAGCATCGTCTTCACAGTCGGTACTGAAATTTAAAAAATGTGACGCTTTGAGCGCTGTTGAGCACAATCATAAACACCTCTGATTGGCCATTGTGTTCATGAGCTCATCAGATATGTCTACGATTGGCTACAATGATCAACGCACCGGAGCGTTTGAGAGCACACCAAAGTGTTTTGAAAGCAGGAGCGTTTGAAAGCACAAGCAGGCGTCTATCAGAGCCAGCGGACCGATCCGCTGATTGACGCCTGTTTTCAAATGATCCCGTGCGTATCTGTGTAAGCGATCATTGTAGCCAATCACAGACATATTTGATGAGTGCGTGAGCACAAAGGCCATTCCGAGGTGTTTACGATTCCGCTCAACAGCGCTCAAAGGGTCACATGTTTTAAATTTCAGTATCGACTTGGTACCGAAGTCGGTACTTTTGACAACACTAGTTTATACATTTCTCAAGTGGTTATATATAGAATATATAGGATTAAAAGGGTTTATTTCTCCTTCTCAGCAAGAACACACAACTCTCTGCAAATTCCTTCTGGGTCATAATAGTCTTATCAGATAATAGGAATCACGTCTAAACTGTACTCTCTGTACTCTCTGCTAGAGTTGGAAAGAGATCACAGAGATAACGCATGACTAAATTACGACGAGAGCGGAAATAACAGCCACCTCTAATCTAAAGGCAGTGTCTAATTGGTCAGAACTCATCCAGGAGGCTGGGCAAACATTTGAGTTTAAAATCTTAGGGCACGAACAAAGCATTAGAGTAGCCATGAGGTTTTAGACCAGCCAGACGAGTAAACATGTAGGCGAGCAGACGAAATAACCCAAATCAAGATCAGAAGACATAGGTTACACATAGGTTCTAACATAGGTTAAACAGCTTCATTCAAGCCATCTAACTACTCTCGTCTCACTTTTCCTTCTCTTACTTAGTTTGTTTTCTTTTCCGTTGAGAGTCTCGGTTCTAAGTTAAGTTTTGCTGTAAAGTTTCGGTCAACGATTTGACTGCATAGCCCGCTTCCAGCCCGGAATCTAGAGCTCGCGAGCTCCAAACCGTGTAGCGCCAGCACGGCAGAGAAAGAGAGAGCGAGAGACCTTGCGTGTGTTTGCAAATGTGCGTGGGCCTCATGAAGTGCATGTAAGTGCACAATTCTTCCTTGATACAGATAAAGGAGGCAGAATTTCATTCAGTCTTTGTGTATTTTATTTACAGAGATGGCTAAAAATCATTACATGTGAGAAGTAACATTAAAACACCTTTTGGAAAACAAAAAAACACATTAGATGTGAGCATGGTGTATAATTCTAACACGACGGCTTCACAGCAATACTTGGACACATATTGGTAAAAGCACAGCACACAACCACAATTTTATCCAGCAAAGTCTTATCCTCCCCCTCACAAGGCACCACAAATCCTAGGCGTATTGTGTCATTTAATATGTTAAACTTAGAGCGCATACACCCTATCACTCGCTCCACGTGGATCCTGACATGAGCTAACTTCCTGGTCTGTTCCACATCTTTTGCATTAAGTTGGCTGTGCAGTTATTGCAGTTTATAACACCGAAGGTAGACGGCATCTTGAACACTGCGTTCTTCCCTCCATGCAATCCGCGGATTCCCAAAATGCTTTGCGTTCACCACTGGTAATGCGTCATGATGACGACACATTAGCAATCTCTACAGGCTACTTGCCTCAGTCACGATGAGAAACATGTCTATAGAAAGCTTGAGTGAACAAATATTCTCTGATTATGTAATCCATATGAAACCATCCATCATTAAATTGGCTTTGATATAACCATGGCTGTGTATCCCCTATATTCACTATAGTGGCTGGAAACATTGTTGTCAGCAACTGAAAATTTCAGATTCAAATTCTAGACATGCCCCTGTGTGTAAATAGTCTGGTTAAAACCAGACCCTTCTCAGTCGTAACTGAGTTAGGGTCTGGGGAAGGTTCATTGACAGCTCACTTCCAAAGGGACGTCGCTCAAATGCCTCTGGGCGCAATTGGATAGAACTTAAAACCAATCAGATCGATCGTCATCTTGTAAAGCCCGCCTCAACGTTTGTGATTGGTGCCTCGATTTGGAAAGATTGGAAATGAGCTTGAATGGGCTCTTCGCCAGACTAACTTGCAGAGCAAATCTAAATTTGCCGGAAGTTCGTCTGGGTTTTCCCAGGCTACTGTGTCTGTGCTGTGTCTTTTGATGTTCAATGCAGATTTATGCCAGCCTCCAGTAGAGATCCATTTCCTGGAGAGTTTAGGTGTAGGAGTTTAGTCCAACTTGTAACTTGTGGTAGAACTCCGACTTGTACCACGTGATCGCTGTACCACCTGACCACAGCAGAATCATTCGGCATTGATAGTGTTGCCATACAAACGCTCAATCATCTCCTAATCACGGCAATTATTACGACATCCAACCCTAATCAAACACACCTGAACAAGCTAATCAAGGTCTTCAAGATTAGGCTATATTAGAAAGCTACTGGCAGGTGATTTTCATTATGGTTGGAGTTACACGGACCTCCAATTGGAACTTTAAAAACGTGTTCAAAAAGCACTCTAAACTGTTGTGACAGCGTTTTTTTTTTTGGTGGGACTCAGCAACAGGGTTTTTCTTTGTAGGTTTGTGTTCCTTGCTGTCCGCCCCTCCTGACTCACTAATTCAGCACATCTTCCTGCAGAGTTGATTGTGAGATTGCAGGTCGAGAGGATGACTGCTCGAGTGTACTGCTCGTTTAGTGCTGTTTTATTGTGTCTGTCTGCATGTTTGAGCAAAACAGACGCTGGAGTTTTAGGTGAGAAGTTCTTTTAGCTTCATTACATAGCCCGAAGAAGTGCATAAATAAAGTGCCTAAGAAAATTTGACTTTAGAAGCATCTCAGCACATAGGCTTACAAAAATACAGTACAGACGTCAAGTGGAAGTTCAACTTTGTATGTTGGTTTAGTTTTAATAATAAGCAAAGTATAAATATGCAAACTGTCATCTGTTTTTCATTGTACAAGTAAAACCCATATAATCACTAATATAAGCCTTTTTGTTTAATGTAAAACAAGAACATTAGTCTTATAATATGGCTACAAAATTATCAATCCGGAGTTTAAACTTTTGCCTAAACTTTTTGTTTTAGCAACTAAATAAGCCTACAATATAACATTGGGAGCTAATTATAACCGGTTGCTCTGCGTTGTGTATATGTAGTGCGTTTCTATATTTGTTTTGTTTTCGGAGTAGCCTATTAAAATGCTTAAAAGGAAATTAGGGTGGTCATGGGGATGGCATAAATTTTGACGATGTACACCGGTAAATTTGTATACAACATATTAACTGATGTCCATGTTTTCTATCAGCATTGCACTATTACTCCCTCTACTTTAGTGGGGTGGGTTGTAACAGCACTCTCCGTCTCTGAAACCGATTGATGCAGATTAGTGAAAAATGGTAGATTTCTAAGCTACTTTGAATTGAAGCAGATGAATGTGTGAATATTGTGAAGTTTGAGACTCATTGCAATACGCCTGACTTGCAAAAGCTGAATCAAACTATTACAGCACTTCCTGGTCTACCCAAATGATCCTCTTGAATCCTCTTCTGTAGTGTCCGGTCAGTGTCCGGCGACGCTGACGGTCGAGCCGTCCCGTCGCGGATGCACTTCTGATAGAGACTGCTCTGGAGGACACAAATGCTGTAAATTTCCCTGTGGGCCCGTGTGTGTGCCGCCTGTTTTCAGTGAGTTTTAATTAATGATGGATGCTATACGTCTTCCAAAAACACTGAAAAAACGTGTTCACTCATTGCTAGTAAGTTTCACAAATAATTGCAAAGAAACCGCAAGCAACACGTTGAACTAAACGTGAAACTATGAAGTAGATAGACTGAATATTCCGGTAAAACCTCCTACTATCATCTTATGACAACTTTCTTTTTTTTTTTTTTCATACAGTGAATGAGAAATTTATTGTTGTGGTTTCTGTCATGTGTCTGTATAACAGCAAAGCCAGGAGAGTGTCCAAGCACAAATTTTGGAGCAGGAATGTGTGCCGAGTTGTGTTGCTATGACAGTGACTGTCCGAACAATGAGAAATGCTGCAGCAATGGATGTGGACATCAGTGTATGGCTCCATTTGCAGGTATGTGTTATATTAGTGTTTGGCTCAGCTTCCTCGTTATTTCAGTTTGTCTTGTGTTCTAATAAATCGTTCTCAATGTAAAGTATTTAGCCAAATAGCATGGTTTCAAGCACAAGATGGCTTAACAAAATTAACAGAAGATTAATACTGAGTAAAACTTGCTATTTGTTTTTTGTGCTGTATCTGAGACTGAATGCCGCTAAATGGACCGACTAATCTGTACCTCTCCAGTGAAGCCTGCAGCCGAACCCCCGAAGCCTCCAGGGAGGCCTGGAGCTGAACCCCCGAAGCCTCCAGGAAGGCCTGGAGCCGAACCCCCGAAGCCTCCAGGGAGGGAACCCCCAAAGCCTCCAAGGAGGCCTGGAGCTGAACCCCCAATTCCTCCAGGGAGGCCTGGAGCCGAACCCCCGAAGCCTCCAGGGAGGCCTGGAGCCGGACCCCCGATGCCTCCAGGGAGGCCTGGAGCCGGACCCCCGAAGCCTCCAGGGAGGCCTGGAGCCGAACCCCCGAAGCCTTCCACTGAACTGCTTGAGCCTGAACCGGAGCCTTCCATCGAACTGCCTGAGCCGGAGCCCTCCACCGAACTGCCAGAGCCACCTGCAACTGAACCTCCGGTGAAGCCTGCAGCCAAACCAGGGAGGCCTGGAGCCGAACCCCCGAAGCCTCCAGCCAAGCCTGGAGCCGAACCCCCGAAGCCACCAGGGAGGCCTGGAGCCGAACCCCCGAAGCCTCCAGGGAGGGAACCCCCAAAGCCTCAAGGGAGGCCTGGAGCCGAACCCCCGAAGCCTCCAGGGAGGGAACCCCCAAAGCCTCAAGGGAGGCCTGGAGCTGAACCCCCGAAGCCTCCAGGGAGGCATGGAGCCGAACCCCCGATGCCTCCAGGGAGCGAACGCCCAAAGCCTCCAGGGAGGCCTGGAGCCGAACCCCCGAAGCCTTCCACTGAACTGCTTGAGCCTGAACCGGAGCCTTCCGTCGAACTGCCTGAGCCGGAGCCCTCCACCGAACTGCCAGAGCCGCTTGCAACTGAACCTCCGGTTAAGCCTGCAGCCAATCCAGGGAGACCTGGAGCCGAACCCCCGAAGCCTCCAGGGAGGCCTGGAGCCGAACCCCCAAAACCACCAGGGAGGCCTGGAGCCGAACCCCCGAAGCCTCCAGGGAGGGAACCCCCGAAGCCTCCAGGAAGCGAACCCCCAAAGCCTCCAGGAAGGCCTGGAGCCGAACCCCCGAAGCCTTCCACTGAACTGTTTGAGCCTGAACCGGAGCCTTCCGTCGAACTGCCTGAGCCGGAGCCCTCCACCGAACTGCCAGAGCCGCCTGCAACTGAACCTCCGGTTAAGCCTGCAGCCAAGCCAGGGAGGCCTGGAGCCGAACCCCCGAAGCCTCCAGGGAGGCCTGGAGCCGAACCCCCGAAGCCTCCAGGGAGGCCTGGAGCCGAACCCCCGAAGCCTCCAGGGAGGCCTGGAGCCGAACCCCCGAAGCCTCCAGGGAGGCCTGGAGCCGAACCCCCGAAGCCTCCAGGGAGGCCTGGAGCCGAACCCCCAATGCCTCCAGGGAGGCCTGCAGCCGTATTGCCAAAGCTTCCAGTGTGTGCTGAAAACTGCCACCAAACTAACCCTTATGGCCAATGTCCAGGTCATAAGTAATGTAGCTATGCATGCAGGTAACTGTGCTGATTCAACCATTGGATGTATGGTATATTTTCCCTGTTATCACCAAATAAATCTCACACTTGTAAGACTACTTTCTCTTTTATTTTTCTTTAAGTGTGATAACAAAGTTGGTGTTTTTTGTATGCCAGCGTTAGTTTGGCTGTTCTCTTACATAATGGCTCATTGGAATTCGTGCTTTAGGAATGTGTAAGTTCCCCTCCTCAAGACCCAAACACATGCAAAACAGTTTCAGAGAGGCTAGCAATATTAAGCTAGCTTTGAACGCATGAGATCTTACCCTCCAAAGCCACGCCTCCTTCAAAACGCATGAATGCACAAAGCAGAGTCTACAAAGTGTCATGAGATGAAAGACTGTTAAATTGCCTCATGTCTCAAAACGCATAACATTACAGTGATAATGAACGTAAACCTCTTACAGTGCTCTAGTCGTACCATCTGACTAATCCAGATTCATTTTGGCGTTAATGGTGTTGACAGGAAAACGCATAAATCCAAGTCTGAATCCGAATGCAATGATTGGACTGACTTCTTTTTTTTTTTGGTCCTGAGACCTTTACAGAAGGTATGTTATTTTAATATTTAGAACACTTCTAACATTGATTGCTATCAGGATGTGAAGAGTTTCAACCAGTATTGCCTATAGACCAATAGTCTTCTGCTGCATTCTGAAGCATTTGCTACAAAGCATAGTGGTCACATATATTGGTTGTAATTGAACAATGTTTGATTGGTCCGTCAGAAATTGTTTTGGGATGGTATTATGTGTATACCGACAAGTACTTTATGGCCATGCAAGCTTCAAAGAGATGAGCCTAGCTAAAGGAGGAACGCTGTCAACGTTAGGTAGTTTGGAAAAGACGGATTGGTTCAGAGATGGTACAGCTCTAGCCCAACCAAGATAACTGCAGAAGTTGTTTGATCCCAAGACAAAGATCTAAAAGGAGATCTTAAGGACCTCTGAACGACCACAGGGTTGAAATCTCTTAAAACCACAGAGACTTTACATATCAAAATACATACAATCATCCCAAAACAATTCTTGATGGACTTCTAATCAAACACCGTTCAACTGCATAATTCTATAGCATGTCTACAACCAATATATGTGACTATTATGCTTTGTAGCAAATTAGCTTAAAGGAAATATAATTATGAATATTTGGATCAGTTAATAGAATTAACTTAATGTAGTAAAAATAAAATTACAATCATTTTTTAACCTGTTTGGCCCGTGAACACAGAGTGTTAATTGTTTATTAATTCTAAGAAATGTGCATTTCCGGGTTATGGGAAATGTCTTTCTTACTGGACAGTACTACTCAGAGAAAGTAGTCAAAATCTGCACGATTAGGGACTCCAGTATGTGAGCATGAAACATGGACAACTTTACGTGTGACATGCACAAGACTTTAGACTAAACACTTATACTACTCTAACGTACACATACATGCATGCATACATGTTTACCTAGGGAAAGAGAGCTGAAGCAGAATACAGGAAAGCAAGAAGTTATAGCATTGCTTAAAATTCAGCAGATCAACAGCCTTGAGCAAACCATCAGTTTAGTTCTAACACGCCCTTCTTTGAAATGGGTAAGGATACATAATGTATCAAATAATGAGACTTAAGTTTGATACTTGCATGCCTCACCCTTTTGAATTAAACTGTCCTGATGCAGTTTGTTGAGGGCTCCAGTTGATATTTGCTGATGTTGTCTTGATGAGAGAGAACCAGTAGGAGTCAGAGGATCTTTGGTGAATGGAAAGTCAAGGCCTAGCCTGGCACAAGCTTGGGGGTCCTTAGAAGACTTCTAGTTCAGCATCGTCTTCACAGTCGGTACTGAAATTTAAAAAATGTGACGCTTTGAGCGCTGTTGAGCACAATCATAAACACCTCTGATTGGCCATTGTGTTCATGAGCTCATCAGATATGTCTACGATTGGCTACAATGATCAACGCACCGGAGCGTTTGAGAGCACACCAAAGTGTTTTGAAAGCAGGAGCGTTTGAAAGCACAAGCAGGCGTCTATCAGAGCCAGCGGACCGATCCGCTGATTGACGCCTGTTTTCAAATGATCCCGTGCGTATCTGTGTAAGCGATCATTGTAGCCAATCACAGACATATTTGATGAGTGCGTGAGCACAAAGGCCATTCCGAGGTGTTTACGATTCCGCTCAACAGCGCTCAAAGGGTCACATGTTTTAAATTTCAGTATCGACTTGGTACCGAAGTCGGTACTTTTGACAACACTAGTTTATACATTTCTCAAGTGGTTATATATAGAATATATAGGATTAAAAGGGTTTATTTCTCCTTCTCAGCAAGAACACACAACTCTCTGCAAATTCCTTCTGGGTCATAATAGTCTTATCAGATAATAGGAATCACGTCTAAACTGTACTCTCTGTACTCTCTGCTAGAGTTGGAAAGAGATCACAGAGATAACGCATGACTAAATTACGACGAGAGCGGAAATAACAGCCACCTCTAATCTAAAGGCAGTGTCTAATTGGTCAGAACTCATCCAGGAGGCTGGACAAACATTTGAGTTTAAAATCTTAGGGCACGAACAAAGCATTAGAGTAGCCATGAGGTTTTAGACCAGCCAGACGAGTAAACATGTAGGCGAGCAGACGAAATAACCCAAATCATGATCAGAAGAACATAGGTTAAACAGCTTCATTCAAGCCATCTAACTACTCTCGTCTCACTTTTCCTTCTCTTACTTAGTTTGTTTTCTTTTCCGTTGAGAGTCTCGGTTCTAAGTTAAGTTTTGCTGTAAAGTTTCGGTCAACGATTTGACTGCATAGCCCGCTTCCAGCCCGGAATCTAGAGCTCGCGAGCTCCAAACCGTGTAGCGCCAGCACGGCAGAGAAAGAGAGAGCGAGAGACCTTGCGTGTGTTTGCAAATGTGCGTGGGCCTCATGAAGTGCATGTAAGTGCACAATTCTTCCTTGATACAGATAAAGGAGGCAGAATTTCATTCAGTCTTTGTGTATTTTATTTACAGAGATGGCTAAAAATCATTACATGTGAGAAGTAACATTAAAACACCTTTTGGAAAACAAAAAAACATATTAGATGTGAGCATGGTGTATAATTCTAACACGACGGCTTCACAGCAATACTTGGACACATATTGGTAAAAGCACAGCACACAACCACAATTTTATCCAGCAAAGTCTTATCCTCCCCCTCACAAGGCACCACAAATCCTAGGCGTATTGTGTCATTTAATATGTTAAACTTAGAGCGCATACACCCTATCACTCGCTGCACGTGGATCCTGACATGAGCTAACTTCCTGGTCTGTTCCACATCTTTTGCATTAAGTTGGCTGTGCAGTTATTGCAGTTTATAACACCGAAGGTAGACGGCATCTTGAACACTGCGTTCTTCCCTCCATGCAATCCGCGGATTCCCAAAATGCTTTGCGTTCACCACTGGTAATGCGTCATGATGACGACACATTAGCAATCTCTACAGGCTACTTGCCTCAGTCACGATGAGAAACATGTCTATAGAAAGCTTGAGTGAACAAATATTCTCTGATTATGTAATCCATATGAAACCATCCATCATTAAATTGGCTTTGATATAACCATGGCTGTGTATCCCCTATATTCACTCTAGTGGCTGGAAACATTGTTGTCAGCAACTGAAAATTTCAGATTCAAATTCTAGACATGCCCCTGTGTGTAAATAGTCTGGTTAAAACCAGACCCTTCTCAGTCGTAACTGAGTTAGGGTCTGGGGAAGGTTCATTGACAGCTCACTTCCAAAGGGACGTCGCTCAAATGCCTCTGGGCGCAATTGGATAGAACTTAAAACCAATCAGATCGATCGTCATCTTGTAAAGCCCGCCTCAACGTTTGTGATTGGTGCCTCGATTTGGAAAGATTGGAAATGAGCTTGAATGGGCTCTTCGCCAGACTAACTTGCAGAGCAAATCTAAATTTGCCGGAAGTTCGTCTGGGTTTTCCCAGGCTACTGTGTCTGTGCTGTGTCTTTTGATGTTCAATGCAGATTTATGCCAGCCTCCAGTAGAGATCCATTTCCTGGAGAGTTTAGGTGTAGGAGTTTAGTCCAACTTGTAACTTGTGGTAGAACTCCGACTTGTACCACGTGATCGCTGTACCACCTGACCACAGCAGAATCATTCGGCATTGATAGTGTTGCCATACAAACGCTCAATCATCTCCTAATCACGGCAATTATTACGACATCCAACCCTAATCAAACACACCTGAACAAGCTAATCAAGGTCTTCAAGATTAGGCTATATTAGAAAGCTACTGGCAGGTGATTTTCATTATGGTTGGAGTTACACGGACCTCCAATTGGAACTTTAAAAACGTGTTCAAAAAGCACTCTAAACTGTTGTGACAGCGTTTTTTTTTTTGGTGGGACTCAGCAACAGGGTTTTTCTTTGTAGGTTTGTGTTCCTTGCTGTCCGCCCCTCCTGACTCACTAATTCAGCACATCTTCCTGCAGAGTTGATTGTGAGATTGCAGGTCGAGAGGATGACTGCTCGAGTGTACTGCTCGTTTAGTGCTGTTTTATTGTGTCTGTCTGCATGTTTGAGCAAAACAGACGCTGGAGTTTTAGGTGAGAAGTTCTTTTAGCTTCATTACATAGCCCGAAGAAGTGCATAAATAAAGTGCCTAAGAAAATTTGACTTTAGAAGCATCTCAGCACATAGGCTTACAAAAATACAGTACAGACGTCAAGTGGAAGTTCAACTTTGTATGTTGGTTTAGTTTTAATAATAAGCAAAGTATAAATATGCAAACTGTCATCTGTTTTTCATTGTACAAGTAAAACCCATATAATCACTAATATAAGCCTTTTTGTTTAATGTAAAACAAGAACATTAGTCTTATAATATGGCTACAAAATTATCAATCCGGAGTTTAAACTTTTGCCTAAACTTTTTGTTTTAGCAACTAAATAAGCCTACAATATAACATTGGGAGCTAATTATAACCGGTTGCTCTGCGTTGTGTATATGTAGTGCGTTTCTATATTTGTTTTGTTTTCGGAGTAGCCTATTAAAATGCTTAAAAGGAAATTAGGGTGGTCATGGGGATGGCATAAATTTTGACGATGTACACCGGTAAATTTGTATACAACATATTAACTGATGTCCATGTTTTCTATCAGCATTGCACTATTACTCCCTCTACTTTAGTGGGGTGGGTTGTAACAGCACTCTCCGTCTCTGAAACCGATTGATGCAGATTAGTGAAAAATGGTAGATTTCTAAGCTACTTTGAATTGAAGCAGATGAATGTGTGAATATTGTGAAGTTTGAGACTCATTGCAATACGCCTGACTTGCAAAAGCTGAATCAAACTATTACAGCACTTCCTGGTCTACCCAAATGATCCTCTTGAATCCTCTTCTGTAGTGTCCGGTCAGTGTCCGGCGACGCTGACGGTCGAGCCGTCCCGTCGCGGATGCACTTCTGATAGAGACTGCTCTGGAGGACACAAATGCTGTAAATTTCCCTGTGGGCCCGTGTGTGTGCCGCCTGTTTTCAGTGAGTTTTAATTAATGATGGATGCTATACGTCTTCCAAAAACACTGAAAAAACGTGTTCACTCATTGCTAGTAAGTTTCACACATAATTGCAAAGAAACCGCAAGCAACACGTTGAACTAAACGTGAAACTATGAAGTAGATAGACTGAATATTCCGGTAAAACCTCCTACTATCATCTTATGACAACTTTCTTTTTTTTTTTTTTTTCATACAGTGAATGAGAAATTTATTGTTGTGGTTTCTGTCATGTGTCTGTATAACAGCAAAGCCAGGAGAGTGTCCAAGCACAAATTTTGGAGCAGGAATGTGTGCCGAGTTGTGTTGCTATGACAGTGACTGTCCGAACAATGAGAAATGCTGCAGCAATGGATGTGGACATCAGTGTATGGCTCCATTTGCAGGTATGTGTTATATTAGTGTTTGGCTCAGCTTCCTCGTTATTTCAGTTTGTCTTGTGTTCTAATAAATCGTTCTCAATGTAAAGTATTTAGCCAAATAGCATGGTTTCAAGCACAAGATGGCTTAACAAAATTAACAGAAGATTAATACTGAGTAAAACTTGCTATTTGTTTTTTGTGCTGTATCTGAGACTGAATGCCGCTAAATGGACCGACTAATCTGTACCTCTCCAGTGAAGCCTGCAGCCGAACCCCCGAAGCCTCCAGGGAGGCCTGGAGCCGAACCTCCGAAGCCTCCAGGGAGGCCTGGAGCTGAACCCCCGAAGCCTCCAGGGAGGCCTGGAGCCGAACCCCCGAAGCCTCCAGGGAGGGAACCCCCAATTCCTCCAAGGAGGCCTGGAGCTGAACCCCCAATTCCTCCAGGGAGGCCTGGAGCTGAACCCCCAATTCCTCCAGGGAGGCCTGGAGCCGAACCCCCGAAGCCTCCAGGGAGGCCTGGAGCCGGACCCCCGATGCCTCCAGGGAGGCCTGGAGCCGAACCCCCGAAGCCTCCAGGGAGGCCTGGAGCCGAACCCCCGAAGCCTTCCACTGAACTGCTTGAGCCTGAACCGGAGCCTTCCATCGAACTGCCTGAGCCGGAGCCCTCCACCGAACTGCCAGAGCCACCTGCAACTGAACCTCCGGTGAAGCCTGCAGCCAAACCAGGGAGGCCTGGAGCCGAACCCCCGAAGCCTCCAGCCAAGCCTGGAGCCGAACCCCCGAAGCCACCAGGGAGGCCTGGAGCCGAACCCCCGAAGCCTCCAGGGAGGGAACCCCCAAAGCCTCAAGGGAGGCCTGGAGCCGAACCCCTGAAGCCTCCAGGGAGGGAACCCCCAAAGCCTCAAGGGAGGCCTGGAGCTGAACCCCCGAAGCCTCCAGGGAGGCATGGAGCCGAACCCCCGATGCCTCCAGGGAGCGAACGCCCAAAGCCTTCAGGGAGGCCTGGAGCCGAACCCCCTATGCCTCCAGGGAGGCCTGGAGCCGAACCCCCGAAGCCTTCCACTGAACTGCTTGAGCCTGAACCGGAGCCTTCCGTCGAACTGCCTGAGCCGGAGCCCTCCACCGAACTGCCAGAGCTGCTTGCAACTGAACCTCCGGTTAAGCCTGCAGCCAAACCAGGGAGACCTGGAGCCGAACCCCCAAAACCACCAGGGAGGCCTGGAGCCGAACCCCCGAAGCCTCCAGGGAGGGAACCCCCGAAGCCTCCAGGGAGCGAACCCCCAAAGCCTCCAGGAAGGCCTGGAGCCGAACCTCCGAAGCCTCCAGGGAGGCCTGGAGCTGAACCCCCGAAGCCTCCAGGGAGGCCTGGAGCCGAACCCCCGAAGCCTCCAGGGAGGGAACCCCCAAAGCCTCCAGGGAGGCCTGGAGCTGAACCCCCAATTCCTCCAGGGAGGCCTGGAGCCGGACCCCCGATGCCTCCAGGGAGGCCTGGAGCCGAACCCCCGAAGCCTCCAGGGAGGCCTGGAGCCGAACCCCCGAAGCCTTCCACTGAACTGCTTGAGCCTGAACCGGAGCCTTCCATCGAACTGCCTGAGCCGGAGCCCTCCACCGAACTGCCAGAGCCACCTGCAACTGAACCTCCGGTGAAGCCTGCAGCCAAACCAGGGAGGCCTGGAGCCGAACCCCCGAAGCCTCCAGCCAAGCCTGGAGCCGAACCCCCGAAGCCACCAGGGAGGCCTGAAGCTGAACCCCCGAAGCCTCCAGGGAGGCCTGGAGCTGAACCCCCGAAGCCTCCAGGGAGGCCTGGAGCTGAACCCCCGAAGCCTCCAGGGAGGCCTGGAGCCGAACCCCCGAAGCCTCCAGGGAGGGAACCCCCAAAGCCTCCAAGGAGGCCTGGAGCTGAACCCCCAATTCCTCCAGGGAGGCCTGGAGCCGAACCCCCGAAGCCTCCAGGGAGGCCTGGAGCCGGACCCACGATGCCTCTAGGGAGGCCTGGAGCCGAGCCCCCGAAGCCTCCAGGGAGGCCTGCGGCCGAACCCCCGAAGCCTTCCACTGAACTGCTTGAGCCTGAACCGGAGCCTTCCATCGAACTGCCTGAGCCGGAGCCCTCCACCGAACTGCCAGAGCCACCTGCAACTGAACCTCCGGTGAAGCCTGCAGCCAAACCAGGGAGGCCTGGAGCCGAACCCCCGAAGCCACCAGGGAGGCCTGGAGCCGAACCCCCGAAGCCTCCAGGGAGGGAACCCCCAAAGCCTCAAGGGAGGCCTGGAGCCGAACCCCCGAAGCCTCCAGGGAGGGAACCCCCAAAGCCTCAAGGGAGGCCTGGAGCTGAACCCCCGAAGCCTCCAGGGAGGCATGGAGCCGAACCCCCGATGCCTCCAGGGAGCGAACGCCCAAAGCCTCCAGGGAGGCCTGGAGCCGAACCCCCTATGCCTCCAGGGAGGCCTGGAGCCGAACCCCCGAAGCCTTCCACTGAACTGCTTGAGCCTGAACCGGAGCCTTCCGTCGAACTGCCTGAGCCGGAGCCCTCCACCGACCTGCCAGAGCCGCTTGCAACTGAACCTCCGGTTAAGCCTGCAGCCAAACCAGGGAGACCTGGAGCCGAACCCCCGAAGCCTCCAGGGAGGTCTGGAGCCGAACCCCCAAAACCACCAGGGAGGCCTGGAGCCGAACCCCCGAAGCCTCCAGGGAGCGAACCCCCAAAGCCTCCAGGAAGGCCTGGAGCCGAACCCCCGAAGCCTTCCACTGAACTGTTTGAGCCTGAACCGGAGCCTTCCGTCGAACTGCCTGAGCCGGAGCCCTCCACCGAACTGCCAGAGCCGCCTGCAACTGAACCTCCGGTTAAGCCTGCAGCCAAGCCAGGGAGGCCTGGAGCCGAACCCCCGAAGCCTCCAGGGAGGCCTGGAGCCGAACCCCCGAAGCCTCCAGGGAGGCCTGGAGCCGAACCCCCGAAGCCTCCAGGGAGGCCTGGAGCCGAACCCCCGAAGCCTCCAGGGAGGCCTGCAGCCGTATTGCCAAAGCTTCCAGTGTGTGCTGAAAACTGCCACCAAACTAACCCTTATGGCCAATGTCCAGGTCATAAGTAATGTAGCTATGCATGCAGGTAACTGTGCTGATTCAACCATTGGATGTATGGTATATTTTCCCTGTTATCACCAAATAAATCTCACACTTGTAAGACTACTTTCTCTTTTATTTTTCTTTAAGTGTGATAACAAAGTTGGTGTTTTTTGTATGCCAGCGTTAGTTTGGCTGTTCTCTTACATAATGGCTCATTGGAATTCGTGCTTTAGGAATGTGTAAGTTCCCCACCTCAAGACCCAAACACATGCAAAACAGTTTCAGAGAGGCTAGCAATATTAAGCTAGCTAAGAACGCATGAGATCTTACCCTCCAAAGCCACGCCTCCTTCAAAACGCATGAATGCACAAAGCAGAGTCTACAAAGTGTCATGAGATGAAAGACTTAAATTGCCTCATGTCTCAAAACGCATAACATTACAGTGATAATGAACGTAAACCTCTTACAGTGCTCTAGTCGTACCATCTGACTAATCCAGATTCATTTTGGCGTTAATGGTGTTGACAGGAAAACGCATAAATCCAAGTCTGAATCCGAATGCAATGATTGGACTGACTTTTTTTTTTTGGTCCTGAGACCTTTAAAGAAGGTATGTTATTTTAATATTTAGAACACTTCTAACATTGATTGCTATCAGGATGTGAAGAGTTTCAACCAGTATTGCCTATAGACCAATAGTCTTCTGCTGCATTCTGAAGCATTTGCTACAAAGCATAGTGGTCACATATATTGGTTGTAGTTGAACAATGTTTGATTGGTCCGTCAGAAATTGTTTTGGGATGGTATTATGTGTATACCGACAAGTACTTTATGGCCATGCAAGCTTCAAAGAGATGAGCCTAGCTAAAGGAGGAACGCTGTCAACGTTAGGTAGTTTGGAAAAGACGGATTGGTTCAGAGATGGCACAGCTCTAGCCCAACCAAGATAACTGCAGAAGTTGTTTGATCCCAAGACAAAGATCTAAAAGGAGATCTTAAGGACCTCTGAACGACCACAGGGTTGAAATCTCTTAAAACCACAGAGACTTTACATATCAAAATACATACAATCATCCCAAAACAATTCTTGATGGACTTCTAATCAAACACCGTTCAACTGCATAATTCTATAGCATGTCTACAACCAATATATGTGACTATTATGCTTTGTAGCAAATTAGCTTAAAGGAAATATAATTATGAATATTTGGATCAGTTAATAGAATTAACTTAATGTAGTAAAAATAAAATTACAATCATTTTTTAACCTTTTTGGCCCGTGAACACAGAGTGTTAATTGTTTATTAATTCTAAGAAATGTGCATTTCCGGGTTATGGGAAATGTCTTTCTTACTGGACAGTACTACTCAGAGAAAGTAGTCAAAATCTGCACGATTAGGGACTCCAGTATGTGAGCATGAAACATGGACAACTTTACGTGTGACATGCACAAGACTTTAGACTAAACACTTATACTACTCTAACGTACACATACATGCATGCATACATGTTTACCTAGGGAAAGAGAGCTGAAGCAGAATACAGGAAAGCAAGAAGTTATAGCATTGCTTAAAATTCAGCAGATCAACAGCCTTGAGCAAACCATCAGTTTAGTTCTAACACGCCCTTCTTTGAAATGGGTAAGGATACATAATGTATCAAATAATGAGACTTAAGTTTGATACTTGCATGCCTCGCCCTTTTGAATTAAACTGTCCTGATGCAGTTTGTTGAGGGCTCCAGTTGATCTTTGCTGATGTTGTCTTGATGAGAGAGAACCAGTAGGAGTCAGAGGATCTTTGGTGAATGGAAAGTCAAGGCCTAGCCTGGCACAAGCTTGGGGGTCCTTAGAAGACTTCTAGTTCAGCATCGTCTTCACAGTCGGTACTGAAATTTAAAAAATGTGATGCTTTGAGCGCTGTTGAGCACAATCATAAACACCTCTGATTGGCCATTGTGTTCATGAGCTCATCAGATATGTCTACGATTGGCTACAATGATCAACGCACCGGAGCGTTTGAGAGCACACCAAAGTGTTTTGAAAGCAGGAGCGTTTGAAAGCACAAGCAGGCGTCTATCAGAGCCAGCGGACCGATCCGCTGATTGACGCCTGTTTTCAAATGATCCCGTGCGTATCTGTGTAAGCGATCATTGTAGCCAATCACATATTTGATGAGTGCGTGAGCACAAAGGCCATTCCGAGGTGTTTACGATTCCGCTCAACAGCGCTCAAAGGGTCACATGTTTTAAATTTCAGTATCGACTTGGTACCGAAGTCGGTACTTTTGACAACACTAGTTTATACATTTCTCAAGTGGTTATATATAGAATATATAGAATTAAAAGGGTTTATTTCTCCTTCTCAGCAAGAACACACAACTCTCTGCAAATTCCTTCTGGGTCATAATAGTCTTATCAGATAATAGGAATCACGTCTAAACTGTACTCTCTGTACTCTCTGCTAGAGTTGGAAAGAGATCACAGAGATAACGCATGACTAAATTACGACGAGAGCGGAAATAACAGCCACCTCTAATCTAAAGGCAGTGTCTAATTGGTCAGAACTCATCCAGGAGGCTGGACAAACATTTGAGTTTAAAATCTTAGGGCACGAACAAAGCATTAGAGTAGCCATGAGGTTTTAGACCAGCCAGACGAGTAAACATGTAGGCGAGCAGACCCAAATCAAGATCAGAAGAACATAGGTTAAACAGCTTCATTCAAGCCATCTAACTACTCTCGTCTCACTTTTCCTTCTCTTACTTAGTTTGTTTTCTTTTCCGTTGAGAGTCTCGGTTCTAAGTTAAGTTTTGCTGTAAAGTTTCGGTCAACGATTTGACTGCATAGCCCGCTTCCAGCCCGGAATCTAGAGCTCGCGAGCTCCAAACCGTGTAGCGCCAGCACGGCAGAGAAAGAGAGAGCGAGAGACCTTGCGTGTGTTTGCAAATGTGCGTGGGCCTCATGAAGTGCATGTAAGTGCACAATTCTTCCTTGATACAGATAAAGGAGGCAGAATTTCATTCAGTCTTTGTGTATTTTATTTACAGAGATGGCTAAAAATCATTACATGTGAGAAGTAACATTAAAACACCTTTTGGAAAACAAAAAAACATATTAGATGTGAGCATGGTGTATAATTCTAACACGACGGCTTCACAGCAATACTTGGACACATATTGGTAAAAGCACAGCACACAACCACAATTTTATCCAGCAAAGTCTTATCCTCCCCCTCACAAGGCACCACAAATCCTAGGCGTATTGTGTCATTTAATATGTTAAACTTAGAGCGCATACACCCTATCACTCACTCCACGTGGATCCTGACATGAGCTAACTTCCTGGTCTGTTCCACATCTTTTGTATTAAGTTGGCTGTGCAGTTATTGCAGTTTATAACACCGAAGGTAGACGGCATCTTGAACACTGCGTTCTTCCCTCCATGCGATCCGCGGATTCCCAAAATGCTTTGCGTTCACCACTGGTAATGCGTCATGATGACGACACATTAGCAATCTCTACAGGCTACTTGCCTCAGTCACGATGAGAAACATGTCTATAGAAAGCTTGAGTGAACAAATATTCTCTGATTATGTAATCCATATGAAACCATCCATCATTAAATTGGCTTTGATATAACCATGGCTGTGTATCCCCTATATTCACTATAGTGGCTGGAAACATTGTTGTCAGCAACTGAAAATTTCAGATTCAAATTCTAGACATGCCCCTGTGTAAATAGTCTGGTTAAAACCAGACCCTTCTCAGTCGTAACTGAGTTAGGGTCTGGGGAAGGTTCATTGACAGCTCACTTCCAAAGGGACGTCGCTCAAATGCCTCTGGGCGCAATTGGATAGAACTTAAAACCAATCAGATCGATCGTCATCTTGTAAAGCCCGCCTCAACGTTTGTGATTGGTGCCTCGATTTGGAAAGATTGGAAATGAGCTTGAATGGGCTCTTCGCCAGACTAACTTGCAGAGCAAATCTAAATTTGCCGGAAGTTCGTCTGGGTTTTCCCAGGCTACTGTGTCTGTGCTGTGTCTCTTGATGTTCAATGCAGATTTATGCCAGCCTCCAGTAGAGATCCATTTCCTGGAGAGTTTAGGTGTAGGAGTTTAGTCCAACTTGTAACTTGTGGTAGAACTCCGACTTGTACCACGTGATCGCTGTACCACCTGACCACAGCAGAATCATTCGGCATTGATAGTGTTGCCATACAAACGCTCAATCATCTCCTAATCACGGCAATTATTATGACATCCAACCCTAATCAAACACACCTGAACAAGCTAATCAAGGTCTTCAAGATTAGGCTATATTAGAAAGCTACTGGCAGGTGATTTTCATTATGGTTGGAGTTACACGGACCTCCAATTGGAACTTTAAAAACGTGTTCAAAAAGCACTCTAAACTGTTGTGACAGCGTTTTTTTTTTTGGTGGGACTCAGCAACAGGGTTTTTCTTTGTAGGTTTGTGTTCCTTGCTGTCCGCCCCTCCTGACTCACTAATTCAGCACATCTTCCTGCAGAGTTGATTGTGAGATTGCAGGTCGAGAGGATGACTGCTCGAGTGTACTGCTCGTTTAGTGCTATTTTATTGTGTCTGTCTGCATGTTTGAGCAAAACAGACGCTGGAGTTTTAGGTGAGAAGTTCTTTTAGCTTCATTACACAGCCCGAAGAAGTGCATAAATAAAGTGCCTAAGAAAATTTGACTTTAGAAGCATCTCAGCACATAGGCTTACAAAAATACAGTACAGACGTCAAGTGGAAGTTCAACTTTGTATGTTGGTTTAGTTTTAATAATAAGCAAAGTATAAATATGCAAACTGTCATCTGTTTTTCATTGTACAAGTAAAACCCATATAATCACTAATATAAGCCTTTTTGTTTAATGTAAAACAAGAACATTAGTCTTATAATATGGCTACAAAATTATCAATCCGGAGTTTAAACTTTTGCCTAAACTTTTTGTTTTAGCAACTAAATAAGCCTACAATATAACATTGGGAGCTAATTATAAGCGGTTGCTCTGCGTTGTGTATATGTAGTGCGTTTCTATATTTGTTTTGTTTTCTGAGTAGCCTATTAAAATGCTTAAAAGGAAATTAGGGTGGTCATGGGGATGGCATAAATTTTGACGATGTACACCGGTAAATTTGTATACAACATATTAACTGATGTCCATGTTTTCTATCAGCATTGCACTATTACTCCCTCTACTTTAGTGGGGTGGGTTGTAACAGCACTCTCCGTCTCTGAAACCGATTGATGCAGATTAGTGAAAAATGGTAGATTTCTAAGCTACTTTGAATTGAAGCAGATGAATGTGTGAATATTGTGAAGTTTGAGACTCATTGCAATACCCCTGACTTGCAAAAGCTGAATCAAACTATTACAGCACTTCCTGGTCTACCCAAATGATCCTCTTGAATCCTCTTCTGTAGTGTCCGGTCAGTGTCCGGCGACGCTGACGGTCGAGCCGTCCCGTCGCGGATGCACTTCTGATAGAGACTGCTCTGGAGGACACAAATGCTGTAAATTTCCCTGTGGGCCCGTGTGTGTGCCGCCTGTTTTCAGTGAGTTTTAATTAATGATGGATGCTATACGTCTTCCAAAAACACTGAAAAACCGTTTTCACTCATTGCTAGTAAGTTTCACAAATAATTGCAAAGAAACCGCAAGCAACACGTTGAACTAAACGTGAAACTATGAAGTAGATAGACTGAATATTCCGGTAAAACCTCCTACTATCATCTTATGACAACTTTCTTTTTTTTTTTTTTTCATACAGTGAATGAGAAATTCATTGTTGTGGTTTCTGTCATGTGTCTGTATAACAGCAAAGCCAGGAGAGTGTCCAAGCACAAATTTTGGAGCAGGAATGTGTGCCGAGTTGTGTTGCTATGACAGTGACTGTCCGAACAATGAGAAATGCTGCAGCAATGGATGTGGACATCAGTGTATGGCTCCATTTGCAGGTATGTGGTATATTAGTGTTTGGCTCAGCTTCCTCGTTATTTCAGTTTGTCTTGTGTTCTAATAAATCGTTCTCAATGTAAAGTATTTAGCCAAATAGCATGGTTTCAAGCACAAGATGGCTTAACAAAATTAACAGAAGATTAATACTGAGTAAAACTTGCTATTTGTTTTTTGTGCTGTATCTGAGACTGAATGCCGCTAAATGGACCAACTAATCTGTACCTCTCCAGTGAAGCCTCCAGGGAGGCCTGGAGCCGAACCTCCGAAGCCTCCAGGGAGGCCTGGAGCTGAACCCCCGAAGCCTCCAGGGAGGCCTGGAGCCGAACCCCCGAAGCCTCCAGGGAGGGAACCCCCGAAGCCTCCAGTGAAGCCTCCAGGGAGGCCTGGAGCCGAACCTCTGAAGCCTCCAGGGAGGCCTGGAGCTGAACCCCCGAAGCCTCCAGGGAGGCCTGGAGCCGAACCCCCGAAGCCTCCAGGGAGGGAACCCCCAAAGCCTCCAAGGAGGCCTGGAGCTGAACCCCCAATTCCTCCAGGGAGGCCTGGAGCCGAACCCCCGAAGCCTCCAGGGAGGCCTGGAGCCGGACCCACGATGCCTCTAGGGAGGCCTGGAGCCGAACCCCCGAAGCCTCCAGGGAGGCCTGCGGCCGAACCCCCGAAGCCTTCCACTGAACTGCTTGAGCCTGAACCGGAGCCTTCCATCGAACTGCCTGAGCCGGAGCCCTCCACCGAACTGCCAGAGCCACCTGCAACTGAACCTCCGGTGAAGCCTGCAGCCAAACCAGGGAGGCCTGGAGCCGAACCCCCGAAGCCACCAGGGAGGCCTGGAGCCGAACCCCCGAAGCCTCCAGGGAGGGAACCCCCAAAGCCTCAAGGGAGGCCTGGAGCCGAACCCCCGAAGCCTCCAGGGAGGGAACCCCCAAAGCCTCAAGGGAGGCCTGGAGCTGAACCCCCGAAGCCTCCAGGGAGGCATGGAGCCGAACCCCCGATGCCTCCAGGGAGCGAACGCCCAAAGCCTCCAGGGAGGCCTGGAGCCGAACCCCCTATGCCTCCAGGGAGGCCTGGAGCCGAACCCCCGAAGCCTTCCACTGAACTGCTTGAGCCTGAACCGGAGCCTTCCGTCGAACTGCCTGAGCCGGAGCCCTCCACCGAACTGCCAGAGCCGCTTGCAACTGAACCTCCGGTTAAGCCTGCAGCCAAACCAGGGAGACCTGGAGCCGAACCCCCGAAGCCTCCAGGGAGGCCTGGAGCCGAACCCCCAAAACCACCAGGGAGGCCTGGAGCCGAACCCCCGAAGCCTCCAGGGAGCGAACCCCCAAAGCCTCCAGGAAGGCCTGGAGCCGAACCCCCGAAGCCTTCCACTGAACTGTTTGAGCCTTAACCGGAGCGTTCCGTCGAACTGCCTGAGCCGGAGCCCTCCACCGAACTGCCAGAGCCGCCTGCAACTGAACCTCCGGTTAAGCCTGCAGCCAAGCCAGGGAGGCCTGGAGCCGAACCCCCGAAGCCTCCAGGGAGGCCTGGAGCCGAACCCCCGAAGCCTCCAGGGAGGCCTGGAGCCGAACCCCCGAAACCCCCGAAGCCTCCAGGGAGGCCTGGAGCCGAACCCCCAATGCCTCCAGGGAGGCCTGCAGCCGTATTGCCAAAGCTTTCAGTGTGTGCTGAAAACTGCCACCAAACTAACCCTTATGGCCAATGTCCAGGTCATAAGTAATGTAGCTATGCATGCAGGTAACTGTGCTGATTCAACCATTGGATGTATGGTATATTTTCCCTGTTATCACCAAATAAATCTCACACTTGTAAGACTACTTTCTCTTTTATTTTTCTTTAAGTGTGATAACAAAGTTGGTGTTTTTTGTATGCCAGCGTTAGTTTGGCTGTTCTCTTACATAATGGCTCATTGGAATTCGTGCTTTAGGAATGTGTAAGTTCCCCACCTCAAGACCCAAACACATGCAAAACAGTTTCAGAGAGGCTAGCAATATTAAGCTAGCTAAGAACGCATGAGATCTTACCCTCCAAAGCCACGCCTCCTTCAAAACGCATGAATGCACAAAGCAGAGTCTACAAAGTGTCGTGAGATGAAAGACTGTTAAATTGCCTCATGTCTCAAAACGCATAACATTACAGTGATAATGAACGTAAACCTCTTACAGTGCTCTAGTCGTACCATCTGACTAATCCAGATTCATTTTGGCGTTAATGGTGTTGACAGGAAAACGCATAAATCCAAGTCTGAATCCGAATGCAATGATTGGACTGACTTTTTTTTTTTGGTCCTGAGACCTTTACAGAAGGTATGTTATTTTAATATTTAGAACACTTCTAACATTGATTGCTATCAGGATGTGAAGAGTTTCAACCAGTATTGCC
Source organism: Gila orcuttii (assembly GCA_026230005.1). Classification (NCBI taxonomy): domain Eukaryota; kingdom Metazoa; phylum Chordata; class Actinopteri; order Cypriniformes; family Leuciscidae; genus Gila; species Gila orcuttii. The sequence goes on from JAPDVR010000003.1 coordinate 14,823,868, forward strand.
TATAGACCAATAGTCTTCTGCTGCATTCTGAAGCATTTGCTACAAAGCATAGTGGTCACATATATTGGTTGTAGTTGAACAATGTTTGATTGGTCCGTCAGAAATTGTTTTGGGATGGTATTATGTGTATACCGACAAGTACTTTATGGCCATGCAAGCTTCAAAGAGATGAGCCTAGCTAAAGGAGGAACGCTGTCAACGTTAGGTAGTTTGGAAAAGACGGATTGGTTCAGAGATGGCACAGCTCTAGCCCAACCAAGATAACTGCAGAAGTTGTTTGATCCCAAGACAAAGATCTAAAAGGAGATCTTAAGGACCTCTGAACGACCACGGGGTTGAAATCTCTTAAAACCACAGAGACTTTACATATCAAAATACATACAATCATCCCAAAACAATTCTTGATGGACTTCTAATCAAACACCGTTCAACTGCATAATTCTATAGCATGTCTACAACCAATATATGTGACTATTATGCTTTGTAGCAAATTAGCTTAAAGGAAATATAATTATGAATATTTGGATCAGTTAATAGAATTAACTTAATGTAGTAAAAATAAAATTACAATCATTTTTTAACCTTTTTGGCCCGTGAACACAGAGTGTTAATTTGTCAACTTTACGTGTGACATGCACAAGACTTTAGACTAAACACTTATACTACTCTAACGTACACATACATGCATGCATACATGTTTACCTAGGGAAAGAGAGCTGAAGCAGAATACAGGAAAGCAAGAAGTTATAGCATTGCTTAAAATTCAGCAGATCAACAGCCTTGAGCAAACCATCAGTTTAGTTCTAACACGCCCTTCTTTGAAATGGGTAAGGATACATAATGTATCAAATAATGAGACTTAAGTTTGATACTTGCATGCCTCGCCCTTTTGAATTAAACTGTCCTGATGCAGTTTGTTGAGGGCTCCAGTTGATCTTTGCTGATGTTGTCTTGATGAGAGAGAACCAGTAGGAGTCAGAGGATCTTTGGTGAATGGAAAGTCAAGGCCTAGCCTGGCACAAGCTTGGGGGTCCTTAGAAGACTTCTAGTTCAGCATCGTCTTCACAGTCGGTACTGAAATTTAAAAAATGTGACGCTTTGAGCGCTGTTGAGCACAATCATAAACACCTCTGATTGGCCATTGTGTTCATGAGCTCATCAGATATGTCTACGATTGGCTACAATGATCAACGCACCGGAGCGTTTGAGAGCACACCAAAGTGTTTTGAAAGCAGGAGCGTTTGAAAGCACAAGCAGGCGTCTATCAGAGCCAGCGGACCGATCCGCTGATTGACGCCTGTTTTCAAATGATCCCGTGCGTATCTGTGTAAGCGATCATTGTAGCCAATCACAGACATATTTGATGAGTGCGTGAGCACAAAGGCCATTCCGAGGTGTTTACGATTCCGCTCAACAGCGCTCAAAGGGTCACATGTTTTAAATTTCAGTATCGACTTGGTACCGAAGTCGGTACTTTTGACAACACTAGTTTATACATTTCTCAAGTGGTTATATATAGAATATATAGGATTAAAAGGGTTTATTTCTCCTTCTCAGCAAGAACACACAACTCTCTGCAAATTCCTTCTGGGTCATAATAGTCTTATCAGATAATAGGAATCACGTCTAAACTGTACTCTCTGTACTCTCTGCTAGAGTTGGAAAGAGATCACAGAGATAACGCATGACTAAATTACGACGAGAGCGGAAATAACAGCCACCTCTAATCTAAAGGCAGTGTCTAATTGGTCAGAACTCATCCAGGAGGCTGGACAAACATTTGAGTTTAAAATCTTAGGGCACGAACAAAGCATTAGAGTAGCCATGAGGTTTTAGACCAGCCAGACGAGTAAACATGTAGGCGAGCAGACGAAATAACCCAAATCAAGATCATAAGAACATAGGTTAAACAGCTTCATTCAAGCCATCTAACTACTCTCGTCTCACTTTTCCTTCTCTTACTTAGTTTGTTTTCTTTTCCGTTGAGAGTCTCGGTTCTAAGTTAAGTTTTGCTGTAAAGTTTCGGTCAACGATTTGACTGCATAGCCCGCTTCCAGCCCGGAATCTAGAGCTCGCGAGCTCCAAACCGTGTAGCGCCAGCACGGCAGAGAAAGAGAGAGCGAGAGACCTTGCGTGTGTTTGCAAATGTGCGTGGGCCTCATGAAGTGCATGTAAGTGCACAATTCTTCCTTGATACAGATAAAGGAGGCAGAATTTCATTCAGTCTTTGTGTATATTATTTACAGAGATGGCTAAAAATCATTACATGTGAGAAGTAACATTAAAACACCTTTTGGAAAACAAAAAAACATATTAGATGTGAGCATGGTGTATAATTCTAACACGACGGCTTCACAGCAATACTTGGACACATATTGGTAAAAGCACAGCACACAACCACAATTTTATCCAGCAAAGTCTTATCCTCCCCCTCACAAGGCACCACAAATCCTAGGCGTATTGTGTCATTTAATATGTTAAACTTAGAGCGCATACACCCTATCACTCGCTCCACGTGGATCCTGACATGAGCTAACTTCCTGGTCTGTTCCACATCTTTTGCATTAAGTTGGCTGTGCAGTTATTGCAGTTTATAACACCGAAGGTAGACGGCATCTTGAACACTGCGTTCTTCCCTCCATGCAATCCGCGGATTCCCAAAATGCTTTGCGTTCACCACTGGTAATGCGTCATGATGACGACACATTAGCAATCTCTACAGGCTACTTGCCTCAGTCACGATGAGAAACATGTCTATAGAAAGCTTGAGTGAACAAATATTCTCTGATTATGTAATCCATATGAAACCATCCATCATTAAATTGGCTTTGATATAACCATGGCTGTGTATCCCCTATATTCACTATAGTGGCTGGAAACATTGTTGTCAGCAACTGAAAATTTCAGATTCAAATTCTAGACATGCCCCTGTGTAAATAGTCTGGTTAAAACCAGACCCTTCTCAGTCGTAACTGAGTTAGGGTCTGGGGAAGGTTCATTGACAGCTCACTTCCAAAGGGACGTCGCTCAAATGCCTCTGGGCGCAATTGGATAGAACTTAAAACCAATCAGATCGATCGTCATCTTGTAAAGCCCGCCTCAACGTTTGTGATTGGTGCCTCGATTTGGAAAGATTGGAAATGAGCTTGAATGGGCTCTTCGCCAGACTAACTTGCAGAGCAAATCTAAATTTGCCGGAAGTTCGTCTGGGTTTTCCCAGGCTACTGTGTCTGTGCTGTGTCTCTTGATGTTCAATGCAGATTTATGCCAGCCTCCAGTAGAGATCCATATCCTGGAGAGTTTAGGTGTAGGAGTTTAGTCCAACTTGTAACTTGTGGTAGAACTCCGACTTGTACCACGTGATCGCTGTACCACCTGACCACAGCAGAATCATTCGGCATTGATAGTGTTGCCATACAAACGCTCAATCATCTCCTAATCACGGCAATTATTACGACATCCAACCCTAATCAAACACACCTGAACAAGCTAATCAAGGTCTTCAAGATTAGGCTATATTAGAAAGCTACAGGCAGGTTATTTTCATTATGGTTGGAGTTACACGGACCTCCAATTGGAACTTTAAAAACGCGTTCAAAAAGCACTCTAAACTGTTGTGACAGCGTTTTTTTTTTTTTTGGTGGGACTCAGCAACAGGGTTTTTCTTTGTAGGTTTGTGTTCCTTACTGTCCGCCCCTCCTGACTCACTAATTCAGCACATCTTCCTGCAGAGTTGATTGTGAGATTGCAGGTCGAGAGGATGACTGCTCGAGTGTACTGCTCGTTTAGTGCTGTTTTATTGTGTCTGTCTGCATGTTTGAGCAAAACAGACGCTGGAGTTTTAGGTGAGAAGTTCTTTTAGCTTCATTACACAGCCCGAAGAAGTGCATAAATAAAGTGCCTAACAAAATTTGACTTTAGAAGCATCTCAGCACATAGGCTTACAAAAATACAGTACAGACGTCAAGTGGAAGTTCAACTTTGTATGTTGGTTTAGTTTTAATAATAAGCAAAGTATAAATATGCAAACTGTCATCTGTTTTTCATTGTACAAGTAAAACCCATATAATCACTAATATAAGCCTTTTTGTTTAATGTAAAACAAGAACATTAGTCTTACAATATGGCTACAAAATTATCAATCCGGAGTTTAAACTTTTGCCTAAACTTTTTGTTTTAGCAACTAAATAAGCCTACAATATAACATTGGGAGCTAATTATAACCGGTTGCTCTGCGTTGTGTATATGTAGTGCGTTTCTATATTTGTTTTGTTTTCTGAGTAGCCTATTAAAATGCTTAAAAGGAAATTAGGGTGGTCATGGGGATGGCATAAATTTTGACGATGTACACCGGTAAATTTGTATACAACATATTAACTGATGTCCATGTTTTCTATCAGCATTGTACTATTACTCCCTCTACTTTAGTGGGGTGGGTTGTAACAGCACTCTCCGTCTCTAAAACCGATTGATGCAGATTAGTGAAAAATGGTAGATTTCTAAGCTACTTTGAATTGAAGCAGATGAATGTGTGAATATTGTGAAGTTTGAGACTCATTGCTATACCCCTGACTTGCAAAAGCTGAATCAAACTATTACAGCACTTCCTGGTCTACCCAAATGATCCTCTTGAATCCTCTTCTGTAGTGTCCGGTCAGTGTCCGGCGACGCTGACGGTTGAGCCGTCCCGTCGCGGATGCACTTCTGATAGAGACTGCTCTGGAGGACACAAATGCTGTAAATTTCCCTGTGGGCCCGTGTGTGTGCCGCCTGTTTTCAGTGAGTTTTAATTAATGATGGATGCTATACGTCTTCCAAAAACACTGAAAAAACGTTTTCACTCATTGCTAGTAAGTTTCACAAATAATTGCAAAGAAACCGCAAGCAACACGTTGAAGTAAACGTGAAACTATGGATTAGATAGACTGAATATTCCGGTAAAACCTCCTACTATCATCTTATGACAACTTTTTTTTTTTTTTTCATACAGTGAATGAGAAATTCATTGTTGTGGTTTCTGTCATGTGTCTGTATAACAGCAAAGCCAGGAGAGTGTCCAAGCACAAATTTTGGAGCAGGAATGTGTGCCGAGTTGTGTTGCTATGACAGTGACTGTCCGAACAATGAGAAATGCTGCAGCAATGGATGTGGACATCAGTGTATGGCTCCATTTGCAGGTATGTGGTATATTAGTGTTTGGCTCAGCTTCCTCGTTATTTCAGTTTGTCTTGTGTTCTAATAAATCGTTCTCAATGTAAAGTATTTAGCCAAATAGCATGGTTTCAAGCACAAGATGGCTTAACAAAATTAACAGAAGATTAATACTGAGTAAAACTTGCTATTTGTTTTTTGTGCTGTATCTGAGACTGAATGCCGCTAAATGGACCGACTAATCTGTACCTCTCCAGTGAAGCCTGCAGCCGAACCCCCGAAGCCTCCAGTGAAGCCTCCAGGGAGGCCTGGAGCCGAACCTCTGAAGCCTCCAGGGAGGCCTGGAGCTGAAACCCCGAAGCCTCCAGGGAGGCCTGGAGCCGAACCCCCGAAGCCTCCAGGGAGGAAACCCCCAAAGCCTCCAGGGAGGCCTGGAGCTGAACCCCCAATTCCTCCAGGGAGGCCTGGAGCCGAACCCCCGAAGCCTCCAGGGAGGGAACCCCCAAAGCCTCCAAGGAGGCCTGGAGCTGAACCCCCAATTCCTCCAGGGAGGCCTGGAGCCGAACCCCCGAAGCCTTCCACTGAACTGCTTGAGCCTGAACCGGAGCCTTCCATCGAACTGCCTGAGCCGGAGCCCTCCACCGAACCGCCAGAGCCACCTGCAACTGAACCTCCGGTGAAGCCTGCAGCCAAACCAGGGAGGCCTGGAGCCGAACCCCCGAAGCCACCAGGGAGGCCTGGAGCCGAACCCCCGAAGCCTCCAGGGAGGGAACCCCCAAAGCCTCAAGGGAGGCCTGGAGCCGAACCCCCGAAGCCTCCAGGGAGGGAACCCCCAAAGCCTCCAGGGAGGCCTGGAGCCGAACCCCCTATGCCTCCAGGGAGGCCTGGAGCCGAACCCCCGAAGCCTTCCACTGAACTGCTTGAGCCTGAACCGGAGCCTTCCGTCGAACTGCCTGAGCCGGAGCCCTCCACCGAACTGCCAGAGCCGCTTGCAACTGAACCTCCGGTTAAGCCTGCAGCCAAACCAGGGAGACCTGGAGCCGAACCCCCAAAGCCTCCAGGGAGGCCTGGAGCCGAACCCCCAAAGCCTCCAGGGAGGCCTGGAGCCGAACCCCCAAAACCACCAGGGAGGCCTGGAGCCGAACCCCCGAAGCCTCCAGTGAAGCCTCCAGGGAGGCCTGGAGCCGAACCTCCGAAGCCTCCAGGGAGGCCTGGAGCTGAACCCCCGAAGCCTCCAGGGAGGCCTGGAGCCGAACCCCCGAAGCCTCCAGGGAGGGAACCCCCAAAGCCTCCAAGGAGGCCTGGAGCTGAACCCCCAATTCCTCCAGGGAGGCCTGGAGCCGAACCCCCGAAGCCTCCAGGGAGGCCTGGAGCCGGACCCCCGATGCCTCCAGGGAGGCCTGGAGCCGAACCCCCGAAGCCTCCAGGGAGGCCTGGAGCCGAACCCCCGAAGCCTTCCACTGAACTGCTTGAGCCTGAACCGGAGCCTTCCATCGAACTGCCTGAGCCGGAGCCCTCCACCGAACTGCCAGAGCCACCTGCAACTGAACCTCCGGTGAAGCCTGCAGCCAAACCAGGGAGGCCTGGAGCCGAACCCCCGAAGCCTCCAGCCAAGCCTGGAGCCGAACCCCCGAAGCCACCAGGGAGGCCTGGAGCCGAACCCCCGAAGCCTCCAGGGAGGGAACCCCCAAAGCCTCAAGGGAGGCCTGGAGCCGAACCCCCGAAGCCTCCAGGGAGGGAACCCCCAAAGCCTCAAGGGAGGCCTGGAGCTGAACCCCCGAAGCCTCCAGGGAGGCATGGAGCCGAACCCCCGATGCCTCCAGGGAGCGAACGCCCAAAGCCTCCAGGGAGGCCTGGAGCCGAACCCCCTATGCCTCCAGGGAGGCCTGGAGCCGAACCCCCGAAGCCTTCCACTGAACTGCTTGAGCCTGAACCGGAGCCTTCCGTCGAACTGCCTGAGCCGGAGCCCTCCACCGAACTGCCAGAGCCGCTTGCAACTGAACCTCCGGTTAAGCCTGCAGCCAAACCAGGGAGACCTGGAGCCGAACCCCCGAAGCCTCCAGGGAGGCCTGGAGCCGAACCCCCAAAACCACCAGGGAGGCCTGGAGCCGAACCCCCGAAGCCTCCAGGGAGGGAACCCCCGAAGCCTCCAGGGAGCGAATCCCCAAAGCCTCCAGGAAGGCCTGGAGCCGAACCCCCGAAGCCTTCCACTGAACTGTTTGAGCCTGAACCGGAGCCTTCCGTCGAACTGCTTGAGCCGGAGCCCTCCACCGAACTGCCAGAGCCGCCTGCAACTGAACCTCCGGTTAAGCCTGCAGCCAAGCCAGGGAGGCCTGGAGCCGAACCCCCGAAGCCTCCAGGGAGGCCTGGAGCCGAACCCCCGAAGCCTCCAGGGAGGCCTGGAGCCGAACCCCCAATGCCTCCAGGGAGGCCTGCAGCCGCATTGCCAAAGCTTCCAGTGTGTGCTGAAAACTGCCACCAAACTAACCCTTATGGCCAATGTCCAGGTCATAAGTAATGTAGCTATGCATGCAGGTAACTGTGCTGATTCAACCATTGATGTATGGTATATTTTCCCTGTTGTCACCAAATAAATCTCACACTTGTAAGACTACTTTCTCTTTTATTTTTCTTTAAGTGTGATAAAGTTGGTGTTTTTTGTATGCCAGCGTTAGTTTGGCTGTTCTCTTACATAATGGCTCATTGGAATTCGTGCTTTAGGAATGTGTAAGTTCCCCTCCTCAAGACCCAAACACATGCAAAACAGTTTCAGAGAGGCTAGCAATATTAAGCTAGCTTTGAACGCATGAGATCTTACCCTCCAAAGCCACGCCTCCTTCAAAACGCATGAATGCACAAAGCAGAGTCTACAAAGTGTCATGAGATGAAAGACTGTTAAATTGCCTCATGTCTCAAAACGCATAACATTACAGTGATAATGAACGTAAACCTCTTACAGTGCTCTAGTCGTACCATCTGACTAATCCAGATTCATTTTGGCATTAATGGTGTTGACAGGAAAACGCATAAATCCAAGTCTGAATCCGAATGCAATGATTGGACTGACTTCTTTTTTTTTTTTGGTCCTGAGACCTTTACAGAAGGTATGTTATTTTAATATTTAGAACACTTCTAACATTGATTGCTATCAGGATGTGAAGAGTTTCAACCAGTATTGCCTATAGACCAATAGTCTTCTGCTGCATTCTGAAGCATTTGCTACAAAGCATAGTGGTCACATATATTGGTTGTAGTTGAACAATGTTTGATTGGTCCGTCAGAAATTGTTTTGGGATGGTATTATGTGTATACCGACAAGTACTTTATGGCCATGCAAGCTTCAAAGAGATGAGCCTAGCTAAAGGAGGAACGCTGTCAACGTTAGGTAGTTTGGAAAAGACGGATTGGTTCAGAGATGGCACAGCTCTAGCCCAACCAAGATAACTGCAGAAGTTGTTTGATCCCAAGACAAAGATCTAAAAGGAGATCTTAAGGACCTCTGAACGACCACAGGGTTGAAATCTCTTAAAACCACAGAGACTTTACATATCAAAATACATACAATCATCCCAAAACAATTCTTGATGGACTTCTAATCAAACACCGTTCAACTGCATAATTCTATAGCATGTCTACAACCAATATATGTGACTATTATGCTTTGTAGCAAATTAGCTTAAAGGAAATATAATTATGAATATTTGGATCAGTTAATAGAATTAACTTAATGTAGTAAAAATAAAATTACAATCATTTTTTAACCTGTTTGGCCCGTGAACACAGAGTGTTAATTGTTTATTAATTCTAAGAAATGTGCATTTCCGGGTTATGGGAAATGTCTTTCTTACTGGACAGTACTACTCAGAGAAAGTAGTCAAAATCTGCACGATTAGGGACTCCAGTATGTGAGCATGAAACATGGACAACTTTACGTGTGACATGCACAAGACTTTAGACTAAACACTTATACTACTCTAACGTACACATACATGCATGCATACATGTTTACCTAGGGAAAGAGAGCTGAAGCAGAATACAGGAAAGCAAGAAGTTATAGCATTGCTTAAAATTCAGCAGATCAACAGCCTTGAGCAAACCATCAGTTTAGTTCTAACACGCCCTTCTTTGAAATGGGTAAGGATACATAATGTATCAAATAATGAGACTTAAGTTTGATACTTGCATGCCTCGCCCTTTTGAATTAAACTGTCCTGATGCAGTTTGTTGAGGGCTCCAGTTGATCTTTGCTGATGTTGTCTTGATGAGAGAGAACCAGTAGGAGTCAGAGGATCTTTGGTGAATGGAAAGTCAAGGCCTAGCCTGGCACAAGCTTGGGGGTCCTTAGAAGACTTCTAGTTCAGCATCGTCTTCACAGTCGGTACTGAAATTTAAAAAATGTGACGCTTTGAGCGCTGTTGAGCACAATCATAAACACCTCTGATTGGCCATTGTGTTCATGAGCTCATCAGATATGTCTACGATTGGCTACAATGATCAACGCACCGGAGCGTTTGAGAGCACACCAAAGTGTTTTGAAAGCAGGAGCGTTTGAAAGCACAAGCAGGCGTCTATCAGAGCCAGCGGACCGATCCGCTGATTGACGCCTGTTTTCAAATGATCCCGTGCGTATCTGTGTAAGCGATCATTGTAGCCAATCACAGACATATTTGATGAGTGCGTGAGCACAAAGGCCATTCCGAGGTGTTTACGATTCCGCTCAACAGCGCTCAAAGGGTCACATGTTTTAAATTTCAGTATCGACTTGGTACCGAAGTCGGTACTTTTGACAACACTAGTTTATACATTTCTCAAGTGGTTATATATAGAATATATAGGATTAAAAGGGTTTATTTCTCCTTCTCAGCAAGAACACACAACTCTCTGCAAATTCCTTCTGGGTCATAATAGTCTTATCAGATAATAGGAATCACGTCTAAACTGTACTCTCTGTACTCTCTGCTAGAGTTGGAAAGAGATCACAGAGATAACGCATGACTAAATTACGACGAGAGCGGAAATAACAGCCACCTCTAATCTAAAGGCAGTGTCTAATTGGTCAGAACTCATCCAGGAGGCTGGACAAACATTTGAGTTTAAAATCTTAGGGCACGAACAAAGCATTAGAGTAGCCATGAGGTTTTAGACCAGCCAGACGAGTAAACATGTAGGCGAGCAGACGAAATAACCCAAATCAAGATCAGAAGAACATAGGTTAAACAGCTTCATTCAAGCCATCTAACTACTCTCGTCTCACTTTTCCTTCTCTTACTTAGTTTGTTTTCTTTTCCGTTGAGAGTCTCGGTTCTAAGTTAAGTTTTGCTGTAAAGTTTCGGTCAACGATTTGACTGCATAGCCCGCTTCCAGCCCGGAATCTAGAGCTCGCGAGCTCCAAACCGTGTAGCGCCAGCACGGCAGAGAAAGAGAGAGCGAGAGACCTTGCGTGTGTTTGCAAATGTGCGTGGGCCTCGTGAAGTGCATGTAAGTGCACAATTCTTCCTTGATACAGATAAAGGAGGCAGAATTTCATTCAGTCTTTGTGTATTTTATTTACAGAGATGGCTAAAAATCATTACATGTGAGAAGTAACATTAAAACACCTTTTGGAAAACAAAAAAACATATTAGATGTGAGCATGGTGTATAATTCTAACACGACGGCTTCACAGCAATACTTGGACACATATTGGTAAAAGCACAGCACACAACCACAATTTTATCCAGCAAAGTCTTATCCTCCCCCTCACAAGGCACCACAAATCCTAGGCGTATTGTGTCATTTAATATGTTAAACTTAGAGCGCATACACCCTATCACTCGCTCCACGTGGATCCTGACATGAGCTAACTTCCTGGTCTGTTCCACATCTTTTGCATTAAGTTGGCTGTGCAGTTATTGCAGTTTATAACACCGAAGGTAGACGGCATCTTGAACACTGCGTTCTTCCCTCCATGCAATCCGCGGATTCCCAAAATGCTTTGCGTTCACCACTGGTAATGCGTCATGATGACGACACATTAGCAATCTCTACAGGCTACTTGCCTCAGTCACGATGAGAAACATGTCTATAGAAAGCTTGAGTGAACAAATATTCTCTGATTATGTAATCCATATGAAACCATCCATCATTAAATTGGCTTTGATATAACCATGGCTGTGTATCCCCTATATTCACTATAGTGGCTGGAAACATTGTTGTCAGCAACTGAAAATTTCAGATTCAAATTCTAGACATGCCCCTGTGTAAATAGTCTGGTTAAAACCAGACCCTTCTCAGTCGTAACTGAGTTAGGGTCTGGGGAAGGTTCATTGACAGCTCACTTCCAAAGGGACGTCGCTCAAATGCCTCTGGGCGCAATTGGATAGAACTTAAAACCAATCAGATCGATCGTCATCTTGTAAAGCCCGCCTCAACGTTTGTGATTGGTGCCTCGATTTGGAAAGATTGGAAATGAGCTTGAATGGGCTCTTCGCCAGACTAACTTGCAGAGCAAATCTAAATTTGCCGGAAGTTCGTCTGGGTTTTCCCAGGCTACTGTGTCTGTGCTGTGTCTCTTGATGTTCAATGCAGATTTATGCCAGCCTCCAGTAGAGATCCATTTCCTGGAGAGTTTAGGTGTAGGAGTTTAGTCCAACTTGTAACTTGTGGTAGAACTCCGACTTGTACCACGTGATCGCTGTACCACCTGACCACAGCAGAATCATTCGGCATTGATAGTGTTGCCATACAAACGCTCAATCATCTCCTAATCACGGCAATTATTACGACATCCAACCCTAATCAAACACACCTGAACAAGCTAATCAAGGTCTTCAAGATTAGGCTATATTAGAAAGCTACAGGCAGGTGATTTTTATTATGGTTGGAGTTACACGGACCTCCAATTGGAACTTTAAAAACGCGTTCAAAAAGCACTCTAAACTGTTGTGACAGCGTTTTTTTTTTTTTTTTGGTGGGACTCAGCAACAGGGTTTTTCTTTGTAGGTTTGTGTTCCTTACTGTCCGCCCCTCCTGACTCACTAATTCAGCACATCTTCCTGCAGAGTTGATTGTGAGATTGCAGGTCGAGAGGATGACTGCTCGAGTGTACTGCTCGTTTAGTGCTGTTTTATTGTGTCTGTCTGCATGTTTGAGCAAAACAGACGCTGGAGTTTTAGGTGAGAAGTTCTTTTAGCTTCATTACACAGCCCGAAGAAGTGCATAAATAAAGTGCCTAAGAAAATTTGACTTTAGAAGCATCTCAGCACATAGGCTTACAAAAATACAGTACAGACGTCAAGTGGAAGTTCAACTTTGTATGTTGGTTTAGTTTTAATAATAAGCAAAGTATAAATATGCAAACTGTCATCTGTTTTTCATTGTACAAGTAAAACCCATATAATCACTAATATAAGCCTTTTTGTTTAATGTAAAACAAGAACATTAGTCTTATAATATGGCTACAAAATTATCAATCCGGAGTTTAAACTTTTGCCTAAACTTTTTGTTTTAGCAACTAAATAAGCCTACAATATAACATTGGGAGCTAATTATAAGCGGTTGCTCTGCGTTGTGTATATGTAGTGCGTTTCTATATTTGTTTTGTTTTCTGAGTAGCCTATTAAAATGCTTAAAAGGAAATTAGGGTGGTCATGGGGATGGCATAAATTTTGACGATGTACACCGGTAAATTTGTATACAACATATTAACTGATGTCCATGTTTTCTATCAGCATTGCACTATTACTCCCTCTACTTTAGTGGGGTGGGTTGTAACAGCACTCTCCATCTCTGAAACCGATTGATGCAGATTAGTGAAAAATGGTAGATTTCTAAGCTACTTTGAATTGAAGCAGATGAATGTGTGAATATTGTGAAGTTTGAGACTCATTGCAATACCCCTGACTTGCAAAAGCTGAATCAAACTATTACAGCACTTCCTGGTCTACCCAAATGATCCTCTTGAATCCTCTTCTGTAGTGTCCGGTCAGTGTCCGGCGACGCTGACGGTCGAGCCGTCCCGTCGCGGATGCACTTCTGATAGAGACTGCTCTGGAGGACACAAATGCTGTAATTTTCCCTGTGGGCCCGTGTGTGTGCCGCCTGTTTTCAGTGAGTTTTAATTAATGATGGATGCTATACGTCTTCCAAAAACACTGAAAAAACGTTTTCACTCATTGCTAGTAAGTTTCACAAATAATTGCAAAGAAACCGCAAGCAACACGTTGAATTAAACGTGAAACTATGAAGTAGATAGACTGAATATTCCGGTAAAACCTCCTACTATCATCTTATGACAACTTTCTTTTTTTTTTTTTTTCATACAGTGAATGAGAAATTCATTGTGGTTTCTGTCATGTGTCTGTATAACAGCAAAGCCAGGAGAGTGTCCAAGCACAAATTTTGGAGCAGGAATGTGTGCCGAGTTGTGTTGCTATGACAGTGACTGTCCGAACAATGAGAAATGCTGCAGCAATGGATGTGGACATCAGTGTATGGCTCCATTTGCAGGTATGTGTTATATTAGTGTTTGGCTCAGCTTCCTCGTTATTTCAGTTTGTCTTGTGTTCTAATAAATCGTTCTCAATGTAAAGTATTTAGCCAAATAGCATGGTTTCAAGCACAAGATGGCTTAACAAAATTAACAGAAGATTAATACTGAGAAAAACTTGCTATTTTGTTTTTGTGCTGTATCTGAGACTGAATGCCGCTAAATGGACCGACTAATCTGTACCTCTCCAGTGAAGCCTGCAGCCGAACCCCCGAAGCCTCCAGTGAAGCCTCCAGGGAGGCCTGGAGCCGAACCTCCGAAGCCTCCAGGGAGGCCTGGAGCTGAACATCCGAAGCCTCCAGGGAGGCCTGGAGCTGAACCCCCGAAGCCTCCAGGGAGGCCTGGAGCCGAACCCCCGAAGCCTCCAGGGAGGGAACCCCCAAAGCCTCCAGGGAGGCCTGGAGCTGAACCCCCAATTCCTCCAGGGAGGCCTGGAGCCGAACCCCAGAAGCCTCCAGGGAGGCCTGGAGCCGAACCCCCGAAGCCTCCAGGGAGGCCTGGAGCCGAACCCCCGAAGCCTTCCATTGAACTGCTTGAGCCTGAACCGGAGCCTTCCATCGAACTGCCTGAGCCGGAGCCCTCCACCGAACTGCCAGAGCCACCTGCAACTGAACCTCCGGTGAAGCCTGCAGCCAAACCAGGGAGGCCTGGAGCTGAAGCCTCCAGCCAAGCCTGGAGCCGAACCCCCGAAGCCGCCAGGGAGGCCTGGAGCCGAACCCCCGAAGCCTCCAGGGAGGGAACCCCCAAAGCCTCAAGGGAGGCCTGGAGCTGAACCCCCGAAGCCTCCAGGGAGGCATGGAGCCGAACCCCCGATGCCTTCAGGGAGCGAACGCCCAAAGCCTCCAGGGAGGCCTGGAGCCGAACCCCCGATGCCTCCAGGGAGGCCTGGAGCCGAACCCCCGAAGCCTTCCACTGAACTGCTTGAGCCTGAATCGGAGCCTTCCATCTAACTGCCTGAGCCGGAGCCCTCCACCGAACTGCCAGAGCTGCTTGCAACTGAACCTCCGGTTAAGCCTGCAGCCAAACCAGGGAGACCTGGAGCCGAACCCCCAAAACCACCAGGGAGGCCTGGAGCCGAACCCCCGAAGCCTCCAGGGAGAGAACCCCCGAAGCCTCCAGGGAGGCCTGGAGCTGAACCCCCGAAGCCTACAGGGAGGCCTGGAGCCGAACCCCCGAAGCCTCCAGGGAGCGAACCCCCAAAGCCTCCAGGAAGGCCTGGAGCCGAACCCCCGAAGCCTTCCACTGAACTGTTTGAGCCTGAACCGGAGCCTTCCGTCGAACTGCCTGAGCCGGAGCCCTCCACGAACTGCCAGAGCCGCCTGCAACTGAACCTCCGGTTAAGCCTGCAGCCAAGCCAGGGAGGCCTGGAGTCGAACCCCCGAAGCCTCGAGGGAGGCCTGGAGCAGAACCCCCGAAGCCTCCAGCCAGGCCTGGAGCCGAACCCCCGAAGCCTCCAGGGAGGCCTGGACCCGAACCCCCGAAGCCTCCAGGGAGGCCTGGAGGCGAACCCCCAATGCCTCCAGGGAGGCCTGCAGCCGTATTGCCAAAGCTTCCAGTGTGTGCTGAAAACTGCCACCAAACTAACCCTTATGGCCAATGTCCAGGTCATAAGTAATGTAGCTATGCATGCAGGTAACTGTGCTGATTCAACCATTGGATGTATGGTATATTTTCCGTGTTATCACCAAATAAATCTCACACTTGTAAGACTACTTTCTCTTTTATTTTTCTTTAAGTGTGATAACAAAGTTGGTGTTTTTTGTATGCCAGCATTAGTTTGGCTGTTCTCTTACATAATGGCTCATGGAATTCGTGCTTTAGGAATGTGTAAGTTCCCCTCCTCAAGACCCAAACACATGCAAAACAGTTTCAGAGAGGCTAGCAATATTAAGCTAGCTTTGAACGCATGAGATCTTACCCTCCAAAGCCACGCCTCCTTCAAAACGCATGAATGCACAAAGCAGTGTCTACAAAGTGTCATGAGATGAAAGACTGTTAAATTGCCTCATGTCTCAAAACGCATAACATTACAGTGATAATGAACGTAAACATCTTACAGTGCTCTAGTCGTACCATCTGACTAATCCAGATTCATTTCGGCGTTAATGGTGTTGACAGGAAAACGCATAAATCCAAGTCTGAATCCGAATGCAATGATTGGACTGACTTTTTTTTTTGGTCCTGAGACCTTTACAGAAGGTATGTTATTTTAATATTTAGAACACTTCTAATATTTTTTGCTATCAGGATGTGAAGAGTTTCAACCAGTATTGCCTATAGACCAATAGTCTTCTGCTGCATTCTGAAGCATTTGCTACAAAGCATAGTGGTCACATATATTGGTTGTAGTTGAACGATGTTTGATTGGTCCGTCAGAAATTGTTTTGGGATGGTATTATGTGTATACCGACAAGTACTTTATGGCCATGCAAGCTTCAAAGAGATGAGCCTAGCTAAAGGAGGAACGCTGTCAACGTTAGGTAGTTTGGAAAAGACGGATTGGTTCAGAGATGGCACAGCTCTAGCCCAACCAAGATAACTGCAGAAGTTGTTTGATCCCAAGACAAAGATCTAAAAGGAGATCTTAAGGACCTCTGAACGACCACAGGGTTGAAATCTCTTAAAACCACAGAGACTTTACATATCAAAATACATACAATCATCCCAAAACAATTCTTGATGGACTTCTAATCAAACACCGTTCAACTGCATAATTCTATAGCATGTCTACAACCAATATATGTGACTATTATGCTTTGTAGCAAATTAGCTTAAAGGAAATATAATTATGAATATTTGGATCAGTTAATAGAATTAACTTACTGTAGTAAAAATAAAATTACAATCATTTTTTAACCTGTTTGGCCCGTGAACACAGAGTGTTAATTGTTTATTAATTCTAAGAAATGTGCATTTCCGGGTTATGGGAAATGTCTTTCTTACTGGACCGTACTACTCAGAGAAAGTAGTCAAAATCTGCACGATTAGGGACTCCAGTATGTGAGCATGAAACATGGACAACTTTATGTGTGACATGAACAAGACTTTAGACTAAACACTTATACTACTCTAACGTACACATACATGCATGCATACATGTTTACCTAGGGAAAGAGAGCTGAAGCAGAATACAGGAAAGCAAGAAGTTATAGCATTGCTTAAAATTCAGCAGATCAACAGCCTTGAGCAAACCATCAGTTTAGTTCTAACACGCCCTTCTTTGAAATGGGTAAGGATACATAATGTATCAAATAATGAGACTTAAGTTTGATACTTGCATGCCTCGCCCTTTTGAATTAAACTGTCCTGATGCAGTTTGTTGAGGGCTCCAGTTGATCTTTGCTGATGTTGTCTTGATGAGAGAGAACCAGTAGGAGTCAGAGGATCTTTGGTGAATGGAAAGTCAAGGCCTAGCCTGGCACAAGCTTGGGGGTCCTTAGAAGACTTCTAGTTCAGCATCGTCTTCACAGTCGGTACTGAAATTTAAAAAATGTGACGCTTTGAGCGCTGTTGAGCACAATCATAAACACCTCTGATTGGCCATTGTGTTCATGAGCTCATCGGATATGTCTACGATTGGCTACAATGATCAACTCACCGGAGCGTTTGAGAGCACACCAAAGTGTTTTGAAAGCAGGAGCGTTTGAAAGCACAAGCAAGCGTCTATCAGAGCCAGCGGACCGATCCGCTGATTGACGCCTGTTTTCAAATGATCCCGTGCGTATCTGTGTAAGCGATCATTGTAGCCAATCACAGACATATTTGATGAGCGCGTGAGCACAAAGGCCATTCCGAGGTGTTTACGATTCCGCTCAACAGCGCTCAAAGGGTCACATGTTTTAAATTTCAGTATCGACTTGGTACCGAAGTCGGTACTTTTGACAACACTAGTTTATACATTTCTCAAGTGGTTATATATAGAATATATAGGATTAAAAGGGTTTATTTCTCCTTCTCAGCAAGAACACACAACTCTCTGCAAATTCCTTCTGGGTCATAATAGTCTTATCAGATAATAGGAATCACGTCTAAACTGTACTCTCTGTACTCTCTGCTAGAGTTGGAAAGAGATCACAGAGATAACGCATGACTAAATTACGACGAGAGCGGAAATAACAGCCACCTCTAATCTAAAGGCAGTGTCTAATTGGTCAGAACTCATCCAGGAGGCTGGGCAAACATTTGAGTTTAAAATCTTAGGGCACGAACAAAGCATTAGAGTAGCCATGAGGTTTTAGACCAGCCAGACGAGTAAACATGTAGGCGAGCAGACGAAATAACCCAAATCAAGATCAGAAGAACATAGGTTAAACAGCTTCATTCAAGCCATCTAACTACTCTCGTCTCACTTTTCCTTCTCTTACTTAGTTTGTTTTCTTTTCCGTTGAGAGTCTCGGTTCTAAGTTAAGTTTTGCTGTAAAGTTTCGGTCAACGATTTGACTGCATAGCCCGCTTCCAGCCCGGAATCTAGAGCTCGCGAGCTCCAAACCGTGTAGCGCCAGCACGGCAGAGAAAGAGAGAGTGAGAGACCTTGCGTGTGTTTGCAAATGTGCGTGGGCCTCATGAAGTGCATGTAAGTGCACAATTCTTCCTTGATACAGATAAAGGAGGCAGAATTTCATTCAGTCTTTGTGTATTTTATTTACAGAGATGGCTAAAAATCATTACATGTGAGAAGTAACATTAAAACACCTTTTGGAAAACAAAAAAACATATTAGATGTGAGCATGGTGTATAATTCTAACACGACGGCTTCACAGCAATACTTGGACACATATTGGTAAAAGCACAGCACACAACCACAATTTTATCCAGCAAAGTCTTATCCTCCCCCTCACAAGGCACCACAAATCCTAGGCGTATTGTGTCATTTAATATGTTAAACTTAGAGCGCATACACCCTATCACTCGCTCCACGTGGATCCTGACATGAGCTAACTTCCTGGTCTGTTCCACATCTTTTGCATTAAGTTGGCTGTGCAGTTATTGCAGTTTATAACACCGAAGGTAGACGGCATCTTGAACACTGCGTTCTTCCCTCCATGCAATCCGCGGATTCCCAAAATGCTTTGCGTTCACCACTGGTAATGCGTCATGATGACGACACATTAGCAATCTCTATAGGCTACTTGTCTCAGTCACGATGAGAAACATGTCTATAGAAAGCTTGAGTGAACAAATATTCTCTGATTATGTAATCCATATGAAACCATCCATCATTAAAATGGCTTTGATATAACCATGGCTGTGTATCCCCTATATTCACTATAGTGGCTGGAAACATTGTTGTCAGCAACTGAAAATTTCAGATTCAAATTCTAGACATGCCCCTGTGTAAATAGCCTAGTTAAAACCAGACCCTTCTCAGTCGTAACTGAGTTAGGGTCTGGGGAAGGTTCATTGACAGCTCACTTCCAAAGGGACGTCGCTCAAATGCCTCTGGGCGCAATTGGATAGATCTTAAAACCAATCAGATCGATCGTCATCTTGTAAAGCCCGCCTCAACGTTTGTGATTGGTGCCTCGATTTGGAAAGATTGGAAATGAGCTTGAATGGGCTCTTCGCCAGACTAACTTGCAGAGCAAATCTAAATTTGCCGGAAGTTCGTCTGGGTTTTCCCAGGCTACTGTGTCTGTGCTGTGTCTCTTGATGTTCAATGCAGATTTATGCCAGCCTCCAGTAGAGATCCATTTCCTGGAGAGTTTAGGTGTAGGAGTTTAGTCCAACTTGTAACTTGTGGTAGAACTCCGACTTGTACCACGTGATCGCTGTACCCCCTGACCAAAGCAGAATCATTCGGCATTGATAGTGTTGCCATACAAACGCTCAATCATCTCCTAATCACGGCAATTATTACGACATCCAACCCTAATCAAACACACCTGAACAAGCTAATCAAGGTCTTCAAGATTAGGCTATATTAGAAAGCTACAGGCAGGTGATTTTCATTATGGTTGGAGTTACACGGACCTCCAATTGGAACTTTAAAAACGTGTTCAAAAAGCACTCTAAACTGTTGTGACAGCGGGTTTTTTTTTTGGTGGGACTCAGCAACAGGGTTTTTCTTTATAGGTTTGTGTTCCTTGCTGTCCGCCCCTCCTGACTCACTAATTTAGCACATCTTCCTGCAGAGTTGATTGTGAGATTGCAGGTTGAGAGGATGACTGCTCGAGTGTACTGCTCGTTTAGTGCTGTTTTATTGTGTCTGTCTGCATGTTTGAGCACAACAGACGCTGGAGTTGTAGGTGAGAAGTTCTTTTAGCTTCATTACACAGCCCGAAGAAGTGCATAAATAAAGTGCCTAACAAAATTTGACTTTAGACGCATCTCAGCACATAGGCTTACAAAAATACAGTACATACGTCAAGTGGAAGTTCAACTTTGTATGTTGGTTTAGTTTTAATAATAAGCAAAGTATAAATATGCAAACTGTCATCTGTTTTTCATTGTACAAGTAAAACCCATATAATCACTGTAAGGAACTCAGCTTTTTGGAAATATTAATAATCAATAATATATTGTTATTATTAATTATAAATATTTGGGTCAGTTAATTGGATTAACTTGATATGGCTGAATTAATATTACAATCAATTAATCAGTTCGTCCAACGAACTCTTTTGATTATTAATTTATTCTAAGAAAAGGGTATCTTCCATGGCCACAGAAGAATAATTATTTCTTCGCATATACCGCACGTTGAGCCAGTAGCAAAAACCGTGATCATAAAGTGACAATGTATTGCAAACAAATCAGAACCAAATACATATTATGTACAAGTTTTATTAACTAAATATAGATATTTATATGAATATAAATAAACTACACAACATACACACATGAATACATAAATAGGTTAGTGATGGGATGAAATTGGAAACCGGAAGAGGGTCTATGAGAAGAACCATCAGAATTTCATTTTCACATTTCATTGAATTGAATACTTGCATTTGTAATGGGAACAATTCTTGAAGTTGTTGAAAATTGAAGTCGTTGATGGTTCCGGCAGTGTCAAGTGGAAGTTGGTTGAGCGTTCTCTTTCTCCAGGAACGCATGCTTGGTTTGGTCAAGGCCTGGGACTCTGTTGAGGCCACGCCGAGTACCCAGGAGAAGTGAGGAAGTCGGAAGGATGGGTGATTGGAGTCGTTGTTGGTTGGAGTCTTTGTTCCAAAACTCCTGAGATTGTCTTTGGTTCTTTGTGAGAGAGTCTCCTCTCTGTTCCATGAGGCCGGATCTGGTTGGGATCCAGGCCTGCTGGAAGGCCTCTTGGCCCCCATGGAGGGGGGAGGTTTTTTTTCCCCCGTATCACCCGAGACCGTGTTTGCGGCAGGATGGAAAACCAAGAGAGGGCGGTCACTATTGCCTGTCTCTGATATAGTCTGAAAAATAACCACCCCTAAGGTTTGAATGGACCTATGAGTAAGGTGACATGTCCAAGAGGGGAAGCGGCTCTTAGTTGATTTATGGTCTTTGTCCCCAGCGTGCTTAGACTGTTCATTCAAGCTCAAATAGACATAACAAATTCAAATTGCATTCTAAGAGAAGGTGATGTACATCAAAGTATGTGTCACTAAATGAGGATTAATTAGGTAGGAAGAATGATACAGGTGAAGTTATATTGACCGTTGGGTGGTTGTGCAACCACATACACCCCAATCAAACATACCATGTTGTTATACCTAATAGTACACGAGACAGTAAATCATCACGGTTTCTGTGAGGCATGTTCCTTCATAGAACAGAGTAATACCGCAAAGTTTATTTAATTAAAGATTGTCTCTCTCTCTTGAGCGTGTGGCGCATGTGGCCACATTCCTTTGAGGTCGTAAAAGTCTGTTATCAGTCTTAAAGTGTTCTGTAACCGGACACCCGGCTGACAAAGTAACTTAATTTGTGAGGTTAGTTTTGGGGGGGAGTTTCATAGACCTTTATATTGATTAAATATAGTGAATATGAATAATTAGTGTGTGTCTGAATGGTCCAGACCCTACATCCCCCCTTTTCGACCATTGTTGTCCCCCTCAAGGACAACCATGATCGAAGTTGAAAGTGCCGAGAGATCAGACACACCTTTGTCATAGAAGGCTGGAAGGCCATGGTGGCCTCTGGTTGCTCACGTCTTCTGGAGCGGTGGTCGTTCCACGGCGGTTGATGTGGACAGTAGCCCAGTACAGGTCTCTGCAGCAGGTGTTGGGGCAGAAGGTGCCTTGACTGGGTATCACCTGTCATTCTGGAGTTAGGGTGAAATTGTGGTTCTTGAAGAAGGATGAGGTTTCCCGCTTTGATTCAGGTTTGGCCTCAGCAGGGCAGCGTGTGTCTTGGATCAGAGGCTGCAGACCAGCTGAGTTTGAGTAAAGTCATTCTGGAAGACAGTAAACAGCTGTTTCATGGAGTTCACTGTCTGGTTCAGCCGAACGCTGTGGGTGTTGAGAATTACCACAGTTCCCTTCGATGTCTTGCCGATGGACGGCAGGGAGGCACTCTGTGTTGTGAGTTGCCCTTTTAGCTGTGGGATTTCAGTTTGAATTTCAGCCACACGTTGTCTCACGGTGGCTAGGTTCAGTGCGTTGACACTGGACATGCCAATGTTAACAGAGTTCCGACGGCAGCGGCGGTTGTGTCCATTTAGCTCTGCTTGTGTGACAGTTTTTTTTTTTTCAAGTTGGTTGAGCATGTGTTCGACATTGGCCTCAGCGTGGGCGAGGGAGTGGAGTCGAACATACACTCTCTGGGTGTGGGTCCTGCAGTTGGTGATAAGGAGTCCCGGTTGTTCCTTCGGGACGCTGCCTGATACCGGACCTGGTGAGATGACCGACTGCGGCTGTCCTCTGGTTGGCTGGAGGCACAGGAAGACTAACCACAGCAGCATCCTGGAACAGACAAAGGGGGGGAGGGAGAGAGAAAGGGAGGAAAGATCTCAGCGACTGTCGTCCTTTGTTGGCTAGGACAGTCTTTCCGCTTTGAGGACGCCGGAATGCCACTTGCTTCGGTGTTCTGGTGCTGCGGTGTGCAGCACATGGTGCGTGATGGGCATACACTGGCATGACCTCCCCTTTTGCACTGTGGCACCACAAGCTTTGGCGCAGGGATGTCATCAGGTGCATAACACAGAGTGTTGTCCTGTGAACGCAGCGTGTGCTTGTTGATTTCAGTTGTCTGGGGCACCGGGTGTCGGTGGATGCAGACGGCATTCGTGGGTGGTTGGAGGGTTTAGAGGTGGTTTCTCATAGTGTCCATTGGTTTGTCATAGTCTTTGGTAAGCTGGAAGGTTGGGGTCAGGTTAAGCAGAGGCTCTGTGACATTTTGGCACACTTGTGGTGAGAGACTAATACATGACCCTAAAAGTTCAGGACCACTGTTTAATGGGTTCGCTAGATATGTAGCATAAAGTTAGGTGTTTCATGTGTATCTAGCTAGTGATGTGTCTCTTGTATCTTTATCATCTTAGCTGTGGATGTTAGGAGGCTAAGACTTGTGTGGTTCCTCGAGTATTTCCTGGAAAGGGCATAGCCGAGATGAAATAAATGACTTAAGATGGTTCTTATGACTAAATTATTTCTCTGGACTTAAATGGTGGTTCACTATGGCTTGACGAAGTGAAGGATAGGAGGAAAAGGGACAGCTTTCCTATTCAAATTATGCTTATTATCAATCCTCAGGACTATAGTTATGCCCTAGTAATTGTTGAAATTACTTGTGTTGCAGGGTCACAAAAATGAGTGCACTTGTTGAAAATAAACACAATCACAAATAAAGGTGTCTCTGTTTCCTTTCTGGGCCCAATGGGAAATAGAACCACATTCGAACAAGAGAGGAAATGGAATTAAATCATATAGATGACCGAATAGACAAGGGAATAGCTGACTGCTATTATTATCAAAGTGGAAATAAAAAATAAATAAATAAATAAATAAAGTAAGTAATCAAAACAGCGGTAATGATCTGAATGTGAGAATAATCAGTAGCACTAGTGACTAAACTTTGGATTTGCCTGGGCCAAAACTCCGTAGTGGGTTACAGCGGTTGCGTGTTCAAGACCACACTGTGTGTGTCCCTCCAAAGGTTTAGTCAACATGCTGATGGAAATTCTCATTACTATACGAATTATTCTCTAGCTACATAGTTTACATGTAGTTAAACTTAAGTTTAATTGACAGGGCATCTGCAAATTTAGCCTACAGCGCTCAGCCAGGACTATGCCTAACTAGTGAAGGTGAAATTTAGCTGAGAAGAATTGAAAGTATGGAAAGTGAGGAATTAGAAACCCTAACTGGGGTTAAAGAAAGTATTCTAGAATACTTTGCACTGTGTAAACAAAAGCTGTAATTAAGGCTTCAAGTGAATGATGCTAACTGTAGAAGTTATTATTTAGCTTAGCCTAAGCTGGATGAACGCTAGGTTAGGTTAGCTTAGCCTACCTAGGCTGGTTTGTTTACAAAGTGACATCACAAGTTAGCACTTCCTGTGACCAGTTGTTGTCATGGGAACCAGAGCATGTCAGAACAATTCAACAGTACCTGAAGAATGTCTACACATTTTACCGAGTTATGCATGTTTACACGGGTTAAAAGGGGGCGCCTATACTTTAAGTCTTTCAAGAACTTGATGTTACATTCAGTGAAATGCACATGTGTTTTGGCATTTGCTAATTTTACTCATGGAACTCTTCTCTTTACTTTACACAACTTATTCTATTTGTTTACAGAATAAGGAAATAGATTTGCTGTAAGTCAAAGCTTGTCTAAGCCTATATAGTTACGTCCCTCTCATGCATAAATGCTGACTTTTCAGCGAGTGAACAGTTTTGATCGCTAGGTAGCTTTCTGCTTGTAGATGCAGCTAAAATTTAGGTGAATTACATCAATCTAACAATAATTTGTAAGGCCTTTACATTGTAGAAAGGGGGGCATCACCCAGGTCTACGTATATATAACACTGTCCTGAGCTTTCTTTGTCAGAAACAGGTTTAGCAATACTGCAATTTGGATTTATTTAACCAAAGCAGGATAGATATCGGTACAGTTTACAAGCTGCTGAGATGAGATTCCTTTGTCAAACAGACTTACGCTTTAATGCTGAACTTACTGATACCAGTTGGAAATCTAAGACTCTTTCACTTACCGTAGAGATGTCAATTCCCGCTATCGTTTTATCTGCATTTAGACAAGCCAGCAACCAGTGATCAAAATGCGTATCGCATGTTGTGTTCCAGTCGGACCGCAATGGTCAAATGCACGCCTGTAGGTTAACAGTAGTTTAAAGCTCAGGTGGTTTTCCTACACTCTGGCATCAAGGTGACGTATGCCCTATTTGGAGCTAGTGTTTCCTGTAACCCTTCATTGTCATGGAAACTAATGTGTAGCAGTGCCAATTCAACCAGCATGTAGCAAATGTTTGTGTCAAAAGAGTCGTGCATAGTCTGTTGGCAGGTGAGGCTTACACGTCCATTCAAGATTTTCTTTATATCAGTAAAATTCTACTTTTACTAATGCAGAGTCTTGCTGCTCTTTGAGCACACATTTTCATCTACTTTAAAAGTTTTATGTCCTATGCTGACCAGGGACTTTTTAGCAGAGTCTTGCATTGTGTTCATGCTGTGTGCCTTCTGGTTTTGCAGTTCAGAATCAATGGGGTCTTAGGAACCCCTTCTGGGGAGGCCTTCTGTGTTAGAGGCCTTCTGCATCAGGTCACGCATCGTTGAGTGGGCATTGCGTGGGGGCAGGTGAAAATATGGGGACTAACTGGTTTTGGAGGAAAAGTTTCTTGAAGCTGGTGTCCTCCTCCGTCACAGGTTCGTTGTAAGTTCCACAGAAAACTCGTTCGGAGTCGGTGGTGGTAGCACAGGCCCTTCTAGGTCTGTCCTGCTTGGTGTCTGGGCGGGGCCCAGCTGGGCTGGATGTGTCCAGATCAGATGGAGTCTGTCTCGGTGTGCCACACCGGTTGGAGACTTTTCCTCCTGCAGCTGCAGGGGCTCTCAGGACACTGGCTGGTGAAGTGTTAAGCCGAGGGCTTTGGCTCCTCCCCCCTTTGTGCAGGGCTGGGGAAGCTTACGCTGCTAATGTGAAGTTCAGCAGGGTACATCTTTTTTGTGGGGTCCATTTGCAGTTGGTTGGACTGTTGCAGTTCTCTTTGGACCACATGGAGTTTGTCCATAATGTTACAGCATCGCTAAGTCAGTGTTCGGACTTCAGCTGCATGTGGATGGCTTTAGCATCTCTCTTTAAGTTCAACCAGTTTTAAGTTCTTTAAGTGAAACAGTTCTTTACCCGGTTGTTGGCAGGTTCTCAGTAGCTGTCAGCCGCCTGAAGACTGGGGATCTCTTTCAGTTGCTCCGCTCTGTCATGGTCTTTGCCTCTGTCCTGTGTCTTCTACCGCTGAGCAAGGTTCGTTCTCTGTGGAATTCTGTGGCTGGCAGTGTTAGTTCATTTACCTCCTGTTTGAGGCCTGTGGGAGCGTGGCCAAGGAGAAGATGAGGCTGGTCAGCTCTTGATGGCTCAGGCTGGGTGTCAGATGTCCACTTTCGTTGTCGTCTAACGGTTCCTTTCTCTGCCATGGTAGGTCGTTGCCTGCTTCCGGCTAAAGGATGTCCATGACACTGCTCTGCCGGGTCTCCAGGTGGTCCTGGTGGCAGGGCTGGGTGTCTGAGGCCTACTGGCACACTTGTGGGAACACAAGAGAGAAATGGCAAAGGCAAATGCAAGTTTCTACAGAGGTTGTGAGCTATCTGTGTGGGAGAACGGCTATGTGGAGCAGCTAAAATTTAGTGTTGGGGAGCACACACAACAACAACAACAACAAAAAAAATTGAGTATCTTTGACGTGCTTTAAGCAGCATCGACTGATGACTGGGCTCTTACATGTCATAACCTATTACTCAAAAATGCTGATGGTTCTTCTCACATGTTGTGCTATGAGAGTAACAGATAGAGCAAAACCAAAATACAACAATAGGATGAAACCAGAAAAGAAGAGGAAGAAAGGAGTGTTTTACCTATTTAGGTTTAGCTAGGAGACATAGGTAAACATGAGTCACTTATGGGTTATGCTGCTGTTAGACTAAGCTAGCAGGGACACATCAAACATCTCAAGGTCCAAAAGAAGAAGAAGAAACAACGGGAAGTGTTTCCAGTTCTGCCTGGGGCCTACTGTGCGTTTGTGTTTAGCCGTACTTCATGTACTTAGCTTGGTGCTAAGGAGTGAGGATGGGTAAACACAGACAGGAAGTAGGATATTAATGACCTGTGTAACTCGCTAAGGAAAAAACAGTCGCTAGATATTGTAATCCTAAAGAGAGAGAGAAGATGAGGATAGTGACTAGTGATCTAAAATAAGGTAAAGGTAAAGTAAGAACGTCCTTATAGCTCTAAGAAAACTAAAAGGGAAAGGGAAGGATATCAAGTAATTTAATTAAATTTCAAATTTAGTTAAGCTTTATTTAGCTGAATATAAGAATTCAGGCTGAAACAAAAGTAAATAAATTGAAATAAAATCAAAAAATAAAAATTAAACATTGAGTGTTCTCATAGCTCTGGTAACTAGAGGGGAACTTGAATAAGCAAATTGATTTAATTAAATTCCCAATTTAATTAAATTCAACTTAACTGAATAGGACTATTCAGGCTCAACAGGTGTAAATACACAAAATAAAATAGGGGTAGACTTAAATCAAAATAAAAGAAACACAAATAAAAACCCAAAATATCTGGGTTTCAATTGAAAGTGAAACCAAAAAGGAGGGGGTCGAGCGAGAGAAAGAGAGAGAGAAGAGAGTGGTTTAACCCTCTTATGAGACGTGCTTCGTGAAGCTCTGACACCAGGGTGAATCATTCGTCTCAAATCATTCGGAGTTTGTATCACTGCTAAGGTCACGTGATTTTATTAAACTGGGCTTCGTTACGCGTCATAGCTGTTTCGAAATTTTTTAAATTTCAACGGTTCGTGAACCAGTGTGTATCTGGTCTCTATGTGATCTTTTATCACTTTATAGATTTGTACACATTTAATGACGCATTTGATAAAGGGTCTGATTGACTTTCAAGTCAAGCTTCCATAAAACGAGCCCTACAGTTTACTAGGATATTGTGCCTTGAAAGACACCTCATATTAAACGATATTAGGTAGCTCGCGGATTGCCATTACCTGATTACACCTTTTGATAAAACCTTTGCGATTGGTTTGTAAAAGGTGTTCCGTTGATTTGAGTTTCCGCTACACTTCCACTGTTTTGACCAGCAGGGGTCGCCAGCGAGGGGGCTTCAAACAAAGAATCATTTGTGACGCAGTTGACTCCTTTGATTCAAAGCCTCGAAGAGCTTTGACTCTCATTACTCGTGTTCAAATCACTCAGTTCAAATCACGCAAAATCTATAGTCTTTGGTTTAAGGTTACACTTTACGCTCTAAAGTGTCTAAGGTTTTTAGGCGGTGCTAAAACTATCACTCGAGGTAGAGGGTTTTACTTGTAAGTTATGCGTGTAAGTTAGGATTGAGGGAGCTATTGGCTACAACCGTTGCTTGTTTACACGAGGGTCTGTGAGATTGGTGCTGTTGTCAGAAAAACTAGATAGGAACGCCTGCTCGCGTTCCGGACGCAATGCCAACCAACAACACAGATCGGCCGGAGCAGCGGACGAGCTGTGCTGAAAGTTTGCACTGAGTCTCTCGCTTAGGCACATGACGTTGCATGTGAGTGACTCTTTCACAAATCAAACAGCACCGTTCTTTCCCAGACAATGGCAAATTAGCCTACTAGTTAGCTAGGCTAGAATTTATACCACTAATTTGACGCGAACTGTTCGGTGGAGGTTCGCGAACTGCGAACCTCCACCGAACTGTTTCATATGAGCGCTTCGGCGGTTTAATATGAATACAATGAAGTAACGAACAACAAGGCCTTGATTGGTGACTGAGGAGCATCGCTCAGATCACCTTCAAAATGCTGAGAATGGAGTTTTCTTCGTCCATAATCAGATTAATTTGTTCTGGTACCATTTATACGCGCGGCTAATCTGAGATTTCTCCATCACAGAAGGTTTAACGTACGCTCGACTTCTATCTGAAATTAGGATTTCTTCGCTAATATCAGGAGTTTCTTATCCTACGATTTAAATATGCATTATAGCATTTGAGAAACTTTCTGCCATTCGTAGGAAGGCATATTCAGGCTATAGTTTTGCTGATTTCAGATACTTGTGCATGTGTATGGGATGTTAATAACAACTTATGGGACAACATATGATTGATTACTGTCTGCTTGCATACAATGTTTAATACGATGCCTTAAAATTCTCAACCATAATGTAAGGAACTCAGCTTTTTGGAAATATTAATAATCAATAATATCTTGTTATTATTAATTATAAATATTTGGGTCAGTTAATTGGATTAACTTGATGTGGCTGAATTAATATTACAATCAATTAATCAGTTCGTCCAACGAACTATTTTGATTATTAATTTATTCTAAGAAAAGGGTATCTTCCATGGCCACAGAAGAATAATTATTTCTTCGCATGTACCGCACGTTGAGCCAGTAGCAAAAAACGTGATCATAAAGTGACAATGTATTGCAAACAAATCAGAACCAAATACATATTATGTACAAGTTTTATTAACTAAATATAGATATTTATATGAATATAAATAAACTACACAACATACACACATGAATACATAAATAGGTTAGTGATAGGATGAAATTGGAAACCGGAAGAGGGTCTATGAGAAGAACCATCAGAATTTCATTTTCACATTTCATTGAATTGAATACTTGCATTTGTAATGGGAACAATTCTTGAAGTTGTTGAAAATTGAAGTCGTTGATGGTTCCGGCAGTGTCAAGTGGAAGTTGGTTGACCGTTCTCTTTCTCCAGGAACGCATGCTTGGTTTGGTCAAGGCCTGGGACTCTGTTGAGGCCACGCCGAGTACCCAGGAGAAGTGAGGAAGTCGGAAGGATGGGTGATTGGAGTCGTTGTTGGTTGGAGTCTTTGTTCCAAAACTCCTGAGATTGTCTTCGGTTCTTTGTGAGAGAGTCTCCTCTCTTTTCCATGAGGCCGGATCTGGTTGGGATCCAGGCCTGCTGGAAGGCCTCTTGGCCCCCATGGAGGGGAGAGGGTTTTTTTTCCCCGTATCACCCGAGACCGTGTTTGGGGTAGGATGGAAAACCAAGAGAGGGCGGTCACTATTGCCTGTCTCTGATATAGTCTGAAAAAGAACCACCCCTAAGGTTTGAATGGACCTATGAGTAAGGTGACATGTCCAAGAGGGGAAGCGGCTCTTAGTTGATTTATGGTCTTTGTCCCCAGCGTGCTTAGACTGTTCATTCAAGCTCAAATAGACATAACAAATTCAAATTGCATTCTAAGAGAAGGTGATGTACATCAAAGTATGTGTCATTAAATGAGGATTAATTAGGTAGGAAGAATGATACAGTTGAAGTTATATTGACCGTTGGGTGGTTGTGCAACCACATACACCCCAATCAAACATACCATGTTGTTATACCTAATAGTACACGAGACAGTAAATCATCACGGTTTCTGTGAGGCATGTTCCTTCATAGAACAGAGTAATACCGCAAAGTTTATTTAATTAAAGATTGTCTCTCTCTCTTGAGCATGTGGCGCATGTGGCCACATTCCTTTGAGGTCGTAAAAGTCTGTTATCAGTCTTAAAGTGTTCTGTAACCGGACACCCAGCTGACAAAGTAACTTAATTTGTGAGGTTAGTTTTGGGGGGGGGGGGGGGGGGGAGTTTCATAGACCTTTATATTGATTAAATATAGTGAATATGAATAATTAGTGTGTGTCTGAATGGTCCAGACCCTACATCACTAATATAAGCCTTTTTGTTTAACGTAAAACAAGAACATTAGTCTTATAATATGGCTACAAAATTATCAATCTGGAGTTTAAACTTTTGCCTAAACTTTTTGTTTTAGCAACTAAATAAGCCTACAATATAACATTGGGAGCTAATTATAACCGGTTGCTCTGCGTTGTGTATATGTAGTGCGTTTCTATATTTGTTTTGTTTTCTGAGTAGCCTATTAAAATGCTTAAAAGGAAATTAGGGTGGTCATGGGGATAGCATAAATTTTGACGATGTACACCGGTAAATTTGTATACAACATATTAACTGATGTCCATGTTTTCTATCAGCATTGCACTATTACTCCCTCTACTTTAGTGGGGTGGGTTGTAACAGCACTCTCCGTCTCTGAAACCGACTGATGCAGATTAGTGAAAAATGGTAGATTTCTAAGCTACTTTGAATTGAAGCAGATGAATGTGTGAATATTGTGAAGTTTGAGACTCATTGCAATACCCCTGACTTGCAAAAGCTGAATCAAACTATTACAGCACTTCCTGGTCTACCCAAATGATCCTCTTGAATCCTCTTCTGTAGTGTCCGGTCAGTGTCCGGCGACGCTGACGGTCGAGCCGTCCCGTCGCGGATGCACTTCTGATAGAGACTGCTCTGGAGGACACAAATGCTGTAAATTTCCCTGTGGGCCCGTGTGTGTGTCGCCTGTTTTCAGTGAGTTTTAATTAATGATGGATGCTATACGTCTTCCAAAAACACTGAAAAAACGTTTTCACTCATTGCTAGTAAGTTTCACAAATAATTGCAAAGAAACCGCAAGCAACACGTTGAACTAAACGTGAAACTATGAAGTAGATAGACTGAATATTCCGGTAAAACCTCCTACTATCATCTTATGACAACTTTCTTTTTTTTTTTTCATACAGTGAATGAGAAATTCATTGTTGTGGTTTCTGTCATGTGTCTGTATAACAGCAAAGCCAGGAGAGTGTCCAAGCACAAATTTTGGAGCAGGAATGTGTGCCGAGTTGTGATGCTATGACAGTGACTGTCCGAACAATGAGACATGCTGCAGCAATGGATGTGGACATCAGTGTATGGCTCCATTTGCAGGTATGTGTTATATTAGTGTTTGGCTCAGCTTCCTCGTTATTTCAGTTTGTCTTGTGTTCTAATAAATCGTTCTCAATGTAAAGTATTTAGCCAAATAGCATGGTTTCAAGCACAAGATGGCTTACCAAAATTAACAGAAGATTAATACTGAGTAAAACTTGCTATTTGGTTTTTGTGCTGTATCTGAGACTGAATGCCGCTAAATGGACCGACTAATCTGTACCTCTCCAGTGAAGCCTGCAGCCGAACCCCCGAAGCCTCCAGTGAAGCCTCCAGGGAGGCCTGGAGCTGAACCCCCGAAGCCTCCAGGGAGGCCTGGAGCTGAACCCCCGAAGCCTCCAGGGAGGCCTGGAGCCGAACCCCCGAAGCCTCCAGGGAGGGAACCCCCAAAGCCTTCAGGGAGGCCTGGAGCTGAACCCCCAATTCCTCCAGGGAGGCCTGGAGCCGAACCCCAGAAGCCTCCAGGGAGGCCTGGAGCCGGACCCCCGATGCCTCTAGGGAGGCCTGGAGCCGAACCCCCGAAGCCTCCAGGGAGGCCTGGAGCCGAACCCCCGAAGCCTTCCACTGAACTGCTTGAGCCTGAGCCGGAGCCCTCCACCGAACTGCCAGAGCCACCTGCAACTGAACCTCCGTGAAGCCTGCAGCCAAACCAGGGAGGCCTGAAGCCGAACCCCCAAAGCCTCCAGCCAAGCCTGGAGCCGAACCCCCGAAGCCGCCAGGGAGGCCTGGAGCCGAACCCCCGAAGCCTCCAGGGAGGGAACCCCCAAAGCCTCAAGGGAGGCCTGGAGCTGAACCCCCGAAGCCTCCAGGGAGCGAACCCCCAAAGCCTCCAGGAAGGCCTGGAGCCGAACCCCCGAAGCCTTCCACTGAACTGTTTGAGCCTGAACCGGAGCCTTCCGTCGAACTGTCTGAGCTGGAGCCCTCCACCGAACTGCCAGAGCCGCCTGCAACTGAACCTCCGGTTAAGCCTGCAGCCAAGCCAGGGAGGCCTGGAGCCGAACCCCCGAAGCCTCCAGGGAGGCCTGGAGCCGAACCCCCGAAGCCTCCAGCCAGGCCTGGAGCCGAACCCCCGAAGCCTCCAGGGAGGCCTGGAGCCGAACCCCCGAAGCCTCCAGGGAGGCCTGGAGCCGAACCCCCAATGCCTCCAGGGAGGCCTGCAGCCGTATTGCCAAAGCTTCCAGTGTGTGCTGAAAACTGCCACCAAACTAACCCTTATGGCCAATGTCCAGGTCATAAGTAATGTAGCTATGCATGCAGGTAACTGTGCTGATTCAACCATTGGATGTATGGTATATTTTCTCTGTTATCACCAAATAAATCTCACACTTGTAAGACTACTTTCTCTTTTATTTTTCTTTAAGTGTGATAACAAAGTTGGTGTTTTTTGTATGCCAGCGTTAGTTTGGCTGTTCTCTTACATAATGGCTCATTGGAATTCGTGCTTTAGGAATGTGTAAGTTCCCCTCCTCAAGACCCAAACACATGCAAAACAGTTTCAGAGAGGCTAGCAATATTAAGCTAGCTTTGAACGCATGAGATCTTACCCTCCAAAGCCACGCCTCCTTCAAAACGCATGAATGCACAAAGCAGAGTCTACAAAGTGTCATGAGATGAAAGACTGTTAAATTGCCTCATGTCTCAAAACGCATAACATTACAGTGATAATGAACGTAAACCTCTTACAGTGCTCTAGTCGTACCATCTGACTAATCCAGATTCATTTCGGCGTTAATGGTGTTGACAGGAAAACGCATAAATCCAAGTCTGAATCCGAATGCAATGATTGGACTGACTTCTTTTTTTTTGGTCCTGAGACTTTTACAGAAGGTATGTTATTATAATATTTAGAACACTTCTAACATTGATTGCTATCAGGATGTGAAGAGTTTCAACCAGTATTGCCTATAGACCAATAGTCTTCTGCTGCATTCTGAAGCATTTGCTACAAAGCATAGTGGTCAAATATATTGGTTGTAGTTGAACGATGTTTGATTGGTCCGTCAGAAATTGTTTTGGGATGGTATTATGTGTATACCGACAAGTACTTTATGGCCATGCAAGCTTCAAAGAGATGAGCCTAGCTAAAGGAGGAACGCTGTCAACGTTAGGTAGTTTGGAAAAGACGGATTGGTTCAGAGATGGCACAGCTCTAGCCCAACCAAGATAACTGCAGAAGTTGTTTGATCCCAAGACAAAGATCTAAAAGGAGATCTTAAGGACCTCTGAAGGACCACAGGGTTGAAATCTCTTAAAACCACAGAGACTTTACATATCAAAATACATACAATCATCCCAAAACAATTCTTGATGGACTTCTAATCAAACACCGTTCAACTGCATAATTCTATAGCATGTCTACAACCAATATATGTGACTATTATGCTTTGTAGCAAATTAGCTTAAAGGAAATATAATTATGGATATTTGGATCAGTTAATAGAATTAACTTAATGTAGTAAAAACAAAATTACAATCATTTTTTAACCTGTTTGGCCCGTGAACACAGAGTGTTAATTGTTTATTAATTCTAAGAAATGTGCATTTCCGGGTTATGGGAAATGTCTTTCTTACTGGACAGTACTACTCAGAGAAAGTAGTCAAAATCTGCACGATTAGGGACTCCAGTATGTGAGCATGAAACATGGACAACTTTACGTGTGACATGAACAAGACTTTAGACTAAACACTTATACTACTCTAACGTACACATACATGCATGCATACATGTTTACCTAGGGAAAGAGAGCTGAAGCAGAATACAGGAAAGCAAGAAGTTATAGCATTGCTTAAAATTCAGCAGATCAACAGCCTTGAGCAAACCATCAGTTTAGTTCTAACACGCCCTTCTTTGAAATGGGTAAGGATACATAATGTATCAAATAATGAGACTTAAGTTTGATACTTGCATGCCTCGCCCTTTTGAATTAAACTGTCCTGATGCAGTTTGTTGAGGGCTCCAGATGATC
This sequence comes from Gila orcuttii, assembly GCA_026230005.1. Lineage (NCBI taxonomy): Eukaryota > Metazoa > Chordata > Actinopteri > Cypriniformes > Leuciscidae > Gila > Gila orcuttii. Next base: position 14,858,449 of record JAPDVR010000003.1, read on the forward strand.
TTTGCTGATGTTGTCTTGATGAGAGAGAACCAGTAGGAGTCAGAGGATCTTTGGTGAATGGAAAGTCAAGGCCTAGCCTGGCACAAGCTGATATGACTTTACATATCAAAATACATACAATCATCCCAAAACAATTCTTGATGGACTTCTAATCAAACACCGTTCAACTGCATAATTCTATAGCATGTCTACAACCAATATATGTGACTATTATGCTTTGTAGCAAATTAGCTTAAAGGAAATATAATTATGAATATTTGGATCAGTTAATAGAATTAACTTAATGTAGTAAAAACAAAATTACAATCATTTTTTAACCTGTTTGGCCCGTGAACACAGAGTGTTAATTGTTTATTAATTCTAAGAAATGTGCATTTCCGTGTTATGGGAAATGTCTTTCTTACTGGACAGTACTACTCAGAGAAAGTAGTCAAAATCTGCACGATTAGGGACTCCAGTATGTGAGCATGAAACATGGACAACTTTACGTGTGACATGAACAAGACTTTAGACTAAACACTTATACTACTCTAACGTACACATACATGCATGCATACATGTTTACCTAGGGAAAGAGAGCTGAAGCAGAATACAGGAAAGCAAGAAGTTATAGCATTGCTTAAAATTCAGCAGATCAACAGCCTTGAGCAAACCATCAGTTTAGTTCTAACACGCCCTTCTTTGAAATGGGTAAGGATACATAATGTATCAAATAATGAGACTTAAGTTTGATACTTGCATGCCTCGCCCTTTTGAATTAAGCTGTCCTGATGCAGTTTGTTGAGGGCTCCAGGTGATCTTTGCTGATGTTGTCTTGATGAGAGAGAACCAGTAGGAGTCAGAGGATCTTTGGTGAATGGAAAGTCAAGGCCTAGCCTGGCACAAGCTGATATGACTTTACATATCAAAATACATACAATCATCCCAAAACAATTCTTGATGGACTTCTAATCAAACACCGTTCAACTGCATAATTCTATAGCATGTCTACAACCAATATATGTGACTATTATGCTTTGTAGCAAATTAGCTTAAAGGAAATATAATTATGAATATTTGGATCAGTTAATAGAATTAACTTAATGTAATAAAAAAAAAATTACAATCATTTTTTAACCTGTTTGGCCCGTGAACACAGAGTGTTAATTGTTTATTAATTCTAAGAAATGTGCATTTCCGTGTTATGGGAAATGTCTTTCTTACTGGACAGTACTACTCAGAGAAAGTAGTCAAAATCTGCACGATTAGGGACTCCAGTATGTGAGCATGAAACATGGACAACTTTACGTGTGACATGAACAAGACTTTAGACTAAACACTTATACTACTCTAACGTACACATACATGCATGCATACATGTTTACCTAGGGAAAGAGAGCTGAAGCAGAATACAGGAAAGCAAGAAGTTATAGCATTGCTTAAAATTCAGCAGATCAACAGCCTTGAGCAAACCATCAGTTTAGTTCTAACACGCCCTTCTTTGAAATGGGTAAGGATACATAATGTATCAAATAATGAGACTTAAGTTTGATACTTGCATGCCTCGCCCTTTTGAATTAAGCTGTCCTGATGCAGTTTGTTGAGGGCTCCAGGTGATCTTTGCAAGTTATAGCATTGCTTAAAATTCAGCAGATGAACAGCCTTGAGCAAACCATCAGTTTAGTTCTAACACGCCCTTCTTTGAAATGGGTAAGGATACATAATGTATCAAATAATGAGACTTAAGTTTGATACTTGCATGCCTCGCCCTTTTGAATTAAGCTGTCCTGATGCAGTTTGTTGAGGGCTCCAGGTGATCTTTGCTGATGTTGTCTTGATGAGAGAGAACCAGTAGGAGTCAGAGGATCTTTGGTGAATGGAAAGTCAAGGCCTAGCCTGGCACAAGCTTGGGGGTCCTTAGAAGACTTCTAGTTCAGCATCGTCTTCACAGTCGGTACTGAAATTTAAAAAATGTGACGCTTTGAGCGCTGTTGAGCACAATCATAAACACCTCTGATTGGCCATTGTGTTCATGAGCTCATCGGATATGTCTACGATTGGCTACAATGATCAACGCACCGGAGCGTTTGAGAGCACACCAAAGTGTTTTGAAAGCAGGAGCGTTTGAAAGCACAAGCAGGCATCTATCAGAGCCAGCGGACCGATCCGCTGATTGACGCCTGTTTTCAAATGATCCCGTGCGTATCTGTGTAAGCGATCATTGTAGCCAATCACAGACATATTTGATGAGTGCGTGAGCACAAAGGCCATTCCGAGGTGTTTACGATTCCGCTCAACAGCGCTCAAAGGGTCACATGTTTTAAATTTCAGTATCGACTTGGTACCGAAGTCGGTACTTTTGACAACACTAGTTTATACATTTCTCAAGTGGTTATATATAGAATATATAGGATTAAAAGGGTTTATTTCTCCTTCTCAGCAAGAACACACAACTCTCTGCAAATTCCTTCTGGGTCATAATAGTCTTATCAGATAATAGGAATCACGTCTAAACTGTACTCTCTGCTAGAGTTGGAAAGAGATCACAGAGATAACGCATGACTAAATTACGACGAGAGCGGAAATAACAGCCACCTCTAATCTAAAGGAAGTGTCTAATTGGTCAGAACTCATCCAGGAGGCTGGACAAACATTTGAGTTTAAAATCTTAGGGCACGAACAAAGCATTAGAGTAGCCATGAGGTTTTAGACCAGCCAGACGAGTAAACATGTAGGCGAGCAGACGAAATAACCCAAATCAAGATCAGAAGAACATAGGTTAAACAGCTTCATTCAAGCCATCTAACTACTCTCGTCTCACTTTTCTTTCTCTTACTTAGTTTGTTTTCTTTTCCGTTGAGAGTCTCGGTTCTAAGTTAAGTTTTGCTGTAAAGTTTCGGTCAACGATTTGACTGCAAAGCCCGCTTCCAGCCCGGAATCTAGATCTTGCGAGCTCCAAACCGTGTAGCGCCAGCACGGCAGAGAAAGAGAGAGCGAGAGACCTTGCGTGTGTTTGCAAATGTGCGTGTGCCTCATGAAGTGCATGTAAGTGCACAATTCTTCCTTGATACAGATAAAGGAGGCAGAATTTCATTCAGTCTTTGTGTATTTTATTTACAGAGATGGCTAAAAATCATTACATGTGAGAAGTAACATTAAAACACCTTTTGGAAAACAAAAAAACATATTAGATGTGAGCATGGTGTATAATTCTAACACGACGGCTTCACAGCAATACTTGGACACATATTGGTCAAAGCACAGCACACAACCACAATTTTATCCAGCAAAGTCTTATCCTCCCCCTCACAAGGCACCACAAATCCTAGGCGTATTGTGTCATTTAATATGTTAAACTTAGAGCGCATACACCCTATCACTCGCTCCACTTGGATCCTGACATGAGCTAACTTCCTGGTCTGTTCCACATCTTTTGCATTAAGTTGGCTGTGCAGTTATTGCAGTTTATAACACTGCAGGTAGACGACATCTTGAACACTGCGTTCTTCCCTCCATGCAATCCTCGGATTCCCAAAATGCTTTGCGTTCACCACTGGTAATGAGTCATGATGACGACACATTAGCAATCTCTATAGGCTACTTGCCTCAGTCACGATGAGAAACATGTCTATAGAAAGCTTGAGTGAACAAATATTCTCTGATTATGTAATCCATATGAAACCATCCATCATTAAATTGGCTTTGAAATAACCATGGCTGTGTATCCCCTATTGTCAGCAACTGAAAATTTCAGATTCAAATTCTAGATATGCCCCTGTGTAAATAGCCTGGTTAAAACCAGACCCTTCTCAGTCGTAACTGAGTTAGGGTCTGGGGAAGGTTCATTGACAGCTCACTTCCAAAGGGACGTCGCTCAAATGCCTCTGGGCGCAATTGGATAGACCTTAAAACCAATCAGATCGATCGTCATCTTGTAAAGCCCGCCTCAACGTTTGTGATTGGTTCCTCGATTTGGAAAGATTGGAAATGAGCTTGAATGGGCTCTTCGCCAGACTAACTTGCAGAGCAAATCTAAATTTGCCGGAAGTTCGTCTGGGTTTTCCCAGGCTACTGTGTCTGTGCTGTGTCTCTTGATGTTCAATGCAGATGTATGCCAGCCTCCAGTAGAGATCCATTTCCTGGAGAGTTTAGGTGTAGGAGTTTAGTCCAACTTGTAACTTGTGGTAGAACTCCGACTTGTACCACGTGATCGCTGTACCACCTGACCACAGCAGAATCATTCGGCATTGATAGTGTTGCCATACAAACGCTCAATAATCTCCTAATCACGGCAATTATTACGACATCCAACCCTAATCAAACACACCTGAACAAGCTAATCAAGGTCTTCAAGATTAGGCTATATTAGAAAGCTACAGGCAGGTGATTTTCATTATGGTTCGAGTTACACGGACCTCCAAATGGAACTTTAAAAACACGTTCAAAAAGCACTCTAAACTGTTGTGACAGCGTTTTTTTTTTTTGGTGGGACTCAGCAACAGGGTTTTTCTTTGTAGGTTTGTGTTCCTTGCTGTCCGCCCCTCCTGACTCACTAATTCAGCACATCTTCCTGCAGAGTTGATTGTGAGATTGCAGGTCGAGAGGATGACTGCTCGAGTGTACTGCTCGTTTAGTGCTGTTTTATTGTGTCTGTCTGCATGTTTGAGCACAACAGACGCTGGAGTTGTAGGTGAGAAGTTCTTTTAGCTTCATTACACAGCCCGAAGAAGTGCATAAATAAAGTGCCTAACAAAATTTGACTTTAGAAGCATCTCAGCACATAGGCTTACAAAAATACAGTACAGACGTCAAGTGGAAGTTCAACTTTGTATGTTGGTTTAGTTTTAATAATAAGCAAAGTATAAATATGCAAACTGTCATCTGTTTTTCATTGTACAAGTAAAATCCATATAATCACTAATATAAGCCTTTTTGTTTAATGTAAAACAAGAACATTAGTCTTATAATATGGCTACAAAATTATCAATCCGGAGTTTAAACTTTTGCCTAAACTTTTTGTTTTAGCAACTAAATAAGCCTACAATATAACATGGGGAGCTAATTATAACCGGTTGCTCTGCGTTGTGTATATGTAGTGCGTTTCTATATTTGTTTTGTTTTCTGAGTAGCCTATTAAAATGCTTAAAAGGAAATTAGGGTGGTCATGGGGATGGCATAAATTTTGACGATGTACACCGGTAAATTTGTATACAACATATTAACTGATGTCCATGTTTTCTATCAGCATTGCACTATTAGTCCCTCTACTTTAGTGGGGTGGGTTGTAACAGCACTCTCCGTCTCTGAAACCGATTGATGCAGATTAGTGAAAAATGGTAGATTTCTAAGCTACTTTGAATTGAAGCAGATGAATGTGTGAATATTGTGAAGTTTGAGACTCATTGCAATACCCCTGACTTGCAAAAGCTGAATCAAACTATTACAGCACTTCCTGGTCTACCCAAATGATCCTCTTGAATCCTCTTCTGTAGTGTCCGGTCAGTGTCCGGCGACGCTGACGGTCGAGCCGTCCCGTCGCGGATGCACTTCTGATAGAGACTGTTCTGGAGGACAAAAATGCTGTAAATTTCCCTGTGGGCCTGTGTGTGTGCCGCCTGTTTTCAGTGAGTTTTAATTAATGATGGATGCTATACGTCTTCCAAAAACACTGAAAAAACGTTTTCACTCAGAAATTGCTAGTAAGTTTCACAAATAATTGCAAAGAAACCGCAAGCAACACATTGAACTAAACGTGAAACTATGAAGTAGATAGATTGAATATTACGGTAAAACCTCCTACTATCATCTTATGACAACTTTCTTTTTTTTTTTTTCATACAGTGAATGAGACATTCATTGATGTGGTTTCTGTCATGTGTCTGTATAACAGCAAAGCCAGGAGAGTGTCCAAGCACAAATTTTGGAGCAGGAATGTGTGCCGAGTTGTGTTGCTATGACAGTGACTGTCCGAACAATGAGAAATGCTGCAGCAATGGATGTGGACATCAGTGTATGGCTCCATTTGCAGGTATGTGTTATATTAGTGTTTGGCTCAGCTTCCTCGTTATTTCAGTTTGTCTTGTGTTCTAATAAATCGTTCTCAATGTAAAGTATTTAGCCAAATAGCATGGTTTCAAGCACAAGATGGCTTAACAAAATGAACAGAAGATTAATACTGAGTAAAACTTGCTATTTGTTTTTTCTGCTGTATCTGAGACTGAATGCCGCTAAATGGACCGACTAATCTGTATCTCTCCAGTGAAGCCTGCAGCCGAACCCCGAAGCCTCCAGTGAAGCCTCCAGGGAGGCCTGGAGCCGAACCCCCGAAGCCTCCAGGGAGGCCTGGAGCCGAACCTCTGAATGCCTCCAGGGAGGCCTGGAGCCGAACCCCCAAAACCACCAGGGAGGCCTGGAGCCGAACCCCCGAAGCCTCCAGGGATGGAACCCCCGAAGCCTCCAGGGAGGCCTGAAGCTGAACTAGAGCTTAGATTCTCTACCCGAGCCCGAGCCCGGCCCGACCCGACCCGCGGGCCGGGCCGGGCCTATATTTCCCGCCACTATGCTCGGGTCGGGTCGGGCCCTTGATCAAGCACGTCAAGTGTCAATGGTCTCCTCCACTCGCACGCACGCACACTGTATTGTGTAGCTTAAGTGCAACATGGAGCTTGAAGAAGTAAAGAAAAAAAAGAAAACAGGAGAATTAACTTTGAGCAAGTATGAAGGAAAGTCGGAGGTATGGAAATATTTTAAATTAGTCGTGGGCAGTGACAACATATGTGTTGGCTTTGTTGAGTGCAAGTGCGGCGCGCTGCTCACCTATGACAGCAAAAAAAGCGGGGACTTCGATGATGAGCAGACACATGAAGCAGGCTTGCCATGACAGAAAGGATGATAGTCAGCCTTCAATGTCCTCTTTTGTTACTTCTCCAAGCATACCGCTGAGGGCGAGGTTTTCTTTCTTTTTCTTTTTTTTACGTTTCTTCATTCAGATCCATTTGCGATCCATTCGATTCTGAATAAATAAACAACGCAGTTTACATGCTTCGTCCTTGTTACATTATTCATAAAGATAATAATTAATAAATGCACGCAATAAAGGCAACATGCCTTTCAACTTAAGTGTGCAAAATTCAGAATTAAATGAATGTGTAGCAATTTGTACAAATAGAGAGTCTGTGTAGGCCTATAGTACGTGTTGTAGCCTTTAAATAAGCGCATTTAGTTGCATATTAAAACATTATAATGTTATTTTTTTCCATCTATGTTGATAATGAAAGTGAACAGAGTAGATAGGAGGATGCGCAATATCGGGAGACATGGAGTGGTTCAGGCATGATTTTGACCACTTAATTATTTTTTATTTTGTAGAAAGCCTTTCTTTAAAGTGAATTTCATTTTGTATAAATTGTATCTTAATTTTAATACATTTTTCATAAACCAATTGCCTGTATTTAATAAGAAGCAAATATAGCAGACAATATAGGCTAATAATGACATGAAGGCGCCAGCGAGCCGCGGTCACCATAGCCTGTGAACTGGAGGCTAGAGCCATCTCATCATAAATTAAATCAATTCTCGGCACGCTGGTCACCGAATTTACAAATGCACATCTTGCTTGTTGCACGCGTTGCACACATATGTCGAAATAACATTATTAATTAATCTTTAAGAATAGGCCTATTTGATTGAATGCTGAATGTTGTGCTTGTTCAATTTAATAAAATTAAAACTTTCATTGTGATAATTAAAATAATTGAATATTAAGTAGCCAATTTTTGTACATTTCTTAATAGTAAATATAATATATATACTGTAAAATTGCGCAGCTTCCCCCTGTCAATGGTCTAGCACCCATTCAGCACCTGCGTTAAAAAAAACGATCTGGCGTCGCCCCTGGTTATAACGGCCCACGTATTAAAAATGGTCGGGTTTAAATCGGGCTCGGGCTCAAAATTACAGTTAATGTGTCGGGCCGGGCCGGGCTCGGACACAACATGCACGGGCTCGGGTCGGGCTTGATTTTTTGGGCCCGATCTAAGCTCTAAGCTGAACCCCCGAAGCCTCCAGGGAGGCTTGGAGCCGAACCCCCGAAGCCTCCAGGGAGCGAACCCCCAAAGCCTCCAGGGAGGCCTGGAGCCGAACCCCCGAAGCCTTCCACTGAACTGCTTGAGCCTGAACCGGAGCCCTCCACCGAACTGCCAGAGCCGCCTGCAACTGAACCTCCGGTTAAGCCTGCAGCCAAGCCAGGGAGGCCTGGAGCCGAACCCCCGAAGCCTCCAGGGAGGCCTGGAGCCGAACCCCCAATGCCTCCAGGGAGGCCTGCAGCCGAATTGCCAAAGCTTCCAGTGTGTGCTGAAAACTGTCACCAAACTAACCCTTATGGCCAATATCCAGGTCATAAGTAATGTAGCTATGCATGCAGGTAACTGTGCTGATTCAACCATTGGATGTATGGTATATTTTCCCTGTTATCACCAAATAAATCTCACACTTGTAAGACTACTTTCTCTTTTTTTTTTTCTTTAAGTGTGATAAAGTTGTTGTTTTTTGTATGCCAGCGTTAGTTTGGCTGTTCTCTTACATAATGGCTCATTGGAATTCGTGCTTTAGGAATGTGTAAGTTCCCCTCCTCAAGACCCAAACACATGCAAAACAGTTTCAGAGAGGCTAGCAATATTAAGCTAGCTTTGAACGCATGAGATCTTACCCTCCAAAGCCACGCCTCCTTCAAAACGCATGAATGCACAAGGCAGAGTCTACAAAGTGTCATGAGATGAAAGACTGTTAAATTGCCTCATGTCTCAAAACGCATAACATTACAGTGATAATGAACGTAAACATCTTACAGTGCTCTAGTCGTACCATCTGACTAATCCAGATTCATTTCGGCGTTAATGGTGTTGACACGAAAACGCATAAATCCAAGTCTGAATCCGAATGCAATGATTGGACTGACTTCTTTTTTTTTTGGTCCTGAGACCTTTACAGAAGGTATGTTATTTTAATATTTAGAACACTTCTAATATTGATTGCTATCAGGATGTGAAGAGTTTCAACCAGTATTGCCTATAGACCAATAGTCTTCTGCTGCATTCTGAAGCATTTGCTACAAAGCATAGTGGTCACATATATTGGTTGTAGTTGAACGATGTTTGATTGGTCCGTCAGAAATTGTTTTGGGATGGTATTATGTGTATACCGACAAGTACTTTATGGCCATGCAAGCTTCAAAGAGATGAGCTTAGCTAAAGGAGGAACGCTGTCAACGTTAGGTAGTTTGGAAAAGACGGATTGGTTCAGAGATGGCACAGCTCTAGCCCGACCAAGATAACTGCAGAAGTTGTTTGATCCCGAGACAAAGATCTAAAAGAAGATCTTAAGGACCTCTGAACGACCACAGGGTTGAAATCTCTTAAAACCACAGAGACTTTACATATCAAAATACATACAATCATCCCAAAACAATTTTTGATGGACTTCTAATCAAACACCGTTCAACTACATAATTCTATAGCATGTCTACAACCAATATATGTGACTATTATGCTTTGTAGCAAATTAGCTTAAAGGAAATATAATTATGAATATTTGGATCAGTTAATATAGATCAGAATACAGGAAAGCAAGAAGTTATAGCATTGCTTAAAATTCAGCAGATCAACAGCCTTGAGCAAACCATCAGTTTAGTTCTAACACGCCCTTCTTTAAAATGGGTAAGGATACATAATGTATCAAATAATGAGACTTAAGTTTGATACTTGCATGCCTCGCCCTTTTGAATTAAACTGTCCTGATGCAGTTTGTTGAGGGCTCCAGTTGATCTTTGCTGATGCTGTCTTGATGAGAGAGAACCAGTAGGAGTCAGAGGATCTTTGGTGAATGGAAAGTCAAGGCCTAGCCTGGCACAAGCTTGGGGGTCCTTAGAAGACTTCTAGTTCAGCATCGTCTTCACAGTCTGTACTGAAATTTAAAAAATGTGACGCTTTGAGCGCTTTTGAGCACAATCATAAACACCTCTGATTGGCCATTGTGTTCATGAGCTCATCGGATATGTCTACGATTGGCTACAATGATCAACGCACCGGAGCGTTTGAGAGCACACCAAAGTGTTTTGAAAGCAAGAGCGTTTGAAAGCACAAGCAGGCGTCTATCAGAGCCAGCGGACCGATCCGCTGATTGACGCCTGTTTTCAAATGATCCCGTGCGTATCTGTGTAAGCGATCATTGTAGCCAATCACAGACATATTTGATGAGCGCGTGAACACAAAGGCCATTCCGAGGTGTTTACGATTCCGCTCAACAGCGCTCAAAGGGTCACATGTTTTAAATTTCAGTATCGACTTGGTACCGAAGTCGGTACTTTTGACAACACTAGTTTATACATTTCTCAAGTGGTTATATATAGAATATATAGGATTAAAAGGGTTTATTTCTCCTTCTCAGCAAGAACACACAACTCTCTGCAAATTCCTTCTGGGTCATAATAGTCTTATCAGATAATAGGAATCATGTCTAAACTGTACTCTCTGTACTCTCTGCTAGAGTTGGAAAGAGATCACAGAGATAACGCATGACTAAATTACGACGAGAGGGGAAATAACAGCCACCTCTAATCTAAAGGAAGTGTCTAATTGGTCAGAACTCATCCAGGAGGCTGGACAAACATTTGAGTTTAAAATCTTAGGACACGAACAAAGCATTAGAGTAGCCATGACGTTTTAGACCAGACAGACGAGTAAACATGTAGGCGAGCAGACGAAATAACCCAAATCAAGATCAGAAGAACATAGGTTAAACAGCTTCATTCAAGCCATCTAACTACTCTCGTCTCACTTTTCTTTCTCTTACTTAGTTTGTTTTCTTTTCCGTTGAGAGTCTCGGTTCTAAGTTAAGTTTTGCTGTAAAGTTTCGGTCAACGATTTGACTGCAAAGCCCGCTTCCAACTTCAAAGACTTTCCATCCAACCGCCAACACACCACGTGTTTGGGTTAAATTAATGATTGATGGTTCGTTCAGGTCATGTCTTATAAGTGCATATAATGCTAGAAACTTGGGATTTCATCATCTCATTCTTTCACTCTCTTTCTTTCTGCAACTCGTATGAATGTGTGTGCGCGTGTGTTTGTGTTAGATATCAGTTTTATCTGTTAGGATAATCAATAAAGTCTTGTTTGTATTTTAAAGAGAAGTGTTCTTGTGTTATGTGCTTACGAATTTAATGTCTTAAACTGCTGATCTAAGTTACCTTGCTAATAAATAGTGTTTTCACTATAGTTTGGATATTTATAATTGCTCGGCCGCCCTATGAATTAATTCATAATTCCCTTTGAGCTAAATTGACCTGTTTGACCCTTACAGCACCATATGACTAGGAAGTCAAAGCTCAAATCACAGTCTTTGTTCTACCCACTTAATTGATAGAAGTGCGAGTGTATTACATTATATAGAAAATGTGCCTATTCCTCGATAAGTGAAGTCAAACAATGCATTTACTGTAGGATCTAGAAAAAAATCTGATCGTGATTAAACCAGAAAACCTCATAATTAGTGAACAAAAACAATTTCTAAAGGTAGTTCTCCTAAACATTACATCGCTCAAACCCAGGGTGCGATTTGCAGGGGGGGATGGGTTTAAGTTACGATCCTATTTGCCGTGGCCTTAATCAATGCACTGCTTTTCAAAATGTCACAAAGCGTTTTGTGATTGTTTTGTATGAAATATTGAAGTTTATAAATACGTATTTTGGCACACCTGGCCGAGTGGCGCTACGAATTCTTCTAAAATCGTTAAAATGTTAAATTAACATTCGACAAATGCAAACAAACTTTTATTTAAGTGCACTCACAATAACAATTAAATGTTGCGCTTTTGTAAAACAGAGAAAACAAACAGGGTGCGCTTTCTGCCGCCTCCGTGAACTGGAGCGAGTCACAGAAACGAACCAAAACTCTATAGAGATCGCTAAGACATGTGACCAACTGGGCGGCAACGTCATCAGAACACAAAGAATTATGGGTATGTTTGGCTCGTTTACATGGGCTGGCATAGCAGGCTAGTGTTCTGGCATGAAAATGATAAAAAATTAGCGTGAAAAACAGAATATAATCCTACAAAATGCAGCGGGCTGGGTTGTAGTGGTTTTGCAGACAGCCTGAAGTTCTGGGAGTCTCCCGCATATTGATAGCGGCTCCCTGATGCCCGCAAATTAGTTCAAATCTCCCGGAATCTAGAGCTCGCGAGCTCCAAACCATGTAGCGCGCGCACGGCAGAGAGGGAGAGAGTGAGAGACCTTGCGTGTGTTTGCAAATGTGCGTGTGCCTCATGAAGTGCATGTAAGTGCACAATTCTTCCTTAATACAGATAAAGGAGGCAGAATTTCATTCAGTCTTTGTGTATTTTATTTACAGAGATGGCTAAAAATCATTACATGTGAGAAGTAACATAAAAAAATCTTTTGGAAAAAAGATTTTTGGCGGCAGCACAGCCAAATCCTCATCTCCAGATGACTCCATCCCACATTGTGATGCAGCGATAGACATGATTTCATCTGCCGGGGCGCCGAATGAAATGCTGGGCCAGCCGGCGTCCTCTGAACGCAACTGGTCAGTGATCTCATCCGGAAACCGCACGGGTTGCAATGTAAGAGAGGTGTGTGTGGACCGAGGAGAAATCATCGTTTTTTTTTCCACATCAACTGCCTCTGGTCACCCTGGCCACCAGCCAAAGTATTTCCTCGTGTGTAAAAAATAGATTGGGGTGTGGATGAGGGGACTCTTGCTCTAATGAGGTCATTGAGTCTCGACCGCGACATTGCGATGGTCATGTTCCCGCAATGAAAACATGACGCATCCATGGACGCTGACCAAGCACAATCTATTTTTAGCCCACACGTGCCGAGCAGCGTTCATGCCCAACAGCAGAATCAACCAGACTACCACACCCAGAAGTACACGGGCATTTTCCATGGATCTTTAAAAAGACGTGCCGCATGCAAGCGCTTTTGTGAGAGGGAAACCTCTGCGGATGCTGAAGCGACCAGGGAGAAACACACGACTGGCAAACCACTGCACAGATCAGCAGGCAATGTGAAACTCGCTGGGAATCGCCGTCACACCAACACCTGGAGAGAAGCTCATCTCGAAGAGTGAAGAGAGATGATCTCAGAATGGCTTATAGAGTGAAGAATGCTCTTGGCTCCGAAGCGAAAACGTGTGCATGTTGCCCGCATCCTCCTTTTATACCCACGAGGTGGGGCGGAGATAAGCTATGCAAATTCCGCAGACCCATGGCATTTCTTTGCCATTGGCTCATTTTGTAATACTCGAAGTTGATAGGCTTTCTAAGCGAAACCCCATTCGTCACGACGGAACTCGTAGTGACTACGAAAGGGACCAGTGGTTCCCAAACTTTTTGAAAGCATGGCACCCCTTTGTAGTGTTTTCTTTTTTTTTTCCACGGCACCCCAAACCAATTAAACTAAACATACATGTGAATATACTGTACATATATACAATTAAATCCAGATGAGCAAACAACAAATGAAGCATAAACAGCAGCATGAATTTATTATGAATGCATCCCAACAAACATAATATGAGGCGAAACAACCCATTCAAATGAACCATCTGTCTTTTACAACTGGATGACACGTCAACAGACTGATCTGAACCAATTACTGAATGTGGGAATCATTGGAACAAAATCAAATCACATTCAAAGATTGATACTTATCTCTTTAAATAATTATAAACAACTCCAATTAAAATTTTTGATTTGTTCAAACCTGACCTTATAACTTAAAAAAATGAAACTATATCTGTGCATGGAACTGTGTCGCAGCATTTTAATGGGATACTTTGCCTGCTTTTGCAAGCACAGCCTCTTAATACAGGGGTAGATTGAGGATAGTGCAACTTACATACTGTGCCTTTAAATGGACTTATCTAAATCACCTAAATCCCCCTTATCTGACAAAGTCAGTGACACAGTAATACATAATTAACCATACATAAACTAACCCACATGACACTGCAATGAAAAAGTTTAATGTGAGGTGTGTATGTAGTGTGGGATGTCCTGTATAAGAACTGGCCATTAGTTTTTTCTACTTTTTAGAAATTCTGCCTAAATTTTGTGATTCCATAATAAAACAAATTGGGTACTTTCTGTCTGAAAATGATATTGGCAATGTGACAGACTCAGTACTGTGGGACCCAATGAAAGCAGTTGTTAGGGGGGTTATAATCTCATTTCAAATAAGAAAGAACAAAGAAGATAAAAAGAGATTAAATTAAATAGACACCCTAGTTACTGACTTAGAGGAGTGTTATAAACTTAATTATTGTTCAACGACTTTAAAAAGAATCATTAAGAAGTGAATATAACTCTATTCTTGCTAAAAAAAAAACACTAAACAGCGTAATCAGATTAAACAACGTCAATTCGAACTAGGTGAAAAACCTCATAAACAACTAGCTTGACAGCTTAAGCAGTCCCAAGCATCAAGAGCCATTCATAAGATTCAGATAGAGAGCGGAGAAACATTAACCGATCCCAAGCGGATAAATGAACGCTTTGCAGACTTTTATAAAAAGGTATATACATCCAAAGGAAATATAGATATTAATGAAATCAATCACTACTTATCTAATATTAATTGTCCCCGATTAAGTGAAGAAGCTGTTGAAATGTTAGAAAAGGAGATTACTTTAAATCAGCAAAGTGGTTAATAACCTCCCTAATAATAAATGTGCAGGCCCAGACGGGTTTAGTGCAGAATATTATAAAAAAGTTTTGGGATATTCTTGCCTCAGTGTTTCTCCGTTTGATTAATCACTCATTCCCCCAGTTGAAACTCCCCCCCCACATTGTACAAGGCTAACATAATTTTATCCCGTCTAGGTTTAGGTAAAAACTAAGATTTTCTCATATCGCCCAGACTCTCTTATTCCAAAGCAAAAATTATTAGTAAGATAATAGCTAATAGATTGAAAAAATATATATGTTCGATCATAAATCAGGATCAGACTGGATTTATGCCAAATCGGCACATAGTCAAATTTGAGACTCCTTTATAATATAATACGAAGCAAGTGACAAAAGCATGTTTGATCTCTTTAGATGCATAACGAGCATCTGACCAAATTGAATGGCCTAATATGTTAACTACTTTAAAATGATTTGGATTTGGGGCCAAATTCATTCAATGGATTGGTATTTTATATGCTAAACCAGAAGCTTCGGTCCTTACAAACCCGACGCTGTCAGCCTCGTTTTTCCTATACAGAGGAACATGTCAAGGCTGTCACCTTTCCCCGTATCTATTTGCACTAGCGATGGAACCCTTGGCAGAAAGTGTTCGCGGAATGTTGAAATCGCCCATATTTTAATTAATGATAGACCCCAATATATATCTTTATATGCAGACGATGTGCTTTTGTATCAAAGCCAGAATTGTCCATTCCACCTCTTTTGAACCTTTTAGAATCATTTAACAAATTATCAGGTTTCACAATAAATTGGGACAAAATTTAGTTAAGTTTGGTGTGGTATATTGTTGCAACTGTGTTTACATGTATTACGCTATTTTCATTGTGCGCATACGCTGTGTTGTATCAGCGTCTCCCCCATTTGTCTTAACCCATGTTTTTGTTTGTGTGTGTGTGTGTGTGTGTGTGTGTGTGTGTGTGTGTGTGTGTGTGTGTGTGTGTGTGTGTGTGTGTGTGTGTGTGTGTGTGTGTGTGTGTGTGAGGGACAGTGTTGTTTAATGCGTCACAGAGACACTGAAGAGTTTGAAAAAGCTCCAAATCCAGCACAGAGGTGTTCAGTGAATGCGTGTAAGTGTGTGTTTAATGTGACAGACACACTGAAGAGTTGTGATAAGTCTAAATCCAGCATAGAGAGGTTCAGTGAATGTAGTGTGTAATGTGTGTAAGTGTGTGAGTGTATGTGTGTCAGAGACGCTGAAGAACGACAAAGTGCCGGCCGACACGTCTAGATATACTCCTACTCTCTTACAGGATCCTGAACCAGCAGATATGTCAACAGACTTATTATTGTGATAGACAGTGAATCTGTCATCAGAGCATCTCAGACTCCAGGACTTCTCATTCAGTCCAAACTGACAGTCAGTACTCCATCCTTTTCTCTTAATTCCTTTATATGACACTGATATATAAATATTTTTACTCCATTCAGCCTCCCAGTAACAGCGTCCAGTCAGACTCTCTCCACACAGAACCTGATTATGATGATTAAATCTCTCTGGATGATCAGGATACGACTGCTGCTTATTCACACACATCACCTTTATGTTCTCCTCAGACAGAATGAGATGAGTGTTTGCTGTGTTTGGATCCAGTGTGAGATCAACGGCGTCTGAACACAAGAACACACATTAGAAGAGAAACATTTACAACAAATACTAAAACTGTCTTTGAGTACTTACATTTGAGTAATCTTGAAATCATGATCTCTGCTCTGGGATTTCCGAGAGAGAGAGAGAGAGAGAGAGAGAGAGAGAGAGAGAGAGTGTCTGTTATGTATCCAATTTCTCATAATGTGAACAAACTTTCACTCTTTCTTTCTTTCTTGCTTACTTTTATTCATAGTTATAGGCTTCTATGTAGGGTTAATTTTGTACTGTCACTGACTTTGTCAGATTAAGGGTACTCAACAGTACCAAAGTCCCTTTAAAGGATTAGTTCACCCAAAACTGAAAATTCTGTCATTAATTACTCATGTCGTTCCAAACTCGAAAGTCTTTTGTTCATCTTCGGAACACAAATTAGGATCTTTTTAATAAAGTCTGAGAGCTTTCTGTCCCTCCATTGACAATCTAAGCAACTACTACTTTCAATCCACAGAAAGGTAGTAAAGACATCATTAAAGTAATCCATGTAACTTTAGTTGTTTTACCCTCAATTTTATGAAGGGACACGAGTGCTTTGCACAATTTATTTATTTTTTTTAAATATTAACGTGCGTTCAGGCATGAACGTCTGCTCTCACATCAACACAGAGTCAGGGTGCTCTCATGAACACTTTGGAGATTCATATTTTGTAAATAAAGTGGTAAATTATGTTTTGCGCAAACAAGGCATTCGCGTCGCTTGGGTTTATGTCACATGGATTACTTTTATGATGTTTTTACTTGCTTTCTGGGGCTTGAAAGTGATAAATACAGCTTTGATCACACTAATAAATTACATTTTAAAATATATTACAATAGAAAATATTTAATTTAAAATATAATGCAAATATAATTTTTAATACATATTTACAATATAACTATTTTTGATCAAATAAAGTCATCAGCCTTGGTTAGCAGAAGAGACTTTTAAAAAAACATTTAAAAAAAATTGTATTCTAAATTTTTAGCCAGCAGTAGGACAAGTGATTTAAAGAATGGATGGATGTTCTGCCATCTCTCTCTCAGTGAAATCCATTCTAAAACATGTCAGAAAATGAACTGTAACTATTTACCACACAGATATGAGAGGTTTGTCTTTAGAAAGCTTGAAGTGTTTTCTTTAAATTAAGTAATTAATATCAAAAACAAATATTCTGTTTATGTAATCCATATGAAACCAACTAAAGGTACAGTTTCTCACATCTCTGCTCACTATCCATAATGTGACCACACCCACGCGGTGCTCAGCATTCACATGCTAATCGTTCACATGTAAACGATAACCTGTTAATGCTCCCCCATCCCCATCTCG
The DNA here is from genome assembly GCA_026230005.1 of Gila orcuttii. Classification (NCBI taxonomy): domain Eukaryota; kingdom Metazoa; phylum Chordata; class Actinopteri; order Cypriniformes; family Leuciscidae; genus Gila; species Gila orcuttii. The sequence continues at coordinate 14,876,152 of JAPDVR010000003.1, forward strand.
ATAAACAAAGCATCAAGCTTTTATTTAGCTTTTATTTTTCAAAGCATCAAAGCATTATTCTCACTTATATTAGCTGCATTTTTATTTATATATTAGCTGCATTTTTAATATGTTATATGCAACATTTTTATTGTTGCATAAACTTCACATTATACTAGTTAAACAATTGCCAGACAACTGTTGTATGAATGTATGAAATCGACAGATATATATATATATATACAGGTAGGCAACCTTTCAATGCTAAATAAATATACATGTACGACATGAGGATGTTTTTATGCTCAATAATATAAAACAAAGCAAGCTATAAAAGTAGTATATGTGTTTACACTCACATGATGAATATTAGAATGTTTATACCAGTATTTAACTGAGTGTTTACTATGAAACACTATATATCTTGGTTATCTGCTTAAACATAGATGTTTATAATGCGTTAAACAGTAATGTTTCATAGTGTACTGTACTGAAGTGTTCTTTTATAATTAATTATAGTTATAGGCTGCATCAATTTTTCTCAGAAAAATAAAAATCTTATGTAAGTACAAATTATAATTTTTGTTATTATTTTTTACAGCCCTACAAGTAGGCACAACAAACATGGTGTTCTTTATATACAGGGTTCCTACAGGTTTCTTCAAGTTAAATTCAAGTCTTTTTAAGACCTTTTTAAGACCATTTATATAAAAAATTAATACCTATTTCACGTCCCTACCAGCAAAGAAAAACAAAATCCTTCAACTTGTGTTCATTTATTTTTCAAATGTGGAATGGGTAAAAGATAAGCCAAGCAGGTGTGAAAAATAAAAACATTTCAGTAGGCCACAAGAAAGTTTGCCGAACAATGTTAAGTTGTGTTTTAACAGTAGCTAGCTACTTATTCTATGCTGGGAATATGGGGAACTGAGAGACCCCTGAACAATAAACATCGAAAATAATAATAATAATCGTGGTTGACAAATGAAACTTTTGAGGAAAAATACAATACGGAGAAGTTACATACAGCAGTGTTAATTTTGACCGCACATTTTTATTTAGTTTTAGTCTCAGTCTTTTGACTAAAAATATGACAAACTAATTTTAGTCATACTTTAGTCATCTGAATTGTTTTAGTTTTAGTCTAGTTTTAGTTGACGAAATACAATAAGATTTTAGTGATTTTAGATTTTAGTTTTTTTAGATTTTTGAAATCTACTGTAAACTAAATCTACAGTAGATTTAGTCGACTAAAATATAATGGGTTTAGGTAAATTGTAATGTGTTAATTTAGAATTTCTCTAAAATTTCCAAACCCATATACTCCCGGAGAAAACATATATTAACCTATTAATATGAATGATTTTTAAGTTTCAACAAGCAATACAGATACAGATTTAACTACTGTGACTTAAAAAAAATATCTTAAAATTAAATAAAACCACTTTTCCTAAAGTAAAACAGTCTTCTTTTCAATGAATGATATATGCATTCTTTATAACAACTTACAAATAATTGTCTGCTTGAAAGAATAAAGAATTATGTATGTATGAATTAAATTATTAATAATTAGGCTAATCCTTATTAAAGCTATTAATAAACAGTAAATGCTTTTCTCTTTTTCTTTTGTTGCTTGATCAAAATTAATGACACAGACCGTATTATGTTTATTGCCACTGTCACTTTAAGACATCGGATCATGTCCAATGACATGCGGATACGATTGCACTGTTGCACACCCGATACAACCGTTTAAGACATAACCGACATAGTTTACATGAATACTCTCCAAACCGGACATTTAGACATAATGTTGTGTGTATTTGTCCATTCAGACACGAAAGAGAGCTCAGTGCAGGTCCCGCGCGCTGTATAGGTGAATATGTGCATGGCTCCACGCTTCGGGTTGGTGCGTGGTTTATTTACATTTTTGACATTTTATGAGACCGCGGGGTAGATCAGCACGTTACAGTACAAATGTGTGCATCTACCACACACGCAGGACATCAGTTCTGACTGGATCGCTTCCCAGATCGACACTATCTAACATTTTCATCTAGTTTTTATTCGTTGACGAAAATGTCTATAGATTTTCGTCATAGTTTTTGTCATTCAAAACTAGGTTTTATTTAGGTAGCGTCTCGTTTTCGTCAGTGAAAAATGTCGTTGAAGAAAAGTTATTATTTTAGTCAATGAATGAACACTGACATACAACACAATTTTTAAGACCCAGACATCAAAATTCAAGACTTTTTAAAGACTTTTTAAGGTATTATTTCCAAATTCATAAATTCAATGCTTTTAAGGCTTTTTAAGACCCCGCGGGAACCCTGTATATATGTATAAATATATATATAATTGTTTTTTGTGTGTGAATTTTAAATCGCAATTTTAACCAGAACAATCACAGTTAGATTTCTTACACAAAACATGTCATACAAATTTTAAATCAATATATTGTTTTATGTGAATGAGTGGTCCGTCATCTTCGCCTCCAGGCGAAGCGCATTCGCGCAGCGCATTGCCATGCAATGTAGAGTTACCGCTCTCGAAAGGGAACCAGTATTCAGTATGGGTTTTATGGCCATATTTCAGTGACTTCTTTTTTTCCCCATTTACCACACATAGTTTTCTCAAAACACATTTTTTTTACATACATGCTGCTTACATATTATTGTAGCTGAGTTTGTGCTGAATACAGTGAAATCAGACTTTAGCCACGAAAATGTTATAAGTAACAGAAATAAGCACAAATATCAGGGCATGCCAGAACACCTCCAGGGCCCAGAAAACACCTCAGACCCCAGAGGGTTAAAGACTGTTTATATTGGATCTTCTTTGTTTGTGTTGGCTTACCACACCATAACATGAAACTAATGCACAGCACAATCAATAATCTGTCTGTCTGTGTGCATTCAAATTGTGTAATGAACACCTAGTTTTGGGTTATCCCGATTTTACCATGCACAAATTACTGACAAAGTAGGGTAGATTTAAATGAAGCGGCGCGCATCACGCGAGCAGGGCTTATATGCTCTGAGAATGGACACTGCAATAGTGATATAAAACACTTTTAACTTAAGCAACATTTTTAATAAGGTAGTCTTATAATATTTTTCTCACTGACAAAGTAGGGTAGATTCAAATAAATAAATAACTAAATTTAAATAAATAAAAACGAAATTTAAATAAATAAAAACAAAATTTCTCCTATATTTTGCAGTAGATTAATTTAGATTGATAATAACGGGTAAAAAGGATAATACATTTTGTTTCTATTATTCTATTTTCCACAATGTCAAAGCAACGCAGCTTAACCCAAAATACAAGCTAAGGCATGCACTTCTGTCCATACAAACTTCGCTGCTCTGCACTCTAGCCAGAGAATACTCCCGTTGCCTGGGATATACTGACCTTTACCTCTCTTCACTTATTACACAATCTGTAACAGATAGTTAGCAGTTGTGATGCTTGTCCATTTAATACACGAAAGTAGATAGACACTAAATATACATTTGACTTTTTTTTATGAGATCCACAAAAACAAATCTGTCTTGTTTATGTCACATCATATTTCTTCTCGTGCACTTGTTAATTTTAGCTCAGCTGTGATATGAAAACACTGTCAGTCATGTGCATTACTTTACAATACATTTCTGTTTGACAAACATATATAATTTAAAGCTCAATATCCAAAGAACATTCATAATCCTCTCATAGAAGTGAAGCACAACATTTTACTTTCATATAAATGCATTGCCTATTAAAAAACAAGTTTAAAAGTAAGTAAAAAAAATCTTTTTTTTGAGAACCAAAGAAGCATCTTTTGACAACCACAACACCAATGACAAATTCTCTCACACACACAGCAGACAGAATAATAGGTCCTGCTCAACATACTTGAGTTTGTCCAGAGTCCTGGGTCCTGAGTGATTGTAGATCAGATCCAGCTCTCTCAGATGTGAAGGGCTTGAACTCAGAGCTGATGCCAGAGCAGCACAACCTTCCTCTGTCACCATACAGCCAGATAACCTACAACAACAGTGAGTATTCATGTTACTATGCTTCATTTTTAGAGATATAAAATATACAATACACCAAGGGTGCAAACCATACGGCCCATAGAGCGCAAATGGCCTGCCTGATCATTCCAGTCGTCTCAAAGGCCAAGTAACTGAAAACTAATGGAGTTGCAGAATTGCCCACACACATATGCAGTTACTTATATATCCACTATAGGTCCTCTTACTGGCATTGGCAAGGGAGTCGCACACCAGAGGAGATGTCACCATGTCACGCCATGTAACCTTTTCAGAAGTACACACCGACTATGACTCATGATTACTCATGCCACTCAAGTTAATGTACATACTAACTTAAACCAGTGCTGCAAGATACATATAGAAATTTTCTCAGCAACAAGTTTGCTATTTAGTTTATTTGACAGCTTGAAAATGTATGCGCCACAAGTAAGGAAATTAGGTAATAGACATCACTCTGTTTCTACATCAGGTCAATTTGAGCGAAAATGCAGTGGAGTAACAAATATATATTGTGTTTTACAAATATAAATGAATGAGCATAGATAATATTTCACAAATAAATACAACCCATCCTACAAATTGCATGTAACCTTCGAACAAATACCAAATCTAGTGCATACCTGTCTGTTATGATTGTGAGACACGTGGCTTTTTATGAGATCTCTCGCCTTGATTTTCTCACAAATGTGTCCAGGCAGATTTTCTCACAAATGCAGTTGAGCAACTTCCTCTTCTAAAACAGTAGATGGCGCTAAACTAGGGGATTAATTTAGCACTAGTCTCCCGGGAGAAGCACTGATTTGAAACATGTGCTTGACTTTGCCTACAGCTGAGGAGAATGAGCGATGAACGGGTGAGTTTCTGTCTTACTCTATCTATAATTAACCTCTTTGAGGTTTTCTTTTGCAAAATGTTATTACATATCTAGACAGAAATCCACATTAGCACTTAGTAGCACTTCACTCTCTCTAGGATAGGGGAATCTATAAGCTGAAAGCTCTCCTATCATATGTTGCTTTTTTACATTTTTGTAAAAACGTTACATTTACTGAACGAGTCTATTTCTTTCATTCTCCATAAATTAATGAGAACATTTTATTTAATTGAAAGGAGGGTCCCACTTATTTATTTATTTAGTTGGAATTCAGTCAGCTTAACTGTTAATGTAATAAAATAATGAATGAACAAAAAAAATAATATACAATTGTCTTAACTTGACTGTGACGTATGCAGTGCCCAAATTATTATTTTGGACAGACAATTGAAACCCTCCTTTCAATTAAATGAAAATGTTCTCATTAATTTATGGAGAACGAAAGAAATAGACTCGTTCAGTGTATACATAATCACTAATTTAGTCATTTCTCAGCGTCCGATGTAGAAAAAATGTAAAAAAGCAACATTAACCTCTTTGAGGTTTTTTGTTTATTATATCGCAAATCGCGATATTGACCTCAATAATTGCAATATGACATTATGACAATTTCCCCAAATCGTGCAGCCCTACTTCATATTGTAGCTTCTAGTTAAACTGGTGCCAGACAAAAATGTATATGTATGTATATAATATATATATATATATATATATATATATATATATATATATATATATATATATATATATATTAGACAGAAACATTTTGAAATATGAACTATAGACAGGTAGGCAACCTTTCAATGCTAAATTTATATACATGTACGACACGATGATGTTTTTATGTTCGATAATACAACAGCATGATATAAAAGTAGGCTAGTATTAGTGTTTACTAGGGCTGGGACAACGCGTCGACGTCATCGATTACGTCGACGCAAAAAATACGTCGACGCAAAATATGCACGTCGATTCGTCAGACCCAAAACAAAGATGGCGGCGCCGGAGAGTAGTAGCAACACGAGTGGCTCCTCAGACTATCAGAAGTGCAAGGCGGCACGCACTCGTTCCTCTAAAGTACACACACACACACGCAACCCACAGAAAAATGTGCGTCAGTATCGAGTTCTCTTTCGGGCTTGAACGGACCATAACACACAAATTATGCCAAACTGTCCGTTTTGTCGAGTGTCCTCATAAGAGCAGTCTTAAATGAGTAAAATAAAGTATTTTTTTTTAAAGAGTAAATGACTCACTCAGACCCGGCGCTAGAATGATTATTATACCGGCAGCCTAATAATCATGATGCACTCCGCTATGTTTTAACACATCTCCGGCGAATGGCTACTTCGCGCAAAAGGAAAAAATGTCACGAAACGCAGTGAAATCCAGCGACCTATGTGGCGTTTCCTGAGTGGATCGAGGTTGTTCCTTAACTTCATTTTATACGTGCAATTCACACGAGCTCTAAGCGCGTGCGAGACTGCTGCAAGTATGCGCTTATAGCTATTAATGTCGTGAAAAATACATAGAGGACACTGACAACGCGCTGACAGACAGGACCAAGAAGGTAACATTTAATAAAGTCTCAACTTTCAAATTTGGTCAGTCAAAGAAAATTAAACCATAAATTGGCCTACTATTTTGTGGCTCTTTAATGTGTCGTGACAGATTGCACTTTTTTCAGTAAGCTAGGCCTATTTGTGTTTTCAAGGTTTTATTGTATGCTACCTCTGACTAAGAATGCATTACTTTGCACTTGTATAGTCTTTTATTTTGGAATTTTAAGAGCAATAAACATATTGCAATGTTAAGGAATTCATGTTTTTTTTTATTCAGATATGTAAATCAACATGTATAAATTGCTGTTAGTCAATTAATGGGGAGATAATCGATAATCGAATCGAAATCGAATCGGACTGAAAAATTAATCGTTACATTAATCGTTGCATCGGAAAAAAATAATCGCTAGATTAATCGTTTTAAAAATAATTGTTTATCCCAGCCCTAGTGTTTACTCTAATATGGTTGTTAAGACCCGTGTCTACTGTTAAATAGCATACAGTGTTTGTGGATATCTGCTCAAACGTAGATATGTATAATGTGGTAAGAATAAGGTTGCATAGTTTGGAGCGGCTTGATCGCTTCAGTTAATGTTCTCTGCACGCGCTGTGAGTTTGAGTCACACGCGCTGTGCATTTGAAAAGCAAAATGTAAACAGTCTCTGGCTCGGCAGGCATGATGTGAACAGTCTCTGGCTCGGCGGGCATGACGTAAATAGTCTCTTGCTCGGCAGGCATGACGTGAACAGTCTCTGGCTCAGTGGGCATGATGTGAACAGTCTCTGGCTCGGCGGGCATGAAGTAAACAGTCTCTTGCTCGGCGGGCATGACGTTAACAGTCTCTGGCTCGGCAGGCATGAGGAGAACAGGCTCGGGCTCTGCGGGACGAGACTCTGGAAGGGCGGGCTTGGCGGGACGAGACTCTGGAAGGGCGGTCTCAGCGGGACGAGACTCTGGACGGGCGATCTTGGCGGGACAAGACTCTGGACGGACCATCTCAGTGGGATGAGACTCTGGATGGGTGGTCTCGGTGGTACGAGACTCTGGACGGACCGTCTCAGCAGGACGAGAAACTGGACGGGTGTTCTTGGTGGAACGAGACTCTGGATGGACCGTCTCGGCGGGACGAGACTCTGGTTCAGCAGAACAGGCTCAGGCTGGTCAGGCATGACGTGAGGATTCCGGGAGGGTCTGGCAGTGTTCCGGATCGAGGCAATACGCTCTCCAGACACCGGATGACGGTCTCCCTCCAATCCAGTCCGGTGGTGTCTGGGAGGTCGATAGGCTGGTTAAATGTGGCCCCGATCCCGAACAAGGTACTCAAGCTCACGTCATCGAGGACGCTGGTGATGGCAAGGCTGCAAAAGTCAGGACGATCATTCTGACCCTATCGTCCATTTTGGGCGGTCCGTTTTTCTGTCACGGTGTGGTGCAGGCAGAAGAAGAAGATGAGTCCAAACTTCCAATGCAAAGCGTTTACTTACAACAATATAACTAAAACGGACAGATGGGCAGAAGGTTCACACACACTAGATACAAAGTAGAACAGACAAAGACTGACTGAACAGAAGGGAAATGGAAGCTCTAGCGTTAAGTTCTGCCAGGAAGACTCAATTGCTACGTCACTTATTACCTTCTCATCTATCCAATCGTGTCTAAGACTTGTGGTATAAAAGACCAGTACTTACACATGTCTGAGTTCGCAGATGCTGACGCTTTCATGCAGATTCAGCTGTTAAGCTCAGTAGTAGAACCAAACCATGTCTCAGGACACGCAATCAATTTGTGATTATTCCGATTCAGAGGATTTCGTTCAGCCATCTCCTTCTGCTTCACGTCGCAGTACCCGTATTCAATGCCGCACCTCTTTATGGGCGAGTTGGTCTTCCAAACTCATCCTAAACGCTCTCGAGGACGCCGGCATCCCTGTTAGCGAAGGAATTTCAAGAGAAGATCTTCTGCTCTTAGCCCAGAATGCTCTGGGCAATCCACCTGCATCTACTCCTCATCCAGATGCCGCTGCAACCACCGCCCAGCCGAAAAAAGCCAGTGGTAAAAGATCAGCAAAATCCACATCTCGCTCAGCTAAACGCCCAGCTCTACCGGCACAAGAGATATCTCCTCCGCATTCAGCTGTCTCTCTCGATACTAATCAGCTGCTTCTTTCTGCTGTTCACGATTTATCCCAAACGGTTAAAGGGCTACAGTCTAAGATGTCGGTTTTTAAAAATTCTTTTGGCATCCCTGACCACAGCCCAGATCCCATTACAACCCGGCCTTCATTTTCCGGTAGCATCTCAACAAACATACCTTCTACATCGGCCTCTCTGCCCGCTCCTCTCCTCGGGATTCAGTCGTCATCTCAAAATGTCTCAGCTCCACCGGCTTCTCCCAGCTTTAATCTCTCCTCATCTTTACCAGCTCAAGCTTTTGGTAGGAGTTTCGTTCCTCCCGCTGCTGCTACAGTATCTCCACATCTCAGGTCAAATATTATCCAAGGTAAGGATATCAACTTGGCTTCCTTACTTCTCCCTTCGCCAGCTGCCGACAGAAAAATGGTGGACTGTGGTGACGTGGCAGTGCTCCTTAAAACTTCAGACCCGCGTTTGCAACGCAATTTATCGTTCGGAGAGTTCGTAATCGCCTTTAGCATTTACAGGGACACCCTATGCCAAGTTTTCCCAAATAGAAGGGAAGAGCTCGACCTTTATCTTTCGATGATGGCAGACTTTAACCAAAGGTACGGAGGCACTTTATTTTACGAGTACCATAAATCATTTTCTGCTAAATCCGCGTCTTGCATTTCACTCTACAATTCAAGACTCGACTGGTCGATCACTGACACTGAACTGCTAGTTCGTCACTTCGGCGGTCAAAGAAGTTTGTCGTGTTCTATCTGCAGCGCTCACGGACACTCAGCTGCTCTCTGCCCGAAAGCTTTTACCAACCTTGATTCGGACGCTGTCCGTGGTTCTGTAAATGTAAGACGCAGCTCCTACAGCAGAGGTCGCCCTGCTGAAACATTTTATGACAATCCCATTTGCAATTTGTTTAACGAATCTGTGTGTTCATTGAATAATTGTCGTTTTGCTCATATTTGTAGCCTGTGCAAGGACCCGCACCCAAGATCTGTCTGCCCACGGCGATACAAACCTCAAACCAAAAAGAAAGCCCCTTTTCAGAGGAAATTCTGAGAAAACATCCATCCACACCCATCAACATCCAAAACCTCTCTAGCTACCTTTCTTCTCACCCCGATCCATCATTCGTTGACTATCTCATCACTGGTTTGTCCCAAGGGTTTAGGGTGGGGATACTCTCACCTCTCACCGCATCTTTTTCAGCAAAAAACTTGCAATCAGCTATGAACGAGCCCGGCGTCGTCTTTACTCTGCTCGAGAAAGAAGTCAATAAAGGCTACGTTATCGGCCCATACTGCTCTCCTCCTTTTTTCCCTTTCAGGATTAACTCTATTGGCGTCGCTACCCGTAAATACTCTGGCAAAAAACGTCTCATTTTCGACATGTCTTCCCCTCATTCCAGCATAATACCAAGCGTTAACGAATGCATTCCGCTAGAACCATTCTCCCTTCACTACGCTTCGGTGGACAACGCAATACAGTTAATCAAGCTAGCTGGTCATGGCGCTTGGCTGGCTAAAGCAGACATAACAGACGCTTTTAAAATCATGCCCATACACCCTGCTGACTGGCCACTCTTCGGCGTTAAATGGGATTCAAAGTTCTATTTTGCAGTAAGGCTTACTTTCGGGTGTAGGAGCAGCCCTCATATCTTCAACAGTCTCTCGGAAGCTTTGTGTTGGATCCTGCTGAACGTCTGTAAACTTCCGTTCGTTTTGCATCTACTCGATGATTTCTTGCTAATCGATTTCCCCTCTCCACGTTCTTCCATTCTTGATATCTTAAAGCAGGTTTTCAGCGACGTCGGTGTTCCCCTCTCTTCAGAGAAAACTCTGGGCCCCTCCACTATCCTAGAATTTTTAGGTATCTCCCTCGATACGGTTAAAATGCAAGCCTCTCTTCCCCCAGAAAAGCTCATAAGAATCAGATCCTTTTTGGAAAAATTTTCTTCTCTACATATCGTTTCGAAGCGCGATTTATTGTCCCTGCTGGGCCATCTAAATTTCGCCATGAGCATCATCCCGCAAGGCAGGGCTTTCATATCGCGTCTTTTAACAGCGGCTCATTCCGTGCCTGAACTCAGTAATCCGGTCCAGTTAGACGAGGGCTGCCGATCCGACATCACATTTTGGTCTCGCTTACTAAACGATTGGAACGGCATTTCTTTTTTCTATAACGAGGCTTTCGAATCGTCCGCAGATTTACATCTATTCACCGATGCGGCTCCGTCCGTCGGGTTCGGGGGATATTTTCAAGGGCACTGGTTCGCAGACAGATGGCCAGACGATTTCCCCAAATCAACATCCAATCCTCTCTCTTCAGCGCTATACGAACTATATCCCCTAGTTGTAGCTAGTGTAATCTGGGGTCCCGAGTGGTCTAGGAAACGAATTCTTATGTTTTGTGATAATGAAGCTACTGTAGCTATCATTAATAAAGGCAGATCATCTTGCCCGATGATCATGCCTTTTTTGCGTCGGCTAATCTGGCAATCTGTCATTTACAACTTTATCATCAAAGCTGCTCACATTCCTGGCCACTTCAATGTTGTCGCTGACGCTCTCTCTCGCTTTCGTTTTCAGACCTTCAGACGGCTCTGCCCCGCAGCCAACAAGGATCCAACACCATGCCCTCCCATGCTCGCCACAACGCTATATTAGAAGACTTGCTCTGCTCAGCTAGACTCTACATATCTAAAGGCGTTGCTCCATCCACTCTCAAAGCTTATGCTTCCGCCTGGTATTCGTTTTCAATGTTTTGTTTCACCTTCCAACTTCCTCTCTTTCCTATTTTGATTTCGACCGTTTGCTCCTTTCTCGCGTTCAATTTCGACAAACGTAATTTAAAAATCTCTTCTATTCGTAAACTCCTCGCAGGCGTTCAATTCTACGCCAAATATTTCAATCCCGATTCTCCCAGCCTTTTCACCGCCACTCCTATTCGCCTTATGCTCAAAGGCATAGCCAAAACGTCTACTGCGCCCTCCGACAAAAGGCTGCCTTTGACGTTACCTTTAATCCATAGGTTAATAGTTTCAGTTCGCAACGGCCTGTTTTCCACTTATATTAACACTCTGCTAGAAGCAGTTTTTCTAACAGCTTTTTACGGTTTCATGCGTCCAGGAGAATTTACTTCACCTACCAATACATTCGATCCAGCCCGCGGTCTTTCCTTTTCAGATTTATTTTTTTTCCCTAATTTTTTCACACTCTTTCTTAAACATTCTAAGAACGACTCCAAAGGTTCAGGCGTTACTTTAACGATCTCTAAAACCAATAGCGAATTTTGCCCCTTCTCTTCTATGGCCAAATTCCTTAAAATCCGTCCCAGACATTCCGGTATCTCTCCCCTCTTCATTCTACCCAACGGAGCACCTCTCTCTCAAAACCGGTTCAGGTCCTACCTCAATTCTGTTCTCAAAAGCTGCAGCTTATCCCCCTCTCAGTTCACTGGACATTCCTTCAGGATTGGAGCCGCTACTACAGCAGCCGAGCGTGGCATCTCTCCAGCTGCTATTAAAATCCTGGGCAGGTTGTCCTCCTCGGCATTTGAATCCTACATGAGACCAGATTCAAAATCTATTCTCGAAGCTCAGCAAGCTCTCCAGTCATGATCTAGGTAAATTCCTATTTATCTACTGGTGGTGGTGTTTTTGCCAAAGCGGCTGGCACTTTTTATGATAGCATGGTTTAGCTACTAAACCAAGATGGCCTGCGGGCTAAGTGTCTGCTTTAACGGCGTTTCACACTATAGTTCTAGACGGCCCGCGGCCATGTGTCCCATCTAGATGGCCTGTGGCCCACGTGCCCTATCAAAGATGGCCTGTGGCCATGTGTCCTATCAAAAGATGGCCTGTGGCCCATGTGTCCTATCAAAAGATGGCCTGTGGCCCATGTGTCCTATCAAAAGATGGCCTGTGGCCCATGTGTCCTACCAAAAGATGGCCTGTGGCCCATGTGTCTTATCAAAAGATGGCCTGTGGCCCATGTGTTCTATCAAAAGATGGCCTGTGGCCCATGTGTCCTATCAAAAGATAGCCCGTGGCCACGTGACTCTTCAAAGATGGCTATATATAATAAAAAAATAAATAAATAAAAAAAAACACACTAATTCTAATTTCTTTTCTATTTTAGGATCTCCAGGATTCACGACCGGTGGGTTTACTTCCTCTACCGTTCTTTGGGGGTGGGCTCCGTCCCGGTGGATTATTATTCCACCTATTTTTGGGGGTTGGCTGCGCCCCTGCCTTCGTCTTCAGGCAGGAAATGCAGAGTCCGGACCCTCGGATTGCGAGCTATGGACGGGGCCTACGCCAAAGAACTTTATTGCTTGCTGGGCTATCAATAAATTTATTTATTGTTACAGTATTTATTCTCCCGAGTCTTTCTGGTAGAAATGGAAGCTCTAGCGTTAAGTTCTGCCAGGAAGACTCAATTGCTACGTCACTTATTACCTTCTCATCTATCCAATCGTGTCTAAGACTTGTGGTATAAAAGACAAGTACTTACACATGTCTGAGTTCGCAGATGCTGACGCTTTCATGCACCTCCATCCTCCCCACCACCACCAGGATGGTCCCTTCCCCTCAATCCTCCATCCTCCCCACCACCACCAGGATGGCCCCTTCCTATACCTCACGGGGGTCGGCTGCGCCCCTGCCTTCGTCTTCAGGCAGGAAATGCAGAGTCCGGACCCTCGGATTGCGAGCTATGGACGGGGCCTACGCCAAAGAACTTTATTGCTTGCTGGGCTATCAATAAATGTATTTATTGTTACAGTATTTATTCTCCCGAGTCTTTCTGGTAGAACTAAATAAAAACACAGATAAACTCTGATTAACAGAACACAGGTGATGCAGATGATGATGATTAACTAAACCCAGGTGATACAGATGAACTGATAATGATGATGACACGTGACATGAAGACAGGCTGACAAACAAACTAAACAGAACACAACTGTAACACAGGTAGGCCTATATACTGTGAAATATGTGCAAAAGATGCACAAAAGTTTAGAGAATTAAACAGATATTTTAAATTATCTCATTTATAAACAACAGCAATAAATGTTAAAATGATCATTATCTTTTTTTTTATTAGTTGTATTAAGTTTAATACAAGTTTATTAAGTTTATTATAACATATTTGTTAGTTTAGAGTGTGGGGTCATGTTTTTTATCTTTTATCTCAAGACCTTTCGAAATTATAGCTGGAACAAAACAAAATAAAATTGAACCCCTGACTATTTTAATGTACAGTTGAGTTCATGTGTTTACCTTGCAAAATTGGTGAAAAAAATATTTAGTACTGCCCTGATGAAGCTATTTATAAACAGATATTTGCCTGTATTCCACAAGACAAAATAATACCTTGATTTTACACAAATGATCCTGTTTAAAGGTGCATACTCATAGTTCTCTACATAAAGTTGTTTTTCTCCCTGAGCATCAGTGACTGTTTGCAGCCTTTTTTGAGCTGTCCATGAGTCTGTGGCTATGTTTAGTGTTTATGACACTTTATGACATTGACATGTGATCATTGTGATCTGATTTAGAAGATCATATCATCAACCATTCAGAACATGTTTACATGTTTACTTGTCAACATCAACAAGCTTCTGTATCTGTACCATGCATAACTCTTCGAATCTCTTTTCTCTGTGCAATAATAAAATTGAGCCTGGAAACATTTTTGCAGATTCAAAGTAAACCTTCATGTGAAATGGTAGGGATTCTTTAAAAAAAACTTCTTCAATCCCAAGGCTTAGCGTTTCAGGTATTTTTCTGGTAACAAGCAAGTCAGAACTCATTGCAATCACAAATGTGTTTAGACGTGTCTATACAGTGCTCTGACACACAATTCATCTCTATGAAACAGACATTTCTCAAAATTATTATTTAACATGTAAGTATTACATGCAGCATTTATATTATCCATGTATATTTTATACAGAACAGTAAAATACCCCTCTAAATACCTCAGTATGTTGAGTTGACAGTTTTGAGTCTGGAATGCATCAAATAGCAGCTTCAATCCTGAATCCTGCAGTTTATTGTTACTCAGATCCAGATCTCTGAGGAGGGAGTTTGATGATTGTAGAGCTGAAGCCACAATTTCACAGCACTGATCAGTGAGATTACAGCCAGCCAATCTAAATACAGTAAAAAATAAATAATTACATACACTCTATATAGATAGAAACTGATGTTTGAGAACACAGTGTGCTTTGTCTCATGTTTCTGATATGGCGTCTGCATAGAACATGAATGTAAATAATTACATCACAAGTTATCTGAAAGTAACGATGACAACATAACTCTATATAAACTGAAGATAAATAATTCCTCAATGGCCACATTATCATCAAGTTTTTTTTTCATACTATTTTCTTGCAATAGCTCTTGAATATAAAATATTTATGAATCCGAGTAAGCAATTGCAGGTGGAAGAAAACTTGGACTAGTCACTGTACCTGTAGTGTGTGTGACTATTCACTCCATATAAATTTAAAAATATTGCTGATTACTTACAAAGCACTAAATGGTTTAGCTCCCCAGTACTTGAGCGAGCTCTTAACGCATTATAGTCCTTCACGTCTATTGCAATCTCAAAATTCTGGCCAGTTGATAATGCCTAAAATATCAAAATCGACTGCTGGCGGTAGATCCTTTTCCTATATAGCACCAAAACTTTGGAACAATGTTCCTAACATTGTCCAGGAAGCAGACACAGTCTGTCAGTTCAAATCTAGACTAAAAACATTATCTAACTCTTTGGCTTAGCATTCACATAACACATTATAGACTTCAATAATTCAATGTTAAGCTGCATAGTTTAGATCAGCCAGAACCGGAAACACTTCCCAAAAATCCTGATGTACTTGGTACATCATAAGAAGGATGGCGTCTACACTAATATTAGTCTCTCTGTTTATCCCGAGGTTTACCGCAAACCGCCGGATCCAGGCGATAACCAGATCTGATTAAGGACCATCGCATGGACACGACGACAACGCATCCCTAAAGTGCCAGCCTCATCAACACTGTGAAGGCCTCATGGACACCTCAACAAACTCGTCTCTATACCGGCGTGATGACTCCGACCCCAACCAGATGGAACTGGATAAATATTGTGAAAGTTCTGATCCAATCTGACTTCTGACCAATAATGCTGCCTAAATCATAATCATACACTGTTCATTAATTGGCCAAAGGAGGACTGGCCCCCTTACTGAGCCTGGGTTCTCCCAAGGTTTTTTTCTTCATTCTGTCTCCTGATGGAGTTTTGGTTCCTTGACACTGTCGCCTTTTTCGCCTTTGTCGCCATTGGCTTTTGGCTTGCTTAGTTGGGGACATTTAATTTTATATTTAACAATATTATTACAATATTATTTTCCTGTTATCTCTGTAAAGCTGCTTTGAAACAATCTGTATTGTAAAAAGCGCTATATAAATAAAGGTTACTTGACTTGATTTGACATACAAAAACACATGAAAGAATCTTCTAGCTCTATTTATAACACTGGAATATACACTGCTGTTCAAAAGTTTGGGGTCGGTAAGATTTTTAATGTTTTTAAAAGAAGTCTCTTCTGCTCACCAAGGCTGCATTTATTTGATTAAAAATACAAAACAAACCCAGTACTATTGTGAAATATTATTTTAATGTAAAACAGCTGTTTTCTATGTGAATATATAGTAAAGTGTTATTTATTCCTGTGATCAAAGCTGAATTTTCAGCATCATTACTCCAGTCTTCAGTGTCACATGATCCTTCAGAAATCATTCTAATATGATTATTTGATGTCCAAGAAACATTTATGATTATTATCACAGTTGAAAACAGTTGTGCTGCTTCATATTTTTGTGCAAACCGTGATTCGTTTTTTTCAGGATTTTCTGAAGGTTCAAGAGAAAAGCATTTAATAAAAAAAAAATATTTTGCATTATTATAAATGTCTTTACTGTCACTTTTGATCAATTTAATGAGTCCATTCTGAAGAAAAAGTATTAATTTCTTAAAAAAAACAAAAACATATTGACCCCAAACTTTTGAACGGTAGTGTATATGGTACATTTATTTATAGAGAACATCACACATTATATATATATATATATATATATATATATATATATATATATATATATATATATATATTTTTTTTTTTTTTTTTTTTTAAATCAATGTGTAAGTCAAACCTTAGTATGTTGAGTTGATGGTTTGGACTCTTCAGTCCAACACAGAGCAGCTTCAGTCCTGAATCATGTAGGTCATTGTTACTCAAATCCAGCTCTCTCAGCTGGGATTTTGATGATTGTAGAGCTGAAGCCACAATTTCACAGTGCTGATCAGTGAGATTACAGCCAGCCAATCTAATACGGGAAAAATAATCAACATTAATAATCACAGACTTTATAGTTAGACATTGATGTTAGAGAGCACTGTGTGCATTGTCTCATATTTTTGATAAGGTGTCTGCATAGAACATGAATGTAAATATTTACATCAAAAGTTATCTGAAAGTAATGATAACATCTTATATAGAGAAACTGAAGATAAATAATTAATCAATGGCCACATTATCATCATGTCTTTTTCATACTTTTTCTTGCAATAGCTCTTGACTATAAAATACGTATTAATCCGAGACAGCAATTACAGGTGGAAGACATCTTGCACTGTATACTGTACATACAAAAACACATGAACAAATCTTCTATATTCTCTGAAATATATAGAGTACATTTATTAAAAGAGTGCATCACACATTGTTGTTTTAAAAAAAAAAAAAATCATGTGTAAGTCAAACCTCAGTATGTTGAGTTGACAGTTTGGACTCTTTAGTCCAACACAGAGCAGCTTCAGTCCTGAATCATGTAGGTCATTGTTACTCAAGTCCAGCTCTCTCAGTGGGGAGTTTGATGATTGTAGAGCTGAAGCCACAATTTCACAGTGCTGAACAGCGAGTATACAGTCTGCCAATCTGAAAACAGAGAGGACTTTGGTTAAAAGGCATGTTAGTGAGCAGGTGTCTCCAAAATATTGCAAGACTTCGCAGCAAAACAAAATTACGTTGAAATGGCCGTGTCCTTGTAAGCAGTTTATGAATTAAAAAATATTTAATTAACGTAAAGAGTTGGGAGAACATTGGATGCGTGTCAGATCTGCATTATGTACATCATGTCTTTAAGTGACAACAGTCTAATATACCTGCTGCAGTCTGTGCTCTTAATGTTAATTAAAGAACAAAATAAAAATCACTCACTGCTCTTGACTGAATAAAATTTTTTTAGCTTTAATAAGTACTCATTATTTAATTTATATAGTGAAAGACCATGCAGTGTTATTTTACATTTTATCATTTAATATGTAGGGCAGGACTTGGTTTTGTCCATCAGGAATTTACAGGATTAGACTGTTATCCTTTACTTATTGCTGTGATCCTTTCACAAGTGACTTTCACGGTTGCTGGAGCGGGAAGGACTGAAACTCATCTGGCTAATAGACATACTTATTGTCTCGCTGCTGCACTGGTGTTCAGGCCATCAGAGAAGAGAAGTCATTTTGAAGGGGAAGGGGCGGTAATGTTTTTGATTAAAGATTACAAAGGCAAATGAATTAAAAAAAAATGGTGGGCTACTTGCATGGCTACTTTAAACCATAAAAACAAAAGCAATACACAATGTTAAAAAAAACTGACAATAGCCAATAAGGTAGGTTTTCTGAACAAAAATCAGCATCTCTGCTTCATCAAATCGATTCCTTTTTTCATATTATCGGCAAGGCATATCAGCAAAATTTTAAATGTTGGGCCTTTATCAGCATAAATGATGTGCTGACATGATTGTGCAATGTGCATCCCTAGTTTTTAATAAATTGTTTAAAAAAAATGCATTACATTATTGACATTAACAACTGTCTTAGAATTGGGCTAGTTTTACTGGTAGCTTCACTGGTTAGGTTTACAAAGCCTAAAAATATTTTATATAACTAATAGTATTAATTTGCTAGAGAATGAATACAATACTTAACGGAAATAATGTATATTCATTTGGTAGAGAATGAATACAATACCTAACTGCAATAATTTATATTTTATGCTTGTGAACACAAACCCATATAATACTCATCATAAAACATCATCAACATGTCAAATGTAACTACTGTATGTTCATATTTTCACTTACAGAGCTTTTCTGCAGTTCCTCACAGCAGGTAACAGTCTCCATCGACCCTCTTTTGATTTGAATTTGTACTTTTTAAGGTCAAGCTCATCCAGCACCTCATCTGACATTAGGATCATGTTCGCCAAAGTAGAACATTGTACAAGAGAAAGATTTTTGCTTTTTGTTGTAGACTTTAAAAACCTCTGCATTTCTTTAACAACAGAATGATCCTTCATCTCAATCAAGCAGTGTGACAGATTCATCAATCTTTCAGGACTTATATTATTTTTTTTACTTTGTTTGAGGCTGTTGATTATCTTCTCTCTGCTCTCTGGGTTGTTCACTGTGTATATCAGCACATCCTGTAAAAGTCTCTGATTGGACTCCAGCGAGATGCCATGTAGAAATCGAAGGAAAAGGTCCAGGTGTCCATTTTTACTCTTCAAGGCTTTATTCATTGCTCCCTTCAGAAACACGTCCAGAGGAACATTTCCAGACGGAGTCCTGGACTTTCCTGTGAGGAACATTTTCTGAACTTCACTCTTCTTATGTAAATAGCAGAAAAACATACAGTGCTGCAAAAAACTCCTGAAAGCTCAGATGTACAAAGCTGTAAACCTTCCTGTGACAAATCACAGATTCCTCTCTGAAGATCTCAGTGCAAATCCCAGAATATACTGAGGCATCAGTGACGTCTATGCCGCTATCAATCAGGTCCTCCTCATAGAACATCACATTGCCCTTCATCAGCTGATTGAAAGCCAGTTCAGCAAGTTTAACAATCACATCTCTGTTGGACTGCAGGAGCTTCTCTGGATCTCTCTCTTCATACTTCTGGTTCTTCATATGAGTTTGGATGAGGAGGAAGTGTATGTACATTTCAGTCAGAGTTTGAGGGATTTCTACTCCAAGATTTTGTTTCATTATGTTTTGAAGCACTGCGGCTGATATCCAGCAGAAAACAGGTATGTGGCACATGATGTGGAGACTTCTTGCTTTTTTGATGTGTGAGATGATTCTACTGGCTTTACGCTTGTCACTGATTCTCTTACTGAAATATTCCTCCTTCTGAGGGTCATTGAATCCCTGAATTTCTGTCACACGGTTGATGTATTTGGAGGGGATCTGATTGGCTGCTGCTGGTCTGGTGGTGATCCAGATGAGAGCGGAGGGAAGCACATCTCCTTTCATGAGGTTTGACATCAACACACCCACTGATGAAGACTCAGTCACATCAGAAACTTTCTTACTGTCTGAAAACATCAATGTAATTCTGCTTTCATCCAGACCATCAAAGATGAACAAAACTGTACATTCATCATACATCTTTGTGTCCAGATCTTGAAGTTCAGGATTAAAGTCAAGCAGAAGTCTGTGAAGACTGTACTGATAATCTTTAATCAAGTTCAGCTCTCTAAATGGAAGCACAAACATGAAATCTACATCCTGATTGGCTTTTCCCTCGGCCCAGTCCAGAATGAACTTCTGCACAGAGACGGTTTTTCCAATTCCAGCAATGCCATTAGTAAGAACAGTCTTTATTTTGTCTTTCTTCTGTCTTCTCTTCTCCTCATATCCTGGTTCAGGTGAAGGATCAAAGATGTCACTGCAGTTGATTGGAGTGTCTTGGAGTGTCTTGTAACTTTTCTCCATCTGTAGCACCTCATGTTCTTCATTCACCCCTTCACTCTCTCCCTCTATGATGTACAGCTGTGTATAAATCCTGTTCAGGAGGGTCTGATTCTTTTGTAGTTTGATTCCTTCAAATACGCTCTCATATCTGTTCTTCATGTTGGTTTTGTGCTGGTTTTTGACTCTCTGAAGATCATCATGCACTGGCTGGTGAGAATCGAGCTGCAGGGCTGGTTCTTTGTCATGATGACTGATGTGTTTCTGACAGGAGGAGGATGTGCTGGTTTGACAGGACACATATCTGATCTGGTCAGATCTCTTACCACTGAAAAGACATTAAGATGAGACAAAAACAAATAGGATAGATTTTTATAAAATTAGAGAAAATATTTTAAATGCCTTATTGGAAAATATCTTATTTGGTTCTTATTTGAAAACATACAAAATTTAGAAAGAGGTGTTCATTTTTAGAGGATAACTTTTGTGCCTAATTTAAGGTAACACTTTATCTTGATGGCACCCTTTAGACATTCTGCTAACTGTAAGTAACAAGTGTCTTCTGATACTTGCAAGAGGTTTTTACAATTATTTGCGGATAAGGTATTAATTATTAGACCACACTTTAGACCTCCTTCTGCAGACCCTTCTGTCCTTGCCACTTGCTTGGCTGTTTTTAACCAGTTTGAGCCTGTGTCTCCTTTTTTGAAGGATGTTATTAACCAGATGAAACCCTCTACCTGTCCCATGGATGTAGTTTGGATGTAGTAAAGGAGATTGTTGACACCATTGAGCCTGTAGTTCAAGAAATTATTAATAGCAGTTTGACCGTAGGTGTTGTTTCACTAGATTTTTAACACGCCGTGGTTCAACCTCTGATTGAAAAAAAAACAAACAAACCTGGACACCATGGTTCTATCTAAATATAGACCAATCTCTAAACTCCTCTTTCTTTCGAAAATATTAGAGAAAATATTTTGTTTACAGTTATAATCTTTTTTTTATACACACAGAGTTTTAGAAGTTTTAGAAATCAAAATGTTTTGCTTTTCATAAAATAAACATGATGCACGTTCTGCCATCTCTCTCAGTGTGAAGTCCATTCTGAAATGTGACACAAAATTAACTAACTCAGCGAATACTTGCCACACAGTCATATCTTTAGAAAGCTTAAAGTGTCTATTTTTAAATGATGTAATTCACATCAAAAACAAATATTCTGTTTAAGTAATCCCAATGAAACCAACGAGGGGTACAGTTTCTCAAGTGTCTGCTCATCTCTAATGTGACCCCACCCACACGCGCTCAAGCGATTCACATGCTAATTGTCCACTTGAAGGAAAGCAAACCTGTAAACGCCCTCATCACCTCAAAACAAAGCATCAAACTTCATCAGTCCTCTGCTTTTCATAGAGTTTGGAAGACACACTGTGAGTTTACTTTGGATTTACCTCAGAAGTAGAACACCACAATTTTAAGATAAATATTTTTAAGGTAAGAAATGTATTCTAACTTATATTAGTTAGCGTGTTATTGTTGCAGAAACTGCAATCATTGCATGTCCTTTGCTTTGTTTAATAATAAGGTATACAGCTACGTTTGGATTATTAGACAATGTTGAAAATTAATAATAATGAACATGAAGAGTTTAAGACAAACAAGTCACCGCCACTGCGCAATAACCACAAATTACCGCGGGTTGGTGGGTGTTTATTTCATACTCTGTGAACAATGGAAGCTTATTGAATGTATAAATTAAGGTATATGTCTCCAAAAAAAAAATGATTATGTCATACTTTGTAGTAGTGGTATCGTGGCGCAATCTGTTTGGTTGTAAAATGTATAACCTGATTGAATTGAAATCGAATGTAGCTCTACCTGAGGAATCATTCACCGTTAGCAATTGAAAATGTTCAACTAATAAAGATCTTGATCGCTGGCAAAAAATAGGATGCATTTGCAGATTTACTTTTAATTGACTGTAGGTCTACAGCCACTTTATCCAACGCTCTTAATTTTCTGTTTTAACTCCGAGTGAGAAACCACTTCAGACGATTCAGTGCGTGCAGGAAACTAAACAAATCATTCAAACTGATTCGCGAACCAATTTAGACAGTTTTGCCAACTTGTTTAATAAAGTCTTTGAAAAGAATTGACTCAAAAGAGTGATTCATTTGGGAATAGGGCATCGCTCATGCCCCAGAAAAAAAGACTGCACGCTTGGAATAAACTAAGCGTTTCTTAACAGGAAGTTTATAAAAAAGTGGGTTTGATGACCATGGGGAAATGTGGGTCCCATGGCCAAACGAGTTGAGAACCATTGGTATAAAGCTATTCAAAACATCATTCAATGTAAATTGTGATTATCGTTATTAATAATCGCAATTACAGTTTCAAGGGAATAATCGACAGTTATGATTATTTTTTTGTCATAATCGTGCAATAAACGACATGCATGCAAAGTTTCAACATGGTGATGTGTTTTGACATATACAAACAAAATTACTGTTAATTTGACCCATCATAGACAGCCATCCAAAAGCAACTGTACAGACACAAAATAAAAACATTTATTTTCTGTATGTCAGGGCACTTCAACTCCAGTTCTAACGTGCAAGTCCATCTAAAAGTGCTCTAACCCTAACCAAACACACTTGAAAAAGCTAAAATTACAGTGTTCAGAATTATTTGCAAATTACAGATGAAAATCTTTGTCAGACACAGATAGTAAAATAACCTCTCATTTCAATATTCAAGATATCTAAAAGACCTAGCTTTTAACCAAAACTTTTATGTAGGATTTTCAAAGGCAGCTTCACAGAGCCAAAAAATAAATAAAAAACATTTATTTGATGTATGTTTTTGTTATGTTTGGTTTCTCACTTCCCAGTGAGTGAATAAAGAAAATAGGAAAATAGGTCTTAGGAAACTAGGGAAAGTTAACTTAGGAAAATGAAAAATTTTCATTATACAGCAATTTTTTTTGTTCAGTTACGATGTTCAAAGCCTAAAATGTAAAAAAAAAAGTAAAAAAAATTATATGCAAAAAAAGTCAGTATACTGTTTATTTTCCAATTTTCTCAAAACAAAACTGTTTTAAAAAATGGTTTAAAAACATTTTCATAAATCATAATTTCAGATATAATGTTTTTGTAATGTTTGACAAATGTTGATATTAAAAGTTTACAGTTTGTATCTAAATCTTTGTTGTTTTTCATAGTGTGATTTTTGAGGAATTGTATTAAATCCAATCTGGGTCAATTTGACCCGGTCCATAAGGGAAGTACACAGAAATCGAACAGAACACAAGGGTTAAGCAATTTTGAGCGTGGCATGGTTGTTGGTATCAGACGGGCCGGTCTGAGTATTTCACAATCTGCTCAGTTACTGGGATTTTCACGCACAACCATTTCTAGGGTTTACAAAGAATGGTGTGAAAAGGGAAAAACATCCAGTATGCGGCAGTCCTGTGGGCGAAAATGCCTTGTTGATGCTAGAGGTCAGAGGAGAATGGGCCGACTGATTCAAGCTGATAGAAGAGCAACTTTGACTGAAATGAGTCAAACCACTCGTTACAACCGAGGTATGCAGCAAGGCATTTGTGAAGCCACAACACGCACAACCTTGGCGGATGGGCTACAACAGCAGAAGACCCCACCGGGTACCACTCATCTCCACTACAAATAGGAAAAAGAGGCTACAATTTGCAAGAGCTCACCAAAATTGGACAGTTGAAGACTGGAAAAATGTTGCCTGGTCTGATGAGTCTCGATTTCTGTTGAAACATTCAGATGGTAGAGTCAGAATTTGGCGTAAACAGAATGAGAACATGGATCCATCATGCCTTGTTACCACTGTGCAGGCTGCTGGTGGTGGTGTAATGTTGTGGGGGATGTTTTCTTGGCACACTTTAGGCCCCTTAGTGCCAATTGGGCATCGTTTAAATGCCACGGCCTACCTGAGCATTGTTTCTGACCATGTCCATCCCTTTATGGCCACCATGTACCCATCCTCTGATGGCTACTTCCAGCAGGATAATGCACCATGTCACAAAGCTCGAATCATTTCAAATTGGTTTCTTGAACATGACAATGAGTTCACTGTACTAAATTGGCCCCCACAGTCACCAGATCTCAACCCAATAGAGCATCTTTGGGATGTGGTGGAACGGGAGCT
Organism: Gila orcuttii; assembly: GCA_026230005.1. Classification (NCBI taxonomy): domain Eukaryota; kingdom Metazoa; phylum Chordata; class Actinopteri; order Cypriniformes; family Leuciscidae; genus Gila; species Gila orcuttii. Next base: position 14,900,724 of record JAPDVR010000003.1, read on the forward strand.
TCGTGCCCTGGATGTGCATCCCACAAATCTCCATCAACTGCAAGATGCTATCCTATCAATATGGGCCAACATTTCTAAAGAATGCTTTCAGCACCTTGTTGAATCAATGCCACGTAGAATTAAGGCAGTTCTGAAGGCGAAAGGGGGTCAAACACAGTATTAGTATGGTGTTCCTAATAATCCTTTAGGTGAGTGTATATGTATATTTATATATATATATATATATATATATATATATATATATATATATATATATATATATATATATATATATATAAAATTAGCCTATTATATTAAATTTGTTTACAAAAAAAATGTTGACAAACACAAGTACTGTCCCCCTTTACTTAACATACACATATATTGTAAGAATATGACTAATACTGATGAATAAACAGTAGGCCTATGAAGTTAAGCTATAAAGCCGTCCCAAAAGAGTTTCTGATAATATAATGTTGGTATGAGCAACAAAGTCATTTAAAAATATACAAAATAACACTGAAAATAAAGTGGCATTTTGGGGTTATGGAAACAACAGTTACCATGGTGAATACACAATACTAACAAGAACTGTTAATAAAAGATGGAAACTGCTCCTGATGAATAGAATGAACATCATACCTGTATGCAAATCCTTATTAACTAACAGATGGCGTAGCAGTAACTGTCACAGGTATAGGGTGAGACGGCGGCCATCTTGGCCGGAGACGAGGGCTCGGGTGAGACGGCGGCCATCTTGGCCGGAGACGAGGGCTCGGGTGAGACGGTGGCCATCTTGGCCGGAGACGAGGGCTCGGGTGAGACGGCAGCCACCTTGGCCGGAGACAAGGGGTCGGGTGAGATGATGGCCACCTTGGCCGGAGACGAGAGCTCAGTGGAGGCTGACCAGGCATGAATGGAACAGTCTCTGGCTCGGCGGGCATGACGTGAAGCGCAGACTCGGCGGGACAGACGTGGAGCTCAGGCTCGGCGGTACTGACGTGGAGCTCGAGACTCTGGACGGGTGGTCTCGGCGGGTCGAGACTTTGGACGGGCGGTCTCGGCGGGACGAGACTCTGGACGGGCGGTCTCGGCGGGATGAGACTCTGGACGGGCGGTATCGGCTGGACGAGACTCTGGATGGGCGGTCTCGGCGGGACGAGACTCTGGATGGGCGGTGTCGGTGGGACAAGTCTCTGGACGGGGGGTCTCGTGAAGAAACTAGGACATGTCGTGAAGATCAGGCTGTGGAACGGCGTACTGAGGAATGAAGCTCTCCAGACAAATGAAAAGTGCCTCTCTCCAGTCCAGACCGGAGAGATCTGGGAGCTCCCTCGGATCGACGAAATGTGCCCCCATCCGATAACAGGCCTTGATAGCTTCATCATTTAATGTGCTGGTGACGGCGAGATGATAGAACCCCTCCGTATATTTAAACAGATAGCGGCTACATTGAGACACCGCCGCAATCTGTCCAGCGAGTTCCCAACATTTTGAGGTCTCTGTGGGGCTCTGCATGCGGTCTGGTCTTCTGTCACGGTTATAGAGAGAAGCAGACAGGTGAGTAGTAATAGAAACAGTGTTTATTGAACAGAGGCACGGATGTGAAATGCAGTGATCATCGGTGAGTAGATATATGAAGAATCAGAACTGGATGAGGAACTTAGCTCGATGGTTAACTGATATCTCTGTTATAGATGCGGGCTGGATACAGCATGCAGACTACAGATGAAGAAGCAGCAGGAGATGATGGTCGGAGAAGAAGAACAGGAACAGGATCTTTGCGGTAAGTATTCAGGTAAGGATTGCTGAGAGTCTGTGTGGTAACGTAAGGACGTGACCAGACCATGTAGTGCTGTGGATGTGGTGACTATATGGTGCTGGTGATTAGCTGTGCTGAGTGCAGGTAGGTGGTGGTGACAGGTGATGGTGATTAGTATTCAGGTGATGGCTGATGGTGTGCAGGTGTGGGTCAAGGAGGATGCTGGGAAATGTAGTGAAGAGCTAGATGATTAACTGGTGACTGTTATAGAGATTAATTAATTCAATAATTTGTCATTCATTAATCTTTGTCATTAGGATACGTACCAAAAACTTTTAAGCAGGCTATGATTAAAAAACGCAACTTGATCCTACAGAATTAGTCAATAACAGGCCGATCTCGAATCTACCTTTTCTGTCAAAGATAATAGAAAAGGCAGTATCTTCACAACTATGTTCCTTTTTAGAAAGAAATAGTATCTGTGAGAATTTTCAATCAGGATTTAGACCGTATCATAGTACTGAGACAGCTCTCATTAGAGTCACAAATGATTTGCTCTTATCATCCGATCGTGGTTGTATCTCTCTATTAGTGCTGCTCGATCTTAGTGCTGCATTTGACACTATCGACCACAACATTGTTTTAAATAGACTCGAAAATTATGTTGGCATTAGTGGAATCGTACTAGCATGGTTTAAATCATACTTATCTGACCGTTATCAGTTAGTAGCAGTAAATGAAGAGATGTCTTATCGGTCAAAAGTTCAGTATGGTGTACCACAAAGCTCAGTGCTAGGACCATTACTGTTCATTCTGTACATGCTACCCTTAGGAGATATCATTAGGAAGCATGGCATTAGTTTTCACAGTTATGCTAACGATACTCAGCTCTATATTTCTTACCAATTTACCAATCCACAAATCCACCAATTTACCAATCCACACTTACCAATCCACAAAATTAGCAGAATAGCTGACATAAAAAACTGGATGACTGGTAATTTCCTACTACTTAATTCTGAAAAAACAGAGATTCTAATTATTGGACAAAAAACTTCCTCACATAATAACCTAGAATACTGTCTAACACTTGATGGCTGCTCAGTCAAGTCCTCGTCGTCGGTAAGGAACCTGGGTGTTCTCTTTGATACCAATCTTTCATTTGAAAGTCACGTGTCTAGTATCTGTAAAACTGCATTTTTTCATCTTAAAAATATATCTAAATTACGTCACATGTTCTCAATGAAAAATGCAGAACAATTGGTTCATGCGTTCATGACATCAAGGCTAGATTATTGTAATGCTCTACTGGGTGGTTGCCCTGCACGTTTAATACATAAAACTACAGCTGGTCTAATAGCCTATTTGTTCCTTAGTGTAAAATGAAATGCATGGTCATTTTATTTTATAAATGTAAGCAAAAAAAACAGCCTAGAAATCTAGACGCACCCTAGCGGCAGCAAAAATTATTTTGTAGACAGTGTGGTCTAGAAACTCTCCGTTGACTTTCGAGCTGGAAAAATCAAAAACTGGTCAGGCCAATCAGATCGTGTATAGAGTCGGCGGGCGGGCTTAACATAATGACGACAGAGTTGCGACGGTTCACTGCTACTTGAAAACAAAGAATGGCTGCTGCTGCTGGCGAACAGCGGTCTTTCGATTCGGCTTTGGCCGAATTTGGAGGATTTGAAGTTAAACTTTTCTTTGAAACAAGAACAAAGAACGTCTTTGCTCTGACTCTGACTCCGTCGCTCTGACTAGGTCACCTTCTTCGTTGCTCTGGTTGGTTGTAGCGCTATCCTATTGTGTGCAGAGGGAATTTAAAAGACAACCGTTTATCCCGCCCCTCGGATTGAGGCATGCCAATGGAGAGTTCCCAGACTTAACATCTTGATGTGTGTCTGGTATGCCAGGCTACAAAAAAACAATATGGTGTAACAAAAGTTTTTGAAATGCAGAAGACAAATCTCTCTGCATTAATCATAAAAAAAATAACAGTAGACTGCAATGTTTGTGCAGGATTTGAACCCGTGTCAAGGAAACTGTAGCCTACGAATTGACTTTGAAAAACACCCAGAAGTTTTGTTTTCCAGCGGTGTCCACGCACACGAGAGAGAATCGCTCTTCACTCGTCTTATTTCGCAATAGTAAATAAGGGCCGTGATTAAATCATGATCAGTGATTGCGCATGCTGTCTACAATATTAAATAGGCTATTGTTGTCGTCTCTATTTTAAACTTTTGATTCTATTTTTCTGGTCTAAAAGTTTGTTCCCTTTCGTTGTCACTCCGAGTTACGTCGGATGACGACGAATGGGGTTTCGCTTAGAAAGCCTATCAACTTCGAGTATTACAAAACGAGCCAATGGCAAAGAAATGCCATGGGTCTGCGGAATTTGCATGACGTAACTCCGCCCCACCTCGTGGGTATAAAAGGAGGAAGTCCGGCAACATGCAGATATGTTTTCGCTTCGGAGCCAAGTTTATTCTTCTCTCCACAAGCCATCTCTGAATTGTCAGCTTCACAAACGAGTACCTCGAGTGTTGGTGTGACGGCGATCTACGGCGAGAGCGTGCTTCCTGCTGATCTGTTGCAGTGGTCTGCCAACACTTGAGTTTTCTCTCACTAAAAGAGCTTACACGTGGCACGTCTTTTTAAAGATGCCTCGCCCGTGTACTTCTGGTTGCGGCAGATTGGTATCGGACTCTGATGGGCACGAGCGCTGTCTAGTATGTTTGGGCATTGATCATGCTAGAGCAGCGCTCGTGGATGAGTCATGTTCTCTCTGTGGGAACATGACCATCGCGTCATTGCGGTCGAGACTCAGTGAACTCGCAAGAGTGAGAGTCCCCTCATCCACCCCCCGTCCTGCGGCTGGTGGCCAGGGTGACCTGAGGGTTACGGTCTGGAACAAGGCGCCGACTATGTGTCCGCGACCCCAGCCCCCATCTTCAATGGCGGTGCGCATTAGTGAACAGCTGATTCCCGCGGGTCTACCCTCTGGTGGCCCGCGTGCTTCAGTTGAAGCTACAGAGGATGATGCCATGTCTGTTGCAGCATCACTAGGTGGGTTTGAGTCTTCTGGAAGTGAGGGCTCGTCACAGCTGCCACCTTCCGGTGTGCATACGGCTGTGCTCGAGTCTGATCCGGAGATGACGGCCATGCTTTCCCGGGCAGCCACGAGCATCGGACTTGAGTGGAGGCCTCCACCCTGTCCTGAGCGCTCGCGGCTGGGCGATTGTTTTTTGGGTAAGGCCGCCGACCCTCGTCCCTCGTCCCCCAAACCCCAATACCTTTCTTCCCGGATGTGCATGATGAGATCTCGAAGTCCTTGAAGACCCCGTTGTCTTCTCGGGACCGCTCGCTGGTCTCATCCGCCTTTCCTCCCCTCGATGATGCAGCTGCCCGTGGGTACACTGGGCTTCCCCCGGTTGAACGCTCTGTTGCCATGCAACTATGTCCTCAGAGTGCTTCTTCTCGGGGCGAGCCTAAGCACCAATCCAAAGCCTGTAGATTTTCTTCGACCCTGGTGGCGAAGTCTTACAGAGCGGCGGGACAGGCAGCTGCTTCACTGCATGCTATGGCCACTCTGCAGGTCTACCAGGCCCAGATGCTCAGAGATATGCACGAGGGTAGGACAGACCCAGGGCTCTTCGATGAGCTGCGCGCCGCTACCGACCTCGCTCTACGGGCGACGAAGGTTACCGCGCGCTCCCTGGGTCTGGTGATGTCCACAGCCGTGGTCCAGGAGAGACACCTGTGGCTGAACCTGGCTGACATGCGGGACGCGGAGCGGACCCGTCTGCTTAACACTCCCTTGTCCCAGGCCGGCCTCTTCGGCGGTGCGGTGGAAGACTTCGCCCAACAGTTTTCAACTGCCCAGAAACAGACGGAGGCCATCAAACACATTCTGCCCCGCCGGCCCGCTGCTGCCTCCACCCAGCCAGCCGGGCAGATGCCTCGTCCTGTTTCCCGCCGAGGGCGCCCTCCTGCGGCTCCCGCCCCTCCCGCCCGGACCACGCAGCAGCCTCCACCCAGGGCCGGTCGCGGAGGAAGCCGCAAGAAGGCGCCACAGCCCTCTCCCGCCCCGCCCCCCGCTAAACGCCGGGCCAAGCGGCGCTCCTGAGACGGGCTGCTCAGGGTTGATGGTCGTTTCTCAGGAGATGGTAGCAGGACCACTCCTTCCCCCGGTGAAGGGCCGGGGGAGAATCTTTTGTTCTCTGCTCCCCGCTGCTCACCCACGGGTGGGCAGCACCCTAAAGTGGTTAAAGACAGAAATTACCCCCTCTTCCCTGAGCTCACAGAGTTCTCGGGCGACACAGAGCGCCGCCCACAAGCCGTGCTCTCCTCGCCCCCCTCTGTCCCGGAGGCACAGCGTGCCGTCCACGGACCGCTTCGCCCGTGTCCCCCTCTGTCGCCAGACCCCTGGCAGAGCAGGCCCCCGCGGGACGATCAGCCTGGTCCTCCCCTGGCCCCCTCTGCCAGGGCGCGGTTGCTAACTGTGCCCCCACACCGGGCCGCTATGCCGTCCACTTCTGGGCCAGTTACTCCGCTTCGCTGCCCCTCCGGGGGGACGCCTGTGGTTCGCATGATCCCGCTGGTTCAGTTCCTGGGAGCCTGGTTAGAGCTTCCCCGTCTGTCCCGCTGGATCGAGCGGACCGTCAGGCTCGGCTATGCGATTCAGTTAGCACGGTCTCCTCCCCGCTTCAGGGGAGTCCGCTCCACTTTGGTCGGTGGCAATGCCCCCATCATGAGAGCAGAGATTGCCACCCTGCTGGCGAAGGGTGCAATCGAGACTGTCCCTCCAGCCGAGATGAGGTCCGGCTTCTACAGCCCCTACTTCATTGTCCCCAAGAAAACCGGTGGGTTATGGCCAATCCGGGACTTGCGCGTGCTGAACAGCTCCCTTCACAGGCTGCCGTTCAAGATGCTCACCGCCAAACGCGTTTTCGAATGCATTCGGCCCCAGGATTGGTTTGCAGCGATCCACCTGAAGGACGCCTACTTTCATGTCTCCATTCTTCCTCGACACAGACCGTTCCTACGGTTTGCTTTCGAGGGGCAGACAAACCAGTACGCGGTTCTCCCTTTCGGGCTAGCCCTGTCTCCTCGCATCTTCACGAAGGTCGCCGAGGCCGCCCTTGTTCCCCTTCGGGAACACGGGGTTCGCATCCTGAGTTATATCGACGACTGGCTGATCCTAGCTCACACTCGAGATCAGGTTTGCGAACACAGGGACCTAGTGCTCCGGCACCTAGCTCGTCTGGGCCTTCGGGTCAACTGGGAGAAGAGCAAACTTTGCCCCGTGCAGAGGATCTCTTTTCTCGGTATGGATATCGACTCGGTCGCCATGTCCGCGCAGCTAACGAGCGCGCGCGCGCAGTCACTGCTGACTTGCCTGAGACAGTTCGAGGGCAAGAGCGCGGTTCCACTGAAACTTTTTCAGAGGCTCCTGGGGCATATGGCATCTGCAGCCGCGGTCACGCCGCTAGGATTGCTTCATATGAGACCGCTTCAGCTTTGGCTTCGCGACCGAGTCCCGAGGTGGGCATGGCAACAAGGCACACTCCGAGTACCAGTTACTCCGACCTGCCGTCAGTTCTTCACCCCGTGGTCGAACCTCAGGTTTCTCAGGGCGGGTGTCCCCCTGGAACGAGTTTCCCGGCCTGTTGTTGTCTCAACAGATGCCTCCACCACGGGTTGGGGCGCCATGTGCAATGGACATGCTGCTGCGGGCTCCTGGACAGGACCCCAGCGGCTATGGCATGTCAATTGCCTCGAGTTGTTGGCAGTACGTCTTGCTCTGCACTGCTTCCGGGCGTTGCTCAGGGGTCAACACGTACTAGTCCATTCAGACAATACCGCCACTGTAGCGTACATCAACCATCAAGGTGGTCTACGCTCCCGCCGTATGTCACAACTCGCCCGCCACCTCCTCCTATGGAGTCAGAAGCATCTGAGGTCGCTTCGAGCCATTTTCATTCCCGAAGCTCTGAACTGTGCAGCCGACGAGCTCTCACGGCTTCAGCCCCTCCCTGGAGAATGGCAACTCCATCCCCAGTCGGTTCAGCTGATTTGGGACCAGTTCGGGGACGCACAGATAGATCTGTTTGCCTCCCACGACTCGACCCAGTGCGCCCTGTATTTTTCCCTGTCCGAGGGCACGCTCGGCACGGATGCACTGGTGCACAGCTGGCCGCCAGGCCGCAAATATGCGTTTCCCCCAGTGAGCCTTCTTGTGCAGACCTTGCGCAAGGTCAGGGAGGACGAGGAGCAGGTCATTCTGGTCGCGCCGTATTGGCCCACCCGGACCTGGTTCCCCGAACTTGTACTCCTCGCGACAGCACCTCCCTGGCCCATTCCTCTGAGGAAGGACCTTCTTTCTCAGGGACGGGGAACCCTGTGGCACCCTCGCCCCGATCTTTGGAGCCTCCACGTGTGGCTCCTGGATGGCTCGAGGTAGGTTTGAGTACCTTACCACCAGCGGTGGTGGCTACCATCACTTCCGCTAGAGCGTTGTCCACGAGACACGCCTATGCGTTGAAGTGGAACCTCTTCGTCGACTGGTGCTCTTCTCACCGAGAAGACCCCCGGAGATGCTCGATCAGCGTTGTGCTTTCCTTCCTTGAACAGGGGTTGGAGCGAAGGCTGTCTCCCTCCACCCTAAAGGTCTACGTTGCCGCTATTGCCGCACATCATGACCTTGTCGAAGGTAAGTCGGTGGGGAAGCACGACCTGGTCATCAGGTTCCTGAGAGGAGCGAGGAGACTGAATCCTCCTCGTCCTCCTCTCGTTCCCTCTTGGGACCTCTCAGTGGTTCTAACTGCCCTGAAGAGTGCTCCCTTTGAGCCCCTGCAATCAGTCGAGCTTAAGTTCCTGTCAATGAAGACAGCGCTCCTGGTTGCACTGGCCTCCATCAAGAGGGTAGGGGACCTGCACGCATTCTCCGTCGACGAAGCGTGCCTGGAATTCGGGCCGGCTTTCTCTCACGTGATCCTGAGACCCCGGCCTGGATATGTGCCCAAGGTTCCTACCACTACCTTTCGGGACCAGGTGGTGAACCTGCAAGCGCTGCCCCCGGAGGAGGCAGACCCAGCCTTGGCACTGCTCTGTCCAGTACGCGCTCTCTAAGCCTATGTAGACAGGACGCAGTGTTTCAGGACCTCAGACCAGCTCTTTGTCTGTTATGGTGGGAAGCTGAAGGGAAAGGCTCTCTCCAAGCAAAGGTTGTCTCACTGGATAGTGGACGCCATTGCTTTGGCATACCAGCAGCAAGGTCGACCGTGCCCCCTTGGTGTGACTGCCCACTCCACCCGGAGTGTGGCATCCTCTTGGGCTCTAGCGCATGGCGCCTCGCTAACAGACATCTGCAGAGCTGCAGGCTGGGCGACACCTAACACAATCGCCAGATTCTATAATCTCCGAGTGGAGCCAGTGTCCTCTCATATACTCGCTTCAACCAGCTAGTACCGGACCCGCTCAGGTGTCTTCGCTTGCTCGCCATTCCACTCCACGGACTGGATACGTGCGATATTTTCCTCAGGTGAGCTTCCCCGTAAGCCCTGAGCTCCTCCAGCACTCCTGACGTCGGCGCCAGTGTCTATTGCCTGCGCGTCGGCTAGGTGCCTCCCGTGTGCATGGTCCCTCCCCTGAGCGACCCCCACATGTGTATTTCCACTGTAAGCCTCTCTGAGCATGTGTCTTTCCCTTGGCAAGCCACCTTGCCACCCCTGGGGTTGAAATATTCCACCTGCGGCTGGACACCCCAGTGTTCCCCATATGCATCCTTCGGGTCATAGGTGTATTCTCTAAGTCCCCCCTCTCTGGGTTGGCATTAATTGCATACTTCCCCTAGCTTGGGATATGCTTCCCAGTGTACCTTGGTATTCCTGTGATAAATGGAGTCCTTCGTCCAGTCTATGACAGGGATCTCGATTTACGCAGGACACTGGAAGACAGCTGAGAAGGTGGCGTGATTAGACTGGTAACCCCATTCGTCGTCATCCGACGTAACTCGGAGTGACAACGAAAGGGAACGTCTACGGTTACGTATGTAACCCTCGTTCCCTGAGTAGGGAACGGACACGTTACGTCTGCCTGCCACTTTTCGCTGTACCGCAGGGATCGCCTGAGCTCAGTCTTGGCTCCTCAGCGAAGAAACATATCTGCATGTTGCCGGACTTCCTCCTTTTATACCCACGAGGTGGGGCGGAGTTACGTCATGCAAATTCCGCAGACCCATGGCATTTCTTTGCCATTGGCTCGTTTTGTAATACTCGAAGTTGATAGGCTTTCTAAGCGAAACCCCATTTGTCGTCATCTGACGTAACGTCTCCGTTCCCTACTCAGGGAACGAGGGTTACATACGTAACCATAGACGTTCTATTCTGTTTAAAATAACTTTTACATGTAATCTTTACTTTCGTTAACTTTAACCAATTCTGTAATATTTAAAAAAAAATTATTCTTTTTTCAGTTCTAAAAGTTTGTTTTATTCTGTTTGTTACATAGTCTCATTCTTGTCGAAATTATAAAAAAAAATGAGACCTTGTGCTGTGTATTTTAAAAAAATAAAAAATAAACAGATAGCCTACAAACAGATAGCCTATCAGTTCACAGCTCCACTTACATTTCAAAATGCAGCAATTGCAGCTGTTTTGCAATGTCCCTCGTGCCACCTGGCGGTCATTTTGCGAACGACTTCGAAACTGGTTTATTTTTGCTGCTGTGGCTTTGCCGCGGCGGTAATAGGCATTCTGGTGGACTGCCAACTGTAACATGCTCTAAAGAAGCACACAGAATATTGTAAGTGGACTTTTTGAACGATTACGTAATCATGGCATCCGTAATCACAATTAGAAATTAGATTAATTGTGCAGCCCTACTACCCACCTCTGCAAGTACGTCAATTTATTCTACTAACCCGAACAGTAACCCTACCACTCTACTAATACTCTAAGGCGAGTTAGTGGACATGTAAGTGAAAAGTTACTATAGTCAACAGAATGTCTAAAGACTATCAAAACAAAATGTAACCCAATTTATTTCCGGACATCGCAAATGGAGTTTCTCAAGGTTCTGTTCAAAGGCCAATATTGTTTCCTATATACTGTAGATTAATGATGCATGGCAGGAATTTAAAGGCGAATAATGACTTGTATATTTTTACCTGTAAGTTTAAGCACTAACAAAAAGAAGAAAAAAAATTCTTTACAGTTTTTTTTAGTTTTTTTTTACATCATGATTATTATTACTGTTACAGTTGGTACTCAATTAGAATAATACTTTTTACTTAAAAAAAGAGGGGGGGGGGGTGTATTTGCTGCCTTTTACTGCTAAGAGGAGCAACAATCACAGACTTTGAAAAGTGTTAGTTTATTCTCTCTATTGCGTAATCTGACGCGGCTCGTTGAGAACTGGCTGTGGGCGACAATCTGAAAGACAAAACAATTTGTCGGCCAAGAGGCTGAGTAGGGGAAACTAATTTGCCAGACACGCTTGCTCAATGATCATGAATCCAATGACTGCATTTTGTAGATTTATTTGCCTGAGAAACAGACAAGGTTGTGTATCTAATACATTCCATAATTGTTTCACTGGCATACGAAATGGTGTCCAAACGCATTAAACAGCGTTAGAAATGCGTTCTACAGTGGTCAACAAAAATAAGACTTCCCCCGTCACCCCCTCTCTCCCTCACAAACCACACAGCTGGACAGATGATATGCTCTTACTTCCTCCACCACCACCAGGTGCCTTAAAGATGAACTGAACTGAAAAAAATCAACGTTGATAACATGTTGTTTATGACAATTAAAAGTAAATTACAGTAAAAATTGTAACTAAAAATATCAATATAGCTTTTTTTAAGCAGCACAAAAATTGCGTTTGTTACGCTGGCAATTTCGATGACGTCACTGGCATGGTAGGACCCGCGAAGGTGTATAGGCAACAGCTGCAGGTCCTATATACACACACGAAAATGAGTAATTTTAATGGCATGGGTTATGCATTTGAGCATGTGAGGGACAGGCCAGTAGTATCTGACTACCACCACATGGAGGACGACCAGTTTCAGGCTCCATATACAGTACAGGGTCGTTTGGGGGAAGTGACTGGTGCGGGCGCGGGCGCTGCCGGAGCATGGACACCGCACCGGAGTCAATCTGTTCCAGAGAGGTCAACCTGGAACCTTTATTGATTGGCGAAAATGCATCACCATGCACCGTTCATTTCGGATGCTGTGCGGTGAGAGAGACGTGTTGTAGGTGGCTATGCTATCTCTAAGGGATGTCCGAGCTGAGACGCTGGAGCGCCCCATAAGTAGCTGGTATGTAACGTTAACAGTGTATTTTACGAATTGGCGGCTAGGCTAGGCTAACTTGTTATATCCTTTTCTCAGACTGTTAAGGTTAACAGCATACCGACAGTTCACTCTTTGGGCGAGGGGGCATTTGGGAAGGATGAATAAGATTCCGTTCCCATCCTGTGCAGTGAACTAACGTTACATCTTTTCCACTCAGCCAAATATCAAGGATTCTAGTATGCGTTGGACTTGTAGCTAAATAAAACATTTGATGTCAGACGCTTCATATACTCATTGACGTTTTCAACACATCTGTCTCTCGTACCTAGGATTAAACACTAGAAATCACGACTAGAATAATTTTGTTGACAAGGCCAGGGGGTAGAGAGAAGCTAGCTCTGCTGATGTTGGTTGGCAACTGAGTAGCCTACCATGCCAGTGATGTAGTCGAATGTTGAAATCCAACATGGTGGCGCCCGTGTAACAACAACAACATTTTCAATGTACCATTTTATCTCTTTTAACAAATTCTGCCATTTTAATAATTGTACCAATGAGAATAAATAAAATACATCTGTTATATCACATTTTTTCAAATTTCAGTTCAGTTCATCTTTAAGGCCACTGGAACCAGGATCATAACTGAAACGCTCTGTATGTTATCCTCTCAATACAGGAGCAGAAGCGCTGGTTCTGATTTTATTGTTTGTTATTTAAACGTGCATGTTGCATATCTTTATTTTATATATTTTATATGGTCTTTTGGTGAAGTATAGCATTGATTACTGTGGAGGGAGGGAGGGGAGGGATACAAAATAATTCAGCAGAAGCAGGGATATTTAGACCAAATGGAAATCCCCATCCCCCTGGCAAATCGCACCTTGCTTACAACCATATTTTTAAAAACTCTTTCTGTATAGGGAACCTCATAAAGTTTTTTTTTTTTCTGTTTTTAACAGAACTGCTTTTGAAATTATGATTGGAATTATTATACAAATGTAAATTCAGTCATTCTATTTTATAAATAGAAGCAAAAAAAAAAATGGTGTAAGAGTTTTAGAACTAGACAAATCTCTCTCCATTAATAATAATACAAAAATTACAATAGCCCATGTTTGTTCGGGATTTGAACCCGTGTCATCTAAATCATCGAAATCTAAGTTCTACCACTCGACCACAAATTTACTAGAAAGCCCAGAAGTTCGGTTGACCAGCAGTGTGTGTGGACGCACACGAGAGAGAAGCGCTCTTCATTCATCTCATTCCTCAATAGAATAGTAGAAATAATCAGCATCATGTACCTAATTTATTTTCACTGACTGTGAAATATGCCTATAATGGTCTTTTGGTGTATTTTTTGTTTGTTTGTTTATCGCGCTGCTCCCCCGAGGAATAGGCTTCTGTTGCCCACCGACGTCTACAATATGAAATATAGGCTATTTTGTTGTCATCTCTATTTTAACTTTTGATTCATATATATATATATATATAAAAAAAAATTCTAATGAAAAAAATAATGAAAAAAGTTTTTTTTTACAAGACCTTGTGCTGTTTTTTTTTTTTTTTATAAATAGATAGCCCACAAACAGAGATATATTATAGTTCACTGTTCGTTAAAATAATAGTCTATATTTATGAATCGTTTGTTTAACGAATTTTTCATTTATTTATTTAATAATAAAATTATTACTTTATAACATGCAGTTTTAACTCCAGCAAATCTTAGGTTGTTTCATTATTGTACAGCGAAAGTCAATAGCTCTTTTTTTATTTTTCATGTATGTTGTAGGCTTATTTGGAAATTGCCATATTTGTAGTGTTTCATCCTTACTGTTAATTGACATTAGCTCCACTTACGTTTCAAAATGCGGCAATTGCAGCTGTTTTGCAAAATGTCCCTTTGCGCCACCTGGCGGTCATTTCGCGAACGACTGTGAAATGAGACTGATTTATTTTTGCCGCAGTGACTTTGCCGCGGCAGCTAGCGCGACAGTAATATGGTTGACTACCTACGGTATGTACTTGTCATTCAAAAAAATCTGTTAATTTATTCTTTCTAGCTAAAGGAATTGAATGCAGAAATTATATATATATATATATATATATATATATATATATATATATATATACACAGGTCCTTCTCAAAAAATTAGCATATTGTGATAAAATTCATTATTTTCCATAATGTAATGATAAAAATTAAACTTTCATATGTTCTAGATTCATTGCACACCAACTGAAATATTTCAGGTGTTTTATTGTTTTAATACTGATGATTTTGGCATACAGCTCATGAAAACCCAAAATTCCTGTCTCAAAAAATTAGCATATCATGAAAAGGTTCTCTAAACGAGCTATTAACCTAATCATCTGAATCAACTAATTAACTCTAAACACCTGCAAAAGATTCCTGAGGCTTTTAAAAACTCCCAGCCTGTTTCATTACTCAAAACCGCAATCATGGGTAAGACTGCCGACCTGACTGCTGTCCAGAAGGCCATCATTGACACCCTCAAGCAAGAGGGTAAGACACAGAAAGAAATTTCTGCACAAATAGGCTGTTCCCAGAGTGCTGTATCAAGGCACCTCAGTGGGAAGTCTGTGGGAAGGAAAAAGTGTGGCAAAAAACGCTGCACAACGAGAAGGTGACCGGACCCTGAGGAAGATTGTGGAGAAGGACCGATTCCAGACCTTGGGGGACCTGTGGAAGCTGTGGACTGAGTCTGGAGTAGAAACATCCAGAGCCACCGTGCACAGGCGTGTGCAGGAAATGAGCTACAGGTGCCGCATTCCCCAGGTCCCCACTTTTGAGGCAGAAGCGCCTGACCTGGGCTACAGAGAAGCAGCACTGGACTGTTGCTCAGTGGTCCAAAGTACTTTTTTCGGATGAAAGCAAATTTTGCATGTCATTCGGAAATCAAGGTGCCAGAATCTGGAGGAAGACTGGGGAGAAGGAAATGCCAAAATGCCTGAAGTCCAGTGTCAAGTACCCACAATCAGTGATGGTCTGGGGTGCCATGTCAGCTGCTGGTGTTGGTCCACTGTGTTTTATCAAGGGCAGGGTCAATGCAGCTAGCTATCAGGAGATTTTGGAGCACTTCATGCTTCCATCTGCTGAAAAGCTTTATGGAGATGAAGATTTCATTTTTCAGCACGACCTGGCACCTGCTCACAGTGCCAAAACCCCTGGTAAATGGTTTACTGACCATGGTATTACTGTGCTCAATTGGGCTGCCAACTCTCCTGACCTGAACCCCATAGAGAATCTGTGGGATATTGTGAAGACAAAGTTGAGAGACGCAAGACCCAACACTCTGGATGAGCTTAAGGCCGCTATCGAAGCATCCTGGGCCTCCATAACACCTCAGCAGTGCCACAGGCTGATTGCCTCCATGCCACGCCACATTGAAGCAGTCATTTCTGCAAAAGGATTCCCGACCAAGTATTGAGTGCCTAACTGAACATAATTATTTGAAGGTTGACTTTTTTTTGTATTAAAAACACTTCTTTTATTGGTCGGATGAAATATGCTAATTTTTTGAGACAGGAATTTTGGGTTTTCATGAGCCGTATGCCAAAATCATCAGTATTAAAACAATAAAAGACCTGAAATATTTCAGTTGGTGTGCAATGAATCTAAAATATATGAAAGCTTAATTTTTATCATTACATTATGGAAAATAATGAACTTTATCACAATATGCTAATTTTTTTAGAAGGACCTGTATATACTGTATATATATCTTTCTATACAATCTTAGTTTGTGTGTTAAATGTTCCACCCTACATGATTACACTCAGAGAGGGTCACAGGGCACTTCTCAATTTCTGAATTCAAGGGACTGAAATACAGAGTTACACATGATACTCACACAGGGTCAGAGGTCACAGCAGGTTCATCATTGAGATTAGGCGGCAGACCAATGGAGTTGTTACTCTTCATAGAAACACAGCTAGATATTGGAGATGCTGCTCTCTTTCTCTTCTTGCTGGTGATACTGAGAAAAAGACATTAATATTTCAAATTGCTTCTTTAAAGTTTATATGTATGCTCTATTAAATGAACACCTGTCAATGCTAGCATTTGTATAAAATAATGGGGTGGTTTCCCGGAGAGAGATGAAGCCTAGTCCTGTACTGAAATGGCCCTTTTAAACCAGATTAACAGAAATCTGATTTCTTTGTCATGGTTTTAAATAGTCCTAGACTTGGTTTAGTCCGGAGTTTAATGATTTCCTGAAGAAAGATTAGAGCTACTTCATGACTAAATTGAGGCTCAATTAAACCTACCAGGAGGCCTACTCTTCAGATTAACGTTGTTTCAAAGAAAACCCAATGTATTACTTGGAATATGTCAGTGAAGATCAATACACGTGTGTGTGTGTGTGTATATATATGGCATGGCCATAGGCAACAAACTACTTTTTTGGACCTCACACCACCCCTTTAATAAAAAAAAAAAAAAATGTAAATATATAATATCGCTTGACATGTCTGCTCAATGAAATGAGGGGCTGGAGTGGGTGTGACCTTTTGTTTGGGGGTGGAGCAGTCTTTTCATGAAGCAAAGCCACATGGTGCACATTGCCACCAACTTTTTAACATGTTTAAGTTGAAATAACTTTATATTAAAAAAAATATACACTCACCTAAAGGATTATTAGGAACACCTGTTCAATTTTTCATTAATGCAATTATCTAATCAACCAATCACATGGCAGTTGCTTCAATGCATTTAGGGCTGTGGTCCTGGTCAAGACAATCTCCTGAACTCCAAACTGTATGTCAGAATGGGAAAGAAAGGTGATTTAAGCAATTTTGAGCGTGGCATGGTTGTTGGTGCCAGATGGGCCGGTCTGAGTATTTCACAATCTGCTCAGTTACTGGGATTTTCACGCACAACCATTTCTATGGTTTACAAAGAATGGTGTGAAAAGGGAAAAACATCCAGTATGCGGCAGTCCTGTGGGCGAAAATGCCTTGTTGATGCTAGAGGTCAGAGGAGAATGGGCCGACTGATTCAAGCTGATAGAGAAAAATAGGAAAAAGAGGCTACAATTTGCAAGAGCTCACCAAAATTGGACAGTTGAAGACTGGAAAAATGTTGCCTGGTCTGATGAGTCTCGATTTCTGTTGAGACATTCAGATGGTAGAGTCAGAATTTGGCGTAAACAGAATGAGAACATGGATCCATCATGCCTTGTTACCACTGTGCAGGCTGCTGGTGGTGGTGTAATGTTGTGGGGGATGTTTTCTTGGCACACTTTAGGCCCCTTAGTGCCAATTGGGCATCGTTTAAATGCCACGGCCTACCTGAGCATTGTTTCTGACCATGTCCATCCCTTTATGGCCACCATGTACCCATCCTCTGATGGCTACTTCCAGCAGGATAATGCACCATGTCACAAAGCTTGAATCATTTCAAATTGGTTTCTTGAACATGACAATGAGTTCACTGTACTAAAATGCCCCCCACAGTCACCAGATCTCAAGCCAATAGAGCATCTTTGGGATGTGGTGGAACGGGAGCTTCGTGCCCTGGATGTGCATCCCACAAATCTCCATCAACTGCAAGATGCTATCCTATCAATATGGGCCAACATTTCTAAAGAATGCTTTCAGCACCTTGTTGAATCAATACCACGTAGAATTAAGGCAGTTCTGAAGGCGAAAGGGGTCAAACACAGTATTAGTATGGTGTTCCTAATAATCCTTTAGGTGAGTGTATGCATGTGCATCAGTATGTAAATAAGTATGTTTGATTGTTTAAAGATTTATTTAGTTTTATATTAGTGCTGAGCAACGATTAAAATTTTTAATCGCGATTAATCGCATTGTTATGCGCAAAATTGAATAATGACTTCTAAAGTAGTGTATTGCGCACTTTTGATTTAAATGTACTGCTATATACACAAAAGTGCAATAACTTTAAACAAATAAGGTGCTTTTATACCAGCAGTATTCCCTTTACACAGTAATCTCAAATCTCAACTTAAACATTAATGTAATCAAATCAAATATTTAAACAAAGCTATTTGCCACTGCCAGGGCATTACCTTTTATCTAGTTTGTTAAAACGAACCCTTTAACTGTTCACCAGAGAGAACCTGCCTCTCTCCACTGCTTGTTTGGGTGGGTTATTTGCTGGCTGACCAACATCCCACCCCTCCTGTGATCATGGTTTGACTGTAGGCCTATGTGTATTCAGAGCCAGTGAGCAACGGACTTTCAAAATAATAATAATAATAAAAAAAAACTGCGTTAACGTGCGATAAAAAAATTGTCGGCATTAATTAATAAATGCGTTAACGCGATAACGCGTTAACTTGCCCAGCCCTATTTTATATACTAAAACTGTGTTTTTTTGTTTGTTGCCAGTGCAGTTAGACCACTTTTGTTTAGGCAATATCAGGGTTAGGACCATATGGTGCATTCAAGTTCTTCTGGGAAGTTTGTTGTTACACATTCGAAAAACTCAAAGAATGCACATTATATGTGTCATTTATGTTGTTATTATTATACTGCCACAGAGAATGATGGGAAATGTAGTTTGGTCACTCATGCCTATCAGCTCATAAACTGGCTAAATGAGTAGTGTTTTCTGTCTCTCTTCTCCAATAACAGTACACATAATGCGTAAAAACTACATTGTACTGTCGGCATTCAGAAATAAATTTATCATGATTGAAAACTATTTGATTCTGCCATTGCTTTCAACTCGTAATTACAATCTTTCTGACCTGACTTGAATGCACCAATAGTCAATTATTTTCGAAAAAAATTATCAAAAGATTAATCGATTATTAAAATAATCGTTAGTTGCAGCCCTAATACCAAGATATTTTGGACAAATTTCTGGGAACAGGTTGGGGATGGCCCCATCCTGTTCCAACATGACTTCGCATAGGGCTGTCAATCTTCCTCTATAATACTATTCGAATTCCATTCCTTATTTTATTTAATATTCAAATAATATTAAAATATTTAATGCTCAAATTCATCCTATTATTAATATTTACGTCATTACAGTCTTATGGATCGCCAATGCCACTATAGCATGTGGTTGTTACACGTTCTGTCTACTAGAGGGACATCTAACATTCCAATAAACATTTAGAAACAGGTGATCGCTTTCTTATTAACAATAAAACAGCAGAACAAAATTAATGACCTTAATTTGTCAACTTTAATGGACATTTTTTATATAAAAAAAAACAAAAAGGGTGCTGAGTGTCAGGAACCAATCAGACACCACATCCTTCACCACACAGCGATCACTCTCCCCAGAATACTAATCACCTGCACCTGTTCACAATCAGTAAGCCTCATCAACCCCTGTATAAAGACACTCACCACAGCCTCACTCACTGTCAAGCCTCCAACAGGAACAGACCATTTCCCGTTGTCCTGCTAAACCACTAAAGAAGTCCAGTTCCAGCCAAGTAAAGTATACTCACCTGTGAATTACTAACCTCTGCATTCCTGTTCCACTGCCTGCAGACATCCTGTTCGAGTCCTTGCTTCCTGAAACCCCGTCTGGATTCCCGTCCCTTTGAATCCTGGATCTTCCTGAGTCCTGGTGTTCACGCTGACTTATCTCTCCCACGACGACATCTGTAATAGAAAAGACACGGATAAAGATCTGCCATCGCTTGACATAAAGTAACCTGAAGAGGATCTGCTCACCTGTACTCTACCCCGCACGTAGTGATCCACCTCGTATCTGCACCAGCACTCTGAGAATACTCACCCTTGCACTTGTGTCACAATTAATAAAGTTGCGTTTGGATTCACTTACCTCTGTGTCCTTGCCTGTATCCTGACAGAAGGCTTGACCGACTACCGCTATGGATCCAACACAACCGCCAACCGCAGCCATTCCAGGGCAACTAGTAACCGATGCGGCGAGTTCGCTTCCACAATCAAACCCCGCTTCCGCAAACCTCACTTCCACGATGGTATGCATTGCTAGCCCCACGTCCCGACCAGCGCCCTTCTCCGGTCGGGCGGAAGATTGCAATGGCTTCCTTTTGCAGTGTTCGCTCACCTTTGAACAGCAGCCTCATCTGTTTCCCACAGACCGTTCACGAATCGCTTTTATCATTCAGCAGTTATCTGGAACAGCATTGAGATGGGCTGAAGCGCTGTGGGTACAAGAGACTGAGGTTACCAGGTCACTACAGAATTTCATTCACCATTTCAAGGAGGTTTTCGGCCAACCAGTCAGTGATTCCACCATCAGTGACAAGCTAATGCATCTTCGACAGGATAAGAGATCCGTCTCAGAATATTCCATTGAATTCCGCACCCTAGCTTCAGTGAGTGGTTGGAACGAAAAGGCTCTCCTGGCAGTTTATCGTGGCGGTCTCAATCCAGCACTTCGTCTCCAAATGGCGATCTACGATGACAACCTGGGGCTTGAAAAATTCATACAGCAAACTCTCCATATTAATCCACGTTCCCAGAGCTGCTATCGAGATACTCGAAGTTCTCACGCCACATCCCCTCATGTCCTCACGAATCGTGAGTTTGAAAAACGCCTCGAAGACATGCAAGTCGATACTCACCGGCTCACCCAGGCTGAACGCTCTCGTCACAGAGAAATGAAGTTATGTCTGTACTGTGGTGGAAAGGGTCATTTTCGACTTGTATGCCCCATTCAACCACCTCAGTTGACGGTAAGCTCCGTTCTGGCTCACCACTCCGTCTCGACACCACTCACAATTCCAGTAATCCTGAAAATTCGAACTTTCCATGTATCTGTAGCAGCCATTGTCGATTCCGGATCAGCGGGGAACTTCATTTCAGGGCAACTCTGCAAGAAACTTAACCTCAGGAAGGTCGACATCCCAAAGCCATACTCCATTCATGCAGTGACCGGCGAGCCCATTAACAAGGGGTATGTTACTTCACAAATCACACCCATCCAACTGTGTATTGAAAATCTTCACCACGAAATGTTCGAACCTCTCATTCTTAAGAATAGCCAAGCAGACATCATCCTCGGCCGTCCGTGGTTAATTCGTCACCAACCCACCATAAATTGGCAGTCCGGTAAAATCACCAGTTGGGGATGTCATTGTCCACTTAAGCAATGCGCACATTCTGTTCCACCAGCTGCAGAACCCGAGAAAATGCTCACTGTGAGTTCCACCTCCATCGAGAGCCCCACGGAGAATCTGTCTACAAACATTCCCTCTTGCTATTCCTCGTTCTACTGCCTCCAACCTGCCACCTCATAGACCCTGGGATTGTGCCATTGACCTGGTCCCCGATGCCTTGATTCCCAAGGGTAAGATTTATTCCCTCTCCATCCCTGAACAAGAGTCTATGCGGAAGTACATCGAGGAAGCATTACAACAGGGGTACATTCGTCCCTCTACATCTCCTGCGGCCGCTAGTTTCTTTTTTGTCGCCAAGAAGGATGGAGGATTAAGACCTTGCATCGATTACAGAGCCCTGAATCGAATCACCGTCAAGTTCAGTTACCCGCTGCCTCTCATCCCAACAGCCCTCGAGCAGCTCCGAGAAGCCAGGATCTTCACCAAGTTGGATCTAAGAAGTGCCTACAATCTGATCAGAATTAAAGAAGGAGATGAGTGGAAAACCGCTTTCATCACACCTGCAGGGCACTATGAGTACTTGGTCATGCCGTATGGGTTAGTCAACGCTCCTTCCGTGTTCCAAAGCTTCATGGACGAGGTACTCCGAGACTACCTGGGGAAATTTGTGTTGGTGTATATTGATGACATTCTGATTTATTCCAAGAACCCTGTTGAGCATCAACATCATGTGGCCCTGGTACTCCAACGACTCAGGGAATTCACCCTCTTCCT
This sequence comes from Gila orcuttii, assembly GCA_026230005.1. Lineage (NCBI taxonomy): Eukaryota > Metazoa > Chordata > Actinopteri > Cypriniformes > Leuciscidae > Gila > Gila orcuttii. Next base: position 14,922,607 of record JAPDVR010000003.1, read on the forward strand.
AAAGGCAGAGAAGTGCACGTTTCACCAGACCGATGTCGAATTCTTAGGATACCAACTCAGTGAAAGAGGTGTGGAGATGGACAAATGGAAGACGGAGGCCATCATGTCCTGGCCAACCCCACAGTCGGTGAAAGAGCTCCAGAGGTTCCTTGGCTTTGCGAATTTCTACCGACGGTTCATACACCAGTACAGTTTCCTGACAGCTCCTCTTACCTCCCTGTTAAAGGGGAAACCCAAGGTGTTGCTATGGACCCCAGAAGCTGAGCATGGCTTTAATTCCCTCAAAGCCGCTTTCACCACCGCACCCTTGCTCCACCATCCGGATCCAGAGAAGGTATTTGTGGTGGAAGTAGATGCCTCCACAACCGGGGTAGGAGGGATTCTGTCCCAATATTCGGGCTCCTCTACCAAGACCGTACCTTGCGCATTCTTTTCCAAGAAACTATCCACAGCAGAAATCAACTACGACATTGGGAACCGAGAGCTGTTAGCGGTGAAACTTGCCTTGGAGGAATGGAGGCATTGGTTGGAGGGGGCGAAACATCCATTCTTGGTACTTACAGACCATAAGAACCTCCAGTATTTACGAGATGCGAAAAGGCTGAACCCACGTCAGGCACGATGGGCATTGTTCTTCACTAGGTTCCATTTTAAGATTTCCTATCGTCCAGGCTCCAAGAATACTAGAGCAGATGCCCTCTCTCGCATCCATGCCCCAGAAATCCCTAAGGAGGAACCCGAGACCATTTTGCCACAGAAATTGTTTGTCAATCCCATCCAGTGGGAGATCAACGAGCAATTATTGGAACTGTCGCGACAACAACCTCGAATCCCAGGGTGTCCCCCCGAGAAGATTTACGTCCCAGAGGACTTCCGAAACTCTCTCATTGCTTCAGCTCACTCCTCCGTAGGCACAGGTAATCCCGGAATCACCAAAACACTCACTACTCTCCAACTCAAGTACTGGTGGCCCAATATGCAGCATGACATCACGACATTCATCCAAGGTTGTATCCCCTGTGCCATGTCCAAGGTTCCCCGAAATCTCCCTGTGGGTAAACTCGTCCCGCTTCCAGTTCCACATAGGCCTTGGTCCCACATTGGAGTGGATTTTGTCACGAACCTGCCTGCCTCCGACGATAACACCTGTATCCTCGTAGCCATTGATCGGTTCTCCAAGGCATGCAGGCTGATTCCTCTGAAAGGGCTCCCCACGGCGTTTGTCACAGCAGAGCTTCTGATGGAGCACGTCTTCCGGAACTACGGCCTCCCAGAAGACATCGTGTCTGACAGGGGGCCCCAATTCATCTCCCGAGTTTGGCGAGCCTTTTTCACCCTCATGAACGTGACCGTAAGCTTGTCATCAGGATACCATCCACAAACAAATGGCCAAACCGAACGTAAAATCCAAGATATAGGACGATTCCTGCGTACCTTCTGCCACTCCAACCAAAACATCTGGAGTCGTTACCTCATTTGGGCAGAGTACGCACAAAACTCCCTCAGACAGTCATCCACTCAACTGACTCCATTCCAGTGTGTGCTAGGGTACCAACCCCCACTGTTTCCATGGTCCGGCGAACCTTCCGAAGTACCAGCCGTAAATAAGTGGTTTCAAGAGAGCGAGGGAGTGTGGAATCAAGCCCATCACCATCTTCAACAAGCAGTGAATCGCCAACGACATTTCGCAGATGCTCACCGCCGTCAAACCCCTGAATACCAACCCGGACAGTTAGTCTGGCTCTCCACTAAAGACATCCGTCTACGCCAACCTTGCCGCAAACTCAACCCCAGATACATCGGACCGTTCCCCATCGTAAGACAAGTAAACCCAGTCACTTATCAACTTCGCCTACCTCCAGAACATCGGATCCATCCCACGTTTCACGTCTCCCTCCTGAAACCTCACCATCCACCTGTACCCCACTCAGCCACAGAACCGGTCCCTGAAGATAACCCCCCGATACCACCTATTGAACCAGAGCCCATCTATTTGATAAATGAGATTTTGGACTCCCGACGTCGAGGTGGTCGGATAGAGTATCTCATAGATTGGGATGGGTATGGACCAGAGGAAAGATGTTGGGTGCCCCGGAACGACGTCCTTGATCCCAATCTACTCCGAGAGTTTCACGTTCAATATCCAGACAAACCTGCACCACGGCCAAGAGGTAGACCACCACGACGTCGGGTCCAAGGTCCGCTGGCGCGGACCCTGGAGGGGGGGGTAATGTCAGGAACCAATCAGACACCACATCCTTCACCACACAGCGATCACTCTCCCCAGAATACTAATCACCTGCACCTGTTCACAATCAGTAAGCCTCATCAACCCCTGCATAAAGACACTCACCACAGCCTCACTCACTGTCAAGCCTCCAACAGGAACAGACCATTTCCCGTTGTCCTGCTAAACCACTAAAGAAGTCCAGTTCCAGCCAAGTAAAGTATACTCACCTGTGAATTACTAACCTCTGCATTCCTGTTCCACTGCCTCCAGACATCCTGTTCGAGTCCTTGCTTCCTGAAACCCCGTCTGGATTCCCGTCCCTTTGAATCCTGGATCTTCCTGAGTCCTGGTGTTCATGCTGAGTTATCTCTCCCACGACGACATCTGTAATAGAAAAGACACGGATAAAGATCTGCCATCGCTTGACATAAAGTAACCTGAAGAGGATCTGCTCACCTGTACTCTGCCCCGCACGTAGTGATCCACCTCGTATCTGCACCAGCACTCTGAGAATACTCACCCTTGCACTTGTGTCACAATTAATAAAGTTGCGTTTGGATTCACTTACCTCTGTGTCCTTGCCTGTATCCTGACACTGAGACTGCATCAATAACTGCACAGAATTTTTGCGCGGCTAGGAACCGTGTACCTTGGCTCAAAGTGAATAAAATCTTTAAATCCAGACCCCTGCGTGATGTTGATCGGTCTCATATCTTTACAGATAAACCGTGTCAGTTTGTCTGTTATCGCCTTTTGGCGGACAGCTGGTAAGCCCCGTGATGAGGAGAGAGGCAGAAAATAAGTAATTCTTGCCTGTTTTAGCGGCGGTTTCTCGGACAGATCGCCTAGCTTGTCAGGGTATAACGTTGTCAGGTGTGCCCTCAGGTTGCTAGTTGAGGAGTGATATTTCATTCGGATTTTGCACATTCTGCAGATTGACACTTTATTTGTAATTTTTCCATTTATGGTTTGAAATCCAAATACCTTCCACACATCGCTTCTCAAATTGTCAGGAGTGGTGATCTCCATTTTCATGGAAACATTGCTCTCCGCCATTTTTGACAGTATTGTTATGATGATACAGCGTGGATAACGTGCACAATCATGTTACGATTCAAAAACTTTATTGTTCATCAGACGAAACAAAAGCATTTCATTTTCACATGCGTATAAGCCAAGGCAGCGAGAAAGACAAGATTGCATATAAAAAATAAAGTAGTAATATACATAAAAAAAAGCAATATTCGAATAGTAACTTCAGCATTCGAATAGAATTGATTTTTTTAATATTCTAATTATATTCGAATTTCGGAATTCGTTCCAACAGCCCTAACTGCGCACCAGTGCACAAAGCAAGGTCTATAAAGACATTGATGAGTGAGTTTGGTGTGGAGGAACTTGAATGGCCTGCACAGAGTCCTGACCTCAACCTGATAGATTACCTTTGGGGTGAATTAGAGTGGAGACTGCGAGACAGGCCTTCTCGTCCAATATCAGTGCCTGACCTCACAAGTGTGCTTCTAGAAGATTGGTAAAAAATTCTCATAAACCCACTCCTAAACCTTGTGGAAAGCCTTCTCACAAGAGTTGAAGCTGTTATAGCTGCAAAGGGTGGGCCAACTCCATATTTGTTGCAAAACGTCTGATATGATGTGAGATAGTGAGATCCATTTGCAGCTTTTATTCAGAAGTCAAACACACCAGAATACACACCAGCAGACAGGTCAATGAAGACAATGCAGAGACAGAATCGAGAGACAGGCAGAGGTCGAGGCAGGCGGCTAGAAACAAGGTCTAATAAACAATCCGGGTCAGGGCAGGCAGAGAACAATCAGCAACGAGAGAACAGTCCAAGGTCAATATACAAATTAAACACTGGTAGTAACGCTCAGAAATGACAGCCAGGGCAATTCAAGACTTCACAGAGAAGTGGTGTGTGAAAGTGGCTTTTATGTGTGTATGTGTGTGTGTGTGTGTGTGTGAGGTGCAGGTGTGTTGCGCAATCAGTCCCAGGTGAGAGGCATGATGGGAATTTGAGTTCGACAGGGATGGATTAATATTCTGGAGACAGATCTCTCCGGTGGTGCGGAGGAGGCAGTACGGAAGCCTCCTCTGTAACAATATTAAACTAGGGCTGCACAATTAATCGCAATTTCCATGTAATCACACTTAATCAATGTAGTCACATTTGGCTTAACGTGATTTTGAAATCACAAATGCTGCGATTATTTTTTATGCGCAGCTTGTCATTGAGGTTTGGCTCTGTAAACGCTGCTCCTGAAAAGCACTGCGAGTTTGAGTCACTTGCTTGAAAAAGCAACATGCGTGAAACATCTTTCCAAACATGAGAAGTATTTATGAACCTCTTGTCCAACAAAAGTCAACATTTAATAACATGCCTCCAAACTCACTTCATAATGACAGTTGCTGAGTGTGGATCCTTCTGTTAGATGATGTGGCTTCTTACACAGAATAAGGCAGTTGTGTGTTTATTAGTCATGTTTAACCCTCTGGGGTCTAAGGGATTTTTGGGGTCCTTGAGATGTTCTGACATGCCCTGACATTTGTGCTTTTTTTCAGTTGCTTAAAAACATATTAATGGCAAAGGTGTAACTACACTCTATTTAGCACAAACAGGGCTACCATAATATGTGAGCAACATGTATGTACATGTTTGTATTTTTGAGGGAATATTGTTTATGCATGGTTATTGAAAAAAAAAAAAAAAGTTTCTGAAATAAGGCCACAAAACACATACGTGTCCACAAGACTTTTGACTAATGGATGTCGTTGCCTAGAGTTTTTTCTTCAAAATGATGTGAAAATCATCCTGCCTAATCATTCACATAAAACAATACATTGATTTAAATTTTGTAAGACACTTTTTGTTTGGAAAGGCAATATGCGCAAGGGGCGTCAACGATTTCAACACCATCCTGCATATTTAGTGGTTCACACCTGAGGAGACAATGGGGGCCGCATACTTAATGAGCCATTCATTCAGGTGTGTCACTGAGCCACAAGAAAGAATGCAAGAGCAATATATATGTGTGTGTGTGTGTGTGTATATATATATATATATATATATATATATATTTATATATATATATATATATATATATATATATATATATATATATTCTACCAAATTGGTTCACAGTTGGAAGCATCTCATTTTTTTTTATACATTTTCCCATGTCTAGTAATTGTGCAGCTAATTCTCATACTGTATTTTCAGTTTTGGAATATGTATCCTCTCCCCAAATTTGTCACTAATAAAACTCTAAAAATTACTCTAAAACACTAAAAATTATTTAAAGAAGGCGCTTATATTTACCTTTTAATAGTTTGTTTACATCTACCTTGTAAATATTTTTTTTTATTAAAAATGTTACAATTACAACAACAATTCAAGTGCAATCTTTCTTTGTAAAAACTAAAATATACATTTTATCATACATATTTCAAAGTTCAGGATTTATTACTTTGGATATAGCCTAGGCTACATTGGAACAAACACATAATAACATATCATTTGATTACTTTATTTTTGACAAAACATACTATAGGCTATTTAACATATGAGCAAAAATTGGCAAACAAAAGCTTATTTGAGGTGGCAAATATTTTAGAGCAAAAATGTATAATCTATCCAAAACTAGTGTTCATATGTCTGTAACATAGGTCTTTCGTTTCTATAAGAAATATAAATGTTAATTTGCAGTTTAATACGTTGCTTATACAAATACATTTTATTTTAACATATTTCAGTAGATTTTTACTCATCTCAGTATAGCAATATAGTTTGCTAAAAGCGGATCATTCATTCACACACAGAAACGCGATTCAAATTTAAACTGTCTTTTTGCGAGTTGTGGAAAACAGCGCATCTCTGCCGTTCATTCATTCACACACAGAAACGCGATTCACTTGAGAATGAAAAAAACTTACTACAGTATTCCTCAGTATTATCCTACAGTATTATCATACACATTTTAAAGTTAAGGATTCATTAGTTTTTATATAGCTTACATTGGAACAAACACTATAATAACATCTTAGTTGATGAGTTTATTTTTGACAGAACATAGCCTACTATATATTTAAAATATGAGCAGAAACTGGATGACAAAAGCTTATTTGATATTTTAGAATAAAAACTTTATAATCTATCCAAAACTACGAAATGTTGTCTTTCATATTTCATCTGTAACATAGTAGGCTAAACATAAACAACAGCGCCCATCTGTGCCGTTAATTCATTCACACACAGAAACGTGATTCAAATTTAAACAGTCTTTTTGCATTTACAGACATTAGAACAAAGCACAATAATAAAAAACTTAGGCTACTCACAATTCTCGGCTAGATCGGTTGCTCCTTAAAATGAAAATAAACCAGCACATGTTCTGAGGTAAATGTCCCAGGATTACTGCTCACAGTCACAGCCTCACAAGACGAAAAGGTAAATTAATCTGATGATTACATTTGTTGTTTTATCGCGTTTATGAGGGGCGTTGACACGTTTGCATGTGTCGCTTCAGATCATTTGCGTCTGAATAGCGCGCGCTGTCCGTGGGCGTGTCACATTAGCAGAATAATGAGCTGAGAGAACGATAATGAGATCAGCTGACACCTCTCTCTTTTTTTATAGATTACATAAACAGAGAATATTTATTTTAGTTTTGAATTAGATATTTTAATAGTACAAACTTAAATGATCATAAAGATATATTGCTCATGCTTGGGTGAATATTATTCGCTGAGTTTTGTTTAAGTTTAGAGACGTGCTCCAGAAAAAAGGTTAACGGAGATGGAGAGACAGAAAGCACACCCTGTTTATTTTCTTTATTTTACAAAAGCACAATGTTTTATTTCGATTGTAAGTGGGCACATAAAAAAATAGACATTCAACAGTTTATTTTTTTATATTTCTTAAGTGTGTATGACCAAAAATGACAGAGTATTTTAAGTCTATTTTCCTGCTATGTTAAAAAAATCAAGCAAAACGTGCCAGCGTGTTTGTCGACCCCAGAGGGTTAATCAAAGCGTTTCAATCTTCTGTTTATTCAGCTACAGCGATGATGCCCGATAGGGATTTCCTGGAATGATTTGCATTATCTACTTCTGCGGAGGGGCATTTTTGGAGTGTCCTCGTGAGAGTGCCCTCTGGTGTTCAGATGGAGCAGCATTTACAACAGATCAGCCGCACTGCACTGACAAACTGCGCATAAAATATAAATAGAGAAATAAAATGATCTCTTACTCACAGCACCTGTTAGTGGATGTGATATATTAGGCGGCAAGTGAACATTCCTCAAAGTTAGTGTCAGGACCAGTCAGGGTCCCAATGCTGACCCCGGTCCACCGCCAAAAGCGTCAACAGTGGGCACGTGAGCATCAGAACTGGATCAAGGAGCAATGGAAGAAGGTGGCCTGGTTTGATGAATCACGATTTATTTTACATCACGTGGATGGCCGGGTGCATGTGCTTCGCTTACCTGGCAAACATGGCACCAGGATGCACTATGGGAAGGCGGCAAGCCGGCGTAGGCAGCATGATGCTTTGGGGAATGTTCTGTTAGTAAATCTTGGGTCCTGCCATCCATGTGGATGTTACTTTGCAACAATGCTTAGGTAGGTGGTACATGTCAGACCATGTAAACCATTTAATGGAAACGGTTTTCCCTGGTGGCTGTGCCCTCTTTCAGCAGGATAATGCACCCTGCCACAAAGCAAAAATGGTTCAGGAATGGTTTGAGGAGCACAACAAGAAGTTTGAGGTGTTGACTTGGCCTCAAAATTCCCCAGATCTCAATCCAATCGAGCATCTGTGGGATGTGCTGAACAAACAAGTCCGATCCATGGAGGCCCCACCTCGGAACTTACAGGACTTAACCTCTTAACCTTCGCCAGTGCGTCGGCGCACTGAAGCGTTTTTTTTTTTATTTAGTTCAAATTTACTATCAGATTTAATGTTATACCTTGACAAACTATACATCATTAAAAAGATATAAGACTCAAGATTCAGTATTTGACCACTATTGTATTCTGAGAAACTTATAGTGACCGTTATGTCTTAATTTGTGTCAGGAGTTATGTCTTAATTTGTGTCAGGAGTTATGAAATGAAAAAATGAGTCGATACCTTCAATATGAATTATGAGCGTCAGCTGGTCCATTCATAAAAAACACTCCGTGCTGTTGTCATGACAGCGATTCACAAAACAATGTCCCTCAGGGCTTTAGCTCAAAAATGTGCAGACTTGGAGAAATATTGATATATTCTCATAGATTCACATCATATTTCTATAGACAGGAATAATATTTATTGAATTTATACCCAAATGCGTCAATGTAATCATTATGATCGCTTCTTACTGAGATGTGCTGTGTTTTCAATTCATACCAATAGCCTGAGGGCGCTATATGCACAATAATAGTCCATATATGGATCATGAAGAAGACCCATAGTCATGTGACATTCCAGCACGTCACTGATACAGAAAGTAGCTGACAGAGATCGCTGTAACATGCAGATAAAGATGTTTTGAAGACAATAAACATGATTGCAATGATATTTGAGTTACCTGTGTTCTTCAAGCCATGCCAGGTATTTCATAATAATAGATTATATTTATAATGTAATGCTAATCGATATAGATTTCATCATCGTGCAGAACACTATAAATAATAAATTTTCTGTCGGATTTTTTTTTATCTGAAGCCAAATTAGATCACAGAAGATTATTTAAAACATTCGATTTGCGTCATAAAGTAAGTTTGGAGCACAAACATGCTTTTAATCTCATAAATGGTCGTGTATTGATGGTGTGCTAAGCTAACATGCTAGCTAGCCCAGGTGCACCTGCCACCAGCAGTTATTGTTTTATGATTTTTTTCTAAATAGGAATGCTTACTGAAATGTTTCAGTGCATTTGATATCAGTTTCAAATACTTAGTGAGAACTTTAATAAAAGAAATTAGGGTTTGAAACCCTATGAATGCATATTTAGAGCCATAACCAGTCTGGAGAGATGTAAATGTTGTAAGAGATGTAAAAGAGATGTGTGCAGGGGAGACTGACACTGAATGGGGCTCGTTTGCACCACAAAAAAATAGAGACAATAGACTGAATAGATGACTCAGAAGATGACTAAACATCAGTTTGCATTTTAGAGTCTAATCAAAATAAAGTAATTTGACATGATCTTGAAAAACATTTAACTAAATACAGAGTTTTAGACTTATCATTTTCAGATTTTAAATATAAAATGGTTACACATATGGCTTTAGCTGCAGTGCATTTCTAGATTGCTCCAGGGCCAACTTCAATTTTATTTTCATGAAGATGTTTCATAAAAAAAAAATTCTAATAACTTTACGAAACTTTGAAGCTATTTAAAAAAACTTTTTTCATTATGACAATAATTAATTCTACATTTACAATAAACTACCAGGTGTCAGCTTTCAAATGAGACCATACTTGTGCTTTTAGTGCAAAGGGTTCATGAACTATCTGTTTCAGTTTGGGTATGTCATTTCTGGGGATTTTTCAAAAGTGGGCTTGCAGCTTAACAGGTTAAAGGATCTGCTGCTAACATCTTGGTACCAGATACCAGAGCACACCTTCAGGGATTTAGTGGAATCCATGCCTCAACGGGTCAGGGCCCGTTGTGTGTGTGTGTGTGTGTGTGTGTATATACACTCACCTAAAGGATTATTAGGAACACCATACTAATACTGTGTTTGACCCCCTTTCGCCTTCAGAACTGCCTTAATTTTACGTGGCATTGATTCAACAAGGTGCTGAAAGCATTCTTTAGAAATGTTGGCCCATATTGATAGGATAGCATCTTGCAGTTGATGGAGATTTGTGGGATGCACATCCAGGGCACGAAGCTCCCGTTCCAACACATCCCAAAGATGCTCTATTGTGTTGAGATCTGGTGACTGTGGGGGCCATTTTAGTACAGTGAACTCATTGTCATGTTCAAGAAACCAATTTGAAATGATTCGAGCTTTGTGACATGGTGCATTATCCTGCTGGAAGTAGCCATCAGAGGATGGGTACATGGTGGCCATAAAGGGATGGACATGGTCAGAAACAATGCTCAGGTAGGCCATGGCATTTAAACGATGCCCAATTGGCACTAAGGGGCCTAAAGTGTGCCAAGAAAACATCCCCCACACCATTACACCACCACCAGCAGCCTGCACAGTGGTAACAAGGCATGATTGATCCATGTTCTCATTCTGTTTACGCCAAATTCTGACTCTACCATCTGAATGTCTCAACAGAAATCGAGACACATCAGACCAGGCAACATTTTTCCAGTCTTTAACTGTCCAATTTTGGTGAGCTCTTGCAAATTGTAGCCTCTTTTTCCTATTTGTAGTGGAGATGAGTGGTACCCGTTGGGGTCTTCTGCTGTTGTAGAACATCCGCCTCAAGGTTGTTCGTGTTGTGGCTTCACAAATGCTTTGCTGCATTCCTCGGTTGTAACGAGTGGTTATTTCAGTCAAAGTTGCTCTTCTATCAGCTTGAATCAGTCGGCCCATTCTCTTCTGACCTCTAGCATCAACAAGGCATTTTTGCCCACAGGACTGCCGCATACTGGATGTTTTTCCCTTTTCACACCATTCTTTGTAAACCCTATAAATGGTTTTGCGTGAAAATCCCAGTAACTGAGCAGATTGTGAAATACTCAGACCGGCCCGTCTGGCACCAACAACCATGCCACGCTCAAAATTGCTTAAATCACATTTCTTTGTGTGTTTGGCGATATGCTCAATTTTCATATCGTCAGCCTGTGAGATCGGCGATACACAATATTATTGTGAGGGGGCGGGGCTTAATTATTTGATTATTAACTTGATTATTTACTCATTAATTTGCTGGTTTTATTACTTCATTTTATACGAGAATATTTTTCTATTTTGCTAGCAAATGTGGAGTGTTTATTACTAGGCTAGATCAGGTTATTTCCCGGTGCAGTGAGGTAAAAAAAGATCCTAATCATTTTTGTATCTGACTCGAGTATTTCAACATGTCAGCGGGAAATTTACGGACACACATGATCCTCCCATGCCGTTACAGATGCAGCATTTTGACTGTACTTCTGCACGAGATGAAAACACGTTTTAATAATTTCTAAGGTCAAGAAAGAGTCAGAGTTTGCGATATATGTCCTCCCACCAGTGCTCTCTCTGTCTGGATGCACTTCACATATGCGCACTTCAATAAGCCCAAAGAACGCGGGTTCTTGTGTTTTAAATGCCGGGAGAAATCAGAGTAGGCTAAGGGGCAGAAATCTAGCTGAGTCGATCGGTTTATACTTAAACTTGACTCGTTTAAGTAATCGTTAAACTAGACTTGACTCCTATTAAGGAAAACAGGTTAATGCGTTTACATGACCAGATGCATTGTCAGTTTATTCAGAATAATCGTGGTAAGAACGTGCCTGTAAACGCACTCATTCTCTGAAAGTGAAAGTAGAAACTGACTGAGCTTTCAGCATCTGTCACTGCATTAACGCCACGTTCTCTCAGAGACGACGTTGGATATAGTGGTATAGCGACTATCTTAATTTACTGGCTTAATATTTCTCTTGTGGACCTATATGATGACAGTGAATAAATTAGAAGAATATTTCTTGTTAAACAAGTGTTTGAAGCTGCTTTTGATTTTCACAGATGGCAGAGCTGTGTTCGTGAACTAAAGACTGGCCTATATAATTTTAGTGATATTATTATTATTAATATTTAGTAATTGTATTGTTTTTAGTGTTATTAGTGTCATTAAACTTTTTGTTAATGTGCTTGTGCTATGGAAACAAAATACTGATGAACAACGATGCCGTTTTCATCTTGGATCTGTATAAGATATGCGTGGGTCTGTTAAAGGGATACTCCACCAGTTTTTCTTATTAAACTATGTTATTCCCTTAACTAAGACGAGTTGATACATACCTCTCTCGTCTCAGTGCGTGCACTATATCGCTCTGTATTGCCGCAAAACTATGTTAGCACTTAGCTTAGCCCATGCATTAAATATGGGCCAAGCAGAGAAGCGACCAAAAACTTCCACGTTTTTCCTATGTAAACACAGTTACTCGAGTAGTGTAACTTGACCTGGGCTGGTGACACAAAATAAACCGTTGCGCTTTTCTAAGCGTTTAAAATTGATGACTATATTGTATGGCGGAATACCATAACAAGTGCTTTTGAGCACTTCGACTTGGCGCAATAATATCTTCACTCGTGAAAAGTCCTCTTACCGGCTCCCGCTTCCTCTCCCCCTCCCTCTGACATTTCCGTCAATACAACCAACGTGACATGCACCGGTCTTTCGCCAGCTCCGGTCTGTTCTGGATCATATCTTTCTTGCCTCTCACGGTCCATAAGAGCTAATTCCTCCTCCGTGTACTCGGGTTCAAACAGATATGGCTCTGGGTCTGCTACAAAGAAGTCATAATCATCTACAAAGTCCGCCATTGCAAATGATCTGCAGTTTGCTAATAGCACAGGTAGTAAAAGTCACGTTGGTTGTATTGACGGAAATGTCAGAGGGAGGGGGAGAAGAAGCGGGAGCCGGTAAGAGGACTTTTCACGAGTGAAGATATTATTGCGCCAAGTCGAAGTGCTCAAAAGCACTTGTTATGGTATTCCGCCATACAATATAGTCATCAATTTTAAACGCTTAGAAAAGCGCAACGGTTTATTTTGTGTCACCAGCCCAGGTCAAGTTACACTACTCTAGTAACTGTGTTTACATAGGGAAAACGTGGAAGTGTTTGGTCGCTTCTCTGCTTGGCCCATATTTAATGCATGGGCTAAGCTAAGAGCTAACATAGTTTTGCGGCAATACAGAGCGATATAGTGCACGCACTGAGACGAGAGAGGTATGTATCAACTCGTCTTAGTTAAGGGAATAACATAGTTTAATAAGAAAAACTGGTGGAGTATCCCTTTAAAACAAGCACTCTTGACAATTTGTGAATGGATCACCTTGCAATTCAATTTTGATGTGGGATGTAGGCCTAGTTTTTTATTTTGTTTTAAAAAAAACATTTTCTTTGAGGAGTCCTCATACGCGCGTGTCGGTGTTGTCGCAAGTGTTAGGCTATATGTGGTGATGTCGTTATGAATTTAGGCAAGGCAAATTAATTGTAGTTCCTAATATTAATTTAATATCAATACTAGCTTTATAATAATAATGCTACTAATAATAATTAAATACGTTCGTAAAACGAGCCAATTATCGGCGAAATCTCAGACTATTGTCGATACACGATATTATCGTCTATCGGCACAACCCTAATATATATATATATATATATTTTTTTTTTATTAAATTTTTTTTTTTATTAAATGTAATGCATTACTTTTAAATTTACAGCAAAATATCTGAGTTACTTTTTAAAATAAGAACGCAAGTTGCTTTGTTTTCCCATGTATTGACTGACAGCTCTCATGTTTAGAGAATTTAGGAGTAAGTTCAGAGGTGTGTGTAAACATGATGGGTTTTGTAGTTCTAGACTAAATAAGAGAATTTCATCTCACTTACATAAAAACATTCAACAAAAAGTTAAAATAAAATGAATAAAAACACTGAAATGCGATTTTTTTTTTTAAGTTTATGAAGTAACACACTTAGTTACTTGTTTAGGGAGTAACTCAATATTGTAATGCATTACTTCTAAAAGTAACTTTCCCCAAAACTGAATGCGTGTGTGTGTATATATATATATATATATATATATATATATATATATATATATATATACACACACACACACTAGGGCTGCAACAACTAATCGATATAATCGATAATAATCGATTATGAAAATCGTTGTCAACGAATGTCATTATCGATTAGTTGCTCTGCTTACGTCACGGGGAGCATTTACTGGTGATTGGTTGAAACAGGCCTATCACGATGCGGCACACACGCAAGGTCTCTCTCCCTGTGCCGCTCTGTCGTGCGCGCGCTACACAGTTTGGACTTTGGAGCACTCTCTTCTGTCTCGCATGCGCTCTCTTGCTTGCACGCTCTAGATTCCAGGAGTTTGAACTAATTTGCGGGCATCAGGGAGCCGCTATCAATATGCGGGAGACTCCCGGAACTTCCGGGAGACTTGGGATGTCTGTATTTTGTCTCGGGCATCAGGTTGTGCAATCATTTCGCTCGCAACATAAGTGATGGATTAAAATAGCGATACGCAGAAATAGGCTAAATTAAAACGGTGTTTAGAAAGTGAAGCACTAAATATAAAGGCAGTTATTAACAGCAGCAGTAAAAGATTGTTTTTTAGTCACTGTAGTCAGTGGTTTTCAGCGAATGCTTGTGCACTAATGCATCATTTTCTTGTCCTTTTAATCAAGCCTGTTTGCTGCGTCTCCATTCCGTTCTCTTTTTATAGCATTTGTCTTCTATTAAGTTTTAATTGTTTTACAAACGCGATCTACTGCGGCTCTACTACGTTCACACGCTTTTTTTCAGTCTTTCTATATTTATTTTAGCAATTTATCCTTATAATTAATTGAATCTTAAATAAAAATTAAATGAATTATGTACTTTACATGTTTTTGGTTTCTATCTTCACATCTGAACATGTCTGTGTAAATTAGTTTTTAACAAAAATTATGTTAAAACAATGTTGTATATAATTTAGATTTTTTTGTTTTTCATGGTTGTCAACTTGCCATCAGCAATTATCATTAAAAACAATGCAAATATTGATATTAGTAAAACTCAATGTGTGGCTTTTGTACACTTTTACACATAAATACCATGATTAAGGGTTTTATTTAGTTGTAATAAACAAAAAATCAAATTGAAATTTTATCCGATTAATCGATTAATCGAAAAAATAATCGTCCGATTAATCGATTATGAAAATAATCGTTAGTTGCAGCCCTAACACACACACACACACACACACACAATATTTATTCATTTATAGATATATATATATACATATATATATATTTTTTTTTTTCTGCATTAAGAACTAACATTAATAATGCACAAATAGTTTTTTTTTGCCCCCACTCTCTGACTAAAGACCACTGTGTAATTCACATCCTGACTAAGACATATTGGGGGAAGCATTTAGATAATCCTATGAATGCATATAAATAATGCAGAATTGAATTGATCGAATCCAGGGGTTAAAGTGAAAAAAATTCCTGAGCCTGAATTTTTTTTTTTGGGGGGGGACGGGGGGACGGGGGGGGGGGACGACAGACTTATCTTCAATGGAACCATTTATTTTCAAGTATTACGGCTGTATCTTAATGGCATCTTTTTAAGAATGAAGGCCAGTATCACTGATATTAATATAGCTACTGATGTCTCGATGAAAATGATTTTCCCCAAATTTTAAACATTTGTTAGGCTTCAAAAAAATATAACAACTTTTAATTAAAGTGAACTTAAAACAATCCTCACTTAAACCCATAATAAATGTCATATTTACCTGTACCTTTCCGGTCTAACAGGTATGAAATATACAGAAAATGAATAGGGTTATAAAATAGTCCGCACTGCATAAATTATAAATTAAATTAGATTAATCCTTATTAAAGCTACAAGCGTTCTTTAGTCAAAGAGTAGTTAGTAGTTTTCTCTGTTCCCTTTGTTCTTTAAATAACTTTACTGACATAGAGAATTAGTTGCTGCTGTCACTTTAAGATATGCCGCTGCTGACAGCATCACGCATCTCATTCTCGCACTACTCTTTACTTCCATTTAAGATTTTATTTAACTCATTTAAGGTTTATAATGATTGGTTCTTGTGAGGATACTCGACAAAACTGACATTTTGGCATAAATGTGTGTGTTATTGTTCGATTGTTAAGCGCGAAAGAGAACTCGATACTGGCACGTGACTTTTTGTGTCTCGCGCGTGTGTGTGTGTTTACTGAAGCGCGTTCTCTTTTGTCTTGTAGCTAAGAGCTTGATCATAACCCTAGCTAAAGAATGACAGAAAGAATGGATGCTGTGTTAATTGTGTTAAATATTTTAACACATTAAAGCTGGACAAAAATAAATCGCATACGTTAACGTTGACAGCACTAACTTTACTTGTCATACATTGCTGACAGAAAATGATGCGGTTTAAAGTGGACTCGTTTTTATGGTAACGTTAGGCCTACACAGAATGTTTTTTTAGTAAGCGACACAGAATGTTCTACATAAAATATTTAACTAACAGTCTGAAGTTACCTAGCAGCAGTGTATGTTAACGTTGGCTCAGTTAACGACGTAAGGTTAACATCAAAAGGTGTAAACAGAAAATATGATTATCCTAACCTGAGTTAATTTACGCAATCAACCAACTCACATCTCCTTTCTTTCTTTTCATGCATGATGACATTAAAGCTGTCTGTGCCGCAACCGCTATACCTGCTCATTAGAACGTTAAGTCAGTGAGCCATTTTACACAGGCTCAGTCCTGCTCCTCCGTGGCAATGACGGTGTGCGGTTAAAAATCATAAACGAATTTGAAAGTGGGGGGGGACACAAACGGGATTTTGAAAAGTGTGGGGGATAAGTCCCCCCTTTCCGTATAGGAAATTACGCCCATGGGTAGGACATCATCCCCAGGCTTCATGAACTTGCTATCCATGCTTTCACCGACGACGCTAACGTGACGTATGGATCTCAATCACCTTGTGTTGCCGTGTTGACAGGACCCGCCCTGCTCTGCTTCTGGTAGGCTTGTGACGTTAGTTAGATCTGCTTTCCTCTCATATGATTGGTAGGTGAAATCAATTGACTCGAAAATATTAAACCGCATGCAAGTTCCCAATTTTATTTAATTTTTTTCCCGTCACAGCCGCACGCCGGAGATCCGGCATGGTGCCGGAATACTTTAAGCCCTGCGAATCGCATCAAATTTTAATGTGAATCGTCTCGTTCTTGAATCGAAAACCTATGAATCATGAATCAAATTGATTCACCGTCTATTCATTGCCCTATAATTTTATAATTAGATTTAGAAGTTAATGCAAAAACTGCCTTATAAAAACTGCAGTTTACATACAATGTGTTATTTGAGTGTTGATTTTTGTATCTAAAAATAAATAGCAACTGAATTTTGGATAATAGTTTTGGCTCTGTTGTTAACCTTTAATATTATAGAAATGTGACAGTAAGGGATCCCTATAAAGTTTATAGCATTAGCAGAAATATTTATTTTATCCATAAGAAACTTTAAAGACAGACACAATTTGATCAGTAAACCACTGTTTTTTGTAATATTTCTGTACATTCTTGTTTTTTGTTAAATGTCCCACCCTACATGATTACACTCAGAGAGGGTCAAAGGGCACATCTCATTTGCTGAATTCAGGGGACTGAAATACAGTTACACATGATACTCACACAGGGTCAGAGGTCACAGCAGCTCCATCATTGAGATTAGGTGTCAGACCAATGGAGTTGTTACTCTTCATAGAAACACAGCTAGATATTGGAAATGCTGCTCTCTTTCTCTTCTTGCTGATGATACTGAGAAAAAGACATTAATATTTAGGTGTTCAAGCACGAAGTGCTGAAAACCTATTGTATTTGTACTGATTTTTATTATTATTATTCTCCGCTAAAACGCATCGTGCAGACCAAACCGTAAGTGCTAGAGACTTGAAACTTTGTCAGATGGTAGTACAAAAATCGAGGAGAGGTTATCAAATTATGAGCCCGATTGGCCCATAGGTGGCGCTATAGCAACCAATTGCGCAAAACTGCTCATAACTCCTAGACCGTATGTCGTAGACTCAAGTGTCTTATATCTCTGGAAAGCTGGAAACCTGAAGTAAAAAACGTATATCTCCGATTTCATTTCCGCCATGATAGATTTTCCGCCATTTTGAATTTTGTCGAAAAACTACTTTTGCGAACTAGTCCCTGGTTTTTCGCCCGATCGGAACCAAACCAGTGCCAAAATGTTCTCTGGAGTCTGAATATCAATAATTATCGAAAAAAAGTTGAAATTTTGATTCACGGTCGCTAGGGGGCGCAAAATGAACGTTGTGGGCGGAGCCTATTTTACTAAAATGGCTATAACTCAAGAAGTAAATGAGATAGCTTCACCAAACTCGGTACACATGTGAATAAGTTCATTCTGAGGTCACAGTAAAAAAATCGCGACGATTGGGCACTAGGTGGCGCTATAACATTAAAAAAACTTAAATAGGGCTATGACCACCTGACCGTTGGTCCGATTGACTTGAAAATTGGTATGCAGTGTCTTGGTCCAAGGCCCCATGTATGTATAAAAGGACATTGGCTTATCTCAAAAAACATGGCCGCCATCGGCCAATGAAGTTTGAGCACCTGTGAGACGAGGTTAACGGAGGCCGATCGGAACGAAACTCGATGGGCATGTTCGACTCATGGCCCAAGAGGTCTGTAAGAGTTTTGAAAGAAATCGGCCACTAGTTGGCGCTAACGAGTTTTACGGCTCTGTAATCACGTGGTGTGGCACACATCCCCACAAAATGCATATCATTTGATAGATCTCCTCATGCTGAACAACTTTGCCTCTAGAACCATTGCTGTCAATCAAATCGTTCATTAAATATTCACAAATATGTTTAAAACCTACTTTTGCAAACTAGTCCTAGGATTTTCGCCCGATCGGAACCAGACCAGTCTAGGACAATTCTCTGGACTCTCTAGATCAATAATTATCAAAAAAAGTAGAAATTTGGCATTTGGTTGGCTATAACAGGGTCATTTATAAAATGGGCGTGGCAAAATATAGTCAAAAGCCTATAAATCCTATACGAAAACTCAGAACTTCACAAAAATTGGTGAGCATATGTGACATAACATCCTTAAAAAGCATGCCAAATTTTATGGAGATCGGACCATAGGTGGCGCTATAACTGTTAAAAAGCTTTTAAACAATGTATTTCCTATGGTAAATTGCCTGTATTTGCTGTAAATGGTGTTTTGCATTTATTATCATGTAATGTTCATATCATAATGTTCAAAACCAGTGCAGTACAATTCTCTGGACTCTCTAGATCAATAATTATCAGAAAAAGTTGAACAACTTCATTTGGATGGCTATAATAGGGTCACTTCACAATGTAGCCATGACCTAGTGTCCCCAAAAGCTTATATCTCTTCAATGAATGCTCAGATCTTCTTAAAAACAAGTCAGAACATGTGCCATATGACTCCAAACAATCATGAAAAATTTCAGACAGATCGGACAAGATTTGCCTCTATAACAGTTAAAAATGGGAAAATTAAATGAATATAATGGCATATTAAGCCAATAAGTAGTATTTTACTGCCCCCTGCTGTTTAAAATATGAATTATACTTGAGTAGTGTGACAAAATTACTATTTAGACTTTATAAAATTACTATTTTAACATTTACAATCACATTAAGTCTAATTTCATCTATTGAAGTATCACTATTGACAATTCTGTCACATTGACAAATGTGAATCCTGAATGAGACATAGTTCAAATCTCTGTATCTACAACAGAATGTGTGTGTAGTCCTATGTTTCTGAATAAATTCTGAATAATCTGATTAATAGTTTGCAAAGACATGTATGAAATAACATTCAAATATATTTTCATAATGATTTTGTGTGTGTGTGTGTGTGTGTGTGTGTGTGTGTGTGTGTAAGCTTGCATAAAGGAGTTAAAATGGAAAAACTGTCAAAATGAAAGTGGCCAGCAGAGGGCAGTAGAAGACCACTTATTGGCTCATTCTACTTATTAATGAAGTCTTTTAACAGGTGCATTCATATTTAGACACTATAAAATCACTTGTATAACAATTACTATTATAACACAATCATATTTTGTCAGAGTTTATCACTTCATTTGTACTGACACTTCACATCAATGCTAGCAATGTGGTAAATCATGATAAACTATGGTAAATCATGCTAGAATCACGGTACTCTATGGCAGTGTTGGGAACCCTAATCAAACACACCTGATTCAACTCATCAGCTCATAATCACATAGGTTATTGAGCTGATGAGTTGAATCAGGTGTGATTGATTAGAGAGACAGAGAAAACGGGTCCTTCAGGACAGGTTTGGGAACCACTGCTCTATGGTAAATCATCCTAGAACGTAGTAAATCATACTAGAACTTGGTAAATCATGGTAAATCATGCTAGATTCATGGTAAATCATACTGGAACATGGTAAATCATGAAAAATCACACTAAAATGTGGTATATCATGGTAAATCATGCTAAAACATGGTCTATTCCATCTATGATATCAGTGGTTAAATGCTTGCTACATAAAACGTAATGTCTTTTGATGCTTGTGTGGTTAAAAATCTTAAATGCCTTAACTGCTTGAACACCGCTAAATGCTGCTTGCAGCTTTAATTCATATTGTTTCTTTAAAGTTTATCAGATTTGTAAGGTCAATCGTTTATAAATCCACACCAAATCAGGAGAATACATCAGTATGTTTCTAAATATGCAAATTGTTCATCGCTATTTCAAAATAAAAGTATAAACCCTCACTCTGAGTTAGCATGTTTTGATGTCCAAATATTCTTAGTCCAAATAGATCTTTGCTTAGATCTATTTTTATTACCAAAAACATCTGATTACTCGATTATTCGCCAAAATAATCACCTGATTACTCAATTACCAAAATAATCGTTAGTGACAGCCCTACGTAATAATGCGGCCAAAGACTGCCTCTGCAGAGAAAAATCAATGCCTATTTCTACATCCCTGCCTCTTTAGCCCTTTACTCTTTAGTCATGTAGGAGTAAATACAAGAGAGTAAGAAACACAGGATTACTTCAGCAAACAAAAAGATAGAGATGTCTCTGAGGATTACAAGACGTTTTGAAGTGAAAGTTGAGATAAAACATAGCCTTTACATTGCCTTCCTTGTGATCCAAGCATTAAGGATAAACTTGGATAAACTTTATTTTTAACAAAGTTCCAGATCACGTTAGACACTGTTTGTTTGTTCGTTCACATCATTTTACTGCGGATTAGAATTTAAACAAGACAGTTTGGCACAGGCTTTTCAGAGAGACTGAAATTATTTGATCCGAGTAACGTCGCAACACACAAGTGTGGGTCACAGAGTTTTGGCCATGTGTCACGATTACTTTGTCTGATACAGATAATTTGATATGTATCTGCCGTGCAAAGGCAAAAGACCGTAACTTTGTTTTTGGTCGAAAATTAGTTTATATTTTTGGCACATTCAAGACCTCCTTTATCATGTGGATAAGTAGCTTGAGTCAAATCCGTTGTTTTTTCGAGAAAATAATGGGTTGTCTTAACCGTAACTTCCAAAAGCCCATGAGAAACCAAGGCAGAACACCGTAACACCAGTTACGGCTCTTTGGCTTTGTTTTGGAACGCTCATTTTGAGTTACGGTACTCTGCCTTTGCGGTGCCGGCGTTCTATCAAATAATGCTACCTACCAGATTATACAGTGGTCTGCCTTTGTTTTACTCTCCATTAAAATTTAAATTACGATGTAGCCTGTGTAGCTACTGTGTACAGCTGCCATCAATCCCTGTCTTCTGATGTCCTCAGAGCTTTGTCCTGCACTAATGCGGTCAGAACATTTAGTATGGTCTGAAACCGCTCCATCGACAAACGTGCGATAACGATCGCGAAGGATATATGCAGAGGTGACAGAGAAATGTTACACATGCCGTAGCAGGTGAATACAACAAAGAACTAAAGCCCCGCCTCACCCAGTTCGGGTACCGGACCTGTTTGAAACAATCATGCATCTAGCTGGCAGAGTGCCAAAACTTCGCCGGCGCCTTCAGCACCGCCCTGAACACAATCGAGCCGACGCGGGACTAATATATCACAGGGAGTGATAATAATGAAGCAACAAGGGTATATTGCTGCATACAACATAAGGAAGCAAGAAGTGCTGGTGCATACAACATCAGACCAGCTTTTACAAGCAGGTTATACATACAATCACAGCGTCCGGAATAAATCCGCGGGACGAGCGAAGTGCACAAGCACAATAATAGTGCAGACAGCTGAAACCACCGCATACTGAAAAGACGCAGAACACAGAAGGTTGTGCTATAAATGCATTAGTCGTCTAGGTAGTCCAGAACGCGCTCCCTTACTGAGTCTCAAGGGGGAAAAGCACTGCTTAGGCTACTTTTCGTGAACGGACGAGAAGCGTGACAACTTCGAACACGAATCTCAGTAAGCGCCTGTGAAAGTATGCGTCTTTCACATCCACCACTATAAACCAGTCTCCGGGTCGAATGTGCGCGAGGATCTGTTTTAACGTGATCATTTTGAACGCATGTTTAGCAAGTCTTATGCCACGCAGTACCACTTGAAAATACTCTTTACCCCATGGAGGTATTTTGTCATGTCTAATGTAGGCTATTAATAGGGCCACCAGAATGCAACCAAAGCACAGGATAGCAATAAGTAGATGGCTATAATTGTAAATCATACAAAATAAATGCCATGATCACTAGATTTTATACAGGTGTTGCTATAATGATTTTGTTAATGGTGATCATAAACCAAATATTGATAATGTGGAAGTTACTGCCTTTGCCTTGGCATGACTTCTCACTTTTTGCTGACAATACAAAGTCAAAGTACAGTAACTTTAAAATAGTGGTCAAAAGTCAAGTTTGAGCTCAAGATTTTTTTATGTAGATAATTTTCATTACTTAAACATCTAATTGCCCGATTTTCAGTGTCCTACCTATAATTAATTTGGCGGGACAACTAAAGTCATTTTTCTCAGTTCCACACTCTAGCGAGTTAAGGTTTTTTGCCTTTGTAGGGCAGTGAGTATTTATACTGTAGCGCCACAGTCAAACTGAATAGTTGTGACAGTTGTGATTAGCTGTTCTTTCCATTGCTTCGGGATTTATGGAGTAAATGTGGGGGATTCCCAGATAAGGAAGAAAGCTCTAGTTATTGTTTTGATACAAGCTATTCCCTGTAATCCTGAATAAAAGCTTAAGTGAGCAACCACTTCTGTTTTGTCATCAGTAAGAGTCAGACATTACAACACATTTTTTTTTAATACAGAACTGCAAATGACAATGTATACGTTTTACACTTAAAAAGGATGAACAATGAATAGCCTATGTGACCGGTCTTCGTTTAGCTCTGCGTCGTGTTTGTGGATGAACGAGACCGGGCAACAGAAAGTACTCCAGACAGATTTTATTCTGCATGAATAAAAAGAAATATCACATCAAAAGCGAGTCTGTGGCCTTCTCTCGCGATTCAGCCTCTCTTCAGTCGCATTTACCGCGAACTGCAGGACATTTTACACTTTTATAAACATGCATTTCAGTTTCTCATATAATCAAATCTTGTTGGTTCAAAAGATTTCACAAAAAAATAAAAGCATTTTACATAAATTCAAAACAATATTAACATAAACATGAAAGAGAACATACCTGCATGAATAAAAAGAAATATCACATCAAAAGCGAGTCTGTGGCCTTCTCTCGCGATTCAGCCTGTTAGTGAAAGGCATTATTTTAGCCAACAGAGCTTGCACACTCATGCTTAATGAATTCTCTCCGAAAATACATATTATGACTCATCACGTTATTAACACAAACTCCATACATGTTTGAATAAGATTAAAGTGCATTTTAGAACAAAATTACATGTTGTATTACAATAAACAAAACTTATATCAAACTTTTAGACGGAGCGTCAGTACAACCCACCTCTCTTCAGTCGCATTTACCGCGAACTGAAGGAGAGCAACCGGAACCGGAACATGAGTCTTAAAGGAACCACGCACCGCATTTAACAATACTACAAAATGACCATGTAACCATAGAAATATGACATCTCAATTAAATAGAAATCAATATTAGAAGAATAAATGAAATTCCAAAATACAAAATAATGAAAGAAATATAACAAATGATAATAAGAAAGGGAGATTTTGAGTGAAATTATTAAATAAATATTACACCCGTTACATTCACCTCCCCTAATTTCACCAAAATTCTATATGAGCATAAAGAGGATTTCCTAAAGAATCACAATGCAAAAATTCCACAGTTACAGCAATAAAAGCTATCTGTCTTGACAGATACAGAGAAATTTGAGGGTGATCAGGCCTCAAAACCTCTTAGTAAAGTATGTTGCCAAATACACCATACCACACGTAAACTTTGCAACGAATCCTCATTCAAATTATTCTTATATGGCAATGAAAAATATATATCAGAAAATAAAATCGAAAATAAACTTCCTACCCAATCATGAATATTAGAATAGGCTTAAAAGGGACTGTGACTTTTTCCGGAACCTATCTGACAAGCCTGGCATTTTAAATGGCTTTTGAGCCATGGTCTCAATCAGACGGTTGACTTTTTTTACTACTCTACCAGCCCGTGTTGTAATTGTGCCTTGCGCTTGTTCAGGACCTGGCATTGACACATCACGTACCGGTGAATCGGAGTCAACAATATCTGAATTAGTAAAGTCAGATGTTGCCAATAGATTGTCACGATCAGAAGTTTCCGTGCTCAACGTTTTTTCAGGGAGCACCTGGTTTTGGCTGTCTTGACCAGGATTAACACAGTAAGTGACATCACTTTCCTCTGCATCCTGTTCCATTTGTACATCAAGAGTTTCTGAACTCTTTGAAACATCCTCATTCATTACTAATGAATGTGTTTTCTTTTCAGGATCTTCATCTTCCAAGGAATCAGCGGAATCTGTTGATTGGCTCTCCCACTCGGAACTGTTCGAGCAATCGGCAACCGTTGATCCACATGTTTCATCCTCAGGACATGTCACAGGTAAGAAACTGATGTCTAAGAGCATGTTCCGATGTACGACTTTAATATGTCCTTTGTCATCCTTCACTTTGTATATGTGTGTCTGGGGATCATTATCCACAATGGTGTACACAGTAGGTTCCCATCTATCTGCCAACTTCCCTTTTCCTCTTTCTCCTTTATTGGCAATGAGCACTCTATCTCCATTGTTCAAATGTACTCCCTTGATCTTGCGGTTATACATCTTGGTCTGTTTCCTCTGTTCTTGTACAGCATGTTTTTGAGCAATTTCAGCTGCTTCGTGAAGATGGGACATTAAAGTGGCGACATAGCTGCTATAATCAACAATCACTGGATCATTCGATACTTGCTTGAACATTATGTCAACAGGTAATCGTGGGACACGTCCAAACATGAGTTGGAAAGGTGCGTAACCCGTTGTCTCGTGTATTGTTGCGTTGTAAGCGAAGGTCAGAGTCTGGATTTGTTGTGGCCACTTATCCTTAGATCTCAGAGGCAAGGAGCGAAGCATACTTCCCAATGTTCGGTTGAACCGCTCTGTGATGCCATTTCCCATAGGATGATAGGCAGTTGTACGAGATTTGGAGACCCCAGAAAGTGCTAGCAGTTCAGCAATGAGCTCACTCTCAAAATTTGTTCCTTGATCCGTATGGATCCGCTCAGGAAACCCATACACACAGAACACATGGTCCCATATCTTCCGAGCAACTTGCTTAGCCGTCTGATTGATGCAAGGAAAGGCGTGTGCAAGCTTAGTGAAATGATCCGTCAGGACCAACACATCCACTGAACGCTGTTTGTTATCTTCTGCACTCCAAAAATCAAGACAGACTAACTCCATAGGTGCAGAAGTTTGAATACTTTCCAGTGGAGCTCGAGCAGCTGGCTCAGGTGTTTTTGCCAGAATGCACCGCCTGCAACACTTCACATATTCTCTGATCTCGCGCTCCATCTTGGGCCAGAAGAAGCGCTGTCTTGCCAAGTGAACTGTTCTAGCCTGTCCTTGGTGACCGGCAAGATCGTGAAGACCGTGTAGAGCTTTTTCTACCATGCTCTGAGGCAGAACATACTGATGTCTTCTCTGTCTGCTTATAGGTTCCTTAGTCACCCTGTACAGAATCCCATCACACACTTTTAAGTGATCCCATTGCTTGACAAGGGCTAAAGATCTATAGTCGAGCTTTTCCCTCTCTCTTCTTGAAGGGCGTCTTTTACGAAGCACGAAAGGGAGAACCTTGGAAATGGTAAGGTCGAGCTCTTGACTTCTTTCCAACTCTTCATGAGAGAACATAGGCAGAGGCTGTTCACCATGGCTAGTGTCTGCAATCTGCTGAACTAACTGCACCAGCTGAACTGCTCGTGTCACCGTCGCCATTTCCCAGTCATCTTGGACATGGCAAAGTGTCTTGACGGCCACTGGATCACATGACTGCATACTACAGCTCGATTGACATCCAACCAGATCACTTATCTTGTGGCAATCAACCTTCAGACGAAACACATCCTGTATTCCTTCTTCTCCAACAGCATCAGCTTCGGTAAGTAAGCGGTTGTAACTCTCATTCATGAGCCTATGACCAATTGATCCTGCAAATGGATCTCTGCTTAAGGCATCAGCCACAATGTTCTTGACTCCTGCGATATGTTTTATGTCGAAAGAATAAGGGGCTAGTTTTGAAACCCACCTTTGTTCGCAGGCATCGAGTTTCGGCTTGGTCATAATGTGCGTAAGTGGATTGTTGTCAGTCCAAACTGTGAAGCTGTGCCCCTTGAGCCAGTGACTGAACTTTTCGCACACACTCCACTTCAAGGCCAAAAACTCGAGCCTGTGCGCAGGGTACTTCTTCTGTGACACGGTTAGGGTCTTGCTGGCGAAGGCAATTGGCCGAGCAATTTCTTCCCCTGCTGGAACTTGGGATAGCACAGCACCCAACCCATCCAGAGATGCGTCAATTGAAAGAATCAAAGGCCTAGAGAAATCAGGATGTGCAAGCACAGCACAGTTCACCAGCTTCTCCTTGAGTGTATTAAAAGCAATATCGCATTCCTCCGTCCAATCACTTGGATTCAGCTTCCTGAATGTGCCAACAGGCTTCCTTACTTTCTCTTTGCTTCTTCTCTTCTGACCCGCAGTTAGAGCAAATAGAGACTTAGCGATCGAAGAACAATTAGGAATAAAGTGTTGATAGTAGAAAATCATTCCTAAAAATGACTTGATTCTTCGCGCTGATGGAGTGCAACCATCTTCCTCCATAAGTTGCATCTTGGACATTTTGGATATCACATCCACCTTCGTAAAGTCCACAGAGACACCATGGCCAGAAACAATATGGCCCAAGAATTTCACTGAATCACGCAAGAAATGACACTTTTTGGGACTCAGTTTAAGGTGATGTAACCTAAGTCGCTGAAAAACCATTTCAAGCCTGCTCAAAGCCTCTTGCTCTGTGGACGCGAACACAAGTAAATCGTCCAAATAACAGAGTAAGCTGATAAAGTTCATATCTCCAAAAATGCTAAGCATCATCCGCATGAACGAAGCTGGACTGTTGCACAAGCCTTGTGGCATGCGGTTATACTCATGCAGTCCCATAGGAGTAATGAAAGCGGTGTATTTTTTGTCTTGTTCATGCATGGGCAAATTGTAGAACCCGGAGGTCAAGTCCAAAGTGCTGAAGTAATTGTTTCCTCCTAAAGCAGCAAGGCAGTAAATTAAAATAAAAAATAAATGTGTGAGTTTTACTAGTTTTTTTAATTGGATGTCATTTAATTGGGACCTTAAAAGCCTTTATTAAACCATATTATCGTGAATAATTTCAGAAGCAGCCTCAACCATGATCGATGCAAACTAGACCAGGGTTTAAAATAAAACAGGCGAATACATTGTCCTGTTAGAGGAAAGAAAAACTGCGGAGGTTTAGCCATTTTATGAGTGGCAGACTGTTTCCAGAGGCTGAATCCAGTTACTTATTCGTTTGTACCCATTGAAGCGTGGACCTCACTGTGGCGAGCAGGACGAGGCCGAGGGCCCGTGAGAGAATGGCGCGAGGCCGGTGGCGTGATTACTAATGAGCGACACCTGCGCGACACACCGGCCTCGTATCTCTCACGGAGGAGCAGAAGCATAAAAGGAGGAGTGACGACAGTGGAGATCGAGAGAGGAACAGGCCTGGATTTTATTTGATGTTTTGTTTTATTATGTGTGGTGGCAGTCGACCGTGAGGGACTGCTGTCTTTACTTTCGTTTTTGTATTTGTTTATTTATTATTAAAAGTGTTGATTGTTCGCCGGTTCCTGCCTTCTTCTTCCCATAACATCTGAACCTTGTTACACTCACCTTTAAATGACGCGACGCTTCCTTAAGAACCCTGTGTGTATAGCATTGCTCGCATCAAGCTCTGTTAGAAATGAAGAAATTCTGCATTTCTCAGCCACATGTAAGGTTGTGTTAAATCCCACTAAAGGGATTAATAGAGCATATGTTGATCTAGTGGAAAACAAAATATTGGCACAGTTTACTGTACCGATATGTTTTATTTGACCGTTAAAGTTTTAAATGGGACAATGCATTCAGAGCCGCCTATTGCCATCAGTCCTTTTAGTGCAGTTTCTCGACCGCCTCAGAGGGTGCTTTAAAGTGGACATAAGCTCTTTCTAGTAGAGCTGCACCTCTAATTAAATCCAAATTTGAAGCAGTTTTTACTGTGGAATTATGATTTTATGAAGCTTTGAACTTGACATTACACAATGCACAAAGAGCCTCCTATTGCATTTTCTGTGTGCTATTGAAGTAGTGTGCTATTGAATTTCTGTCCAATTCGCGGCGCGGTTTCTCGGCAGCCTCAGAGGGTGCGTTAAAGTGGACATACGCTTGTTATAGCGTGCTCCAAACCGTGTAGCGCGCGCACGCCAGACAGGGAGAGAGCGAGAGACCTTGCGTGTGTGTGCTAGTGTGCCACATGAAGCGCATGTAAGACCCCCAGTCCAATTTTTTGTGTATAGCAGTTACATTAAAATTTGCGTAGCACTGCACAACTGTGTTTCCTAAGGCTACATAGGCTTACATGTTGTTTACAGTTTGAGTTTGGATTAAGTTCTAGTGCTGTTTTTGCACTGTTGTTTTGCATTGTTTTGCACAGCAATTTAAAATGTAAGTAAAAAATTGTTTACATGCAGCAGCAGAATAGAGGCCCACTGTCATTCTGTGATTTTGTGTGCAGTTATTCAGATAATTGTGGATCTTTTTGCACAACTGTTAAAAAACTATTTTATTTGATGGAACATAAAACTTGAAGAATAATATTATTTGGTATTATTATTTATATTTATTGTTAAAAATATTTTAGGTTTTGTACTATATATATATATATATATATATATATATATATATATATATATATATATTAGTATAAGTTTTTAAAAGAAGCCATTTTCGGCTTCAGTTTCGGTTTTCGGCCAAGTGCATCCTAAATTTTCGGTTTCGGCCCAGAATTTTCATTTCGGTGCATCACTAAATGGGATAATGTCCACTTTAACCCACCCTCATGAGGCTGCCGAGAAACAGCGCCACGAAATGTGCAAAAAAATGCAATAGGCGGCTCTTTGTGAATTGTGTAATGTGTCAAGTTCAAAGCTTGATAAAAACATAATTCCACAGTAAAAACTGCTTAAAAATTGGATTTAATTAGAGAAGCAGCTCTACTATAACGAGCTTGTACCCACTTGCCAACTTTCTGAAATGGAAATAAGGAAATGGGGGGGGGGGGGTTTGGAAAAATAACCCCTGAAATTATGACTTCTGGTGAATATTGTATGCTATCATACATTATAGTATTATAATACAACTTATTAGGCCTATATATTTATAGAATAGCAAAGTAGGCCTAATCAATATAACTTACAAGACTGAACCACATAACGTTAGATATCAAAGGCTATCATGATCATTTTGCCAACAATGAACCGTGGATTTGTTTAGTTTATTATACGTTTTATTTTTTACTTAAACAAATACAACATATAACATTCAAAACTCATCGGCTTAGACTGCATTTGAAGAAAAATAAACACAACAGTTTTCTGTAGCCTTGTGCGAACTTATTCAATAGAATTAGACTTCTAGAATGTTCTTTCCAGTGCAAACAATAATATTTTTAATTTAATTAGAGGGTGAGGTTTAATTAAACATTTTAAGAATGTGTAGTGCAAATATCTTTATATAATATAACTTCCATTATAGTTAACTTTCTTTTCGCCGGCTGCTCGGAGGTAGTCATTTTTACATTTCCCGCTGTTGTCACTTGTCGTCATCGTTGCTACGATACGTGACTCACAATGACTAACAACCAATTAAAAGGGCATTCTCTGATGATGTTCCAAGATGTTAAAAACGCTACGCGGCTGATCATAGACAAACAGTGGGAGAAATTAGTAGCCTATGTACCGCACCGTAGGGTTTTTTTTCTTATCATAGCCTGCAAATGTCTTCGTTCATAGTCTGTCTGACATATATTAGAAGCTATGTGTCTGTCATGGATTTGCACTGAATTGATTCTCAAAAATACGGAACAAAGTGCGTTCCGTATCAGTTCAATACGGAACAAGACTTTTATGTGTCAAATACGGGACGATTCCGTATTATACGGAACGGTTGGCAACCCTACTTGAATGCACCTTCTGAGGCTGCTGAGAAACAGAAATTCAATAGGCGGCTCTTTGTGCAGGGCTGCCAACTCTCAGGTATTCAGGGTGAGACTTTTAACCTTTAATAATACCAGCTGATAAGGCTTTCTGTATGTTTACAGCATTAGGTGAGATAAGCTGAACTCCAAAGTTGGCAGCCCCTTTTGTGTAATGTGCAAAGTTCAAAGCTTCATAAAAAAATAATTCCACATTAAAAAAACTAAATTTGGATTTAATGAAAGGAGTAGCTGTACTATAGCCTAATGCACATATGTCCACTTTAAAGCACCCTCTGAGGCGGTTGAGAAACTGCACTAAAAGGACTGATGGCAATAGCCGGCTCTGAATGCATCGTCCCATTTAAAACTTTAACGGTAAAATAAAAAATATCGGTACAGTAAGTTGTGCCAATATCTCGTTTTCCACTAGAGCAATATATGCTCTATTAGTCGGATAACGCACCCTTACATTGATGTGGCTGAGAAATGCAGAATTTCTTCATTAATTTCTAACAGAGCTTGGTGCGAGCAATGCCAATGCCAATGCCATACACACAGGGTGCGTTAAATTAGGGAAGCGACGCGTCAATTAAAGGTGAGGTCCTATGGAAGAATTAATTGGACTTTAATATTTGTAACCCACAGAAGACAATCTACAAATGTGTACAATGATGCGCAAATATTTCACTAACTGCAAATGTGTATATTTACATTTGTGATACGTAAAATCATATCCACAAAAATACAGGGTGATGTGTACAACACAAAACTGTTTTTACACATTTGCAGATTACTTCCTGTGAATTTGTGGGTCATGTTACATTTGTAAGTTCCTTTTTACACATTTGTGGAATTTTGTCCAATGTGTACTGCGGAGATCTGTAAATAAACATATACACAAATATCTCAAGATTTGCAAATACACACAATTAAATCTGTACAAATATCTTTTTATTTCACATAAAAATTGTGATTTACGCATTTGTGGATCCATTTCTACACACAAAACTGTTTTTACGCATTTGTGGATTGCTTCCTGTGAGTTTGTGGGTCACGTTACATTTGTAAGTTCCTTTTTACACATTTGTGGAATTTTGTCCAATGTGTACTGCAGAGATCTGTAAATAAACATATACACAAATATCTCACAACCTAAAACATGTATTTTTACATTTGTGTTGTGTAAAATCATATTCACAAAAATAATGTGTGATTTGTAAATACACACAATTTAATCTGTACAAATATCTTTTTATTTCACATACAAAGTGTGATTTACGCTTTTGTGGATCCATTTCTACACACAAAACTGTTTTTACGCATTTGTGGATTGCTTCCGGGCAATTTGCAGGTCACGTGACATTTGCAACTCCCTTTTTACACATTTGTGGATTTTTGTCCACTCTGTCCCGCTGCGATCTGCAAAAAGAGATTTGTAAGGCGTACGTGTGAGAGCAGTTAATTAGCCACACCAGCAGGTGGCGGTGCAAGCCGGTCCGTGTACGTTTTGATAGTTTGTTTTCCAATTTGAAACGAAATAAGCAGAAACGAGAAAATGGGCCTTTATTCGTTTTTTCAAAAAAACGAAAAAACGAGATTTCGGGATTTTTCGTTTTTTAGTTCACAGGCAAAAAACGAATAAATGACTTCAAAATTCGTTTTGCACATGTGGGCGGTCATGAGACGCCCCTTTCAGCCGATTGGTCAAGCTAATCTGAGCATGTGACGTCATCAGTAATTCCCCAGGTATTTTCAACAAAATAATAGTCCTATGGCTCTGCGTACCGCTTCTTAAACTGTACAGGGCTGTGCAAGTTAACGCGTTACACAGGAATATTTATTTCAGAAATATTAAATATTAATCTGCACCCAGACGGTTTTATTTAGCTGTGCAGAGTTAAATCTGTGTAGTGGACAGACCGCGCATAGCGGGTGAAGCACAGACCAATGTTCTGTCAAGTGTAAATACGCAGCAGTCATAATAACTCTTCTTGACAATACGCTCAGTTTTGGACAAGGGTTGGTCATTGCAAATACTGTAATGCAAAACGATGGTGGTGGTGGTGGGTAGGCTACCTACCGATGATAGTAAATTAAAATGTAACTAATCATAGCCGCGAGAGTGAGACAGCGAGATGATTGACAGGACGATAGCGGAGGAAAAAACTCAAGATAGCCTAACATGTGTTAGTAAAAAAATATGTATTTGTTTAATATAAGTGAGTTTGTATTTGAAAACAACAACAACAAAGAAACAATCAAATAACAGTGTGGACCACAAACTGAGCTGTGCGTTCATTTTAAAGGGACATTTCCAAATATCTTTTATTTATTTGTTATGATCAGTGTTGGGCAAGTTACTTTAAAAAAGTAATTACTTACAGTTACTAGTCACTACTTCCAAAAAGTAACTAAATTAGTTACTCAGTTACAAATTATAAAAGTAACAAGTTAATTCAGAAAGTAACTATTGCGTTACTTTCAAGTACATTTTTAAATGCTCAAATGTAACCCCACCTCCACCCCTCTTTAACGGAACTTAAAATACATGTGCATGTTCAATTATTAACGATAAACCTGAATATTATAATGAAATGGACACTTAATTCAATACATTATTAACAGAAACAATGTACACAAATCTAAACTATTTTAATGTTGCCGTGGGACAAAGTGAGACTAGCCTCCAATCAAATGCCATGTAGATATTATGTTTATATAGTGGATCGATAAAAATAACACAATAGATGTTTTGAGACATTTGATATCTATTGCCCCTCAACAGACCACAACTGGGCAAAATTAAATTATGCTTGTTAAGCACCAAAAAGAAATAACAAATATATACACTCTTTGTAGTAGCCTACAAATAAAACAAAACAAAAAATGTTTATTACTTTATTACTCCTTAATAAAGGAGTCCAGACATTAGAAAAATATCAGTACATGCGTTTTATATTTAATATGAGGGAAATACACATGCGTTTTATATTTAATATGAGTGAAATACACATGTGGGACGTGACACAAAAAATCTTTAACTTTTAGGTGGCAAAATATGTTTTAGTAATTCTGTGATTTACAATGCGCAATACTACCCACCGGATGAAGAAGGGTTGGCTCTCCACAGAACATAAAATATTCATTTTATTTAATTTTTCGTGTTCGCATTTATGAGGAAAAAACAATGTTACGGACGTGACAGTTCTACGTTACGGACGCGACCGCTCTGAAAGCGACTTTAAAATGTTCACAAACAGACCTCAAACAGAAAGCACAAAGCCTTTCTTTAAAGTGAATTTCGTTTTGTATTAATTGTATCTTAATTTTAATCAATGTTTCATCAACCAATTACCTGGATTTAATAAATAAGAAGTAAATATAGCAGACAATAGATAATCACGACCAGGAGGCGCCGGCGCGTGAACTGCAGCTCGTCTCATAAATGAACCGAAACTCAGCGTATAAGGTAGCGTACTTGCCTCACAGACCTGAGAAATATATCTATATTGAAATGTCTACTTTTAAACAGGACAATTCAAAACGAAAGAAAACAGACTCTCTGCTTATGTAGTATGAAATGTGCATTTCTCTCGGGCGCTTTAACTACTGTGAAGATCGCGAGTCAGCATCGTCAACTTCATCTTTGCAGCCGACACTGACACAAAAAAACACTTGCTTATTAATACACAATTAAAATGTCTTCTTGCTGTATTTGACATATTAATAATCATTTCTTTTGCCGGTTCTTTGTGACAGCTTTTATGTGCTTTATTGGCAGCATATGTTTTCCCTGGACTCCCTCATATGTTTTCTCCTGGTCACCCTCAGCACCCCTACTTCCCGCAGTACCAACTAATGTACAGTATGCTGTGCTGCATACAGTTTAAATCTTTGGAATTTGAACTTTTTAATTTATTTTCCTCTAAATCACTTTAAAGTGTGATGAAAATAAACGTTTCTTAAAGAGTGTTGTATCACTCTATTAGCACCCTTATGTCTATGTTGTATACTGTAATATACATTGTCCAGCGAAATTGGGTTTTTGTAAGAAAAATGTTGTAAGCAAAAGTAGAATTGTTTTTTTAAAACCTGTAAATGTCATCACTTTCTTAATATTTAATCAACACAAATTGCAGTAGCCTAATATATAGGCTGTCTGATGAAATCTGTATCTGACATGGAATTTAGATGTATTTACACAGTTTTATGCAGCTCAAATGTGGCACAGTAGTGCATTTACATATCAATTTCAATTGCATACTAAGAGACTATTAAATGCCACAGTGAAAAATATGAAGTTACATGTAACAATACTTTCAATATGAAAGACCGCCAGTAGGTGGCGCCAAGTCAGCCATAACATAAGCCAATTACATAATTATATCATGAAAATGCGATACATTAACTCAGTTGCATTGGTCTCAGTTTCTTTAAATTTGGTGGCATTACTGTCGGCCAGGGTCCGAAATTAACTTTTTGGCTCACCTGCCACGGGGACTGGTAGATGAAAAAATCCACCAGCCAAGCATATTTTTTACCGGCCAAAATAATAAACAGATTTTTTGTGTCACATATATAGATTAGTTTCAGTACATTTAATTGAGATAAGGTATTATGTTGAATGAATAAGAGTACATAGAAGTCAAAACAGAGCAACAAATAGTAAGACATGGAAGATGTGAGCATGGAACTAGTGCTCATAACAGTACATTTGAAGGTTTTGTAAAACTATCAGATACTTTACCGAAAGTAAAACATTTTCCCTATTAATACTATCAGTTAAACGGTTTAAAAGTAAGAAAAAAATTATATATATATATATATATATATATATATATATATGTATTTTTTTAGCTTTTTTGTTTGTTTGCTGCGTGGTTAAAAAAAAAACAGTATATAGCCTATGTTAAATCACGGGGCGTGTCGACACGCGCAACCACACGCGCCTAAAGACATATTTCACTGAGCAAGCACAATGAAGTGAGTGAAAAGAAGTAGCTACTGTGGGACCATTTCGACAGAAAGAGCGACGAAGTTACTTGCTAAATATACGTGGTATTAAAAGAAAGCAGTAGGCCTAGTGCAAGTACAATGCAATATCACTGGCAAAGCAAACATCCACAAGCAAATGAAAGGCGCTTCCCGAAGTTGGCCACTCTAGTTATCTCTGTATTCCCGGGACATCTGTGCCATCGGAGACCCAGACTGACCCCACATGATGTTGACATGTTACTTTTTTTAAAGTGACAAGCTGTGGATTGAGGTAGGCCTGCTATTTTTATTTTACGAAAAAAACGTAGTCTGATGAAAAAAGCAGTTTTTTCAAAGCACACACACACAAGGTCTTTCGCTCTCTCCCTCTTGGTGCGCGCGCTACACGGTTTGAAGCACAGTATGTGCGCGCTCTTTCTCGCTCGCTCTTGATTCCGGGAGATTTGAACTAATTTGCGGACATCAGGGAGCCGCTATCAATATGCGGGAGACTTGGGATATCTGGAACATTCACCCGCCAGTGTGGTGGATAGCCTTTTGAGATTTACTCGCCAAACGGAAAATCTACCCGCATTTGGCGCTTGGCGGGTGTTAATTTCGGACCCTGCTGTCGGCCCATCATAATCATGGCTGTATAATCAAAAAATAAAAATGAGAAACATGCATGCGTCAATAAAATGTATTGCATCAAAACCACAGGAGCTTATGCAATTAGTAGGCTACCATGACCTCTATACCCATAAATAAAGTA
Organism: Gila orcuttii; assembly: GCA_026230005.1. NCBI lineage: Eukaryota > Metazoa > Chordata > Actinopteri > Cypriniformes > Leuciscidae > Gila > Gila orcuttii. The sequence goes on from JAPDVR010000003.1 coordinate 14,959,069, forward strand.
ATGTGTAGCCTATGTATATTTACCGAGGCAGTTCATAAACCCAAATGAAAATCTTAATTGATCTTGCTAGAGTTCATGCTTAGAACTGTTTAGCTTTCTAATTGGGTTTATGAAGTGCCTCGGTATATATAGCCTACAAAAAAATAGTAAGCTACTATAAAAAACTCCAGCGTTGTGGGCCTATTAAACTTTTATTAACAAAACGATTAAGACGGAATTCATAAAACAACAACATTATAACAAAATAAATAAGAGATAGGCCTATTTGGAAATGTCCCTTTAAAATTAACGCTCAGTTTGTGGTTCACACTGTTATTTGATTGTTTCGTTGTTGTTGTTGTTTTCAGATACAAACTCACTTATATATTAAAGAAATAAATATTTTTTTACTAACACATGTTAGGTTATCTTGAGTTTTTTCCTCCGCTATCGTCCTGTCAATCATCTCGCTGTCTCACTCTCGCGGTTATGATTAGTTAATTTACCATCATCAGTACCCACCACCACCATCAGCAGTTTTGCATTACAGTATTTGCAATGACCACCCCTTGTCCAAAACTGAGCGTATTGTCTAAAAGAAGAGTTATGACTGCTGCGTATTTACCATAGACTGTAAAAAAGGTATTTACACTTGACAGAACATTGGTCAGTGCTTCACCCGCACTGCGCGGTCTAGTGCAGCACTACACAGATTTAACTCTGCACAGCTAAATAAAACCGGCTGGGTGCAGATTCATATTTAATATTTCTGAAATAAATATTTCTGTGAAACGCGTTAAGTTGCACAGCGCTGTACAGTTTAAGAAGAGGTACGCAGAGCCATAGGACTATTATTTTGTTGAAAAGACTTGGGGAATTACTGATGACGTCACAGGCTCAAATTTGCTTGACCAATCGGCTGAAAGGGGCGTCTCATGACCGCCCACATATGGAAAACGAATTTTGAAGTCATTTATTCGTTTTTTGCCTGTGAACTAAAAAACGAAAAATCAAGCCGAAATCTCTTTTTTTCGTTTTTTTGAAAAAACGAATAAAGGCCCGTTTTCTCGTTTCTGCTTATTTCGTTTCAAATTGGAAAACAAACTATCAAAACGTACACGGACCGGCTTGCACCGCCACCTGCTGGTGTGGCTAATTAACTGCTCTCACACGTACGCCTTACAAATCTGCCCTACAAAGGCAAAAGACCTTAACTCGCTAGAGTGTGGAACTGAGAAAAATGACTTTAAAGATTTTTAGTTGTCCCGCCAAATTAATTATAGGTAGGACACTGAAAATCGGGCAATTAGATGTTTAAGTAATGAAAATTATCTACATAAAAAAATCTTGAGCTCAAACTTGACTTTTGACCACTATTTTAAAGTTACTGTACTCTGCCTTTGTATTGTCAGCAAAAAGTGAGAAGTCATGCCAAGGCAAAAGGCAGTAACTTCCACATTATCAATATTTGGTTGCTGATCACCATTAACAAAATCATTATAGCAACACCTGTATAAAATCTAGTGATCATGGCATTTATTTTGTATGATTTACAATTATAGCCATCTACTTATTGCTATCCTGTGCTTTGGTTGCATTCTGGTGGCCCTAATTAATACATTTACATTTATTCATTTAGCTGACGCTTTTATCCAAAGCGACTTACAATTGCTATATATGTCAGAGGTCGCACACCTCTGGAGCAACTAGGGGTTAAGTGTCTTGCTCAGGGACACATTGGTGTCTCACAGTGGATTCGAACCCGGGTCTCTCACACCAAAGGCATGTGTTTTATCTATTGCGCCATCACCACCCTAATAGCCCCTTAGACATGACAAAATACCTCCATAGGGGTAATGAGTATTTTCAAGTGGTACCGAGTGGCATAAGACTTGCTAAACATGCGCTCAAAAAGATCACGATAAAACAGATCCTCGCGCACATTCGACCTGGAGACTGGTTTATAGCGGTGGATCTGAAAGACGTATATACTTTCACAGGCGCTTACCGAGATTCGTGTTCGAAGGTGTCACGCTCCTCGTCTGTTCACGAAAAGTAGCCTACGCAGTGCTTTCCTCCTTGAGACTCAGTAGGGAGCGCGTTCTGGACTACCTAGACGACTAATGCATTTATAGCACAACCTTCTGTGTTCCGCTTCTTTTCAGTATGCGGTGGTTTCAGCTGTCTGGCATATTATTGTGCTTGTGCACTTCGCTCGTCCCGCGGATTTATTCCGGACGCTGTGATTGTATTTGTAACCTGCTTGTAAAAGCTAGTCTGATGTTGTATGCACCAACACTTCTTGCTTCCTTATGTTGTATGCACCAACATACCCTTGTTGCTTAATTATTATCACTCCCTGTGATATATTAGTCCCGCGTCGGCTCGACCGTGTTAAGGGCGGTGCTGAAGGCGCCTGCAAAGTTTTGGCACTCTGCCAGCTAGATGCATGATTGTTTCAAACAGGTCCGGTATCCGAACTGGGTGAGGCGGGGCTTTAGTTCTTTGTTGTATTCACCTGCTATGACATGTGTAACATTTTTCTGTCATCTCTGCATATATCCTTTGCGATCGTTATCGCACGTTTGTCGATGCGGGTTCATACTAAATGTTCTGACCGCATTAGTGCAGGACAAAGCTCTGAGGACATCAGAAGACAAGGACTGATGGCAGCTGTACAAGTTGCTACACAGGCTACATCATAATGTAAATTTTAATGGAGAGTAAAACAAAGGCAGACCACCGTATAATCTGGTAGGTAGCATTATTTAATAGAACGCCGGCACCGTAACTTCATATTGACGCGCTGCTAAACAAAGGCAGAGTACCGTAACTCAAGCGTGAGCGTTCCAAAACAAAGCCAAAGAGCCGTAACTGGTGTTACGGTGTTCTGCCTTGGTTTCTCATGGGCTTTTGGAAGTTACGGTTAAGACAACCCATTATTTTCTCGAAAAAACAACGGATTTGACTCAAGATACTTATCCACATGATAAAGGAGGTCTTGAATGTGCCAAAAATATAAATAACTCATTTTCGACCAAAAACGAAGTTACGGTCTTTTGCCTTTGCACGGCAGTAATCTCTTTTTGCAGATCGCAGCGGGACAGAGTGGACAAAAATCCACAAATGTGTAAAAAGGGAGTTGCAAATGTCACGTGACCTGCAAATTGCCCGGAAGCAATCCACAAATGCGTAAAAACAGTTTTGTGTGTAGAAATAGATCCACAAAAGCGTAAATCACACTTTGTATGTGAAATAAAAAGATATTTGTACAGATTAAATTGTGTGCATTTACAAATCACACATTATTTTTGTGAATATGATTTTACACAACACGTAAAAATACATGTTTTAGGTTGTGAGATATTTGTGTATATGTTTATTTACAGATCTCTGCAGTACACATTGGACAAAATTCCACAAATGTGTAAAAAGGAACTTACAAATGTAACGTGACCCACAAATTCACAGGAAGTAATTTGCAAATGTGTAAAAACAGTTTTGTGAGTAGAAATGGATCCACAAATGCGTAAATCACAATTTGTATGTGAAATAAAAAGATATTTGTACAGATTTAATTGTGTGTATTTGCAAATCGTGAGATATTTGTGTATATGTTTATTTACAGATCTCCGCAGTACACATTGGACAAAATTCCACAAATGTGTAAAAAAGGAACTTACAAATGTAACATGACCCACAAATTCACAGGAAGTAATCTGCAAATTTGTAAAAACAGTTTTGTGTTGTACACATCACCCTGTATTTTTGTGGATATGATTTTACGTATCACAAATGTAAATATACACATTTGCAGATAGTGAAATATTTGCGCATCATTGTACACATTTGTAGATTGTCTTCTGTGGGTTACAAATATTAAAGTCCAATTAATTCTTCCATAAGGTCCACGCGTCAATAACAAGTAACAAACGAATAAGTAACTGGATTCAGCCGAGACGTTAAAACGAACTTACCGTAACATGTGAAGTTATTTTCTGATTCTGAATACTCAGCTGCTTTGGATATGTGAATAGACAAAGACTGCTTTCGGTTTTAGCCTACTTTATGAGACCTTGGCTTGTTCCCGCTAAAAACACAGCGAGCCTCAGACTGAACGTGATAACGATGGACTCCGGACTACGTGCTTTACGTACTGCATACTGCACTGAACTAGGGACTAGGGTCTAGGGTCTAGAGACACTTAAAATAAAACAAATACATCAGTTCATCAATTATGTTTTATATAAATTAATAAATAATAAAAATAAATTTGTATTAAATTTTGCATTAAATTTGCTATGTAAATAATTCACTTTTCAAATAGAAGGATACTATTTCGTAAATGGGCCACTAAATTTGGGCACCTAAGTTCTGATGTGTACAATATCCTGGCTGTAAGTAAAGAGTTCATGGTTCTGACAGAAGAGCATGAGAGTTGTCAAAACGTGCGATTTTAGTGTGTGTGAGTGTGTGTGTGTGTGTGTGTGTGTGTGTGTGTGTGTGTGTGTGTGTGTGTGTGTGTGTGTGTGTGTGTGTGTGTGTGTTTGTGTGTGTGTGTTTGTTTCTTATTGTTGATTGCTATTACTTGTGTACCATTTTGAGCATTAAAAAAACAATGCATGATGTTTGTGATGTATTTATGCAATAAAACATGGCTTTATTGTAAAACTAAATTTAAAATGCTTTTATTAGCCTATTTGTAACAACTGTCGGTTATGAATTGCTTTAAAAAAAGGACAGTATGGTTTTGGACACAATCATCTGCGTTTCAGATGAAGAAAATAACTAGAGATTTCTGGAGATAGTCTTTCAGAGTATATTAAATTCTTTAGATTCACAATTATGAGGAGGATATTCTATATTATTGCTATATATTATTATAAATCCAGGTAATACAACATGAATTATCGAACCATGATTCATGCTGGGGAAAAAGTATTTTTGTCTTGACTGTAAATATAACTATCCATCTACACAAATATACTGTACATCTTTGTTGACCACCTGATCCGGAGTAAAAAGGCGTCAACTCCCCAACTCTCTCATATGTGCTTTATTTAATCAAATAAAAATTGGCCTATAGACCTACACACACACACACACACACACACACATATATATACATACATATATATATATATATATATATATATATATATATAATTGCTTGTCAGTTGCTTGTTTTGAGGAGTAGTCGCTAGTTAGGCATTGTTAGGCTATGTTATTATGTCTGTACACAAAATGGTTATTTCATATAAAGGCCTATCAATTTGCAATGAGGTGAAATTGAATGTCCTTTTAACAAACTTCTAATTACCTGGTAGGACATTTATGAATTACATTTGAATTATTTAATGATTTATGTACTTATTAGCCTAATTTATATTTTCTTCACAAGAGAGGCAACTCTGTTCATCCTTTCATAAAGGTTGTGTGATGTAGGCTACTATGCATTGTGTTTTAGGCTTACACTTTTGTTGGTGTCACAGGATTGTATTGGGTTTGAATGACGCTGGGTGATCGCAAGTTTGTAGGCTTAATGGCCAAAAATGCTAAACAGGCAGGCAAACCGGTTTTGAGACTGAGGGTGTGCAGAGGATTTTGGGTGATTGGAAGATACAAAATGATTCAAAATGAAGGCCACAGAACGAAAACTGATTTCCAAGGATCCTCCAGATTGAGACCACTTTCGCCGACTATAATCCCACTATCCTGTGTGTGCGGTTTTGTGACAGTTAAAAAGAGTAAAATGGCATCTGAAAGTTGCAGTTCAGAGTCAGTTTTAAGATGTAGATTTTTGCCCAAATCCTTTTAACTGTCATTTAATTTCTAGCGAGAAATTCGTATTCTTGTCATATATGCTTGGTTTTGGGTGAATCATTGTTTTGCGGAAGTGCTCTTATTTGTGTTCTCCACTAGATGGAGCCACGTTACTTCAATTTCAGTCAGCGATTCAACCCAAAACCATCGATGAGAGAGAGTGTAGCGAATTTCAACACAGGTTTGGACTGTGCTTCTGTTTCGATTATTTTGCACGGCTCATATAATACGGGACCTAATCAAATCCTGAATCTACAATGTCAATTGACTGTGGGGATGAAAGCATCTCTCAGGTAGGCCCTGATATTCATCCTGTGGAGACTGCATACATATCCACTCTTCAACTCTGGTTTACACTCTTTGTGAATTATCTGCAAAGACAAAGTCAAATAAGTTATGATATTGGAGTCTTATTGGTTGTTCTACGTGTCTCTCATCTTCATATAGCAATGAGAGCTACAGACTGATTTACATAAAGTGTCATTTCCATAAACTCATCAGCTAAAGGATGCTTGTGCTGTTGGAGTATATATGAACATGTATGACAGAAAGCTATTTGTAGTGTGCAGTTATAACATGTCAAACAGTGCTGGTGAATTGCCACCCAAACATGGTATTAGTATGGTTTTTGGAAATAGTATCATCATTCTACTCCAAACATTTACCATGTTAATGTCATGGTATACTTTCAAGTTTCTTATAAATTTCATACTGAATATAATTTCAGTACTTATTCTCAATTTTGACAATATCAGGATTTTTTTAAAAACTCAAACAGCAAAAACTAAAAAAAAAAAAAAAAATTGATTAATTGGTTAATTATGAATTTTGATTAATTCCATTAATAACTTCATGGAAAATTAAAACACATTGTAAATATATGTTGTAAATTTTAAATGATTTTACAAATCATTTAAATTAAATATATTTTGATTATTTTTTGTTGTAATTATTATATTTACAAAAAATGTGCAATATATATCAAATTATATCAAATAAATGACTGAAATGTATTTTAAAATACATTTAAATAAATACATTTTAAAATGTATATTAGTCTACCAAGATACTTTCCTGGCCATTTTTTCTATATATCATAAATGTACTATATAGACATGCATAACAGTGTTGTAGTCCAAGTTCGCGTCCAAGAGCATTTGGATTTTGGCCTGGACTTGGACTCGAATGAGTCGTTCTCGACTAGTCATAGAAAATATTGAGTCGAAAACGAGACAAATTTGAGTCCTTGTCCAGTCTCGAGTACAACGACACTGGTGCATAAAGAAAAAGGGAAACTTTGCATTGTAATGCACATTATACTTATTAGTGTTATCAATTGCCATTGGATTACCAGGATATCACTGGCTACTAATAGTAATTTGGTGATAAAAGACACTGTTGCATTGGCAGTGGGATATATGAGATGACATATAACAGGAATGAAGTAAAGAGAAGGTAATTGGGGACGACTGCCCCTGACACGCAGGGTGACCCTGGTCTCCAGCCAAACCCCCAGAAGCCATTGCTATTGATTTGTGGCAGTTTAATGAGTGTTGTGCTGAGAGGAGACTGATGCCGGATCATGCACTTGTCCCTGGTGTCGTAGTCTGTGTATCTCTGATCTGTCTTGAGAATGTAGTTCAGGTCGTCAAATGCTTGTAAACAGGATCTCTGCACTGTAGCCCTGTTACACAAACACAATTACACTTTTACCACCAAAATAGTGCTGTTACTGTTGCTCAGCCATCTATGAACCTCTCTGAAAGTGAGGCACTGCATTGTGTGCTTGATTAGTTAAATGATTTGGTAATAATAATAATAATAAAAGTTATCTAGTTTTGTGCTATCTAGTTTCTCGAGTTGCTGTAAGTTTGAAAATTGTACTTTCACAAGTGGTTGGTGTGATGCAAAAATAAAAATAATCCAAATAATTTCCGCAAAGTTATGCTTCCTTCTAAGATACCTTGATTTTTCTAAATTCCCCCATGTCCTTTTTGAAGAAGGCACTCACAAAATGTATAGTTTAATTTAATAAAAAAAAAATGATACTGCTGCAGGGTGTTGTTAAAAATAGCATAAATTACTAAACTGAATATTTATGTGTATTTGCAAATGTAGCGTGGTTTGCTTAGCAACATGGTAACTTAATTTTGGGATCAACTGTGATAAGTGAGCCTGATAACTCATGTTTCAGGTCAGAGGTCGCTCTTCCGCTGGAACTGGACTTGTGTACGGCCGTTACTGGAAATCAGTGATTGTAGTTTATAAAGTTATACATATTTTTCTTTCAAAGATGCATTGCTTCACTTCAGAAGGCCTTTATTAACCCCCTGGACTCGTATGGATTACTTTTATGATGGATGGATGCTCTTTTTTGAGCTTCAAAAGCTCAGGCTCTATTCACTCCCATTATAAATCTGGCAAGAGCCAGGGTATTTTTTTAATATAACTCAGATTTTGTTTGGCTGAAAGGAGAAAGTCATAAACACCTAGGATGGCTTGAGGGTGAGTAAATAATGGGAAAATTTCCATTTTTGGTTGAACTAACCCTTTAAAGTATATTTTAATTTACCATAAATGTTTGTCAGTACATCAGTACACTGTTTCAAAGACGTAATTATAAAACTACATATAAATACGAACTTAAGTCCCAATTTAGTTGGTCAAAAAGAACTCTTTAAGTTAAAATAATTTCATTTTATATACATTTAAACTAAAATACCTTTTCAGTCAATTGCAATTAAGTGTCCATTCAGTTCATTTTAAAGTATATTTTTTCGTAATAAGGGTAAAGTATGGTAAAGTTTACTTCTTTCTGACAATAGACAGTTGCACTGTGGTTGTTTGCTTTATATGTTGGTCAGGTGGTCTCTTTCTGTTAAAGTGGGCGGTTCTTGGCCAGAACAAGCTGCGATGTTGACCTTTTGCTGTTTAGATCTGGTTACACAAGAGCAGGTTTTGGAACGGAGCTGTAGTGTCGTCCGTGGCTCCGTGTTTAAGGCTGTAAAAGCATTATTATTTGAACCTCAATTTAATCCAGAGTCTTAGGGTCCCTTGTGTTTGTCTTTGGCTTTTCTAAACCCACTCTTGTTTTCCTGAATTTGTCGGATCGATGCTGCTGTTGTTCCACTGAGGATTTCTGAGCTGACTGCTTTCATTCGCTGACATTTCCCTCAGTGCTCCCTTTTCAACGGAGGGTGAGCCCCTTCTAAAATGTTAAAACTGCTGCCATCAATCTTCCCACCTCAGACAGTGTCAGGCCAGTAGTCAGCCTTGCACTCTTCTCCTGTTTGTTGGCCACAATCCACACAGTTTAATTGAAAGTTCTTCCCACACCTTGACACTCGAATAACAAAGAGGGCATAAGTTTTACCCTAACTGCTATCCAGACACATTTCAATTATCCCTGTTTGAGTTGTAATCACGGTCTGTGCCATTCAGAGAGCTTGCAGCAGTTTCCTGCAGACCTCCATTTCTGCCAGCATGAAGATTATAGACCTGCGCAACAGTAGAAGTGGGAAGAATGGTGATTCCATGAAACAGATCCCATTATAAATCATAGAGGCATGCTTTAAAAAATGATCTTAGTTTTAAAAGTAAAAGGGTGTAAAAATGCTAAAATGTTGTAAAAATTGATTAACAGCAAGTCACTTTACTCTATATGGTAAAGACCAGAACTAGGCCTGTCGCGATAATCAATAAATCAATTAATAGCACGATAAAAAAAATGAGCTCGATAATTTTTCCTGCCGCGATAATTTCCATTTGCATGCTTTTGTTTTCCTCGTCTCTCTCTCTCTCTCTCTCTCTACCAAAGAGACTGGATGACAATATCAACGCTGACCGCCACACATTTATTTTCGAATGTTTTTTTTTTTAATTATTATTGTTTTTTTTTTACTGAGCCTATTCACAATTGTATTTGATTGCAGAGCGCCGTAGCGCGTCCCTCTCTCTCTCGCGCGCGCTCTCTCACCCTCATATGAGGCGCCGTCTAGGGCTTAAATCAAACTTCATTCACGCACACATATATGAAACACTCGCATACACATATTAAGTAGTCAAACATACATACTGCTGAATGCTCAAACAAATACATATGAAATGCACAACGACACACCTAAAGTCGCTCACGCACATACACGCAAAATCTACACACATGAGATGCGCGCACACACAAACTCTCCACGCACATAGCCTACTCATATGAGACACGTGTGGCACACAAACTCTCCACGCACATATGAGACACGCGCACACTCATATGAGGCGCGCGCGCACACAAACTCTCCACGCACATACTCATATGTGACCAGTCACGGAAACTAGGGACACAAGTCGGTTCTGGGGCATTTTGAGTTATTCATAGATTCTGAAAGTGTAGTCTCCAAGCTTTCCAACGATGTGTAACATGTGGAAATCTGATAATATTTGGAGAAGTTGTGGCCATTTGAAGGTAGGCACTTAAAAAAGCTCAAAGATGAGAAAACGACCTCGAAAGATTGTGCAGTTCTCACCTCTCTCTGCTGCTAGGAGTGACAATAGGGCTCATTTACATCTCATTTAGATAAGCCATACCCCCTGTAAAGCTCCCCCCTGTGCTTTACAGCTTTTTTTTGCACTTCGAATGAGTGCACTTCTGCAGCAGCTCTAGGCGAAAAACAATTGTGATGCCCCTCTATTTGCAACGTACCAGCAACAACACACAAAGACCAATATGCCATATAGCCTACATATAACGCAAAACCAGCAACAACACACAAAGACCAATATGCCATATACATATAACGCAAAACCAGCAACAACACACAAAGACCAATATGCCATATACATATAACGCAAAACCAGCAACAACACACAAAGACCAATATGCCATACATATAACGCAAAACCAGCAACAACACACAAAGACCAATAAGCCATAGGCCTACATATAACGCAAATAGTGCGCAACGCACGTGTGCCCAAAATGTCAACAATATTAAAGTTTATGCAGGAGGCAAATGCCTGCTGGCATTTTTCTTTAAGCAGTCATTACAGGAATTTTCCAAATAATCACATTTCACCTCCTCAAATTACTGTTGCAAATCTCTTTACACCACTTTCTTATGTGCGTATACTATACACACACAAATGAAATGTCCGCAAGCACATTATATCATCAGCAGGTTCAGCATCTTAAATAACGACTAAAGAGCAAATGAAGCTTAACTTACGTTTCAGAAACGCGCACGGCATGCCTTCATCGCCTTCATCGCAGCAAAGGTCTTAACTGCATCCTCTATTTTGATTCTCTGTGCCAGTTCATGTTCTATGGAGATTGTTGCCAGTCCATTAAGTCTGTTCAGTTCACAAAACTTTCCCCATTCAAAGCAATCGGGACGTCACATATGAAACAGCCAGCCACCGCTGTCAGCGAGCCGAGCCGCCATATTCAACACCGAGGGCGCGCGCGCCGCGCCCATACCTCCGGTTCAGTTTCCCGAGCCGCGAAAACATTTTTGGTGTAACTGCCACGGTTCAGCTCGTCTGCGACAATCTTTGCGGCGTCCATCTTCATTGAATTTTGATATCAGATAGAGCCTACCAGAGCACAGCATAATAAGTAGCCATGCGGTTCACTTGGAGGGCGGGGACAAAAGCGCCATATTCAGTATGGAAATACACACAGACAATAACACGCCACGCCCCTACTGCGTGCTAGAATCTCCGAAAACAAGCCGATTTCAACCTCAAAATGTAAGCTTTTAAATATACCAATACTGCTATCTGAAACATGGAGAGGCTTCTTCGTGATTTCAACTAACAGATTCTGCAAAAAAATGAAATTCACCAATTTTGAAAAAAAACTCTTCTTTCTCATTTTGCTCGAAAGTTGTGCTGCCGACTTGTGTCCCTGGTTTCTGTGACGGGTCACATATGAGACGCGAGCGCACACACACACGCACACACACACAAACTCGCGCACAAACTCAATGAGACGGAGCGCACACACACACACTCTCTGCGCACATACTCATATGAGACGCGAGCACACACACACAAACTAGCGCACATACTCATATGAGACGCATGCTCACACAGTACATGATGCATATGATTCTCAGTGTGAACGGAAGTCACACATTGGTAAGTACATTTTTTGTTAAAAGAGACAGAGTCCATTGCTTTTATTGTTTTTGGTTGTTTTGTTCATTTAAATAGTCTTTAGAAATAAAAGTTTATTGATCTTTGAAAAGGTGTACCTGCATTATTATGCCATTATCATTATTTTAGATGAAAATGGTCTCAGAACGACAATATTATCGTTTATTGTCAATATATTGTCAATTTATCGTCCAGCAAAATTTGTTATCGTGACAGGCCTAACCAGAAATACATCTTAATAGCAAGAATTGAACCATAAAATAGTGTTGCTGTTACCTATTGTATTGTATTACCATTGACTATGCATGTTTTTATTTTTGCATTCAGCTCTTGATAATTCAATATAAAGATTCAGTGGTAACACTTTAATTTGATAAGACATTCTACTGACTAAAAATAACTTTGCAACTACATGTCAACTAACTCTCAGTAGATAATTAGTAAACTGTTTGCTTAAAGCTCCAGTAGCTAGCTTTTGTAAACAAATATTTGTTAAAACTGTCATTATGTCCTCACAGTAGAATATGAGACAGATAATCTGTGGACAAAATCGAGCTCCTCTGGCTCCTCCCTGTGGTCCTATTGCCATTTGTAGAAATACACCGCTCCCGGTCAGAAACAACCAATCAGAGCCAGGAGGAATGTCTTAGCAGTGTCAATCACGCTCGTGTACGAGGCTGATCACCCCTCTCCTCATCCAAATGAACAAATATTTTTTCGAGTCATTTCGTTCATTCAACGAACGAAATGATTCGAAAAAGATTTGTTCATTTTGATGAACGAGTTCAAACAGGAGAGTCACGAACGTGCATCACAGAACAGAGCAAGGCGAGCATTTGTGCTTATAAAACTTAAAGTTTTTTATTTATTTTTGAAATGACCGATCGTTTCGTTAGATAAGACCCTTATTCATCGTCTGGTATCGTTTAAAGCCCTTTGAAGCTGCACTGAAACTGTCATTTGGTCCTTGAAACGTTTGTGTCCTATTGAAGTCCATTATATGGAGAAAAAGCCTGGAATGTTTTCATCAAAAACCTTAATTTCTTTTCGACTGAAGAAAGAAAGACATGGACATCTTGGATGACATGGGGGTGAGTAAATTATCAGCAAAAGTTTTTCTTTAAAGTGAACTAATCCTTTAACGTTATCTTACTAGCTATTTATAACTTATAGAAAGAGTGCAACGTTATAAAGTTACATGTATTGCAAAATACATAATGATTTGAGGACCAAGTTTGTAGTCAAAGTATGGGCAGGCCATAGTCAATGTAAAGCATATTGTTGATGTTTCGTCCCTATTAGTGAATGTTCCATAACTGTTTATAATCCGCCGTCATCGGTGGTCCTGCTTACTAGTCTGCGCGTTCACGGCAGGCTCCGCTGTGGGGGAGGAGCTGTGGAGGGAGGGCTGTAGCGCAGCAGAGAGCAAGGGGGTTGGACCTGGAAGTTGTGCTTGTTCAAATTTTCAGGCTAAGTCAACATTTTCTCAAAACTCCCTACTGCAACTTTAATATCTGCTAACACTTTATTTTGATGCTCCCCAACAGACATTCTACTGACTATAAGTAACTTTTACTGTTGTTTACGTCAACTTATTCTACTAACCGTAACCGTAACAGTCCACTAATACTCTGAGTTAGTTGACATGTCTTTGCAAATGAATCAAAGTTAGTTGACATGTAGTTGCAAAGTTACTTGTTACGAAGTTGCAAACTCAAATAAATGATGCTTGAATTTCAACTGATTAAAAAGCTACCGGTATATTTAACCAGTTTTTCAGCCACACGTATTAGCATCTATTTCCCCTTAGCTCAACCTACAGCTGCAAACCACATCTTGAGATTAGAGATGATGACAGATTAACGGTGAGGAGGAGGTAAAGGATTGAGTTGAAGCTGCTGCTGTGAGCGGTCCTCTAGGGATCATTGTCCCTCTGGAACACAAACCCTTTGGAGTCTCTGAGTGTGATGAAACAGATGCCAGTCTCTAGTGAATTTCCAGCTCCCGCTGTCGTAGCCTGAGGCGATGTCTGTGCCTGGAGCACTCCCAGTGCGAATCCCTATTCTTCCCCATCCGCATGTGTTCCTGAGTGACTCGGGCTTCTCTCTCATTCTCAGTGTTTGCTAGAAAGTAGGGCGCTTCCTGAGATCGGAATAAATCTCAACAGTAATTGAATACATTTATGAAAAAATAAAATTGTAAACAGGATTTTCTTTTCTGCGACCCTACATTGTACAAACATAGTGATGCCCCAAGCCGATTTTAAGGATCGGTATCGGGGCAGATTAAGCTTCTTTTTTTTTTTAAGTCCCCCTGTGATGCAAATCAAGTTTTTAATGCTGTTTATACGTCTATGATATGTTTTTAATAAGCTTTAAGTCAAATTTAAGGGAATTTAAGTCAACACCATTGCTGAGTATTTTCTCTTTAAAACTGCAGTGAACCAAAGACAGTCCCAAAAACACGGTTTGAAATCGCTGGTGTTTCTGACGTCACTAATAGGGCTGAATGATTTTGAAATAATCTAATAATGATTTTTTTTTTTTTTTTACCAATATTGCGATTGCGATTTAATATGCAATTATTTTTTAAGCTCTTTATCTTCTGTATTATTCAACACAGACAAGCAGCAAATCATTGTATAGTAGTGATGGGAATCTTTAGGCATCTCATGATCCAATCCACTTTATTTACTTATTAAATAATCTTATTAATAAAACTTAAAATCTTTATTTAATTACATTACATGTAATTAAAGTACTTTTAAAAATAATTACACAGCGTGTGTGTGTGTGAGAAAGAGAGAAGCAAGCGCAATACGGTTGTTTAAAGCACACGCAGCGTCATCACGCATCTGCGTTTAAAAACTTTAGCTCAGACTCGATTCTGAAATTGTCTGAATTACATAAACAGTGTACACATAATGCTTTTGCACCAAGTTCTTGTTTGTAACTTGACACAACAATAGTAAACCAAAGTAGATTGTATATTTTTAATTACGACTGATACACCGAAATGAAATTTCTTGGCTGAAGCCGAAACCGAATATGATGAAACATTTGGCCGAATATAAAATATAGAATGCTTAAAAAAAAAAATCCCATTTATTTTGTACATTTTTTTCACCATTGCATAAATTAAATAAAATGCTTTTTACTATTTTGTCTTGCTTTTCAAAGAAAAATCAATTACTACAATTTAAAAATATTTATTTAACACTGAACATTTTTTTTTTACATTCTAGGAGACATCATACCAACAAAGCACAATGTAACTTAAACAAATAAGTAAAATAAAAAGATTTTAGTTTCTCCATGTTTGAGCCCCCTTCCTCTAATATAGTGCAGATGTAGGCTAAGCAGAGGCTGCACCATAGCAGTGTATAGTGAGACTTTTAAGATTATTTAGAATTTCAAAAATATTTTGCTACAAATATTTTTCTATTCATCTGTTAGTCTGCCTTTTCTTGCTTTAATGTGTTACTATTTTAACATGTCATATCTCTGTCCCGTGCAGAGTGATTCCAGCATGTAGATCATAGTCACTTCCAAAACTTTGCAGCATGTAATTGGCCGTCGGTCCTCTTAGCAGCATGAAAAACAATAGTTTTATTCAATGGATTATTTAGTCTGTGTAGCCTGCAATCACTAAACTTGTTTAGTTTAATATCACTAAACACTAAACGCTGTGTCAGTTCAACACGATCTCACAAAGTTCAGTGAAGCAGCCAACAATGCACAATAAATCTCTACACTTTTTGTTAATGAGAGGTTTTGCATGTCTGCATAGGTCAGCACTGATTCTGAATAAAATCTCTGGTGTTTTGAGTGGTGAGTAAATTCGGACTAATTTAAGCACCTCTGATTGGCCATTGTGTTCAAGAGATCCACAACTATGTCTGTGATTGGCTACATTGCTCACTGCTGCAAAAACACGTTGTATATAGATACATTCAACGTTCTCCAGAACGCAAACACAAATATGCACTGGAGCATTTGCCAAATCTGTTTCATCAATATATTATTACAGTATCAACTGAGGGTGCACTTACTTGCGTTTGTTCAGCAGAACAGTGTCTTTCTCTGACCCACACTGCCGACATGTTTGCTGCATTTATAAAGCTTTTGCGCCTCTCTCAAATGCTAGTTGCTGTTTGATCGCGTCAAAAACATCATTGTACGGTCAAATTTATTTTCACTTAATCGATTTGTTTGCTATTTTCAGCTGAATAATTTCAGTTGCTAAACATCGGGTGCATCCCTAATTAGGACATATGTGACCAGTCACGGAAACTAGGGACACAAGTCGGTTCTGGGGCATTTTGAGTTATTCATAGATTCTGAAAGTGTAGTCTCCAAGCTTTTCAACGATGTGTAACATGTGGAAATCTGATAATATTTGGAGAAGTTGTGGCCATTTGAAGGTAGGCACTTAAAAAAGCTCAAAGATGAGAAAACGACCTCGAAAGATTGTGCAGTTCTCACCTCTCTCTGCTGCTAGGAGTGACAATAGGGCTCATTTACATCTCATTTAGATAAGCCATACCCCCTGTAAAGCTCCCCCCTGTGCTTTAAAGCTTTTTTTGCACTTCGAATGAGTGCACTTCTGCAGCAGCTCTAGGCGAAAAACAATTGTGATGCCCCTCTATTTGCAACGTACCAGCAACAACACAAAAAGACCAATATGCCATATACATATAACGCAAAACCAGCAACAACACACAAAGACCAATATGCCATATACATATAACGCAAAACCAGCAACAACACACAAAGACCAATATGCCATACAAATAACGCAAAACCAGCAACAACACACAAAGACCAATAAGCCATAGGCCTACATATAACGCAAATAGTGCGCAACGCGCGTGTGCCCAAAATGTCAACAATATTAAAGTTTATGCAGGAGGCAAAAGCCTGCTGGCATTTTTCTTTAAGCAGTCATGACAGGAATTTTCCAAATAATCACATTTCACCTCCTCAAATTACTGTTGCAAATCTCTTTACACCACTTTCTTATGTGCGTATACTATACACACACAAATGAGATGTCCGCAAGCACATTATATCATCAGCAGGTTCAGCATCTTAAATAACGACTAAAGAGCAAATGAAGCTTAACTTACGTTTCAGAAACGCGCACGGCAGGCCTTCATCGCCTTCATCGCAGCAAAGGTCTTAACTGCATCCTCTATTTTGATTCTCTGTGCCAGTTCATGTTCTATGGAGATTGTTGCCAGTCCATTAAGTCTGTTCAGTTCACAAAACTTTCCCCATTCAAAGCAATCGGGACATCACATATGAAACAGCCAGCCACCGCTGTCAGCGAGCCGAGCCGCCATATTCAACACCGAGGGCACGCGCGCCGCGCCTATACCTCCGGTTCAGTTTCCCGAGCGGCGAAAACATTTTCGGTGTAACTGCCACGGTTCAGCTCGTCTGGGACAATCTTTGCGGCGTCCATCTTCATTGAATTTTGATATCAGATAGAGCCTACCAGAGCACAGCATAATAAGTAGCCATGCGGTTCACTTGGAGGGCGGGGACAAAAGCGCCATATTCAGTATGGAAATACACACAGACAATAACACGCCACGCCCCTACTGCGTACTAGAATCTCCGAAAACAAGCCGATTTCAACCTCAAAATGTAAGCTTTTAAATATACCAATACTGCTATCTCAAACATGGAGAGGCTTCTTCGTGATTTCAACTAACAGATTCTGCAAAAAAATGAAATTCACCAATTTTGAAAAAAAACTCTTCTTTCTCATTTTGCTCGAAAGTTGTGCTGCCGACTTGTGTCCCTGGTTCCTGTGACGGGTCACATATGGTTTCAAACGAGTCCAAAACACAACATAAGAAACTCCATAGATCACGAAGTGACGACGTGCTTCTTGGCTAAAGCTATAGGACTTCCGGCATCCGATCGTGTCGCGATCATGTTTTCCAACATCATTTGAAGGTTCATCCAATGGAAACTGGATCTCGGGTGTGGTGCATAGTGGCTAGGGGCGATGTGTAAAGACCAATCGGACACTTTTTTACAGCTGGAGCACGCTTGGATTGGTTTGATCACTCAGATTGACAGGTCTTGATTTACCATGATCATCGCTCATCAACCAGGATCTTATTACATGTTTATTCTCTGTACTTTTATACCTAATCCATTGCATGGCTTGAAGACACTTAGAATATGTAGGACCGGCGCGCTCGCTTAATTCTTCCATGTGTGTCTGCTGCACGTGTTTTGTACATGAGCCACATATGTACGCTCTATAATGATGATCTTGCTTTATCGACCACTTGCAGATTAATGCTAAGAAAACTGATCTGGGATCAATATAGACCCCAGATCAGTGGGGGATCGGAGCTCTGTTGTAGTTCATTAAAAAGGTTACTTATTATAATAAGTACTTGGGGGGTCCACATCGATAGTGAGCTTCAGTGGCATACACGTGTCGAGTGACTGCACAAGAGTTCACCACTCTACACGTTTTAAGAATATTACGATTATTCAGAGTGAGTAGCAATATTATGATAACATTTTATAAAGCTACGATTGAGTCTGTTTTACAATATGGAATCATCATTTGTTTTGGGAGCCTAAAAATGAAAGCTCAAATACGTTACCTGGTGAGAGTGGCAGGGAATATCATGGGAATGCAGACACTCAGTACCTTACAAGATATGTTTGAGCTGTCCATGTTCCACCAGGCCAAGATTTTAGTTGACTCTTCTCATGTGCTGTATTGTATGTCATGCAGCTAAGGGTGTTGTGTAGGGCTGCAACAACTAATCGATATAATCGATAATAATCGATTATGAAAATCGTTGTCAACGAATGTCATTATCGATTAGTTGCTCTGCTTACGTCACGGGGAGCATTTACTAGTGATTGGTTGAAACAGGCCTATCATGATGCGGCACACACGCACACACACGCAAGGTCTCTCTCCCTGTGCCGCTCTGTCGTGCGCGCGCTACACAGTTTGGACTTTGGAGCACTCTCTTCTGTCTCGCATGCGCTCTCTTGCTTGCACGCTCTAGATTCCAGGAGTTTGAACTAATTTGCGGGCATCAGGGAGCCGCTATCAATATGCGGGAGACTCCCGGAACTTCCGGGAGACTTGAGATGTCTGTATTTTGTCTCGGGCATCAGGTTGTGCAATCATTTCGCTCGCAACATAAGTGATGGATTAAAATAGCGCTACGCAGAAATAGGCTAAATTAAAACGGTGTTTAGAAAGTGAAGCGCTAAATATAAAGGCAGTTATTAACAGCAGCAGTAAAAGATTGTTTTTTAGTCACTGTAGTCAGTGGTTTTCAGCGAATGCTTGTGCACTAATGCATCATTTTCTTGTCCTTTTAATCAAGCCTGTTTCCTGCGTCTCCATTCCGTTCTCTTTTTATAGCATTTGTCTTCTATTAAGTTTTAATTGTTTTACAAACGCGATCTACTGCGGCTCTACTACGTTCACACGCTTTTTTTCAGTCTTTCTATATTTATTTTAGCAATTTATCCTTATAATTAATTGAATCTTAAATAAAAATTAAATGAATTATGTACTTTACATGTTTTTGGTTTCTATCTTCACATCTGAACATGTCTGTGTAAATTAGTTTTTAACAAAAATTATGTTAAAACAATGTTGTATATAATTTAGATTTTTTTGTTTTTCATGGTTGTCAACTTGCCATCAGCAATTATCATTAAAAATAATGCAAATATTGATATTAGTAAAACTCAATGTGTGGCTTTTGTACACTTTTACACATAAATACCATGATTAAGGGTTTTATTTAGTTGTAATAAACAAAAAATCAAATTAAAATTTTATCCGATTAATCGATTAATCGAAAAATAATCGTCCGATTAATCGATTATGAAAATAATCGTTAGTTGCAGCCCTAGTGTTGTGTGTTATCTAAGTAATTTATGAATTCAAATGGTATTGTTTTATAGGAATTCGTTTTTTTATATATAGGGAAGAGTGTTTGTAAGTGTGATGGTTTGTTAATGTTTGTATGATGTAGGTTTTTGTGGGTTGATGTTACAGGAGTTCTCCCATCCAAGACAAATTTCTACTATGGGAGACAATACCTTGACCTTAAGCAATAGGAAAATACAAGTATCGGATTGGGACTTGGTATTGGCAGATACTTAATATCAATTGATGCTTTATTAACAAGGTTCGGGAGGAACACGTTCTAATGATCAAACAATCAAGTAATTCCAACCAGCTGTCAGCAATCAGTAATCAACAGCTCCACTCAATCAACATGAGTAAAGCCTATAAATATACGCAGTCGACTCTCTCATATTCCTCGACAGTTTTCAGCATCCCTCCACCACCCCATCTCCTCACACTTGCCTGTGGCAAGCACGCCAAATACGCATAACCATTTACTCTCTGATCATTCGTAAGTGTGAACTTTGATCAGGGGCACGAAAAACTTGTTTGGGACATCACTAGTACAAACGGTTTGGAAGATGGATGGATTAATAGATCTTTGCTCCTTTGAAAAAAATGCGGTATGACCAACAACTTTCTTTGAGGGTCACTTCATGAGTACATGTATATCAATTAACAGCAGGGTTGTTTCCTCCGAGGAGGCAAGCATGACAGTGCCTCATCTAAAATCTAGATGAGAAAATAATCCACTGTACAAGAATGAAACAACACAAATATTACAAATGAATGTATAAATCACACATTTTTCTGAAGTGACACTGTCTAACACCAACATCTATCTTGCCTTACCTGAGCCCATTGAGTTTGAACAGGCCTCCTAAAGTCTGCTGTGGGTAATAGGGAATGAACAGGGAGAGTGAGAGGAGGACATGCCTCCATCACATTACGATTGCCTACATGCAGATAATACCAATAAACTTCTGTATTCTGTAAAACAGGTTAAATTGCTTCCGGTTCAGGTCTTTTATATGCGCTTCGTTAAATATCGAGCTGTTTTACTCAAAATTCCATTGCCTATGCATTTAATCTTCTCAATAACATTATATGGAAGCTTGTTTCCGCCACAGAATTTAAAAAAAAATTAAAAAGGTAATTGCACTTTTTATCTCACAATTACTTTTTTTTTTTCAAAATTGTGAGTTTACATCTCATAATTTACAAGAGATTAAAAGTCAGAATTGCGTGATATAAAGTCGCTATTGCAAGTTATAAAGTCAGAATCGCGTGATATAGTCGCAATTACGAGTTAAAGGTATTGTAGGTAGAAATCCCCAAAAATACTTTTTTCCAATTTTTTTCAAACTGTCTTTATATATCAATGCATAATTAAAATGTAAGTACTCTGGAAAAGAAATAATAAAAATCGAGTGTCTGTAGTTCTCTCAGGACTGTAATAAACACAGCTCATTATTCCATTCGGGACGAAAGAAATGATTGGCTGGGGCGACTGTCACTCTCCCTCGCTACCATGGATACCACCTCTGCTGATACAGGAGCAGCCCAAATGCGCGCACCCGTTTGAAGAGGCACGGAAGCTAGTAATAACAATTATGGCAGAGAAAGAACAGTCAAAATTCTCAGTAACGTTACCTGCATATAGAGGCAGCGAAGTCAAACAAGTTAAAAAAGAAAGACAGTATTTGAAAAGGCTATGAACAAAAAGTCTTTGGATAAATAAAGAAATCATACGAGAGTCAATATCGGTGTGGCTTTCCAGCGGTGGCGACAACTGAGGGAGTAAGGGGCTGAAAAGTGACTCCATGATGGCTTTATTTCTGCTGGACAGGTAATCTTGCTGTTTTCATTTTGATGGCATTTATTTTTTCATGAAGCATGTATCACTAGCACACGTAGCTACCTAATATAGCTACCTAACGTTACGTTTTTAAAGCTGTTTTGTTTAATTTCGCCAAATCTAACTAGGTTAAAAAGTTTAGGGGATCTATTTTTATACCTAGCTTTACCCTCTGCCTAAACTTTGTTCCTATGTTCACGTGAACTCTTCCTGCTCCGTTTTTTCACGTTTGGTTTGTTGTTATATGCTCTACATATGTTTACCTATGTCTTTATGTTGTATCTGTATGTGCTATACAATATATGTTGTGTGTGTGTGTTATATTATCTTGTGTCTGCAATGCAGTTATGAGAAGGTGTTTGAGTGTATGTTACTCAGTTTATCTGTAAACAATCTTATGTTATGAATCTTACAAATTCACCTTCATCACAGTGTAACTGATAGTAACGGCAAACGTGTATCAATAAAGCTATTTATAGCTTTGCCTTATATTGAGTTTGATTCCGTTACGAGCTAGTAAAATATTTTCAACTTTACCTGTATCGATATGCGAGCTTGATAGTGAGTACTAACAGCCATGTTTATTGTTTATATTCATACTGATAAAGTTAGTTATTTTATTACTTGTGATTCTGACATGATGTCACTACATCTGGTAAAGCTGGTAAACGCGTCCGACTCTTCCAGCTGAGCGAACGGCCGGGATCGCGCGTTCATGTGTTTTGGGGGCGTGGCTTTGGAAGGAGCCGAGAAGGGAGGGGGTGGGAGTCAATGGAATAATGAGCTGTGTTTATTGCAGTCCTGAGAGGACTACAGACACTCGATTTTTATATTTTTTTTTTCCAGAGTACTTACATTTTAATTATGCATTGATATATAAAGACAGTTTAAACAAATTTGGACAAAAAGTATTTTTTCTACCTACAATACCTTTAAGTCAATTTTGTGATATAAAGTCGCAATTTGCGTGTTATAAAGTTAGAATTGTGAGATATAAACTCGCAATTGTGACTTTATATTTCACAATTGCGAGAAAAAAGTTAGAAGTTTTATTATAACAACAATGGTGACTTTATTATAACACACAGTTTATATCTTGCCATTTTGCCTTTATAACATGCAATTCTAACTTTATATCTCTCAATTCTGACTTTATTATGTAAACTCGCAATTGTGCGATAAAAAGTTGCAATTATCTTTTAAAGTGTTTTATTCTGTAGCATAGTGTTGTCAAAAGACTCGGTACTTCGGTACCAAGTCGGTACTAAAAAAATTAAACTGTGTACTGTTGGTATCAGCTTTTCTTAAGTACCGGTGGTACCGAAATACCGGGTTAATCCACTTCTTGATGCGCTGTCCGAAAGGTGCACAGTTGCGTCCTCTTCATAAAAACACTCTGAGACATGGTGCCCGGCGGCGCTGCTAATATTTCCATAAACATAGGGAAATATTTTGGATTAGGCTAATGTAACGTTCACATGCAAATTCGCAATTTCAAATGTAGGCGCGCGGCAAGCACACTCATTATAGAAGCGACATGGCGCGGAGAGCTCGTTTTTCCAGGCGCGCCTCTATTCATGGTTGCATAGCAAACCAGATGCCGCGGGAGAGCAAGAGCTTGTGGAAAGAAAGAGAAAGCGGTGCAAACTGCGCTCTCCATGAGGACGAGGAAGTATCAGCAAAAATTAATTGATTTCTAGCTCTTGCATTAGCTTTACTACTAGATATATTTATGGAGGTGAGAAAAAAAAGCAGCCCTGTACAGCTATGATCAGCTGTTCGGCCAAGCTTTCGATGTTGTTACGGAAAGGCAGAAGCTGATCGGTTGGTTCTTTGTCTCATCATGACCTGTTGAGATGTTCTCATCTCGCTGCGGCATAGCCTACATTTGAAATAACAAATTTGCACGCGCAAAAAACGCGATATGTGAATGGCCTCTGAAGTGGTATCGGGTGTGGTTGTATTGGGGTAGTTTTACGAGTACGAGTACATGCACAGTATCTGACCGACACCCGAGTACTGGTATCAGTATCGGTGCATCCCTATTTATGTCATTAATATCAGTCCATCAGAAAAGCAGTTTTAGGCTTATTCTTGGCTGGATAACCTTTAGCAGGTTTGAAAAGCCCTTTTAAAATTAATTATGAACACAGTTTTGGATTAAATTAAAGTATAATAAGATACCATTCATTAGCATTACTTAATGCATTATCTAACATCAACACATTGAGTGAACAATATATGTTTACAACATTAATTAATTTTTGTGAATGTAATTTAATGCAAACACTTTTTGTTCACTTCATTCATTGTGCATAATGTTAACAGATAAAACTTTTGATTTTAAAAATGTATTAGAACACTTTTAAATTAACCCCAAGGAGAATAATTGCTACAGTATAACAATTATATTTTACGTCATTTTATCTAATGTTATCTAACAAATGGAATTTTATTGTAAAGTGTTTTTAATACCACAGTTTCCATCTTTGTAACCGTGATATACACTTTAATATATGTAAATTGAATCTAAATTAAGCTTTGGTACCGACATTGGTACCGAGAACCGTAGATTTTTACTGGTATTGGTACCGAATACTGAAATTTTGGTACCGTGACAACACTACTGTAGCATAACATGCGGATATTAAAATCAAATAAAAAGCCAACAATAAATATAACTAGCTTAGAACTCGAGTGAGTTCACCTAGTGTAATAGCGTAGTGCTTCTGTGTTGTACTTCACACGTAGGCTCACTATTGGCCGACGCTGGTCATGTGTGTGATGCGTGTGACGTACAACAACAGAAGCGCTGCGCTATTACACTACGTGAACTCACTCGAGGCCCACAGAGAAGGAAATGAATAGTTGAATTAAGTCGTTATTTTTGTTTTTTTTGCGCACAAAAAGTATTCTCGTCACTTGATAAACTTGAGATTGAGCCACTGTAGTCACTTGGACTATTTTAACGATGTCTTTAATAACTTTTCTGGGCCGGCAAGTTTCAATCCCATAGAAGCCTATGGAGGAGTGATCCAGCTCTCAGATTTAATCAAAAATATCTTAATTTGTGTTCCGAAGATGAACGAAGGTCTTACGGAGTTGGAACAACATGAGGGTGAGTAAATACTGACAGAATTGTAATTTTTGGATGAACTATCCCTTTAATAGTGTAAGTAATGTTTGTTTTATTTAACCTGAAAATGTGTCAACATTAAGTCAACGAACATGATTTTGCATGCCACATGTCAACAATATATCATTGTACAATTATGTTCATGCAGTATTCAAGTAATGCTGACTTATGGACAATCCATTGAATTAGATAGATAGTTAATGTCATTTGATTATTTACTTTTCATTCATAACTGAATGGACACAAACCAAAAGATCAGAATATTCACATCAACTGTCAAGAATGAAGAATGAACAATCAAGAATGAAAGTCTCCTGTTATTCATTTACATAAAGTTCTCAAACAAATCAAGGACACATTGCAACATGATTGTCATTGTACAAGCGCCGGACTATTTGTTCTATTTTGGCCAAATTAGTTGGTATCCATTATCCTGGGCTTGTGTGACATTGTAAGGGTATATGCTTTTCCTGCAACCTTCAAATGTTGGTTGCTATGGTTACATACTGTACAGACAAGTGTGAATAAATCACTGTCAAAGGTGAAAAAAAGACACTAGCTGCAAAAGTTGCAATGGATGCGAAATGGTTTCATTCAAGGATTGTGGACACCCACATGGTTGGAATGTCATGGATGGGCCAATTTAAGAGTGTTTGTCTAAATGGACCCAAGCATTAGCCCCTAAGAGAAGGATAAGACCATGGATCTGCGCTCGTTAAGCTGTGCAGATCTTCTAATCCTGTTATGCACTAGTTATGTGTTAGACAATCCTGTCTGATAGCTGCATGGGTAAGTATACTGGCACCACAGAAAATGGCTTTGTTGTCCTTAAATGAACTTTTGCATTGGTGTAGGTGCATAAACACATAGGCCTACATGATCAGGTGATCTACACTGTTTATGTGTGGGAGGGTTTATGTGGTCTTGTGACATGTATCGCATTTCTGCTGGTGTTTCTAGACCTGTGTGCATTTACGACCCACCGGGACCCGATGTGAGATACACCAATCAGAGAGGTTCCCAAATCTCAATCGTAGTATTTATTTTTTTGATTGGATAAAATGAATGGAGAATATCTTGTGTTTTTCCTTGGGTGTTTGAGACCCTGAGCACCCATGGGACTGGTGCCTATGATGTACCGGATGGAGAAAATGAAAACTCTGTCAGTCTACTGACCTGAAACAACCTTAACATGACTTTTCCGATGATCTCTAGTACCTGCTAGCCGTTAGCATTCCCATTCATTGCCATGGCAACTGCCCGTCTGGTGCAAACCACGCCAGAAGTCTGCCACCTGGATGCTGTCATCTTTGCTGTCATCAGTACTGGAAAGACTTTTTCCTTAAACCCTTTTCCTTTTTTTCTTTCTTTTTTTCATTTAGGCCTGTCTGTTGCTTGCACACGTACACACACACACACACACACACACACACACACATACACACACACAAAAAAATCATCAAAATAGATGGTTACTTTTAAATGACTTTCAGTGTTACACTTAAACCCATAGAACAGATAAACTCAAAATTATTTATTTGAATACATTTTTTCTATGTATTTTATAACTCAAATTTATTGATCAGAAATTAAAAATACTACATTTTTGTTATACATTTAAAAATAAATAAATACATAATAAGAAATATTACCTCAAAATTAACATTAATTAATATTATTCCTTAAACTTTAGAAAGGCAGACAATTGCAAACTCCATATGTGAAAGTGCGTTTTATTTTGCAAAAGGAATAACAATTCAAACCTGATGCATTAACATGTGTAACTGCCATTACCTTTTGAGAACATAACGAAAGTGTCACAATATCTAGACATTTTAGAAATATATAATAATGCATTTAAAAATTTCTGAAGTTTTTACACTGATGCCAGCATTATAACAGACCTCTGTATACATTAGAATGTAACTGTATTAGTCACAACAAATGAAAAGGACAGATAATACGGTGTAGAAAACTAGTGCATCCAGAGATGCAGGAAAAACTCTTTAACAAGTAAATAATTATACGGCAATCTGGCTGCTAGTGGCTTTCAGTAACGCAATCCCAGTAAATACTAAGTGAACACAAAATCTGTGTTTTGGAAAATTTCAAAATTTGAGAAGTATTACAATAGACTGTAACAATATTAGTCACAACAAGTGAAATAAAAGACAATAAACAGTCTCTTGTGCATGCATTTGTTAAATAAAGCCAAAAAACAGTAAAACAAAGCAATTGCTTAATTTATTTATGCCACAATGCACTCTGGGAGTACGCTTTTACTCATAAATATTAAGTCCGTAAAACTCAGAAGCCAAGTTATGAAAACTTGAATATATTGATAAACTGTACTAGATTTCTCTGAGGCAATAAGTTTGCAAGATTTTTTCAAGTAAGGTTAACCAATTGAAATGTACAGTGTATAAAGGGGGAGCTGGTGGTTTCCAGTGACATGAGCAGCAGTGACTGTTGGCAAGTGCAACAAAGTTTACATTCAACTTATCAGCTACAATCAACTTGGTTTTTATTTCAAGTTATTATGGTAGTAGGTATAAGAGTTATATAGTGCATCAGTCATATGAACATGGGACACTTTTATATGGTGGTTTTATGTTTTTAAAGCCTTTTTTAGTTGTTATAGTCTTTGTGAAGTGCAGGTATGAACAAGTTATGAGTGTCCTCTTGACATATTGAGCTGTGGTGTTCATATGGGTGACACAAGGTCAAATCTGGTTTTGTCATGTTTCCTGATCCCATTTTCCTCCTCTCTTCCAAACAGTTTCTTGTCATTCTATACTTTGGCTATCTATCGAATGATGCAAAAGCCCCAAAATAACTCTCAAACTAAGATTTGAAGGTGATCAAATGTTACAGCTTCACTTTAACTGTCACTAGAGTCACTCATTTGTCCACTTCACAGCATATTAGCAGCAACAAGCACTTGGAGAGCAAGAGATGAGTAATTTACATTAACTACTCTTCCTCTTTTTATGGCCGTTCAATTAAAATCTAATTTCATTCCACACCCTTACAACGTGGGAAGTTTCAGAGGAAAGAAGCAGATTTCTTTCTTTCTATCATTGCCAGTACAACAGTAGCTCACTCTGAAAGGAGTTAATTAACCAAATGGCTGTAACTCTCTCTGGCTTGTTGTCGTTCAGTATATAGCCCTTTTATTTGACCTTATTTACAGCTAGCCAGCTAAATGTGTTCAGGATTTGGGGGATGATGGCAGAGCAAATGCATAGTTTTGACATCTGATGTCAGTGATTTATACTTGCAGAGGAGGGTTACTGATTCAATGTCCCATTTAAAGGCATATTAAACTCAGATGTGGGAGGCACAGAATTGACCTTGGAATCCATTGCTGTAAATACCATCAATAAACAGAAAATGGTCAGCTGTACTTTATTAAATAGCTTCCATTAGAACTGGTGGGTCACGACCTACAATTGGAGGAGAAAACACTTCCAATATCTCTTACAGACATAATATAAAACGCTGTCTGTCCAAACAAACTCAACAGTATTTTGGACACAAATTTGACTGTAACTGTAAATAGTCAAATTAGGCATATGCCAATATGTGCACGATGACAGACATATCCTTGTCCTCCAAAATCATGAACAAAACTACTCAAGGTTAAAATCAAATACTTGCAGTGAAAATTAATCCATGTTTATAATTGTTTTGTGTTGTTTTGGGTAGTGAATTATGCCGAAATTCTATATTTGGCCAGTGTCATTTGAAAAAAAGAAGAAGCATA
The DNA here is from genome assembly GCA_026230005.1 of Gila orcuttii. Classification (NCBI taxonomy): domain Eukaryota; kingdom Metazoa; phylum Chordata; class Actinopteri; order Cypriniformes; family Leuciscidae; genus Gila; species Gila orcuttii. Next base: position 14,987,692 of record JAPDVR010000003.1, read on the forward strand.
GTGGGGGAAAAAATCGATTCTTAGATGCATCGTGATACGGACGTGGACGATTCTGAATCTGCACGCGCGCTACACGGTTTGGAGCACGAGCTCTTGCTCGCTCGCTCTCGCTCTTCCGGGAGATTTGAACTAATTTGCGGGCACTAAGTACTCAAACTCAGTCTTATTCACTCAAAAGCAATGATGGTAATACTAAATATGCAAGGGCGAAATCGGGCTGGGAAAATGGCATTTTGACACCTTTGATTCAAAGAAGGAAATACCACCTGCAGTTTGTTTATCAATCACTCATTTCTATATGTAAATGCTCCAGTCACTGAAGAACCAAGATCACCTCCAAACACTGGTATATCACTGTCATCAAAATCCTAAAGGAATAAATCACCCCAAAATTAAAATGATCTCATTGTTTAGTCACTGGCCGCCATGCAATTGAGGCTGAAGTTATCCATATGACTCATATTTTATATTAAAATTTTGAAAGTCATGCAATAGCTTAGTATCAGGAACAGACTGAAATGTAAGTATTTTTACACTAAAATCTTGACATCTACCTTAGCTCACCTTAACACATTCATGAGAAAAATAGCAATGTCTGATTCATGAACACATTGTTCTTTTGAGTCAAATCTGTTTAATGTTTTCTGTTTTAATTGATTTGTAATATAGTCATTTGGACCACTTTTATGATGGCCATGTATTTTTTTTAAAGCTTGAAAGACATGTAAGAGTCTTATTTTGTGTTCTACAGAAGAAAGCCATACAGGTTTGGAAACTGCATGAAATTAGTAAATGACCCAATTAATTTTTTTTTAGGTGAACTATCCTTTTAATTGAACCCCCAGATGTACTGTATTTATTGACAGTTTTCAACCATTAAATGTAATCAGTTTAATGGGTGTTGGATAAGCTTCTGCCACCTGGTTGCACTGTTTCACTTTTCACTGTACAGTATAAACATACATATGGGAGGCTGTTCACCACACTCACTTACACACAGCTTACTTCTTACCATCATTTTGGAATCCAACCGATACAATTAAATCCTACTTTTTCTCATTGAATATCATGTTTCACCCTGAATTATGCATTTTCTATACAAAGTAAAATGAGTTTTGAATACCTTTTAATGTTGATTTTAAATCACTTCTCTGTACTGTAAACAGACTTGAGCTGACAATTGCATATCTTCATGTTATGTCCTACACCATTTTTTGGATCTTGATTTGAATAAAAAGTCAAAAAAGCATTGCTTTTTAGTCGGCGTTATGTTAGTCAATTTTCAGAAGCAGAACTGTTTATTTATGTCTTGTTCACATAAGTTGTGACATTCTTTCTACAGTAAAGTTATATCATGAATCATACCTCTTTCAGTCTATTACAATTATTTTTGCATGGTGCTCCTGTTCTTATTGTGGTGAGCTTTACACTGATTTGCTGCCAAATAAGACATTGCAATCTGAGAGGGGAAATGGGGAGAAAAGTCAGATTTATGCCTGGTACACATTGTGTGATTTTTGGGCTGTCCTAGACGAAAAATTACTAATCGTGGCGATTTCTGTGGACATGGCTCCTAAACGGTGGCCCTATGTCGTACAGTGAGAGAGGTTCAAAGTTGGCCATTGTCATGGTCTTGCGACCAAAGATAGCTATAATTTTATGACAGTGTGACAGAAATTTCTAACAGAAATGTATCAGTAACCAATAAAAAAGCAACATAGCGTATTGATCAGTAAAATGGTGCTAAAACTCAAAACTACTTACCTCAAGCTCCACTTAAACTATACAACTTACACAATATTGACAGGGCAAGTTGCCCTCTTTTGTCTAGCCATGACCGCGTCCATATTTTCCTCTTTCACTTCCTCATCTTTTTTCAGCGCACATAAAAGCAACAATTGCCAAAGTGCAATTTGTCTTGCTTTATTTGTTTACCACTAGTGAATGCTAATGACATTTTATTCTTCTATACTAACTTGCATCATAGCCTACAATTTAATAGGTGTCATCATCGTACAGTCTACATACCCAAGTTTAATAGATCCATGTCGTAGTCTGATTTGTAATGATTTTATAGGATTGCTGAAATTGCGAATTCTGTAGCAGGCTTTAGTCTTTCACCTTTCTTTCTTACTTAATTGATTAGTGAGAGAGTACCGGCAGAGGAGTGCAAGATTTTAGCAAACGTGGTTGGTTGGTTTGATACCCTAGATCAAAAACAAGTTGTTTCGAGTTGGACAGTGGGATGCCCTTTAGTGGAGCCATGAAAGTATTTTAGTCCTCATTCTCTCTCAGGAACCCACCCAAGAGTATGAATTCTAGCTGTGTCTTCTTAACTTATACAGGCCAATATTAGGACCTCACTCCAATCTCACATAGTGTCAGTCACATCAGTAGCTGCTGGAATCAGATCAAACACAGGTGGATCTAAATTTCAGATTGCATTTGCAGTTTGCTTTGCAGATCAAAGGCCAGTGACTGTGGCTCAGCGGTTCAAGAATGTTTTCAAGAAGGATCAGAGGCTGTGGGTATTGCCAAGGCGGGATTTTCCTTACTTAACCTGATTAGTCTGGGGAACGTTTTCCAAAGCCGAGCAGAGAGGGAAACCAAATTGTCTGAAGTAAAAACCCCTTTGTTACCCTGAAAATGTCTACTTACTGTGCAGAAATGTACAGTCTTGAAATAATAATCCATTATTACAGCATGGTGCTATCGCTTGCTCACTTCCCCAGGGTTGTAACATGATCACAAGGCTGCAAGGAACTTTTCTAAATAGTTACTGTGATAGGAAATGAAGCCAGAGATTAAAAAGCTTCCAGCCTCCACTAGATTCAGAACGGATTGTCTGTGCAGAACAAAAAATAAATAAAAAAATGATTTGTGCTGCCTAAGGTGTAGGTGAAAAATGTCCCAAATTTCATTGTAATATTTCCAAAAGGGATACAGTACACCTCAAATGTATTTTTTCCGTAACTACTTTTGGAGAGCTGCGGGTGAGCTGAATATTGGACAAAGAGCTCTAAGGGTTACAAGCACACAGCACGTGTGCTTGTAACCCTTAGAGCTCTTTGTCCAATATTCAAGCTAGTCATGTGTCTCCTCTTCATACTGTAGTTACACAGTACTAAGCAAAGCATTTAGGTTTCTTTTAGTTCTGATTGAGGTTTTATGTGGAGACACGGGTTACTTTACATATATGGTATACTAAAGTTCACAGTATTGCCTTTTGGGTTTAGCTACAGCAAGTTTTTGCATTTCTCCCAGAAAACTGAAATAACTAAGGCCTGTGTATTATGCTCTTATTTATAATGTACATGATGTACAAGCAGTTTTAGTCAAATGAGCATCCAAAACACGAGTCTCGTTCCTGTCATTTGTTCATAATTAGCCATGACGGATTGGCTCATCTAGCTATCACATCTACAAAGAGAGAAAGAAGAGGATAAACAGGGATGAAAGCAAATCACTCATGGCCTGATTAGTCCAGTGTTCCATGAGTGATTCATCATCTATCAGTGAAAACAAGTTATATTCAACAACATCCTGAATAATCTGTCAAAATGGAGGTGTTGTGTTACTCTGGCATGTTCAATCTGGGATTTAAAGTTGTTGTGGCCAATTAGTTGCCCAATTATTATTATTATTATTATCATCATTTTATTGGCCAGTGCTGAAACTGGAGGTCTGGCAGATATCCGATCGGTTGACCAGCGGTCAGAGTTGTGATTAATGGATGACATCACAGCACTCACAGCATGTTGGCTCAAATTCGAAGGTAGTGAAACAGAGCCAAAGGCTACTAAAGACTGATCACTGGCAGCCGGACATCAGCTGGAGCCAGATTTTACTCTGGGCATCAGTCACATGTAGTGCACTACTCACACCACTACACGCCTGCAGAACTTCACAGATTCCCATGGATTCTGAATGTCCATTATTCACAAAGATATACTGTACATACAGTGTCCCCTGCCCTTTGTGTGTTCATTTATAAAATATTTTGGCTAATTTGACAATGTGAAAAAAGTCCACCAATTCCAGCTGGGCCCAGAGTCCCTGTTCCTTTTCCTTTAATTGCCATTTGAGATTAGTGTCAAAAGGTTCATCATTGCATAATCAGATATTTTATACAAATAAGTAGGGGTGTAACAATATCTTGTCACAATATATCGCAATACAATAATGCAACAATATGTATCATGGATAGTGACAATATACTGTAAATTGTGTATAGTTCACCCAAAATAAAAATTTCTGTGTGAGAAAAAAAAACACGTTTTCAGAGTTTTAGTGTCAATACTACATTAAACTACTATATATAATGTTGAATATAATGTATAATAATGCAATGGGAGAATATTTGTGGGTCCTGATAATACCAAATGTCTTATGTTACCATTAAAAAGTGGCCTACATTATTTTAAATATATCTAGTCAGTGACAGTGTGCAAGCATATTCGTCTAAAATAATTCTGTATTTTCAGCTTCAGAATCATGAATATTTTTATTCTGGTGTCACTATTGTCCAGTGCATTGAGTTTCCAGCACAAGCCAAATAATTTACACCCACAATGTAATATCTAATTTTGCATTTTAATCAACAGTACATTTTTTTGTTAACCTGTTATCATATGTCATATTATCGTGACATGTATCGAATCGTGACATGAGGGTATTGTTACATCCTCACAAATAAGTACATGTGACCAGATTTTGTATCATTATCTAACTCTAGGCAAAGTTTGTTTGAAGAAATATTTGAGGGCAGACCAATTCCTCCCAGTTTTTCCTCCTAGTCATGAACTTTTGTTCTTCTTAAACAGTGTCTGAATGGTTCAATAAAACTTCAGAAGGTGTTTCAAATAACACTGAGCTCAGATTCATCAAATCACTCTGATTTATGGATTCTGCCCTGCGATAAATGAGTCTGACTTTAGGTCAGATGAACTGAGCCCTTAAACTCATGTCTCTTAATAAGGGTCATCTCAGATGGGCTAGAGACCATGTCTTGGTCAATTACTTGATTAAATAAATAAATAAATGCATTCACTATCCACTTTACTACGCCAACTGTGGCATTTTTAGTGAATGGGGAACTTCCACCCAAAAGGACTGAAATATTAAGGTTGCACTACAAATAATCCTTATTCGTTGTTTTGACCGAATGAGCCGTACAGTTTCTGTCATGCTCTATTTTTATCCATCATGAAAATGGTGTAACGCTTGGTATTTTAATGTTACGTTGGTATCAAAAGTAACTGTGGCAAGAGCTCTTTTCTTTCCACTGTGTTCTGTTCCTCCTGATTATTTTCTCTTTTCTTTGATTTCTACTGTTTTATGAAAAGGACAACAGATACTGCATATTTGTAGTTTGCTTTCCTCAGATTTAATAAATGATGTCTCATGAGTAATTCACTGAAATGCACTAATAATGTTGTTTTTCTCATCAATCCTTTTCAAATCCTTGCTCATTTCTCTCGCAGTTTTATTTCCACATGGGAGATTTAAAACATAATTTTCTTCTTTTTTAACTTCTAATCCTTATTATAAATATTTACTAATATAGGAAAATACAATATCTGTCAAAATGACAGAAAGCACTTTGAAATATCCATCAGTGTTCCAGTTAATTAACTTTTTTAATTAACATTATATACACTTGCATTTAGTTTAGACTTGCATTTAGTCCGTAAAGTTGCAATGGAAATCTCATCTGAGCTTTTAGGTTATTCATGGTCTGCTGAAAGTTTTTATTTAAATAATTTCACACTTTCAAGTTTCCGTTTGATGTTCGATGGTTGAGGAGTGAGGAGAATAATATTACCTCATTGTAACCTGTTTTTGCAAATGCTTGTGGCATTCATAACGGATCCGCGGAAACGGATCAGGCCAGTAGTTGGCGATGTTACTTTGTAAATAAACATTACACGCCTATAGACTGAACACGTAATAAGCATGCGCATGACATCACCGTTTTCACAAAATCACGTTTTTTGTAGTTTACACAGAGACGATAATGGTATCGATTTCAAAAACTTGCACTTTGAAACCTGTTTTCAAATGGCATTTTCAGGCCCCCTAACCCGTTGTTGTGCAAATGAACGACCAAAACGCATAAAAAGTTTGCCGTTTTTAGTTGAAAATGGTTTCATGTAGATGCCCCCTCTATTCAGTCATGCTGGATTTCCCCCAAAATCGGACTAATTATTAATTGTCTTTAAATCTATGGTTCCTATCATTTCCATTGATTTGCTCATTCCTAGTGATTAACTCAAGCTTGCACCTTGCGCCCTTTTAAGCTTGCCACTGTTTGAGCTGCATTGTGTTGTCATCTACAAACCACTTGTTCCCTCATTCCAACTCGTACCAACTCAAGCTACTCAAGAACAGTAAAGCACATTACTCCGGATCTGGAGTTACACATTGTTAGAGGTGGAAACGGGGCGGCAGGAAGATGGACATCATGTAGACTGTGATTGATCCCGTGTTAATGTTTTTCCGTGACCCATGTGCTTTAGCTGTAATGCTGTAATGGAATTAGGAGGTAAGGCTGAGGACAGCAAAAGACGGATCTCTGCCAAGCAGAAGGCAAATTCAGGACACTCATTATGGGATAATGATTACAACCAAAGATTTTACACACACATCACATATTTTTAGAACAGATTTTAATCATTTGGCTTAAAAGTACTCTTACAACTGTAACGACAAAAGTAAATGTTTCCTGATCCTAAAGGAAAATCATCTTGACCATACGCTACAGCGTTTTTATGCGGGCTGATATTATATAGTTATGTCAAAATTGTTTGATATTTGATATTTGATATTGCTCATACATTGCTCTTTCATACCCCACAACACATAATTGAGTTCCCCTTCGAGGGAACTCGCACTGCGTCGTCGTCATGACGACACTAGGGGAATGCCCCCAGCGTAGCGCGTCTGAAGCATGAATGAAATCTGTCCAATCCTGATTGGTGCTGCGTCATGACGTAGTAGATGACGGCATAACCGGAAGATACAAAGGGACGCCCAGCACACACACACATTAGCTTTTTTGCTCTTCAGCTAAAGCGCTCTGTGTCAAACTGTCTGTCTTATTTGGTGTTGTTTGTCCCATAAGAATTGCAATATAGAATCTATAGTGGCTCGGATCTCGCGTTTGCAAAGGCAGCGCGTTGATTATGGGTCTACTCTGCAATAAAGATTCTGTGAATGGGATCTCGCGTTGTCGAGGCAGCGCGCAGATCAAAGGTCTGCATTGCAATACAGAATCTATAGTGGCTCGGATCTCGCGTTTGCCGAGGCAGCGCGTTGATTATGGGTCTACTCTGCAATAAAGATTCTGTGACTTGATCTCGCTTGATTTGTGTTCATTGAGAAATATCTCGACGCGCACAGCCGTGCGTTTTCGGGTGTTTCAGCTCGCGCCCGTTGATTTTCTTCTCGAGAGATGAAAACCAAATATATTGTGAACGACTCGAATCCCGCGTTTGCCGAGGCAGCGCGTAGAGTACGGGTCTGCAATGAAGGGTACACACGCGATCTGTGAAATAATACTGTTTGGGTGCGAGGCATTCACAGTCAGCTCCTGAGAGTGCTGGCAGCTGTTCATTGAGAAATATCTCGACGCGTATATCCGCGCGCTGTCGGCTGTTTCAGCCTCGCACCTATTGACTTTCTTCTTGAGGGATGAAAGCCAAATATATTGTAATGACTCGAATCTCGCGTTTGCCGAGGCAGCGTATATTACGAGATCATATAACACAAATCAGTATTCTCTGGTAATTATGCCTGCATTCAATTTTAAGAAATTAAAATGATGAAATATTATCTGACCTTAAGGAAGTTAGATATTTTAATTCAGCTTACCACTCAGACCGTGTTTCACATGCAGTGTTCCTTCTGCACATCAAAAATCGTTTTTCCCCCCGTGGAGGGACGAGCGAGAATCGCTCCTCCGCGGAGCCCTCAGGAAAACGATGCTTGTATCCAACTCAAGTGCGCTTCGGGACACATCGGTTTTCAGCGAATGCGCACTGCAGTGTCCGCCCCAAGGGCTTGCGGCTAGGCAGTGCTCGTGTTCGCCCATCGGGAACGGTTTTCGATTATTCCCTGCCGGTCCTCCGCTTCAGGGTGTCGAGAACGAAACCGAAAGAGCCTCCCTTCAAGGAAGCCCTCAGGAAGTCGATGTCTGTATCCCGCCGTCAAGTGCGCTTCAGGACACATCGGTTTCCAGCGAACGCACGCTGCTCTGTCTGCCCCACAGGCTTGCGGCCAGGCAGCAATCGCGTCCGCCCATCGAGAATCATTTTCGGTCGAACCCTGCCGGAGATCCGCTTCAGGGGGTCGAGAACGAATCCCGATTGTTACCCAAAGCCAGGCTCGAGAGCCTGGTTCCTTTGCTCGTTGTCGACCGCTCCCTGCCGGCCAGCCGCTTCAGGGGGTCGGGAACGAGTCTCGAGAGGCTCGAGAGGCTGGTTCCCTTAGTAGATTATCTCGGCTCATGGTCATGCCTTCCGAATATATCTGCGTGGGCCCTGCGTACTGTAGAGCTGGGTTACGGGCTGCAGTTCAGCTCCCCTCCCCCGAAGTTCAACGGGGTGGTCTGGACTGTGGTCGGCCTAGAGCAGGTTCGGGTTATGGAACAGGAAGTTCAATCCCTGTTGGTCAAGGAGGCCATAGAACATGTTCCTCTGCCAGACAGGGAGTCCGGGTTCTACACCCGGTACTTCATAGTTCCCAAGAAGGATGGGGGGGTTGCGTCCAATAATAGATCTCAGGCACTTGAATCGGTCCCTGAGGAGATTCAGGTTCAAGATGCTCACAATCCCACCCATCGTGAGTCAGATCCAGTTCGAGGACTGGTTCGTCACGATAGATCTGAAGGACGCATACTTCCATATTTCCATCCTTCCATGTCACAGGAAGTTCCTGAGGTTCGCTTTCGGGGGTGAAGCGTACCAATATCGGGTTCTTCCGTTCGGCCTAGCTCTCTCCCCTCGCACTTTTACAAAATGCATGGATGCAGCTCTAGCACCTCTGAGGCTCGAGGGCGTCAGGGTGCTCAACTACATCGACGACTGGCTGATACTGGCCCAGTCGCGAGAGCTGGCGATTCGGCATCGAGAAGTCGTCCTCGCCCACATCCAGAGCCTGGGGTTGAGACTCAACACAAAAAAGAGTGTGTTGACGCCCTCCCAGAGGACTGCGTTCCTGGGAGTTGTATGGGACTCCACGACGATGCGGGCACAGATGTCTTCTGCGCGCGTGATGTCCATACTGGCAATGGTCTCCAGAGTGAAGCTAGGCCACAACCTCACTGTGAAGCAGTTTTAGAGACTGCTGGGGCTCAGGGCAGCAGCGTCCAACGTTATACCTTTTGGCCTGCTACACGAGACCCCTACAGTGGTGGTTGAGAGCCAAGGGGTTTTCCGCGAGGGGAAATCCGTTCCATATGATCAGGGTAACGCGCAGATGCCTTCGTTCCCTTGTCATATGGAGGAAACCTTGGTTCCTGTCCCAGGGACCGGTGCTGGGAGTATTATGTTGCTGGAAAATCGTTTCAACAGATGCCTCCCTCACTGGTTGGGGCGCGGTCATGGACGGCCGCTTTGCGAGAGGTCTGTGGAAGACCCGGCATTCTTCCTGGCACATCAACTGCCTGGAAATACTGGCGGTCTACAAAGCTCTGAGGAGTTTTTTTCCCGGACCTCCGCGGCCACTTCTGTAGTCGCGTATCTGAATCATCAGGCGGGTCTGAGGACGCGCCCTTGATGCAGACTGGCACACCAGATCCTTCTGTGGTCCCAGGGGAAACTGTCATCTCTCAGAGCGATGTATGTCCCCGGGGACCAAAATCAGGGAGCAGACGTTCTGTCGTGGCAGGGGCTGAGGCCCGGGGAGTGGCGACTCCACCCCCAGGTGGTGGAGGCCATGTGCGTGAGATTCGGCCCAGTGGAAGTGGATCTGTTCGCGCCTCAAGCGACGTCCCTTTGTCCACTGTGGTTTTCTCTCAGGTATCCAGCTCCGCTGGGGCTGGACGCTATGACGCAGACGTGGCCGAGGCTGCGTCTGTACGCATTTCCCCCGATCGCTCTGCTCTCGGGAGTCTTGGAGCGGGTCTGCCGGGAAGGGATCAGCCTACTTTTAGTAGCACCCCGAAGGCCGACCCGGATATGGTTCTCGGACATTGTAGCACTGCTAGACGGCCTCCTGTGGCAGGTCCCTCTGAGGAGGGATCCGCTGTCTCAGACAGGGGGCACAATATTTCACCCCCGGCCAGAGCTGTGGCACCTCTGGGTCTGGCCCCTGAGGGGGCTCGGTACCTAGAGGCTGGCCTGTCAGCAGATGTTGTAGAGACCCTACTCAGCTCCAGGGCTTCTTCCACCAGGAGACTGTACAGCCTAAAGTGGAATGTGTTTTCCACTTGGTGTAGAGAGCGTGAGGTGGACCCAGTTAACTGCCCAGTGGCTTCAGTGCTGGAGTTCCTCCAAGATCTTTTCTCCGCCGGTCTTACCCCGTCCACACTTAAGGTGTATGCGGCTGCCATTGCGGCTTTCCACTCGCCTATAGGTGCTGGGCCTTTGGGAAAGCACCATATGGTTGTACGTTTCCTCCGTGGGGCTCGGAGGATGAGGCCTGCGGCTCACTCCAGAGTCCCAACTTGGGACCTGTCGGTGGTTCTTGAAGGGTTGGCTGAGGCCCCCTTTGAACCACTGGAGTCGGCTAAGGCAAGAACCTGACCTTCAAGGTGGCCTTTCTCCTTGCCATCACCTCTCTGAGGAGAGTGGGGGATCTCCAGGCCTTGGCTATAACGCCAACTTGCCTGGAGTTTGCCCCTGGCGGTGTTAAGGTCATCTTACATCCTAGACCGGGCTATGTGCCCAAGGTGCCGTCTAGTGCGGCATGGTCAGTGGTTCTTCAGGCCTTCCATCCTCCACCTCATGGGACAGCGGAAGAGGGGAGACTTCACCTGCTCTGCCTAGTCAGAGCCCTAAGGGTTTACTTGGAGAAGTCTTCTCAGTGGAGGAAGTCAGACCAGTTGTTGGTGTGCTTTGGTTCACCCAAGAAAGGCTGCCTGCATCTAAACAGGCAATCAGCAAATGGATTGTCCAGGCCAGTGTTTCTCAACCTCTCCTGCAGGGACCCCCTGACAGGACATGTTTTTGTTTTAACCCTGAAATGGCACACCTGATTCAATTAGTCAGCTACACATTAAGCCTTTGAGCCTTTAATTAATTGAATCAGGTGTGCCATTTCAGGGTTAAAACAAAAACATGTCCTGTCAGGGGGTCCCTGCAGGAGAGGTTGAGAAACACTGGTCCAGGCTATAGCCGCGGCTTATCAGGTGCGCAATTTGCCTTTACCTATGGCCGTAAGGGCTCATTCCACCAGGGGCATGGCCTCCTCGGTGGCTCTCCTTTCTGGTGTCTCGCTTCAGGATATCTGCGAGGCGGCCGGGTGGGCCACCCCGCACACCTTCATACGTTTCTACAGTCTGCAACTCCCCGTGACGCCTGGCGCAAGAGTGCTCGCGTCCTAAAGTGTGCCTGGTCTTCCAGCTTCACACTAGGGTGGGCGTGATTACGGTGTGGCATAGTGGGCATTTCGTTCCCCTAGTGTCGTCACGACGACGACGCAGTGCGAGTTCCCTCGAAGGGGAACGTCTCGGGTTACGACTGTAA